>CP136060.1:174237621-174857128 GCA_032464435.1 Aegilops umbellulata | reverse complement strand
TTCGACATCGTGGTTCATCCGATGAGATCATCGAGGAGTATGTGGGAGCCAACATGGGTATCCAGATACCGCTGTTGGTTATTGGCCAGAGAGGTGTCTCGGTCATGTCTGCATGTCTCCCGAACCCGTAGGGTCTACACACTTAAGGTTCGGTGACGCTAGGGTTGTAGAGATATGAGTATGCAGTAATCTGAAAGTTGTTCGGAGTCCCGGATGAGATCCCGGACGTCAGGAGGAGTTCCGGAATGGTCCGGAGGTGAAGAATTATATATAGGAAATGCAGTTTCGGCCATCGGGAGTGATCCGGGGGTCACCGGTATTGTACCGGGACCACCAGATGGGCCCCGGGGGTCCACCGGCTGGGGCCACCCATCCCGGAGGGCCCCATGGGCTGAAGTGGGAGGGGGGACCAGCCCTTAGTGGGCTGGTGCGCCCCCCAAGGGCCACCCCCTGCGCCTAGGGTTGGAACCCTAGGGTGGGGGGGGGCGCCCCACTTGCCTTGGGGGCTACTCCACCCGCCCTGGCCGCCGCCCCCTTGGGAGATTGAATCTCCAGGGCCGGCGCCCCCCCAGGGGGTCTATATAAAGGGGGGGAGGGAGGGGCAGCCACACCCTTGACCCCTGGCGCCTCCCTCTCCCCTGTCACACCTCTCCCTCTCGCGCAGACGCTCGGCGAAGCCCTGCTGCACGTGACAACTGCATCCACCACCACGCCGTCGGGCTGCTGGATCTCCATCAACCTCTCCTTCCCCCTTGCTGGATCAAGAAGGAGGAGACGTCATCCGCTCCATACGTGTGTTGAACACGGAGGTGCCGTCCATTCGGCGCTTGGTCATCGGTGATTTGGATCACGGCGAGTACGACTCCATCATCCATGTTCTAGTGAACGCTTCCGCTCGCGATCTACAAAGGTATGTAGATGCATCCGATCACTCGTTGCTAGATGAACTCATAGATGGATCTTGGTGAAACCGTAGGAAAATATTTGTTTTCTGCAACGTTCCCCAACATCCCACGCCCCCCTCACCCCGCCGGCCCATCTATCCATGCCTCTCTCGAATACCTAATACACACAGATACCTCTCTAGGCCCTTCCAAATACATCAACTACACATTCACACATGTTACATCACGTACCCCATTGAGCTAAAAAGCCCTCTCTTCACGTTTATTTCGCATACAACATTCCTTTTGAATAAAGTGTGGCCAAAAAATTATTTTAGAATTTCTACATATATACAACATTACAAAGTTATATGGAGGAGTATGGACGTTAATTTGCATTGCATGGTGCCCACAATGATACTTATTCCGCACTGTGAATTTTTATATATTTATACTATATATAAAGTTAGTCATAATAAAGAGAACCGAAGAGGATCTCTCTCCCCATCGCATACACCCCCTCTACGCCCCTTTCACGTACGCACACAAACTATCTCCAGGTCCTCTAAAAGTAAGCCCCCGGCACATTCACACATGTTTCATCATTCTCTCGCGATATATACAGCGACGATCATTGTATTCGGAGCGAAAGAACGATACGTACATTGGACTTCAGAATCCACTCATTACGGTCACCATTTATGTTTTGTGGTTATTATACAGTCACAGGCTCACTATACAGCTATGTATTTGCTCAAGACATGACTAGTTGACCAGCTAAACGCTCCATGTTGCACCTCTAGTGTTGCATCACATTATCTCACTACCATTGGGCCCACCTGTCTGCTTGCATCTACTCTTCTACACTCTTATAAAAAACAGAGTTGGTGATGATGGTGTGCCTGCCATCCTGCAACATAGGTCGTCCGATTTATATCTGACGGATAGGAAGGAAACTATGGCAATTTTGTAACGCACGGGCATCTTGCTAGTAAGAATTAAAACAAACGACAAAAAAATATTGGAGGGTGGATCGAAGTCATGACCGCGGGCACAGTGGACAAGGTGGCCTTGTATTGGTATGCTGAGCCGTCTGTTTTAACACACAAGAGCTGGTGTGGTGATTATACACACACACACAGATGCACATGAACTGCATGCACGCAACACTCACACGAACACATGCAGCCACGCATGCACGCAACACTCGCATCTACACACGCAGCCGCACACGCACGCAACACTCACACGCACACAGGTACACATGCATGCACACACCACACGACCAATACACACTCTCACACTCAAGTGCTCAACCTACACGTGCATGCGCACACATCAGGCCCTGACAGACACATACACAACCAGGTGATTCCCGCGTACGGGTTGGAGTCTTGTCGCGCCTGGGTAAATTTATGTTTATCTGACCTTTTTCCTATGTGAATTGACATGTGGGACCCACAAGGAACGTGGTCAATTTAACTAGTCAACATGGTGCCATGGAGACTATTTGGCCGGTCAACAGAGTGCAATCCGATGTTGAACGATGAGCAAGTGATCGTATAATCACCGCAAAACATATATAGTGATTGTAATGAGCGTATTCTGAAGTTCGGTGACCGTATTACGCTTTTCTCTCAGTAGGCCCTCCAAAACTACATCTCTACACGTTCTCGCATGTTACACCTAACAACTATGCAATACATCACTACTACTACACTCTAACACAATAAATCATATGTGTTTTTAGTTTCACAAGATATATTTTTACTTAATTATTCAGTTTGCATACATTTAAATTGCCTTTGAAATGTATGGCCAGTAATCTAACGCACGGGAAAAATCCCTCCCTTTCCTGTTTAATCGGGTTTGTATCGATGGATCGTGCGAAACAGCAAAACTATAGTACTATACAGTACAAGTGACAGTTCATGGGGCCGCTGTGTCATGTACTCCTCCGTCGTAAGAGTGGAGCGATCGCTTTCATAAATGTTCTAGTCCCGTTTGCCAACATGTGGGACATCATGCTACCGAGTCCATGTGCCATACCGAAATACAGTGCAGAGCAGCAGGGGTGAAGCACCCCAGTCATGGCGCCGGCAGAGTAATGAGCAATGAGACGTCAAATCACAAAGCTGCACCTTTCCCGCAGTTAAGTTGGAGGGATGAAGAAATAATGCTAAAAAATAAGTTGGAGGGAAGAAGCAACCATCATTTCACTCGTTGCTAAATCCGCTTCTCCCTCATCTTCTTCAAGTTTTTTTGTAAGATCTTCTTCAAGTTAACCATGTGTTGCTTCTGCCTC
Organism: Aegilops umbellulata; assembly: GCA_032464435.1. Taxonomy (NCBI): domain Eukaryota; kingdom Viridiplantae; phylum Streptophyta; class Magnoliopsida; order Poales; family Poaceae; genus Aegilops; species Aegilops umbellulata. The sequence continues at coordinate 174,853,939 of CP136060.1, read as the reverse complement.
ATGTGGGACGCGGATCGGCTTGGTAAAGCACTGACACGTGGGACCGCATGTTAGCAAACCGCTAGGCCAATGTCCTCTAAAAATAAGAAACCTCCTCCGCCATCTGCGCGGCAAAATCACCTCCTTTTTACTAATCTTGATTCTATAACTTTTTAGAACAATATAATTGAGATTTGTATAGATAGCACACAGGAGCAAAACCAAGTGGTACGGTTAAGGGCATCCTCAATGTGTTGCCAAATGTGAAAATAGCTTTTGGCATCGATGGGAACCATTGTGGACGGTGCTGCCAAAGCCAAAAAGATGGAACCGAAGCTCCCTGGTTGATTGATTGAAGGAATAGAAAAATGCAACGTCTCTCCTCTTGCTCCCGTGCTTGGACGCATGTACTGTATAGAGCACATAGTCTACTCCCCTGTCTCTTCTATCACAAATCACAAAGCATTGAGGCGTCAAATCACAAAGCACGGACGAAGCAACCATCATTTCACTCTTCGCTGACCTCCGCTTCACCATCGTCTTCTTCGAGAAACCACCTCACCGCACTAAGCTGGACGAACGACGCTATTGTGGAGTACTAGTTGTACCAGTACATTTATGTGTCCTTTGGTTCAGCAGACTTCCTGGATGCAAATAAGGCGGTTTTCTCGGCTTGCAGGTGACACTTGCGTCCGGTGGTCTCCCTCAACGTTGTTCTTTGTCGAATGCACTTCGTCAAACCACAACATTCGAGATATCATCGATGTCACCGCAATGGGGAAGGAAGTCAAATAGTTACTACCTCCATTTTTTTGTACACAAGGCCAATATATCAAAATTACAATTTGCAGAAGGCCACTAACACTAATCGAGGAAAAATTGATGGGGCTTGCCTCGTACTAGCAACCAAGGACATTCATATACCCTTGCATGCATGCGGAAGTGAGAAGGTTGGTTTGCATGATGCTGCATTTATCAAGCGATGAGGAGTGAGATGGTTAGCTCTTTGGGCTTTGGAGAAAAAAATATGCATTAATTGACAAATCAAACAAGGATTTGTATCGATTAATCCCACGAAGGAAAACCTCGCCTTTCTTTATTAACACCAGTACTCCTAGTACGTACGTACTTATCCTGTTTGGGTCTAGGCCTTGCATTGCCATACTTCGCCACACATTTTTGCCAAGCTTGCCTAAAGTTTTCAAAATGAAAAGGAGGTGCACTTACGCACGGCTGTCGCGGTCGCACCGCACCATCACACAGTCGCTCCTGCACGCCGCAAACCCAACCAAGGGATCGCACCCTCAGTGACACGTGCTACCGCATGTGAACAAACCAAACTCAGCCATCCTACCGCTGACACATAATTTTCGTTCATACAGTATGTTTATCCAACCGCATGTTGGGGAGGATCCGTACGACCCATGCGATGGTCTGTTGGGGAAGAAGAAGAGGTGAGGAAGAAGGGTTAGGAGACGTAGGATATTCATCCAATAGCCTAAAATGGTGGACTAACCCAAACGATGAAAGTCAGACGACTTGCATAACAATATATGTTGTTACACAGCAAAAGATCCCTAAAAACAACAACATAAAGAATAACTGTCACTGCTCGCAGAACGAGACGGCCTCGACGTCTTTGGCTGGCGGCGCGAACCAGTCGTAGCTGCCGACGTGTGTCTCTGCACCATGGTTGTCCTCGGCCTCTAGCTACTTGTTCACGCAGAGCAGGCGAGCACTCTGCACGGACGAGAGCACCGTCCAGTTCAAGTAGAGGACGACTGGTTCTGCCCGCAGGAGGGCCTTGATGGTAGTGGCATACGCGTGCTCCATGTCGAGTTGAGCCTCCGTCGCCCGGTTCAAGTCAAGGACGTCCGGTTCCGCCTGCATGAGGGCCTCGATAGCATCGGCATCCGCGTGCTCCGTGTCGAGTTGAGCCTCCGCCGCTCGGTTCAAGTCGAGGACGTCCGTTTTCGCCTACAAGAGGGCCTCGATGGCAGCGGCATCCACGCAATCCGCCTCAAGTTGAGCCTCCGTCGCCTAGTTCACATCCACGACCCCCGGTTCCGCCTGCAGGAGAGCCTCGATGGCAGCGGCATGCGCATGCTCCACGTCGAGTTGAGCACCTACCTCCCGGTCCTCCTTTAGTATCGCCAGGTTGAACCGTTGGTCCGCCTGCACCATGGGGGACCCGGACGCCGGCACGAAGTCGACGTCCATCGTCTCATACCCATCGGGGGCCTTCTGCACTGCGACCGCCACCATAAACATTGGATCAACTTCCTCCTCCTCGTAGCTTGGCTCCAGAGAACTCGGGGATTGGCCCGCCACAAAGCGAGGTTGGGAACAGAGGTCTTTGGCGCCAACCGCCGCCGTGATTTCTACGCGGCGCTCCGGCATCAGCATCTTGTAGTACGTGATGTTGCGGCGCACCATGGCTTTTCGGTGAACTAGGGGACGCTTGATGCGGTCTAGGGGATCGAAAGGTGGGGGATGGGCTGGAGAGGAGGTGTGGTTTTGGGGCAGTGGCTGGCGTATGTCGAGTAGCAAAGGTTCTGGTGTGAATAGTGGTTCCGATGACGACCGGTCAATCGGTTTTGACTCTACATCGCTCTTGTCACGTTTGCGTTGCACCCCGGCACGCTGGACCCTCCACATCACTCATAAAATGGAACACGCTTCATCTTGCGTTTTCCCTCGCTTGTGGGACCACAGTTGAGAGCAAACCGACGTCCCTCCCCCTCCCCCGCCCGCATCATTTATGAGTAACACTACACGTACAAAAGAGTTACAAGGTTTTACAAAGAGGGTTAACTTGATTGGTCAATAGGTGAGGAACACGGCCCACTCCCCTGAAAAGTAGGGGGCGCAAGTTTATGATTGGTTACTAGATGAAAAGATCCTGTAAAATCCTGTATTCTTTTGTACGTCTAGCATTTTTGGTCATTTATACTACCACTCCCTCCGTTTTATGCGGAGTAAATAAAAACAGAGGGAGTATACTACATGTGAGGATCCCGTGACGTGGCTGAACCCATTGAGTAACTGAAATGCGGGGCCTAGCAAGCATGGGGTCCGCCAGTAAGTGAATGAAAGGGAGGGTAAGGCAGGGATACCTACGTCAGAGGATCCACTTCCACTACTGCTCCCTCCTTCCATCTACAGGGCCTAATGTGTTTTTCGAGGCTAACTTTGACCAAATGTTAGAGTAATAATATATGACATGCAACTTACACAAAGGATACGGTCAAATTCGATGTGAAAGGAGCTTCCGATGATATAATTTCACATTATACATCTCATGTACTATTAAGCTTGTCAATAGTCAAAGGCGGTTTTGAAAAATGCATTAGAGCATGGTTAATAATATAGCCAGCCGATGGCTATAAGGAACTGCCATGTCATCTATAGCCATCATCTATATGCACTCATACAGTAGTGTGGGCTATTTCTCGCAAAAAATATATAAGGTTGGCTATTGTATTAGTACCTTTTTCCATCTCTCTATCTTTTTCTTCATACTTATTGCATTTAAATAGGAATGTGTATATAGGTAGGCTCTTGCATGAGAGCTCACTCCCTTTAGTTTTTCACATCTATCTCCTCCACATAGGCCCTATATAAATGAAAGGAAGGAGTACTATGAGCACTGCATACTCTACTACAGATGTTGTCAGTACTCCACTAGTACTATTGTTTTACTCCCTCCTTTCTGGTTTATAGGGATCAATTCAAAAATCTCACCAACCAAGGTAGATGGTGAGTGGTGAATACTTTTTGTAATTTGCAAAAGCACCCAATTAATGCTCTTGTTTTCCTATAAAAAATTGTTTACTAATGTATTAATTGCAATGCATGCATGCATAAAGTACATGCATTGGTCAATTTTCTCTTAATACTTGCATGCAATTATTTAATGCACCTTGGAATCTGAACTTGTGATGGGGAACAACCAAATTGAGCCTTATAAAGTAGAAAAACTAAGATTTTGACATAAGCCCTATAAACCGGAAAGGAGGGAGTAACAACTTTAGCTAATTGATCTACAAATGGAGGGACTCAAGCTTATTTTTGTTAACTGAGATGCAAACGACTAACAAACTGGATTCGAAGCCACCTGTCGTAATAGTACCTGCGAGTTCTTTTTGTGGAGCCTTCAAATGCAATAGCTAGCTGCCCAACGACCAATGCCACAGGCAAATCTCCATTTTCCAACTTATACAACTCTTTGGGGTCCAAAGATACTCACCAGACAGGGAGCTTAAAAAAAGTTACTATTGGACTGGCTATACGTGGCGAAATCCTAGTACGAAAAGCATGCGCGAGAACAAGCACATTCACGTGGTTGAAAACAAACTAGAAACCATGTATGTTTCAATACAAATCTAGGAGTACGTATGAACCTAACAATATTGATTGGGCGTCGTTGAATGTTGATACTTTTTTCTGTAAGTTTGATCAAAGTATAGATACTTTGACTACACATAAAACTTATATGTAAACTACTAGAAAGGATCGGAGGGAGTATATTGTACGTTCAAGAGCGAAACGAACATTGAATACCCTTTATATATGATTTGTGGATGCTATGATCACCGGTTCAAAATTTTGAATCCACCTTACGTATCCCACATGCACCCACTCTTTCTCTCTCGATTTCATCTCGGCGTCTGGAGATCGATTGAAAGAGGACTAGGGTGGGTACAATATGTTCGTTTCACTTATGAACGTACAATATACTCCCTCTGATCCCCACAGACCCCCTGCTGGTCATTTCTATCATAGAAACAGACCAAACATTTATCTCGTTGCACGACACGCAAATTGATTTCTCAACATCAATCGATCTCGTCAAGATGTGTCGGGGCATGAACCGAATGGGATGTCAAAACTAAGATGGGAAGCGACACGTAGTGGAGCCAAAGTGAAACTTTACACGAACTGTTTGTTTGTATGCATGTTGGACAAATTACAACATTGGAAATACAAGCATGGTGTAGGCCCACATGCAAATGATACTCGGCAGAATGTTCAAATGAGCCATGCGGGAGCGACACGCTCATCGTCGCTTTACACGGTGGGTTTCAGTGTGCCCAGGTGGCGTTAGTGCTGTGGCACGACTAGAAGATCAACACCCGGCTCGTCGAGGATGCACGGGGCGCCGAAGTGCGCGCGCGCCGCGACGCGTCCAAGGAGTGGTGTAGCGCGGCCAATGCATCCCCAGGACCTGAGACCATGTCGGGTTGTCTTGCTTCTTTGATGACATGTGGGTCGCATGTGAGCAAAGGGCATCTCCAACGTTGCCACGGCCGCAGCTGACTACACTGGCACACCAAAAACCTCGTCCCTCGCGCCGTCACGCGGTGCGGGTTCCCAGCCGGCGCCAGCTGCCCGCATCCATGTCGTCCGTCTGTTTGCCATCGTTAAGAGGCTCAGTGCCCAAGGAACGAACTCCTGCAAACTAATGATGCACCCGGACGCTTGGCCTCACCGGAATGCGCTACTTAAAGTGGTAACGCCCAGCTAACCTCCACAGCATAGCGCACCGTCCTGCTACCTGGCACCACATCCGCCATGACCGCGAGCGCGAACGCTTTGCGGGAGAGCTTTGTCAGATTTCGGGTTCCGGCAAAACCCTCGAGGTTCGAACACTGGGGTGTGCACGAAGATCTCTCCTCCCCCAAGCACTCTCCCTCACCGTGATCTCAAGGCTGAGCGCGTCAAACTCGCAGAACAAAGGGACACAAGATTTATACTGGTTCGGGCCACCGATGTGGTGTAATACCCTACTCTAGTGTGGTGTGGTGGATTGCCTCTTGGGTTGAGGATGAACAGTTACAAGGGAAGAACAGCCTCCTGAGGAGAGGTGTTCTTGTGCTCGGTGAGCTTGTGTGGTTGAGGATGATCTGAATGGCCTCGGATCTGTTGCCTCCGATCGGTCCCCCTACCAATGGGGTGGCTAGCCCTATTTATAGAGCCCCTGGTTCTCTTCCCAACCGCTGGCGGGAAGGGATGCCACAACGGCGAAGTTTGAAGGGAGACAACTAGTACAGGTTATCCTGACTAAAGGTGGTCTTCGCCTGCCAAAGGCTCTGGTGGTGACGTCGTCTTGGGCTCCACGGTGACCTCCATCCTCCCTTCCTACTGGTCTTGGTCTCGTTGCACTGATATGGAAACCTTTGCATGATGCCTCGGGACTCCTCGCCTGCGCCTGGCTCTTTAGCACCAAAGAGGGAACGAGGACACTGCGCGCGCTGGTGCCTGCCTGGCGCCCGCCTGGCCCCGGTCGTCATGGCTTACGTCACAGGAACTTCGCGAGGTGCCCCTTGCCTTGATCTCTCTGCCCATCGTGAGCCAGCCTGGTGAGGCCGCCCCTGAGGAGGTCCTGCATCGTCCGCCTCGCGAGGGTCTTCAGTGTTTGCTGGTGAAGATGGGCCATATAGGGCTGCTAGAGGAGCCACGCCGTGGGCCGCAGGCAGGCAAGTCTGGGGACCCCCGTTCCCAGGACGTTTACAGTAGCCCCTGGGCCGAAGGAGGGCTCGGACTTGGCTTTGAGGTGAAGCCAAGGGGCAAGTGCGGAGCGCCGCGGGCCCCAACAGCCTGCAGCCTCGTTTGACGTGTGGAGATTGATTGGACGTGGGCATCTTCGCTTCCCCACGCAGCCTTGATATCCGCCTGGCTAGGCGGCCACCGTGACTTACACAGTTATCTCCCCATTGCTGGTGACGCGCTCCTCCAACTCTCCTGCCCTTCAGAAACAATAACCTCCTCCTCCAACCTGTCCCGAGCTCGGCGAAAGGAGAAGGGAAAGAAGAAGTCTCAGTCTTCAGCCGGGCCACCTCCGGCCGTTGAACCCGCCGTGGGCCGGTCGTTGGTGCTCAACCAGGAAGCCATGGACAAGGTGCGCCCTGCGCTCGCTGCTGACTTCAACGAATTGTGGAGGACGGCGGCCTGGCCTGCGTCCCGTGCCTCCGTCGACAGGACAACCACCGAGGTCCAATTCTTCATCGACGCCCTGTGGGCTGGCCTGGTTCCTCCCTTCTCCGCCTTCTTCAACGCTGTGCTCTCCCAGATCCATATGTTGCACCTGGATCCCCAATCACTCTCCCTTCTTGCCGTTTTTGCTTTCGTCTGCGAGGACATTGTGGGCATTCCCCCTTCTGTGGCCCTATTGTGCCATTTCTTCTCGCTGCACCTGATTAGCCCTCGGCAGTGCTCGGTATGCTTGAGCTTCCAAGCCGTGGCTGTGACGGCTGGCTCGGGGATTGATTTTGAGCTTCGACCATCCACAAGCAAGTATCGAACACGCTAGGTGTTTGTGGACATCAGTGTGCTCAGCCCCTTGCTTTCGCCCCCTTTGACGCCGCCGTTCCTAGCTCCGGCTGGGGCCACGAGAAGCTCACGGACCCTCGCCTTGCCTTTGTCTGGCTCCAGTTGAAGAGGCTGAAAGATCTCGGCGTGACTACGCCCATGGTGATGAAGGAGTTCCTTCGACGTCGCGTCGCCCCACTCCAGCGCCATTCCAGACAGATGTGGGCCCTGTCCTGCGGCCAGGATCGCATGAGGCTTCAGAAGTCGGGGCTTCCGCCCGAGGCGTGAAGAACGGTGCTCGAGGTCCTGACACACGACCCCTCGCCAGCCGATATGCCGCAGGAGGGTTGTCTTTTGTACTGCTGCTCAAATAGGGTGGAGTTCGTGGGGCAGATGCCCCCCTTCGATGAATGGGGGTTGCTTGCAGTCGGCCTTGAAGGGCCCCGCGAGAATCCTGTCTCCATGGCCCCCCTTGCAGCCAACGCCGAACTTACCCCAAGAGTGGATGCAGGGGGGCGAGCACCGCTTGAGGCTGGAGGCGTGGGTGCTGAGGCATCGACACCGCTCGAGGCTCCCGAGGTGCCATCCCCGGGAGCCCGTGACTCTTGCCCTGGGGTGACAGCTGAGGGGGCGACGCAATCCGCTGCTCTAGAGGCCGAAAGCTCCGAGGTCTCAGCAGGTGATACATCTCCATCGTATCTACTTTTCCAAATACTTTTGCCCTTGTTTTGGACTCTAACTTGCATGATTTGAATGGAACTAACCCGGACTGACGTTGTTTTCAGCAGACTTTCCATGGTGTTATATATGTGCAGAAACAAAAGTTCTCGGAATGACCTGAAACTTCACGGAACGTCTATTTGGAAATAATAATAAATCCTTGCAAAAGATGAAGACCAGGCGGCCCACACCCTGTCCACGAGGGTGGGGGCGCGCCCTCCCCCCTAGGGTGCGCCCCTACCTCGGGGGGGCCCTGGAGCTCCTCCGACCTGAACTCCAACTCTATATATTTGCTTTCGGGGAGGAAAAACTAAGAAAAAGAATATATCGTGTTTTACGATATGGAGTCGCCGCCAAGTCCTAAAACCTCTCGGGAGGGCTGATGTGGAGTCCGTTCGGGGCTCCGGAGAGGAGGATTCGTCTCCATCGTCATCATCAACCATCCTCCATCACCAATTTCGTGATGCTCACCGCTGTGTGTGAGTAATTCCATCGTAGGCTTGCTGGACGGTGATGGGTTGGATGAGATCTATCATGTAATCGAGTTAATTTTGTTAGGTTTTGATCCCTAGTATCCACTATGTTCTTAGATTGATGTTGCTATGACTTTGCTATGCTTAATGCTTGTCACTAGGGTCCGAGTGCGATGATTTCAGATCTGAACCTGTTATGTTTTCATGAATATATGTGAGTTCTTGATCCTATCTTGCAAGTTTATAGTCACCTACTATGTGTTATGATCTGGCATCCCCGAAATGACAATAATCGGGACCACTCCCGGTGATGACCTTAGTTTGAGGAGTTCAGGTATTCACTATGTGTTAATGCTTTGTTCCGGTACTCTATTAAAAGGAGGCCTTAATATCCCTTAGTTTCCATTAGGACCCCGCTGCCACAGGAGGGTAGGACAAAAGATGTCATGCAAGTTCTTTTCCATAAGCATGTATGACTATATTCAGAATACATGCCAACATTACATTGATGAATTGGAGCTAGTTCTGTGTCACCCTATGTTATGATTGTTACATGATGAACCGCATCTGGCATAATTTTCCATCACCGATCCAATGCCTACGAGGTTTTCCTATACTGTTCTTCGCTTATTTACTTTTCTGTTGCTACTGTTACAATCACTACAAAACACCAAAAATATTACTTTTGCTATCATTACTTTTGTTACTGTTGCCACTACTATCACATTACTTTGCTACTAAATACTTTGCTGCAGATACTAAGTTATCCAGGTGTGGTTGAATTGACAACTCAGCTGCTAATATTTGAGAATATTCTTTGGCTCCCCTTGTATCTAATCAATAAATTTGGGTTGAATACTCTACCCTCAAAAACTGTTGCGATCCCCTATACTTGTGGGTCATCAAGACTATTTTTAGGCGCCGTTGACGGGGAGCATAGCTCTATTCTTTGAGTCACTTGGGATTTATATCTGTTGGTCACTATGAAGAACTTGAAAGACGCTAAGACAACAATTTATCCCTCAACTTCGAGGGGTGGTAAGGAACTTCCATCTAGCTCGGCACTTGATTCACCTTCTGTTTTGAGTAAGCTTGCGACACCTAAAACTGCTTATGTTATTCGTTCTGATATGTCGCATGTTATTGATGATGCCACTTCTACTATGCATGATACTTATGATGAAACTACTTCTATGCTTGATACTACTGTGCCACTTGGTGAATTTCTTGATGAACAAATTGCTAGGGCTAGAGAGAAAGAAATTATTGAAATTGATTATATTGATGAAAGTGATGATGAAGACTTGCCTGTTATTCCTGAGGGTTATATTTTTGATACAGAAGCTTCTTTAGATATGTTAGCTTGCAAAGATAGATATGAACTCAAGAGGTTATTAGCTAAATGGAATAAGCAATCTCTTAATGATAGGATGAAACCTGACCCTGCTTTTGCTACTTCACCTATCTGTGTTACTGATAAGGATTATGAATTCTCTATTGATCATGATATAATTACTTTGGTTGAATCTGATCTTTTTCATGGCTATGAATCTGAAACTATTGTGGCACATATTACTAAATTAAATGATATAGCTACCTTGTTTACTAATGATGAGAGATCACGCTACTTCTATATCCTTAAAATATTTCCGTTCTCATTAAAGGGTGATGCTAAGATATGGTTTAATTCTCTTGATCCTAGTTGTGTGCGTAGTCCCCAGGATATGATTTATTACTTCTCTGCTAAATATTTCCCTGCTCATAAGAAACAAGCCGCTTTGAGGGAAATATACAACTTTGTGCAAGTTGAAGAAGAGATTCTCCCACAAGCTTGGGGGAGGCTTCTCAAGTTACTTAATGCTTTGCCTGATCATCCTCTTAAGAAAAATGAAATACTTGATATCTTTTATAAGCAATCTCTTAACATTTTCAGGGAAAGAACACCGGATGAAGCTGAAATTCCATTGAATAATATGTTGACAAATGAAAATAATTGGACACTTCCTGAGCAACTTCCTGAGCCTATTCCTAAACCAACTCCGAAGAAAAGAGGTGTTCTATTTCTCAGTCCTGAAGATATGCAAGAGGCAAAGAAGTCTATGAAAGAAAAAGGTATTAGAGCTGAAGATGTTAAGAATTTACCCCCTATTAAAGAATACATGGTCTTAATTTACCGCATGTTGAAGAAACATATGATCTTCATCCATTACCTATTGAAGAAACTCATGGTCTTGATAACCCGACACAGGTAGTAAAGGTAAATTCTCTCTATAGATATGATAAAGCTGAAATCCCTCTTACTAAGTTTGCTAGCCAATGCTTAGATGAGTTTGATAATTTGATGGTGAAGTAAGAAGATTTTAATGCTTATTTTGGTAGAAAATTGAAATACAATTCCAATATGCTTAAACACTTGGGTGATTATATGGCTAATGTTAAAGGTGAACTTAAACTTATTAGCAAACATGCTTCCATGGTCACCACTCAAGTAGAACAAGTACTTGAAGGAAATATGCCCTAGAGGCAATAATAAAGTTATTATTTATTTCCTTATATCATGATAAATGTTTATTATTCATGCTAGAATTGTATTAACTGGAAACATAATACATGTGTGAATACATAGACAAACAGAGTGTCACTAGTATGCCTCTACTTGACTAGCTCATTAATCAAAGATGGTTATGTTTCCTAGCCATGAACAAAGAGTTGTTATTTTATTAACGAGATCACATCATTAGTTAAATGATCTGATTGACATGACCCATTCCATTAGCATAGCACCCGATCATTTAGTATGTTGCTATTGCTTTTGTCCATGACGTATACATGTTCCTTTAACTATGAGATTATGCAACTCCCGTTTACCGTAGGAACACTTTGTGTGCTACCAAACGTCACAACGTAACTGGGTGATTATAAAGGTGCTCTACAGGTGTCTCCGAAGGTACATATTGGGTTGGCGTATTTCGAGATTAGGATTTGTCACTCCGATTGTCGGAGAGGTATCTCAGGGCCTTCTCGGTAATGCACATCACATAAAGCCTTGCAAGCATTGCAACCAATGAGTTAGTTGCGAGATGATGTATTACGGAACGAGTAAAGAGACTTGCCGGTAACGAGATTGAACTAGGTATTGGATACCGACGATCGAATCTCGGGCAAGTAACATACCGATGACAAAGGGAACAACGTATGTTGTTATGCGGTCTGACCGATAAAGATCTTCGTAGAATATGTAGGAGCCAATATGGGCATCCAGGTCCCGCTATTGGTTATTGACCGGAGACGTGTCTCGGTCATGTCTACATTGTTCTCGAACCGTAGGGTCCGCACGCTTAACGTTACGATGACAGTTATTATGAGTTTATACATTTTGATGTACCGAAGGAGTTCGGAGTCCCGGATGTGATCACGGACATGACGAGGAGTCTCGAAATGGTCGAGACGTAAAGAATGATATATTGGAAGCCTGTGTTTGGACATCGGATGCATTCCAGGTGAAATCAGGATTTTACCGGAATACCGAGAGGGTTACCGGAACCCCCCAGGAGCATAATGGGCCAACATGGGCCTTGGAGGAGAGGTGAGAGGGCTGCCCTTATGGGCTGCACGCCTCCCCCCTTCCCCTAGTCCTATTAGGACTAGGAGAGGTGGGCGCCCCCTCTCTCTCTCTCCCCCTTGGAGAATCCTAGTCCAACTAGGATTGGGGGGGGGGGAATCCTACTCCCAGAGGGAGTAGGACTCTCCTGGCGCGCCAGGCTTAGCCGGCCAGCCCCTCCCCCTTGACTCCTTTATATACGGGGGCAGGGGGCACCCCAAAGAGACACAAGTTGATCTACGGATCGTTCCTTAGCCGTGTGCGGTGCCCCCTTCCACCAAATTCCACCTCGATCATATCGTTGCAGTGCTTAGGCGAAGCCCTGCGCCGGTAACACATCAAGATCGTCACCACGCCGTCGTGCTGAGGGAACTCTTCCTCGACGCTTTGCTGGATCGGAGCCCGGGGATCGTCATCGAGCTGAACGTGTGCCAAGAACTCGGAGGTGCCGGAGTAACGGTGTTGTGATCGGTTGGATCGCGAGGAGAACGTACGACTACTTCCTCTACGTTGTGTCAACGCTTCCGCTTCGGTCTACGAGGGTACGTAGACAACACTCTCCCCTCTCGTTGCTATGCATCACCATGATCTTGCGTGTGCGTAGGAATTTTTTTTGAAATTACTACGTTCCCCAACAGTACTTAAGGCTCAAAATGATTTCCTCAATGAAATGAATAGTAAGAAAAATGATTATGCTGTTAGAGTGGCTACTAGAACTGGTAGAATGAATGAGGAAGCTTTGTATCCTGAAGGCCACCCTAAGAGAATTGAGCAAGATTCTCAGAGAAATAATATTGATGCACCTAGTCCTTCTAAAAAGAAGAAAAAGAAAAATGATAAGACTTTGCATGCTTCTCTTGAACCTATTACTGAACCACCTGAGAATCCAAATGATATCTCTATTTCTGATGCGGAAACACAATCTGGTAATGAACATGAACCTAGTGAAAATATTAATGATGATGTTCATGATGATGCTCAACCTAGTAAAAGAAGTTGAACCTATTGTTGATCTTGATAACCCACAATCAAAGAATCAACGTTATGATAAGAGAGACTTTATTGCTAGGAAACATGGTAAAGAAAGAGAACCATGGGTTCAGAAACCCATGCCTTTTCCTCCCAAACCATCCAAGAAAAAGGATGATGACTATTTTGAGCGCTTTGCTGAAATGATTAGACCTATCTTTTTGCGTACGCGATTAACTGATATGCTCAAAATGAATCCTTGTGCTAAGTATATGAAAGATATTGTTACTAATAAAAGAAAGATACCGGAAGCTGAAATTTCCACCATGCTTGCTAATTATAATTTTAAGGGTGGAATACCAAAGAAACTTGGAGATCCAGGAGTACCCACTATACCATGCTCCATTAAAAGAAACTATGTTAAAACTGCTTTATGTGATCTTGGAGCCGGTGTTAGTGTTATGCCTCTCTCTTAATATCGTAGACTTGACTTGAATAAGTTGACACCTACTGAAATATCTTTGCAAATGGCTGATAAATCAACTGCTATACCTGTCGGTATTTGTGAGGATGTGCCTGTTGTGGTTGCAAACTTTACTATTTTGACGGACTTTGTTATCCTTGATACTTCCGAGGACGATAGTATGTCTATTATTCTTGGAAGACCTTTTTTGAATACTGCATGGGCTGTTATTGATTGCAACAAAGGCAATGTCACTTTTCATGTTAATGGTAATGAGCATACGGTACACTTCCCGAGGAAACAACCTCAAGTTCATAGTATCAACTCTATTGGAAAAGTTCCATCGATTATTTTTGTAGGTTTTGAATTTCCTCTTCCTACTGTCAAGAAGAAATATGATATTTTTATTATAGGGGATGTGAATATCCCCGTTGAGGTAACATAGTGTTATTCGAAATTTCTCCGGTTTCATGTTATTCAGAATGAGTTTGTTAACAAGACTTGATCAACCTTGTTAGTGGATTCCTTTTGATGAGCATGAGATGGATGAAACTAGAAGGCACAACCTTCTGTACCCTCTCTATACTTTCTGTTATTTAGTTGAAATAAAGTAAAATAGTATTTTTCTGTCTGTTTTATGATTTATCTGTGAAATATAAAAATACCCCGAAAATAAAAGTTCTCCAAATGCCCTGAAAATGGAATATGATTTTTTCTAGAATATTTGGGAATTTCTGGCACTGAGAAATCAGCGGGAGGGGCAAGGACCTGGCCACGAGGGTGGAGGGCGCTCCCTACCCCCCCCCCCCCCCCCCGGGCGCGCCCCCTGCCTCGTGGGCCCACGGTGGTCCACCTCCACTTATTCCTGCACCCATGCACTCCTTCTTCCTCCCACAAACACCAATATCCAGCTCAAGCACGAGTTCTAGCTCACTTTGCTGTGATTTTCGATCTCCTTGCTCAAAGCACCTCTCACAAAACTACTTGGGGAGATTGTTCCTTGGTATGTGACTCCTCCATCGGTCCAATTAGTTTTTGTTCTAGTGCTTTACTCTTTGCAAATTTGTGCTCCTAGGTGACCATGTTCTTGAGCTTGCATGTCAAATTTATATGGTTCCAAGTAGTTCTCATGCATGATATAGCCTCTAGGCACTTGTAGGAGTAATTGCTATCAATTTTATTGAGCTTGGTTCACTTTTGTTTGAAGTTACTCAAAATTTCAGAAATTTTCAGAAAATGATGAAGAGATTTTTTAGGGGCTCGTCGAGCCGAAGTTCGAAGGAAAAGCAAAAATGAAGAAGCACAGAGGCCCAAATATAATTTGCCTCGCACCGCGGAGGTCCGGCCGTGTGAACGGCCTTCCAATGATTTCTTGAGAGCAGCCGAGATTTATGATGATTTCTATTCATTGGCTGAGAATGCTGGCCTCACCGACTTCCTCCACGACCAACGTCATAAGTATCTCTTACTCACCAATACTTTTGTGCAAAACTTCTACTATTTTCCTAAGGAATCACCTCCTTCAGTAGAGTTTCATTTCTATGATGTTGTTAAGAAGATGCCACTAGCTGAATTTTGCAAGGTTTGCAAAATACCCTTCGAGGGTACCTTAGATGAACCACATCGTAAAGATGTGGACGGATTTATTGACACCATCACTGTGGGGGAAACCAGGAAGGTTTCCGATGCAAGAATCACTAGCGTACATTTTCCTGTTTTACGCTACTTTGCCATATTTGCTAGTCGTTGCTTGATTGGTCGCGAAAACTATGGAAACCTTAGTGTTCCTGATATTATCATCTTGTTCCATGGTTTATTCCGCGATAACACTGTTAGTATGGGAGGAATTATTGCTAAACGGTTAAGTTTGAACCATACAAAGGGCCCCATTTTTTGAGGTATTTATGCTTCACACCTTGCTGCACATTTTAATATACCCATTAGACTTTATGAGAAAGAAGAAAATTTGCTGCCCAATGCTTATTTAGATTATAAGAGTATGCTAGCGCATGACTTCATTGTTAAGAATAGGGAAGGGGAGCTTAAATACAAATTGTTCTTTCATAAACATCACCCTGAGACTATTACCTTGCCCGCCCCTTCCTTGTTTAATTTATCTGAAGGTATGTATCTCATTCCGTGGGCTGCCATTCAAGCCTACCGGAACCCTACACCAGCCCCGGAGCCGGAACAACAATTTGAGCCTCCACGACAGTCTGATTACTTTTGGGATCCGAAGATGACTGCCAGCCAGTGGCAGTCAGAGTCCTCTTCGTCACAGTACGACCCCAGCTACAACTACGGGTATCCGCCAGGCCACCCCTGGCAATGAACCAACTTAGGCCAAAAGCCTAAGCTTGGGGGAGTACGTATTTCCCACCAACATTACATTATGTTCACACACACACTCATTACTAGATGTCAGTGCTCATACTCTTTCACTGTAATATCCATGCTAGTTTATTTTCTTTTTCTTGCTTTCTTCTTGTGTGTTTGATAAACCTTAATAAAAACATAAAAAATAGTAATAGCTAGCTAGTTTACTTTCTCGCTGTAGTAGTAATAATTAAAAAGAAAACCTATTACAATGTTTTTGAAATTATGATTAGTTCATCGTTCCTCATTCAGCCTATTATGAATAAACATGTTTGCAATGACAATTAGAGATCATAGTTGCTCGTGCCATGCTTGATTAGCTATGAGTTATAATGGTCTACCTTGCATGCCAACATGCTATTAAAATGGTTGTGATGTGCTATAGTGGGGTGGTATCCTCCTTTGAATGATTTAAGTGACTTGACTTGGCACATGTTCACACATGTAGTTGAAACAAGTCAACATAACCTTCACGATATTTATGTTCATGGTGGATTATATCCTACTCATGCTTGCATCCAATGTTTATTAATTTTAATGCATGTTCATGACTGTTGTCGCTCTCTAGTTGGTCGCTTCCCAGTCTTTTGCTAGCCTTCACTTGTACTAAGCGGGAATACTGCTTGTGCATCCAATCCCTTAAACTCCAAAGTTATTCCATATGAGTCCACTATACCTTCCTATATGCGGTATTTACCTGCCGTTCCAAGTAAATTTGTATGTGTCAAACTCTAAACCTTCAAATAAACATTCTGTTTTGTATGCTCGAACAGCTCATGTATCAACTAGGGCTGTCCATATCTTCCATGTTAGGCGGGTTATTCTCAAGAGGAGTGGATTCCGCTCCTCATTCACGAGAAAATGGCTGGTCACCGGGATGCCCAGTCCCATGCTTTATGCAAACTAAATCAAATTAATTGCAAACAAAACTCCCCCGGGACTGTTGCTAGTTGGAGACACTCGTTGTTTCGAGCAAGTCATGGATTGATGCTTGTTGGTGGAGGGGGAGTATAAACTTTACCATTCTGTTTGGGAACTGCCTATAATGTGTGTAGCATGGAATATATCGCCATCTCTTGGTTGTTATGTTGACAATGAAAGTATGCCGTTCAAAATATTGTTAATCTCTATTTCAAAATCGAGCTCTAGCACCTCTACAAATCCCTGCTTCCCTATATGAAGGGCCTATCTATTTACATTTATGTTGAGTCATCCCCCTCTTATTAAAGAGCACTAGCTGGAGAGTGCAGCTGTCAATTGCATTCATTACTATTAATTTATATTGGATATGACTATGATTGGATCTCTTTTACCATGAATTACAATGTCTAGTCAGTCCTTGATCTTTAAAGGTGCTCAGCATTTATGTTTTGCGGTCTCAAAAAGGGCTAGCGAGATACCATCTTGTTATATGATATCATGATTGTTTTGAGAAAGTGTTGTCATCCGAGATTTATTATTATGGCTCGATAGTTGATTATGCTATTGATATGAGTAAACATGAGACCTAATTGTTATTGCAAATGTGGTTAGTCATAATCTTTGCTGAAAACTTGAATGCTAGCTTTACATATTTACAACAACAAGAGCAAACAAAGTTTGTAAAAGTTTTTCTTTATCACTTTCAGTTTGTCAACTGAATTGCTTGAGGACAAGCAAAGGTTTAAGCTTGCCTTCATCTGGCTCCGGTTGAAGAGGCTGAAAGATCTCGGTGTGACTGCGCCCATGGTGATGAAGGACTTCCTCCGACGCCGCGTCGCCCCACTCCAGCGCCATTCCCGGCCGATGTTGGCCCTGTCCGGTGGCCAGGATCGCATGAGGCTTCAGGAGTCGGGGCTTCCGCCCGAGGCGTGAAGAACGGTGCTCGAGGTCCTAACAGGCGACCGCACGCCAACCGATATGCCGCAGGAGGGCTGTCTTTTGTACTGCTGCTCAAATAGGGTGGAGTTCGCGGGGCAGATGCCCCCCTTCGATGAATGGGGGTTGCTTCTAGTTGGCCTTGAAGGGCCCCGCGAGAATCATGTCTCCATGGTCCCCCTCCTTGCAGCCAGCGCCGAACTTACCCCAAGAGTGGATGCAGGGGGCGAGCAGCGCTGGAGGCCGGAGGCGCGGGTACTGAGGCATCGACACTGCTTGAGACTCCCGACGTGCCATCCCCGGGAGCCCGTAACTCTTGCCCTGGGGTGACAGCTGAGGGGGCGACGCAATCCGCTGCTCCTGAGGCCGAAACCTCCGAGGTCTCAGCAGGTGATACGTCTTCGTCGTAGCTACTTTTCCAAATACTTTTGCCCTTGTTTTGGACTCTAACTTGCATGATTTGAATGGAACTAACCCGGACTGACACTGTTTTCAGCAGACTTTCCATGGTGTTATTTATGTGCACAAACAAAAGTTCCCGGAATGACCTGAAACTTCACGAAATGTCTATTTGGAAATAATAAAAAATCCTTGCAAAATATGAAGACCAGGGGGGCCACACCCTGTCCACGAGGGTGGGGGGCACGCCCTCCCCCCTAGGGCGCGCCCCTACCTCGTGGGCCCCCTAGAGCTCCTCCGACCTCAACTCCAACTCTATATATTTGCTTTCAGGGAGAAAAAAACCAAGAAGAAGAATTCATCGCGTTTTATGATACGGAGCCGCCGTCAAGCCCTAAAACCTCTCGGGAGGGCTGATCTGGAGTCCGTTCAGGGCTCCGGAGAGGGGGATTCATCGCCGTCGTCATCATCAACCATCCTCCATCACCATTTTCGTGATGCCCACCGTTGTGCGTGAGTAATTCCATCGTAGGCTTGCTGGACGGTGATGGGTTGGATGAGATCTATCATGTAATTGAGTCAGTTATGTTAGGGTTTGATCCCTAGTATCCACTATGTTCTTAGATTGATGTTGCTATGACTTTGCTATGCTTAATGCTTGTCACAAGGGCCCGAGTGCCATGATTTCAGATCTTAACCTATTATGTTTTCATGAATATATGTGAGTTCTTGATCCTATCTTGCTAGTCTATAGTCACCTACTATGTGTTATGATCGGGCAACCCCGAAGTGACAATAATCGGGACCACTCCCGGTGATGACCTTAGTTTGAGGAGTTCATGTGTTCACTATGTGTTAATGCTTTTTTCTGGTACTCTATTAAAAGGAGGCCTTAATATCCCTTAGTTTCCATTAGGACCCCGTTTCCACGGGAGGGTAGGACAAAAGATGTCATGCAAGTTCTTTTCCATAAGCATGTATGACTATGTTCGGAATACATGCCTACATTACATTGATGAATTGGAGCTAGTTCTGTGTCACCCTATATTATGATTGTTACATGATGAACCGTATCCGACATAATTTTCCATCACCGATCCAATGCCTACGAGCTTTTCCTATACTATTCTTCGCTTATTTACTTTTCTGTTGCTACTGTTACAATCACTACAAAACACCAAAATTATTACTTTTGCTACCGTTACTTTTGTTACCGTTGTCACTACTATCATATTACTTTGCTACTAAATACTTTGCTGCAGATACTAAGTTATCCAGGTGTGGTTGAATTGACAACTCAGCTGATAATACTTGAGAATGTTCTTTGGCTTCCCTTGTGTCGAATCAATAAATTTGGGTTGAATACTCTACCCTCGAAAATGGTTGTGATCCCCTATACTTGTGGGTCATCAACAGGTCATCATGAGGTAGAGCACGAGGGCTCCCCTCATCCCAGCACTCCCGAGGTAGTCTCCTTGGGCGCCTCACCAGCCGCGCCCTGCGCTGGTTGCCGCGTCCAACGCTTCGGCCGGCTCCGTCTGGATTTCGATGCGCTCCGCAAGACGAAAGGGTCTCCAAGCTGCAGCAGTGATGCCTTCCGGCCGTTGAAGCAGAGGTATATATCTCCATAGACGAGTGAGTACCTTATCTTTGCAATTTCTTGAGTGTTGCTTCCCCTCCTGACGGTGGCTCCTCAGGGTCCCTTCTGCTAAGGTCGCGAAGTCTCCCAGGAAGCAACCTCCTCCTACCTCGAATCCCCCGCTGGCCTTGAGCGCCCCAAGCCAGCATGCCGCCCCCGGCGCGAAGTCGGCCGGAGATGCCAACATGCTAGCCTGGCGCCTCGAGCCCGCGCCTTTGCCGCCTCTCCTTCGTGGCCTCGCCTGGGGTGCGGCAAGCGTGCCAAGGGCTCCTCCTCTGGTTATGGACGATGGCTGGATGGCTTCGATCCTGGCTTCTTCTTCGAGCAACGAGCCTCAAACCATCCGGGCCCCTGCCGAAGCCCGCTCGGCGACCCCTGCTGAAAGGGGGTGAGCCGCTTCGGATCCCGTCGGAAACCCCCGCTATGGAAGACGGACCCGGTCGCGCGCTTAAGTTTGCGCACGAGCGGAGTGTCATCCGCCACAAGCTCTTTAAGGAGGCTATGGGCGCAATGAGCAGGCTCGGCAGAGAACTCGTGGATGTTGATGCGCGCCTTGAAGCCGAGGGTCTTCGGTTGGTGGAGGAGTGGCATCAACTTAAGCTGGCTATCAACCTTGGGTGCCTTCAGCGTGAGCATGCCAATGCGAAGGCCGAGGCATCCCGGGCAACCTCGCGCGAGGCCAGCGCCCGAGCCTTGGAGGAGCCCAGGGAGGCCGACTATCGCCGCACGATTGCCGAGGGGCGCAGGTAGGAGCTGCAGGCCTTGAACGCCTCCTTGGAACAGCAGGTGGAGGCGTGCAGAGCCGCCTTGGCGTTGATGAAGGGTGCACCGTCCGACGAGGAGGAGATCTTGAGGCGCGATGAAGCACTATTGCTGGAGGCCACAGAGCGCAGCCTCGAGCTCGAGCGGTTGGAGACGACGGAGCGCCAGGTCGCCCAAGTAGAGGATGATGTTGGTGCGCGCGAGGCCAATGCCCAGGAGGAGGTCGACCGCCGGGTGGCCGAGGCTCGCGCGGATCTTGTTGGTAGGTACGACCTGAAGCTGAAGCTCGTGGAAGCCGAAGCTGTGGGCAGGACTACTACCCTCAGGTCGGGGCTGGCTGAGGCGGAATGGCGCGAGAAAGCCGCCGCAGCCGCCCTGATCTCAGTGCAGGCTGAGATGGCCTCCGCCCGTGCCGAGCTGCTTTCTCTTCAGCAGCGGGTCGCCAGTGCCGAGTCCTTCGAGCAGCAGAGCAGGGAGGAGGCACTTCACCGGCAAACGCTACTGCACGAGCATGTTCCCATGCTTCGGGGACTCAGGACGAGGGCCAATGAGGCGCTTGGCACCATCTGCGACATGAACGCTCCCCACCCTCACGCTGAGGAGTATGCCGGCCATCTTCGCTTCTTCACCGACGTCGTGACGCGCTTGGAGAACCGAGCTGAGAGGGCTCGTGAGCTTGTGGACGAAAAGTGACGGGGCCTCCTCGAGCGCGCATTCTCCTGCGTCTTTAGCCATCTCCTGAACACCAATCTCGACTTTGATTTCGACGCCGCCATCGCCCGAGTGCCTGAGGTCATCAGGGACAACCTAGCATGCTGGGTGGACGACAACGTGGACGCTTTGGTTAGGGCCTTTGCTTCTGATGACGACACGGTGGTGGTCGCGGCGGAAGAGGGTGACGTGGTTAATGGCGGCAAGGACAGCGACAGTGATGGTGCCAACAGCCTGTTTGGAAGCGCACCCGCTGGGTGTAGCCCCCGAGATTCGGGCCGACTGATGAGGAGTCGGGCCGGATCTCCCGGCGACTACTTTGTCTTCTTCCTCGCGGAGGCACGTCAACGCACCCGCTGGGTGTAGCCCCCGAGATTTGGGCCGACTGCTGAGCTGTCGGGCCGGATCTTCCGGTGACTACTTTGTCTTGCTCTTTTTCTTCTTCGGCCGGCTGGGCACTTCTTTTTGTGTCCGACTCCACGCGAGCAGTTGGATGCATGGTTTTTTTTTCAGCCGGCTAGAAGCAAGCGGCCGGACCGGT
This sequence comes from Aegilops umbellulata, assembly GCA_032464435.1. Lineage (NCBI taxonomy): Eukaryota > Viridiplantae > Streptophyta > Magnoliopsida > Poales > Poaceae > Aegilops > Aegilops umbellulata. The sequence continues at coordinate 174,832,138 of CP136060.1, read as the reverse complement.
TTTTTCTTTCTTTGTCCGACTCCATGCAAGCAGCTAGACACCACCAGTCGGCCACTTTCTTTTCTCCACTGCCTCTGGGCAGCCGGTCGTGCACACTCTTTTTTTTCTCAGTCGGCCTCCCACTTCTTTTTCTCTTTTCCTCGCATGGGGCAGCCGACCTCTTCTTTTTCTTCAGGATAGCAGGCGGCTGCAGTGGATTCAGCGGGAGCGCGTGAGGCGCAGCAAGCCGGCCGACGGGAAGGCGGGCGGCTGCAGCACCGGTCGGCTGGAGAAGCCGGCAGGCGGGCGCGGCATCGGCCGGCTGGAGAAGCCTGCGGGCGGGGAGCGGGAGGCCGGCGGCGACCCGGAGCCGGACCGTAACGGGCACGCGGAGGCGGCGCAAGGCGGCGCGGCCGGCTAGGCGGCGAGCCGGCCACGAAGCGAGCGAGAGCCGGTCGGGCCAGGCGCAGTCAGCGCAGGAGCCGGCGGGCACGCGACAGTCGGAGCAGGGAGCCACTGGGGCACCGAGCGGCGGGGAGGAGGAGCAGCGCGGACCCGGCAGTGCAGTTGGGCGGCGCGAAGACGGCGAGGGACTCCACAGCAAACGGAGCGGGTGATGTGGAGGCGCAGGCGCGTGAGGAGCAGACGGCCAGGCGGGGCGGAGCCAGTCGTTCCCGTGCGCACGGTGAAGAGGCGGAGCCGGGCAGGAGGCCGGGCAGAAGCAGCACTCGGGGTGGAGCGGCGAGGCGACGCAGGCGAAGACAGGGAACCGGCCAGCACAGCGGCAGCCGGCGGATGGAGAGGAGCCAGCTAGGCACAAACCGGCTGGCGGCACCGGCGACCCGAAGTCGGCCGCGGGGCGGGCAGCGTAGGGCCAGCATGGGGAGACGGCGCGGGCGACGCGACGCAGCCGGGTGGAAGCGGAGAACGCCGGGAGCGCGGGAGCCGGAGCCAGCGAGGCCGGGCTGGCGACGCAGGCGCGGGGCGCGCGAGGCGGATCGGGGCGGAGCCGGATGGAACGGCGTGGCGGCGAGCGGGACGCAACCACGGCAGAGCAGCACGCGAGGCCAAGCAGTGAGAGCGGCGACGGGTGGCAGCCGGCTCCGGTTGGTGGAGGCGCTGGAGCCGGCTTTGGCCAGCAGGCACGCTGGCGGTCGATGCAGAGCAGCCCGCGTGGGACCCGGCCAGCGGTCGCGCAGGAGGGCGAGGCAGCCAGCGAGCGGGGACCCAACGCGCGCGGCGAAGGCCGGCAGCGGGACGGGGAGCCGGCCGCGAGGGCGCACGCGGAGAGACCCGGGGCCGGGATGGAGCAGAGCGGAGAACGATGCTCCGCATGGCCATTATTCGATAAATGCACACGCATTGTCCAACTTCAGTCTGGCTAGTGTGCGAGCATGGTTTGGGATGAGTATGGCTGTATGGCTATCATCTGGGTTGCATCTGGACTATGCATAGTGTATGGGGTAGTCTGGGTAGTATTTTGCTAGTGTATGCCAATGGTTTGACAGTTTGACTATTGTTTGACTTGTATCTACCTTGCTTGCATAGATGAGATATGGAGTGGCAAACGCGCGCTTTGGCCGGAGCAAGGCACAACGCGGAAGGGAGCAGACGCGGCACGGCGCGCGCACGGACACGGCCAACCGAAGCGAGGCACCGCCGTGCGCGGACAGATGGCCGGCGTCGCAACGGCGGTGACGAAGATGCACCACCCAGCACGGACGCGCCAAGGGCGTGCTGATGTCGAGCCCTCGACAGGCGCCGGAGAGGTGGCGACGTCGCGGTGATGATGAAGATGGCGAGACCGACGGCGAGGACGCGCCGTCCCGCCCGGCCGCTCCGGGGACGGGTCGAAGTCGAGCCCCCGAGCGCTACCGGAGAGACGGCACGATGCCGCGGCGGTGATGGCGAAGATGGTCCCGCCCGGACAGCGAAACCAACAGCAGCGTGGTAGCGTAGTAATAGTACCACCCCACGGTGGGCGCCAACTGTCGTGGTATTTCTCACGGGGGGCTTGCGAGTCGACAGATGCCACAAGGGCTTAGTGTGAGGGTAAGACTGCTGCTGATAGGCCCGGGAGCGGGTATGCGAGTAGCACGCGGTGGTTTACCCAGCTTCGGAGCTCTCCGGAGAGATAATACTCCTACTGCTGCATGTCTGAGTGTATCTATCTGGGGTGTACATCGGGCAGTACAAAGTGCTCCTGGAGCTGTATCTGAGATCAGTGATGTAAGAGCCTGATCTCGTATATGCATATGAGCATAGGTGTGTGTGGCCGCATGTGCCTGGGCATGCATGCGTGAGTGTGTGGGAGCGTGAGTCCATCCTGGATGGATGGATGGATGCTCATATATATAGTGGGAGTTAGCTTAGGATGTAAGCCATGTAGGCATGGTAGCTAGCTAGCTAGTGGCATGGTGGGGTGTCATCCTTGTCCCCTGGGTCACTTCATAAATAGTGCCAGGGGACAAGTGACACTATACATGATGGCTGAGATGATGCATGAATAGTGTTCGGGTACATCCGTCTCGTTGGTGTCTCGTCGATGTCGGGTCGGGCTGCAGTCGGCAGCCAGCTGGTTGGCGCAGTCGGCAGCCGGCTGGTTGGCGCAGTCGGCAGCCGGGCAGAGCAGTCGGACGGGAAGCCGACAGGAGCGGCCGGACAGTCGGACTGAGGGGCATTGCTAGCCCCGATGTCTTGAAATATCGTCTTGCCATCCTCCGGGTACCCGTGGTCGATTACTCCGACACTTTACATATATCTCGTTACTTAGATCTGCTCGTCCAAGTATCTTGCCATAGCTTTAGACATCGACATAGGTATTTTTTCTGGACTTCATAAAAAGCGTATATGTTTTTCCTGTAATATCTAGTAGAAGAACTCATTTGTATGTCTAACAGATGGACAGGACTTGGATAACTTCTACTCAAAGATTCTCCGCTGCATATATCAAGGGGGTTGAAAACTTCATGAACTTTATTAGAGCTGAGTACGGTGGCCGGAAATCAGATGTGCTCTGCCCATGTAGCAATTGTATGAATTCAGTTACAAGGCCCCAGTCAACTATGCAAAATCATCTACACTTGTATGGGATGTCGGTCACATATACTAGGTGGGTTCATCATGGTGAAGCTGTGAACGTCAATGTTACTGACTACGTGGAAGCAACAGATCACCATCTTGATCTGCCTGATGCTCAGGTGGAAGAGGAGGAGGAGGTGGTGGTGGCGGAGCCAGTGAGTTTGACCAACATTGAAACAATGCTACGAAATGCTCGTGCATTTCGTGAACTTTCACCTGCAAAAGAAAAACGGTGGGCCCGCATATTTGAACAATGCAATCTGGTTGTCACCCCAGGAAATAAGCTATCAGTATTCTCAGCTACGGTCGCCTTTCTTCAGGTGAAGACATCTGAGCGGTTGACCAACAAATCATTCGATGCGATGTTGGCTGCTTTCCGCAAATCTTTCCCAGATGCGTCTGAGCTGCCACACACCTACAGTAAAATGAGGAATTTCCTTCGTGTAGTTGGAATTGGATATGATATGATCCATGTTTGTAAGAATAATTGTGTCCTGTTCCGGAAGGATTATGCCAACTTAAGTGAATGCCCAAAATGCAAATCATCAAGATGGAAAGATGGCGATGTTGTGAAGAGGGTTCCCCATAATGTTCTGAGACATTTTCTAGTTACACCAAGACTGCAGAGGTTGTTTCATGATGTTGAAACAAGAGAGGATGTATTGTGGCATTCTAGGAACCAGGAGTACAAAGATCAGAATGTAATGAGCCATCCATCTCATGGTAGTGAGTGGCAAAGCTTCAATCAGAAACACAAAAAGTTTGCTGCTGACCCGAGAAACATTAGACTTGGCTTAGCTTCAGATGGATTTAACCCATTTGGCCACCAGAGCGCAACATATAGCATGTGGCCAGTGCTTGTTATCCCTTACAACATGCCTCCAAATGTCTGCACTAAAGAATCAAACTACATGACGGCCTTGCTCATCCCAGGTCCAAAAAGTCCTCGAAAGGATTTTGATTTATTCATGGAGCCTCTTATGGAGGAACTTCAACAGTATGGAAGGGTGTTCTCACTCGAGACCTATATAGCAGCCCACTAGCTGATTTCTTTCTACGTGCTGTTATAATTTGGTGCGTCCAGAATTATCCGGCTTTGGGCACTATGTCAGGGCGAACGACACATGGTTACAATGCATGTGTTCGCTGTGACAGGAATCCGCTGTCATACGCAATACTTAGCAAGATCTGTTACATTGGACAACGTTGTTTCCTTGCCAAGGTCAAGCCGCGTCCTACAAAATACCGAAGACATGTGTTCAACGCAAAGCATGAAAACCGTGATGCGCCAAAGAGGCTCACCGCCGATGAGTTGCAAGTGGAATTAGAGAAGGTCAGGCATATTATACCAGGAAACCATCCTGGTAATTGTAGCGGGAAAAGGAAGCGTGGCAAGGCAGAAGAGAGATTATTGTTTACCCGCGGGTCCACTTTGTGGAACTTGGAGTATTGGAAAGATTTGGATCTACGGCATAATCTTGATGTGATGCACATCGAGAAAAATATATGTGACAACATTGTCGGCACACTTCTTAATATTGAAGGCAAGATGAAAGATACCTTAAAATCTAGGATTGATTTGACCAATCTAGGTATCACAAAGAATTTGCAGGTGCAAGATGAAGGTTAACCATGGGATATGGCTGAAAGTGCATTATATCGACTAGAGGGGGGGTGAATAGGCGATTTTTATGAAATTCTTCACTGAGGAATTTGCTAGTGAGGAAATTCCTTAGCGAAGAACTACTAGCAGCAGAATAAGCACTCAGATGAAAACAAAGCAGAACACAAGCATGGTCATCATGATGAAATGAAGACAAGCACTGAGTATAGAAAGCGTAATCACAGGATAACACAAGATGAAGACAAACAGACTGAAGAATTTGAACTGAGGAAATTGAGAAAGTCTTCAGTCAAAATCTTCAAACACAGATATGATAAACAAGCAGCACAATACTGAGGAAATGAAAGAGTTGAGGAAATGGAACCAGTAAGCTTGGTGAAGACAATGATTTGGTAGACCAGTTCCAACTGCTGTCTTAGTTGTACATCTGGTTGGAGCGGCTGAGTATTTAAACTCGAGGACACCTAGTCCCGGACACACAGTCCTGAGCATGCAGCTCGGGACACCAAGTCCTCACCGCATTCTCATTGAACTAAGGACACACAGTCCTCGTCCAATCACTCGTGGTAAGTCTTCAGGTGACTTCCGAACCTTAACAAACTCGGTCACTCGGAGATCCACAATTCCTCTTGGATGCTCTAGACCATGACGCCTAACCGTCTGGAAGAAGCACAGTCTTCAAAGGTAACAAGCGTCGGATCTACACAGGATCAATCTCTTCAGTGATGCTCAATCACTTTGGGTTTGTAGGTGTTTGGGTTTGGGTTTGGATTTTCCTCACTTGATGATTTTCACTCAAAGTCCTCGGAGGATGGGTTGCTCTCAAATGACAAGTGTCAAGTTCTTGCGGAGCAGCCAACCAGCTAGTGGTTGTAGGGGGCGGCTATTTATAGCCTAGGGAGCAGCCCGACATGATAAGACATAAATGCCCTTCAATGATATGACCGTTAGGTGGATAAGATATTTTGGGACAACTGGCGCATAGCACAGCAGCGGTCGAAAACTTGAGGTACAAATTCCTCAGGGCTACCATGTTCCTCACTATGTAGGCAATTCGCACTGGCAAATTCCTAACTCCTCAGTCAGAGCAAGATCCTCAGTGACCAGAAGAATTGCGTCTCTGTCACTGAAGAGATTGACTCATCTGTATGAGATTTCCAATGGCTTCACTCGAAGGGATTGGTAGGTGTAGGATTTGAGTTGAGCATCAAGTGGAAATTTTCTCCTTAGTATTTCCTCGACCCCCTTTAACAGTACGGTGTTTCCTATGACTCAAGAAAGAGAAAATGAAACTACGAAAACAAAAGTCTTCACGCTTCATGTTCCTCGAATGATAACTGAGTCTTCAAGGTCACACCAATTTCTTCACTTTCAAAGTCTTCAGAAAGTCTTCAGAATATCAAAGTCTTCAGTTGAAGAACTTCATTTTTAGGGGTCGACTTTCTCTGTAAATATCAAACTCCTTATAGACTTATAGACCTGTGTGCACTCATAAACACAATAGATCCTTAACCTATAAGTCTTCAATACACCAAAATCACTAAGGGGCACTAGATGCACTTACAATCTCCCCCTTTTTGGTGACTGATGACAATATAGGTTAAGTTTTCAACGGGGATAAATATATGAAGTGTAAATACTGATATTGAGGAATTTTATTACAAGATATAGAAGAGCTCCCCCTGAAGATGTGCATAGTGAGGAATTTGCTTTTGAAGCAATGCACACTTGAAGAGTTGAATCATGGAGATCTCCCCCTATATCTTGTAAGTCGTACACGCATTTGATATATAATATGAACAATTTGAAATGCATGATGAAATATTGTGCCTGATGTAATTCAGCATGCGTGCAATAATATTAACGAGGAATAAGCATGCAGAATAGTGCATCAAAAGTATCAGAGCATAGTGCAACAAAAGTATCAAAGCACCATCGGGTTTAAGATTACAACTCGATCCAATAAAGTTTCAGAAGAACGAGAGTTGCAACTTAGCAAAAAAAAACGATATAATACACCCGCTTGAAGACTAACTCAAATTTCTCCCCCTTTGTCATCAAATGACCAAAAGTATCGAAACCGAGGACAAACGCTCTTGAGGATAATCATGATGATGAAGGAGCGCCAGCGTTGTTGGGGTCGGTTGTTGAAGTAGGTCCTGCGCAGTGTCGTCCAAGTCTTCATTTTCATGAATCTCACGCGACGAAGAATATGAGCTGGCCACCAAAGAAGGAACCTTGACCTTCTTGTATTTCTTCGGAGGAGGTGCAGACCAGTCAAACTCTTCTTTGAGACCCATTTGCTTCAAATCATCAGCGCTGTAAACTTGAGACAGAACAGCCTAGGTGCGGTTGAGGGTTTCATGAAGGTAGTAGTGGTTTTTCTTCACTGCATTATGTGTTGCAGTCATGTTGTGAAGAATTGAACCAAACTGACGCTTGACCCATTTGTGATTGCGTTCAACCTTCTGATGAAGACTGAGGAGTAACTCACGATCAGTCATCACCCTGGGTGCTGTGGCTTGAGGATTTGGATTGGCATTGTTGGCGGCAGAGTCATGTGTGGCAGAGTCATCATTGGTGGAGTAAGATGCAGCCTTGTGAAATTGACCATCCAATGGACGAATGCCTTCATTTATCATAGCAGTAGCCTTGCCCTTTTGTTCAGCTGAGGAAAATGTCCGTTTGAGGACTTCAATAGGAGGCAAGTAGCTGCAGTGGTTCAAAGTGTCAGCTTTGTAATTGAGTGAAGACCTTTTCCTGATGAATCTCATAATCCATGGCGCATAAGGCTTCAGCTCAAACGGTGACATGGCAATATTGGCCAGAGTCCTCATGAAGAAATCATGGAAGTTGACGAGAACGCCATGACAGATGTTGAAAAGCATATTCTTCATGATGCCAACGACTTCTTCATCATTTGAGTCGTGGCATTTGATAGGACTCATTCTCTTCGTCAGAATGCGATAGACAGTCCGAGGCACATACAACATTTCCTTGACGAGGAATTTGGTTCGAGGGGCCTGCCCTGGCTTCAAAGGTTTCATCAGCACTTGCATATAGTGATTTGAAAGCTCAGGTTCGTTGTAAACACAACGTGCATCTTCAAGGGGAGGACTTAGAGGAAGGGTATGAAGCAATTCAGTTGCTGGTGCCTTGTAACGAGTGTTCTCTGTCATCCAATCCAGAACCCATGAGTTCACATCTTCAGAGTTGTCGGGGATGTGCAGCGTTGCGTAGAACTGAAGAATGAGTTCTTCATTCCAATCACATATGTCAGTGCAGAAATTGAGTAGCCCAGCGTCGTGAAGAACACTGAGGACTAGCGTGAAGCACGGCATGGACTCCATATCCACGTTAGGAATATGTGCATGGTCGAAGACTTTGTCTTTGTTGAACAGCACTGAGGAATAGAAGTTGGCTTGACTTGCAGTCCAGAAGCGCCTCTTCCTGATGCGAGCAGAGTCATAAGGATTGCAATCTGTGAAGAATACATGCTCGCCAAAGAAGTCTTCAGCCTTGAACTTTTGTTTCCTTGAGAATAGATCCTTTGTCTTTGGCAGAGGAGTGTCAGTGAGTTGCATCACTACCTCAGGAATCGCGATCTCAGGTTCTTCAGGCTGAGGAATTTCTGGTTCCTCCTCAGGTGCAGTCACATTTTCAGCAGCAGCAGCAGTTTCTTCAGCACTAGTGGCTGGAATTTCTTCATGCACAGATGTAGTGGGATGAGTTTCTTCAGAGCCCAATTGAACTGTTGGTGCAGGAGAGTGAGGGATTTGCTGCGGTGGGGTGAAGAGTGGAGAATTGGGATGCTGACTTTCCCAAAAGTCGTCATTCATCACTGGAGTTGTGCTTCCAATGTCCACATCTTCATCATCAATTTCTTCAACACCAGCCTCTTCAGCAGTAAATTGAGGCATTGGTGATGAAACCACTGGGTTGAAGGGATTGAATCCACTTCAATTTCTTCATCAATCTGCTCTGACGAAGCAGCAGAGTGAGTTTCTTCATCAGATCCGCTTGAGATCACATATTCTTCATCAAAAGGAACAAGGTCCTTTGATGGCATGGTTGAGATCGGAACAACATCAATAGGATTGTCAAACGAGCTGGTCATAGGCTTCATCTTCTTTGGAGCTGAAGATTCTGAAGAATTTGATGCTTTCCTTTTCTTCACTGCAGCTCGCTCTGCAGCCTTGGTCTTCTTCACATCTGATGCAGATGGAAGGATAGGAGTTGGTGTAGGCGCAGGTGGAGCTGAGGAATCTGGTTGAATTTCCTCAGGCGATACTGATGCAGTTGCCCTGACTTCTTCAGTTTCTTCAGGCGCACCACTAGTGGATTCCCTGGAAATTTCTTCAGTGACTGGAATGGAGTCATCAGCCCTGGAACTAGCATGTTGTTCAGCAGCCTGAAAATCATCAGCGGTGCTGGCATGTTGTTCAGTTGGCTGAGCAGAAGCTTCAGCTTGAGGAACTTCTTGTTGTGTTGGGGCTGCAACATTTGTGAACTTCTCTGTCAGTCTCACAAACCTGACTTTGGCTCCTTGCCAATCAGCATAGTAAGAGTTGAAGTTGTCGCTGAGGGCTTTGATTTCAGCCTGCATTTTGATAAGTTCTTCAGTTGTCATTTTGACAACATTTTTCTTCAGCAGTTTCTCTTTTCTGTACTGTGATTTCTTGATCTCTCTGGCCCTTTCGTATTTCCCTTTCTCCTCTTGGATGAAATGAGTCAGCATGTGACTTTGGCCAGGTGTCAACTTGAAGTTCAGGCATAGGTGTGTTTGGATCCTTATGCCAGATATCAATGTAATCGAGGATCGCCCTTGGATCCAACAGCAGCGGCACAGGTGTGCCTTTGGCTCTAGCAGCCCTTTCTTGTCGGTCCCTAATGATTTCAGCAAGTTCTTCTTCATCAGCTTCATCTTCGTCAGATGGTACATTGAAGACTACCTGCTTCTTCTTAGGACTTGGGCGAGTACCGCGTCCAGCAGTAGCCTTTTTCTTCAGCAGAGAGGTCCAGCCGAGGAACTTGGTGCAGCCGAGGAACTTGCTGAGACACCAGAGGCAATAGAGATGCCTACAGTCCTTTGACACGTGGCAAGATGCGCAGGTGCTGAGGACTTTGTCGGAACAGCTGAGGACTTTGGAGGAGGTGCTGAGGATTTCGGAGGAGCAGGGGCAGCTTGAGGAATTTGCCTTGAAGATTTTGAAGTTTCTGGCCGTGAGGGCGCAGCTAAGGGTGAAGCACTTGGCTTTCGAGCAGGCTTCTTAATCATTGATTTTCTTGGCTTGACAGAGGCCTCAGTGGCAGCAGCAGCAGCAGAATCTTCATTGAATTTCCTCACTGCTTCTCTGGCTTGTCTTGCCAATTTGGCTTGGCGCTTGGCCCATTCTTCAGGAAAATCCTCACCGCGTTTAACGCTAGTGGGATCAGCCACTTGGCCAGGTGCCAATGGGGCTCTTGGGCATGGAGGATTCAGTGTGAATTTCTTCATGTACTTTGGAGTGACGTATCTGTACTCCCTCCATTCACGTTCCCATCTCCGTTCTATCTTCTGAATGCGCACCTTGCGCTGATTTTTGGTCTCTTTGCCAAACTTGTCTTCATCAGGCGTGCAGTATTCAATATATATATCCTCAGGGATTTCAAACGCAGTCATGACCTCAGGCTTCTTTCCTCCTTTCTGCGGCCTTTTACCGTCAGCCATTTTCTTCAGTTGAGGAATTTGAACAATCGAATTCTCTGAAGAAGTATGCAGTTTTTCTTCGAGGAACGCTGCAAACGAGTTAAGTTGATGAGAACCTAATGATTCGGCAGCGGACATGTGTACCTGTGAACAGAGTATAGTTGCGAGGAATTTGGAGAGGTCATATACGTTCTCAGAGGGTTTTTCAAAAAGAACAAGTTTGAGGAATTTGACCAGATGCGTCTTGAAGAATTTCACTAAGCGCGCTATATCTTAGGTTCCAGAGTTGTATAGATCAAAGATCCACACAATTGAGGAATCTTGAAGAAAATGATGCTTAGGGAACTGAATCAAGAACAGATGACATGTGAGGTGTTTTGAAGAATAAAACACCTTTCAAGATTTTGTAGAAAAATTTCGAATCAAGCAGGGCAGTAAAAGTAACTTTTAGTTACCCTGAATGAAGAACACGATGAACAGAGAGGTGAAACAGTGAAGTTCGTCGATGTAGATCTTCCACGCCCTAACTTGGCGGAGGAAGACGTCTACGGCGGCGGCGGAGGTGAAGATTTCCACGGTCGGCGCGAGTACGACGGCGACGAGGTCGAGGCAGTGAAGCTCTTCCTCACCAGCGATGATGGAGTAGCGGCGGCGCTAGGGTTTGAGAAGCTCGAGCGGGAGAGTGAGATCGGGCGGAGTAAAAGAGGTGAGGAAGGGGCGAGGGGTATTTATAGAGGCAGTGAAAAACTGTTTGCCCGAAGATTTAGGACAAACGTGCCCCTGACCATTCTCCTTCTCACGACATGTGTCACCCACGTATTGTGTAGTGGAGATTGTGTAAGATCGTGGGTGAGTAGAATAATGCATCGTGGGATGTGGAACGGTTTGAGCAGCAAAACCGAAAATTAGGATAAGATTAGTTTTAACGTTCCGTTCGCAATTTCTTCAGCTGACAAGGACACAGTGAAGATTTTGAACGAGTTTCAAATAGAACACACATGAAGAATTTGTGAATAAATTGGATTGAGTATAGCATAGAGGGGAAGGGTCCGATCACATTCACTTAGCAGAAAAACCAACTTGAAGAAATAGCTATAAGTGAATGTTGTAGAGGACTTAAACTCATATATATATATATATATATATATATATATATATATATATATATATATATATATATATATATATTTATATATACATATATATATAGCCAATGAAGAAAAACGATGGCACAAGTGAAGATTTTGCAAGTTGAAGAATTTGAACAACTGAGGAATTTCAAAATTGAGGAAAAACTCAAATTGAAGATTTTCAACTTTTGTGGTGGCGTGACCCACCGTATAAGAATGATGATTTCAGACACCGCGTACAATTGTCGTAGGGTTCTGAGAATCAAATTCTTCATTAATTTCTTCACACTTAGAGTGTTATTCTTCATTGATTGAAGAAAAACATTTCTTCATGTGTTGCACATCTAAGTCATTAATTTTGCATAAGTGTTAGGATGAGTGCCTTTTCAGAGTACATTCGAAGACTCTAAGATATTTAGTTCACACCGCAACTTGCTAAATCTCTTCTCATCCAAGGGCTTAGTGAAGATATCGGCTAGCTGTTCTTCAGTCTTCACATGCTCAATAGAAATGCCGCCCTTCAACACATGATCGCGAAGAAAATGATGACGAATCTGAATGTGCTTTGTCTTCGAGTGCTGAACTGGGTTGTGAGCAATCTTGATGGCACTCTCATTGTCACAGAGGAGAGGCACATTCTTCATGTTGACGCCATAGTCCTTGAGTGTTTGCTTCATCCATAGCAGTTGAGCACAGCAAGAACCAACAGCAATGTACTCAGCTTCAGCAGTAGACAGTGAGACGCAGTTCTATTTCTTCGAGGCCCAACAGACCAAGGATCGTCCGAGGAAATGACATGTACGAGATGTTGACTTGCGGTCCACACGGTCACCAGCATAGTTAGAGTCAGAATATCCAATGAGATCAAAATCCGAGCCCTTGGGATACCATAATCTAAGTGTTGGTGTGTGAGCTAGATATCAAAGAATATGCTTCACAGCCTTATGGTGTGATTCCTTTGGTGCAGCTTGAAATCGGCACACATGCAAACACTAAGCATTATATCTGGCCTAGATGCAGATAAATACAATAAAGAGCCAATCATGGAGCGGTATACCTTATGATCGAAGTCAATACCATTTTCATCAGTGCATAGATGACCATTTGTGGGCATAGGAATTTTGATGCCTTTGCAATCTTGCATGCCGAATTTCTTCAGGACATCCTTGAGGTATTTCTCCTAAGATATGAATATGCCATTGCGCTGTTGACGAATTTGAAGACCTAAGAAGAATTTCAACTCTGCCATCATAGACATTTGATATTCTTCACTCACCATATAGGCAAATTCATCACTATAACGTTGGTTAGTGCATCCAAAGATGATATCATCAACATATATTTGGCACACAAACAGTTCACCATCATAAGACTTAGTAAAGAGAGTGGGATCGAGTGAACTGGGTGTGAAGCCTTTCTTCATGAAGAATTCCTTCAAAGTATCATACCACGCCCGTGGGGCCTGCTTGAGGCCATAGAGGGCCTTGTTAAGTCTGAAGAATTTGTCAGGATGTTTGGATCTTCAAAACCTGGGGGTTGAGCAACATATACTTCTTCCTCAAGCTTACCATTGAGGAATGCACTTTTTACATCCATTTGATATAAGATGATATCATGATGGTTAGCATAAGCGAGCAATATGCGAATAGCCTCAAGTCTAGCAACAGGTGCAAAAGTTTCATCGAAATCAACTCCTTCAACCTGTGTGTAGCCTTGAGCTACTAGTCGTGCCTTATTCCTCACCACATCACCATTTTCATCTTGCTTGTTGCGGTAGATCCACTTTGTGCCAATGATGTTATGCTTGCGAGGATCGGGACAATTGACTAGTTCCCAGACGTTGTTGAGCTTGAACTGATGTAATTTTTCTTGCATGGCCTGAATCCATTCAGGCTCCAGAAATGCTTCATCTACCTTAGTGGGCTCTGTGATAGAGACAAAAGCAAAGTGCCCACAAAAGTTAGATAAGTGTGAAGATTTTGAGCGTGTGAGAGGACCTGGTGCTCTAATGTCATCGATGATCTTCTCCACTTGCACTTCTTTTGCAACGCGAGGATGAGCTGGTTGTCGTTGAGGAATTTGCTCAGCATTTTCTTCAGCATCAATTTCCTCAGCATTTTCGTCAGGTGCATCAGCTCGACGTTCTTCATGTTCTGGAATGAATTCTTCAGTGGATTCTTCAGTAGGAATGACATCTTCAGTAGCCTTGTGTTTGATTGAATCCTCGGGTGCTGGTTCATCTAACACAGAAGGTAGGTGCTCTCTTTGCGAGCCATTAGTTTCATCGAACCACACATCTACAGTTTCAACAATCTTGTGAAGAACATTGTTGAAGACTCTGTAGGTGTGCGAGTCCTTTCCGTAACCAAGCATAAAAGCTCATGTGCTTTCGGTGCAAATTTAGAGTTGTGATGAGGATCTCTAATCCAGCATTTAGCACCGAAGACTTTGAAATAACTCACATTGGGTTTCTTGTCAGTGAGGAGTTCATAGGTAGTCTTCTTGAAGAATTTGTGAAGATATACTCTGTTGATGATGTGGCACGCAGTATCAATTGCATCAACCCAGAAACGACGAGGGGTTTTGTACTCATCGAGCATAGTGCGAGCCATCTAAGCAAGAGTCATGTTCTTGCGCTCCATGATGCCATTCTATTGAGGAGTATAAGGAGAAGATAACTCATGAGTAATACCAAGTTCATCAAGATATTCATTGAGACCCGAATTCTTGAACTTAGTGCCATTGTCACTTCTGATGTGCTTGATCTTCACACCAAAGTTGGTTGAAGCCCTCGAGGAAAATCATTTGAAGACTTCCTGCACTTCATGTTTGTAAGAGACAAGGTGTACCCATGTGTAACGAGAGTAATCATCAACAATAACAAAGCCATATTGAGATGCTTCATCTGAAACAGAAGAATAATGATTAGGACCAAAGAGAACCATGTGAAGCAATTCGAATGGTCGAGTAGTGGTCATGATGGTCTTTGTTGGATGCTTGGCCTTCGTCATCTTTCCAGCTTCACAGGCACCGCATAAGTGATCCTTGAGGAATTTGACATTCTCAATGCCAATGACATGCTTCTTCTTCGCAAGCGTGTGCAAGTTCCTCATGCCTGCATGACCAAGTCGTCGATGCCATAGCCATCCGTCTGAAGCTTTCGCAAGTAGGCACACGACTGGTTGTGAATCTGCAGAGAAATCAACAATATACAAGTCTCCTCTCCTAAAGCCTTCAAAGACTTTGGAATTGTCAGCTTCCATAATCACAACACAAAGATACTTGCCGAAGACAATAATCATATCAGGATCACAAAGCATTGAGACAGACATAAGGTTGTATCCTAAGGACTCAACAAGCATGACTTTGTCCATGTGTTGATCCTTTGTGATAGCAACTTTACCTAGACCCAATACCTGACTTTTGCTTTTATCAGCGAAGATGATATGCTTCAGATGTGATGACGATAAGGGAGCATCCATCAACAGATTCCTGTCACCAGTTATGTGATTTGTACATCCACTATCAAGTACCCACTCAGTGGCTTTCGGTTGATCATCCTGCGGATGAATTAGTGCAACTTACGAACTCATATACTTCAGCACTGAAGAATATGATATCACAATTCATCAGATCAATTTCATCAAGCAGTAGGACAGATAAAGCAGAGGGAGGATGTGTGAAATGGAAGTTCATTTCATCATGGTTAGCATGCGTCCTTTCAGGCCATTTGTCAGGTCCCCAGCAAATTCTTCAGACATTACAGTACGTCCGGAGACCTGACCCTGCATAAGAGATTAGTTCTTTTTCTTCACCACCCACATCTGAAAGGGTGGCAAAGAGTTATTCACTCTGCGAGCTCCATATGAGAATGGTGGCATAGCGGCCAAACCATTACGTTTCACATAAGAGGTGTTAGGGTAAGCATATGAATAAGCAGAGAAATTCTTCAAGGACTTATGAACATAATAATTTGAAGAATAATGCTCATATTCATAGCCCTTGGCTCTTCCCTGCGAAACAGAGTTGTTAGCACTATGATGTTCATATGAGGACTTTGATCCATGTGAGGAATTTGATCCCCTTGATGAATTTGGTCCGTATGAGGACTTGGATCCATATGAAGAATTTGGTCCAGATGAAGAATTTGGTCTGGGGTTCCTATTCTTCACTGGTGGTGTCATGAGGACATTCACCTGAAGACTTTCAAGGCACCTTTTGGGAACCCAGATTTTCTTCATAGGGGAACCATTCCTGCAGTTAGTGCCAACATATCTAGCAAATACTTCACCATTCTGATTTTTGAACAGTTTATAGTTGGAGTCAAATGACTCATCAGAAGAATGCGAAGATTCACATGTATAACCAGATAAATTAGATGGATCAACTGGAGGTCCCTTTGCAGCAACCCATGAGGTTTTGGGGTACTGCTCAGGCTTCCAATATGTACCATCAGCATTGAGTTTCCTCTCAAAGGCAATACCCTCTTTCCTAGGGTTCCTGTTGAGGATCTGCTTTTTAAGCACATCACAAAGAGTCTGATGCCCTTTGAGGCTTTTGTACAATCCTGTCATGTACAATTCCTTCAGCCCTGCATCGTCAGTGATACTAGCAATGTCCTCAGATGAGGAATTAGTGATAGCAGTGACAGGTGAAGAATTTGTAACATTAGAAGCATTTGAACATTCAGGTGAAGAATTAGCAGATTGTCGTTTAATGCATTTTAAACATGGAGGAATAAATTCTTCCTGAGCAACGCTGATTTGTTGAGCAAGCAATGAATCGCGCTCCTTCTGAAGATCTTCATAACTCACTCTTAGCTCCTCAAGATCTTGCTTCTCTTTGAAGAAATTCATAAGAAAGCTTCTCATGATCAGATAAGAGAGTGTTATGATGACTTTGAAGGTTATCAAACTTGGTCTGAAGTCTTTGAAGATTTTCAGTCAAGGCTTTAGAGCGATCCATTTCTTCACCCGACATATCATCACTTTTGTCTAGCATGTTTTGAACCTTTTCAAAAGCCTTTTGTTGTTTCACAGCAATCTTAGCAAGTTTTGTGTAGCTGGGCTTAAGATTTTCATCAGATTCATCTTCACTAGACTCAGAGGAGGTATATTTAGGTACCTTGGCACCCTTTGCCATGAAGCAATAGGTGGGAGCATAGTCATCGTTTCCTTCTTCAGCCTTGTTGGTGAGGTCATTTTCTTCAAAGTTGAAGATAGACTTGCTGACGAATGCAGTAGCGAGGGCTAGGCTTGCCACACTAGACTCAGAGTCCTCAGAAGCCTCCTCTTCTTCTTGTTCCTCAGATTCAGCTTCAGAGTCCATTTCCTTGCCAATGAATGCCCGAGCCTTCTTGGAGCTGCTCTTCTTGTGAGATGAACACTTTGAGGATTTTGATGATGAAGATTTTGAGGAACTCTTCTTTTTCTTCGCATCATCAGAACTATAATCCTTGTATTTCTTCTTCTTTGATTCCTTTTCCCACTGAGGACAATCTTGAATGTAATGTCCTGGTTTCTTGCACTTGTGACAAAGCCTCTTCTTGTAGTCACTGGATGAGGAATCATTGCTCCTTGAGGGTTTTCCAAAGCGACCACGTCTTGAGAACTTCTGGAATTTCTTCACAAGCAGTTCTAGACCATGACTTAGTTCTTCAGGGTCACCAAGGCTGCTACCAGAGTCTTCATCTTCGGATTCTGATACTGCCTTGGCCTTCAGTGCACGTGATCTGCCATAGCTCAAACCATAGAGATCTCTCCTTTCAGCAAGCTGGAACTCATGAGTGTTTAGCCTCTCGAGGATATCAGCGGGGTCGAGTGACTTGTAATCAGCACGCTCTTGTATCATCAGTGCCAGAGTGTCAAATGAGGAATCAAGTGATCTCAGCAATTTCTTCACCACCTCATGGTCGGTGATGTCAGTGGCACTAAGTGCTTGAAGCTCATTTGAGATGTCAGTGAGGGGATCGAAGGTTTGCTGAACATTTTCATTGTCGAGTCTTTTGAAGCGGTTGAAGAGATTGCGAAGAACATCAACTCGAGAGTCACGCCGAGTTGAAACTCCTTCATTGACTTTGGACAGCCTATCCCAGATAAGCTTAGCAGTCTCCAAAGCACTCACTCTACCATACTGTCCTTTACTCAGATGGCCACATATGACATTCTTCGCTTGGGAATCGAGTTGCTTGAATCTCTTCACATCGGTAGCGTTCAGTGAGGGTGAGACGGAGGGAACACCATTTTCCACAACGTAGCAGAGTTCGTTATCAATTGCCTCAAGATGCATGCGCATCTTGTTCTTCCAGTAGGGGTAGTCCGTCCCATCAAAGGTAGGACACCCAGCAGAGACCTTGATCATACCTGCGGTCGACATAACTAAAACTCCAGGTGCTTAAACCAAAATCACACAGAACAAGGGAGCACCTTGCTCTGATACCAATTGAAAGTGCGTTATATCGACTAGAGGGGGGTGAATAGGCGATTTTTATGAAATTCTTCACTGAGGAATTTGCTAGTGAGGAAATTCCTTAGTGAAGAACTACTAGCAGCAGAATAAGTACTCAGATGAAAACAAAGCAGAACACAAGCATGGTCATCATGATGAAATGAAGACAAGCACTAAGTACAGAAAGCGTAATCATAGGATAACACAAGATGAAGACAAACAGACCGAAGAATTTGAACTGAGGAAATTGAGAAAGTCTTCAGTCAAAATCTTCAAACACAGATATGATAAATAAGCAGCACAATACTGAGGAAATGAAAGAGTTGAGGAAATGGAACCAGTAAGCTTGGTGAAGACAATGATTTGGTAGACCAGTTCCAACTGCTGTATCAGTTGTACATCTGGTTGGAGCGGCTGAGTATTTAAACTTGAGGACACCTAGTGCCGAACACACAGTCCTGAGCACGCAGCTCAGGACACCAAGTCCTCACCGTATTCTCCTTGAACTAAGGACACACAGTCCTCGTCCAATCACTCGTGGTAAGTCTTCAGGTGACTTCCGAACCTTAACAAACTCGGTCACTCGGCGATCCACAATTCCTCTTGGATGCTCTAGACCATGACGCCTAACCGTCTAGAAGAAGCACAGTCTTCAAAGGTAACAAGCGTCGGATCCACACATGATCAATCTCTTCAGTGATGCTCAATCACTTTGGGTTTGTAGGTGTTTGGGTTTGGGTTTGGATTTTCCTCACTTGATGATTTTCGCTCGAAGTCCTAGAAGGATGGGTTGCTCTCAAATGACAAGTGTCAAGTTCTTGCGGAGCAGCCAACCAGCTAGTGGTTGTAGGGGGCGGCTATTTATAGCCTAGGGAGCAGCCCGACATGATAAGACATAAATGCCCTTCAATGATATGACCGTTAGGTGGATAAGATATTTTCGGACAGCTGGCGCGTAGCACAGCAACGGTCGGAAACTTGAGGTACAAATTCCTCAGGGCTATCATGTTCCTCACTGTGTAGGCAATTTGCACTGGCGAATTCCTAACTCCTCAGTCAGAGCAAGATCCTCAGTGACCAGAAGAATTGCGTCTCTGTCACTGAAAAAATTGACTGATCTGTATGAGATTTCCAATGGCTTCACTCAAAGGGATTGGTAGGTGTAGGATTTGAGTTGAGCATCAAGTGGAAATTTTCTCCTTAGTATTTCCTCGACCCCCTTTAACAGTACGGTGTTTCCTATGACTCAAGAAAGAGAAAATGAAACTACGAAAACAAAAGTCTTCACACTTCATGTTCCTCGAATGATAACCAAGTCTTCAAGGTCACACCAATTTCTTCACTTTCAAAATCTTTAGGAAGTCTTCAGAATATCAAAGTCTTCAATTGAAGAACTTCATTTTTAGGGGTCGACTTTCTCTGTAAATATCAAACTCCTTATAGACTTATAGACCTGTGTACACTCATAAACATGTTAGATCCTTCACCTATAAGTCTTCAATGCACCAAAATCACTAAGGGGCACTAGATGCACTTACAATGGCACCATCTGTGTACGTCTTGGACAAGGTAAAAAGAAAAGAATTCTGCGAGGTCATGTCACGTGTGAGATTCCCACATGGATTTGGTTCCAACCCTGAAAGGAGAGTCAGTGCAGATGGAAACAAGGTACAAAGGTTGAAAACTCATGACTGCCATGTCCTACTTCAAAGGGTTTTACCTGTTATCCTTAGAGGACTGGGCCACCCTGACTTATACAGAGCAGTTGCAGAGTTGGGACAGTTCATTAGGGAACTCTGCAGTAGAAATATCATGATAGAGACAAGATATCAGCTATCCTATGCGAGCTTGAGAAGATATATCCTCCATCCTTCTTTGATGTGATGGTGCATTTTGTTGTTCATCTACCTAATGAGGCACTACTTAGAGGTCCAGTACAGTATGGCTGGATGTACCCTATTGAAAGGCGGCTAGGAACTTTCAAGGGCTATGTCAGGAACAAAGCTAGACCTGAGGGTTCCATTCCAGGGGCCTACATTGCTACAGAAGCATTGACATTCTGCTCAAAATACATTGAAATAGCTGATCAACTTAGCAAAGAGGTGGGTGAAGACAATCCCAGGCTCAATGTTTTCGATTATTCTGTTTGAGTTACAAGGAAGAGTCGACAAGAGGACAAACCTAAAGATTTGGACAAAATGGTTTGGTATGTGTTGAATAACTGTCCTGAGATACTACCTTTTATCAAGTAAGTGCTAAGTACTGCAGCTTATACATCATAATCTACTAAACTTGCAGCACATTCTTATATATTTAGATGTTTGACGCGATCACTATGTTGTGCAACATCTACAAAAACGAGTTACTGCCGCAAAATCCAAGAAACATTGACAAACTGGTTATGGTAGGATTTGCGAAATGGTTCAAGAGCCATGTAAGCTATTGAATTGCACTGTCAGTTTTTTTTAATATATTGAGTACATAAGATGATCAGCTTGTCTATTTTCGAAACATAGGTTAAGAAGGTGCGGGAGGATGGGCAGGCAGTTGATGATGACCTTTGCACACTAGCAATGGGTCCTGATACTCAGGTAAGACATTATGAATCTTGCGTTGTTGGAGATGTGCGCTACAACACCCTTGCACGCGATGAAGGCAGGAAGACACAAAACAGTGCCATCATGAGGACGGATATGTACGGCAGAGAGACAACTGAAATGTATGCTAACATAACAGACATTGTTCAGTTGCAGTATATCTCCAGTTTCGAGGGTCATCGGTGTGTGGTTCTGTTGTGATGTCGTTGGTATAACCTGTTTTCCAGGATCGCAAAACCCAGAGCTAATGATTATTTCAAATCCATCAATGTCAAGGCGGCGTACCAGACCAACGAGCCTTTTATTTTGGAAAATCAAGCAACACAGATATTTTTCTTGGAAGACACATTTGCACGCAGCGATGACTGGAGAGTATTGCAAAGGTTTGAGCAGAGGAATTCGTTTAATGAAGTTGCACAACAAGATGATGCTTACACCGCTCCTGATGTACAAGATTCCACAGATGTTCCTAATATCTTTGAGAACCATAACATCAATGACGCTGGCGAAAAGATTGCCTGTCGTGCTGTGGACATACAAGAGTTGATCAAGAAGAAGCCAACGTTCGAGGACATTGAGGATGAAGAAGAAGATGACACTCTGGGAATTATGATTCAGACTGATACACATGGCGAAGATGTTGACGTTGCTGCTGTGGATGATGATTAGATTGCTTTTGACGTATTTGCCTGTCATAAGACATTTTTTATCTACTATGTGAAATTGTGCTTGCTATGACAACTGAAACCTGATGAACGTGTTGTTTAGTATTTTGCTGTGAGAACATCACTTTTTATGTATGTTGATTTGTGTTTGGTGATTGTATGACGAGTAAAACATGATGACATTGTTGTTCAGTTGTACTCATATTTGGCTGTGAAACTTGAATTTGATGACATAGTTTGCTGTTGGACTGCAATTTGCTCGATGTCTTCGAATGAGAACAAAGCTGACCCAACAGGGCCTCTGCAAATTTATTTATTTATTACCAAAAGGGCCTCTGTTATTTATTTATTTATGAGCAAAAGGGGATACCCCCGATTTCAGTTAATAGAAATCATTAGATGTTCACAACACTACGCCCAGCCTGCTACACAGGTTTAATTCATTACTAGTTTCAGCAAAGTGCTCATGTCATAGCCACTGAATACATCATGAGTGCTACATACATGCAAATAAAGAGACAATCATCCTACAGAGCACATCGATTTTTCCCATTCATTATCTTCACAAGAACTTTCATCTCCTCATTGTTGTCAAGGCCGTTCAGCAGCTGTTTTTTGGCCATGATCAGAGGAACTGCATCTTTAACCTTCTGCTCTGCATCTTCCTCTTCTACTGTTCCTTCAGTTACTTGTCCAACACTCCAACCTGCTGGTATTGGGATTCCTTGGCTAACCAAATAATCAGCGTAGTTGCATTCCCCCACATCAGCAACTTCCCAGAAATACAAATCACATGAATCTTCTCTTTTCTGCACGAATCAAATTGGAAGACCATCAACCAAACTATTAAAAAATCAGCAACTGAAAGCAACATAACAACACTTAAACATATTATTACCCCATGATTCGGGCATTTGTAGAAGACTCGGCCAGTGTTGAGGATTGTGGTTGAGACGCGACCGATGACTCTGCGTGATTTGCAGCAGTGGCACCACACCAACGGCAGCGGGTTGCGATGAGCAACCGGCTGCGGTGCATGTGCCGGCAAGGGTGTGATGAGACCCACAGGCGATGGTACGGGTGGCGACTTGGCGCATATCTGGTTGTTACCTGCTGAAGAGCAGGTGGATGAGCAGCCAGCGGACATGGTTGCTACGGCCAGAGCTTCTGATGCTAGGATGAGTAAGTAGAGAAGAGGAGAAGCGAACGTTGGATATGTCAGTTTCATTACTTGCAGACTAGCATAGCACCATATACATTCATAGTCTAGGTTTGGATTCGAACCAGCTACAGGAGCACGTCTCTCTTTTTTCTAAAACTCAGCAACGTCTCTTTACTAGTACACTAGCTTGTTCTGTACGCCTTCTCAAGTCTTTGATTTCCTTTATGTTTTTGGCGAGGAAGTAAGGAGGACAGAATTGAGAGTTCCTGGGACTCGAACCCAAGGCCTCTCGGTTGAATACCAAGGGTGCTAGTCACTTATGTGGCGAACGTTCCTTGGGAGGAGGATGGCAGACGAACGCATTTTCCTCGCAGTTTTAGTTGCGACGCAAGATAGAACGGTCGCAGTTTCGGCAATGTTACCAGGCGAACGAGCCCAGTTTTTCTTTTGTTCCTATATATAAAAAAGTATGCTACTTGGTGTCGGCTTAGTCAACAAACGATTGTGCCAACCTTGACCATTGGAATGACATTCAACGTTTGTCGTGTTTCTTCAGTCTCTTTTTCCTCCAGCCGCCAAAGCCAAACCAGCGCCGGCGGGATGCCTGCTCCGGCCTCCCACGGCTGGTTGTGCTGCCGCGCACGCATCGTGGCCACATCGCACCCTAAAACTCTGCGCATCTTCCTCGGCTCATGTTCGTTCCCGTCCGAGGCCTCACCATCGTCCTCCGCCTTGGTTCGCTCGCCGCGGCACCGCCCTCTGGTGTTGTCAACATGGTCAACCACCGAGAGGAATAAGGATATGACTGTGCATGGCGAGGATGACAGTAGGGACCCAGTAGCGCGCACAGTAATTTTGTTTTTTCAGGACGGAGAAGGGAACTGGGTTGTGCGGGAGCTGTGGCCCGTCTAGCCCAGGATTTTATCCATATGTTTAGCACATGACCAGCCCAGTTTGTTTTTTTCCTTTCTAAAAATGGCTAGCCCAGCTATTTTGTTTTTTGCAGAATAACCAACGTAGGCCTACTTGCTTTTCTATGCCCTGCTGGGCCGGAAATCTTTCAAGACAAGAAGGGATGCATTTTGCCCAGAAAATGGGCTCTAAGTAATAAGAAATGGGCTATAAGTAATAATACATGGGCTGTAAAATGAAAAAATACAGGAAACAAGCAATTAGTTCCAAAATACTTTTTTCTTTCGGATTTTGATATTTAAAATTTCATATTTTTTGTGTGGGTAAAATTTCATTGGATTTAAATAAAGGTATGTTTAGTTTTTAAAGTATTTAGAATCTGGCTAGAAATTTCGGGTTGTATGCTGTTTGGGACAGATTTGGAGGCTGACTTGTGGGTCTACTAGGTTGACGTGTACAAAAGGCTTTGTCAACTTAGTCCACAAACGATTCTAGCAGCAGTGACCGTTAGATGTTAATCCAACACGACCATGCTTCTTCTTCCATATATGATCTTCTTGCTCCAGCCGCCCAAACAAGCGGACTGCCTGATCCCGCCTCCCATGGCCGGCTGTGCTGCCGCAGAGGCCGCACTGCCCCACCCTACTCCATTGCTGGCCAGGCCATTCCTCTACTCACCCACACCTCCTGTTATTTTCCGGCGACTACAGCCGGACTGATAAACCCTCGTACTCCCCACCGTGTGGGCAACCACTTCCGAGTCTTCCTCGGCTCCATGTCGTTCCCTTCCTAGGCCTCGCCGTCGTCCACCGCCCTGGTGCTCTTGGTGCGGCGTGGTCAATGAACGACATCCATCGGACATGGACTGTACGTGGAGAGGCTGACAGCTGGGTCTACGGCCGCACATAAGGAAGTACCTCCTTATTACGCGCAAAATAATGATTCCTCCACCTGACACCTGGGACCCACCGGAAGGGCCTCTGTATTTCACGAAAAAACATTCCCCCCGCTGACAGGTCGGACTCACTAGCTATATCTTTGCACGCAAGGAAGTGCCTCCTTATTATGCACAAAAAAAATGAATACTCCCCCTGCTAGCTGGGACCCAGCATAGTGGGAGGCTGACTTGGGCCTACTAAGTTGATGGAGACATAGGAAACGGGATCATGTTCATCGGGAGGGGTCTGGCGTACCGCAAAACGGAGGAAACGGACCTCCTACGGTCGAAACGGGGTCCTGTTGATCGGGAGGGGTGTGGCGTACCGCAAAACGGAGGAAACGGACTTGTGTTGGAGTGCTACGGTCGAAACGGGGATCCTGTTCATCGGGAGGCGTGTGGCGTACCACAAAACGCGACTCCACGGGATATTGTTCATCTCCACCGTCGACCTCCTCCAGCCTCCACGGGTCCTGTTCATCCACCGTCGACCTCCTCCAGCCTCCACTTGCGAATGTCATCCACGGGCTCCTATTTGTCCAGCCTCCACCGCACGCTCCTCCACCGGCTACTGTTCAACAAGCCCTCTCCACGGGGGTCCTGTTCAACCACCCCTCCACGGGCTACTGTTCATCCAGCCCTCCACTGGCTACTATTCAACCAGCCCTCCATGGGGTCCTGTTCATCCAGCCCTCCACGGGGTCATGTTCATCCAGCCCTCCACGGGGTCATGTTCATCCAGCCCTCCACGGGGTCATGTTCATCCGGCCCTCCACGGGGTCCTGTTCATCCACCGGCTCGATCGATCAGGGTACTGTTCATCCAGCGACAATGGCCTCTACTACCACGGGGTCCTGTTCATCCAACCCCCACCAGGAACTGTTCATCCAAACCCCCCAACAACACTCACTATTCATCAAGCGAAGGAGGCAGCAGTGTTCGATCGGCTTTAATTAGCAATAGTAGCAAAGGAATCACTCGGGTTCAGTTAACAGCAAGGGATCGATCGACCGCTCGGGTTCAGTAACGCGTAGCCTGCAGTGCAATCGCTCGGGTTCAGTTATAGCCCGACGCCTCGCTCGGGTTCAGTTAGAGCGCAACGGCTCGCACACACGCGCGTTTGTACAAGAGAAACACGCATCGCTCGGCCCCCGACCACCCACCGTAACTGCGAACTCCCCCGATATTTTCCTCGCCCTCGCTTCTACCATGGTTTTCTCCGTCATGGACGGCCCAAAGAATGTCATGCAGCTGCGTCTCCGGCCCGCCCAGGACGAAAAGCCCATTTTCGGTCATGATTTTTTGTCATAGAAGTAGGAGCCCACCACATCTATGATGATACCAGGTTTTGTCACAATTATTGTCATAGAAGTGTCATAAGTATGATAGAAAAAAAATTGTTTGGCCCAAAATGTCACGGATGTATCTTTTTTTGTAGTCGGGGTGGCTAATATTTTCCATGCTAGATGTGTTATTCTCATGATGAGTGTTTATTCACTTGTCATTGCACGAGAGTAAAGCAAAGGTATTAAGGATGCCTAGTCCCGAAATGAAAAATGAATTTACTTTACGTTGTCAAATAATAAATTCCTTGGAAAGTGTTGGTATGGAAGGCACCCGTGGATACGGTTAGCCATGGAAAGTGAAAGTATGGTGGAAAAAGGAATAAACTTTATTTTCTGTTTGGGAACCGCCTATGATATATTTAGCATGCAAAGTGTTGGGAATTCTAGCTCGTTTTCGTTGGTGGGAAAGACACACCTCCCAAAATGTTTTTATCTCTAAGTTTTTCGCTTTGAGCTCTGACACCTCTACAAATCCCAACTTTCCTCTGAGAAGGGCCTTTCTTTCACTTTCACAACTGCAGGGTGATCCAAACGCGACACTACGATCAGAGACCCTTCGACGAAACTATGTGCGATGCTATAATCACAAACGGTGGTGTAAAAAACCGTCAAAAAAAGGTGCAAAACGTTTGCGATGACGGATGCATCAAACACGGTTCAGATTTTAGTTGCGTGTGCGATGCACGGCATACGGTTCAATTCAATTAACTGTTTGGGATGAGGAGGAACAAAATAAATGGGCAGCCAGATGAAGGCGTGTGCGATATACAGCATACGGTTCACAAGGATGAACTGTGTGTGATTATGCCACACAATGGAAACGGTTCAACTGAACAAGATGTGTGTGATGCGCGGCAAATAGGTCCATAATCAGAAATGTGTGCGAAGACCAATAATAACAGAGACAATTGCTGCTAAGAAGCCGTGTGATTTACTCTGTCTATAGTAGAATAACATGTATATATATAACTGAAATAAACATCCAATTACATAAGTGACTATACAGATCATTCGCACACACCTCAATAAACAATTGCATGCATTCTAAAGTAGGAGAAACGATCGTGTAGTCATCCACTTCTTGTGTCGGGGGAAATCGAAACCTATGGAATCACTGGGATCCCTTCTATGGTTGGCGGGCGCGGGGTTGTGCAAAGAGCGGGTCTGATAGGAAGCATACAGATCGTTTACCCAGGTTCGGGCCGCGAAGATGCGTAATACCCTAGTCCTGCTTTGGTGGATGTATATGAGTGTTCTTGTGTTCTTGAGCTAGCTACGGGGTGTGACTTGCCCAAAAGATCCGAATCCCTCTCCTGATCACCTCGGGCCTCCTTTTATAGATAAAAGGGGTTGCCACATTGGCACACAGGAGGTGGAAAGGTGTACAGTGGATGAGTCTATCCTCTGGCACCGTCGGACAAACGCATTTAATGCGCTGCCGACGTGCCCCTCTCGCTTTATCGGGGATGGCAAGGAAGCATGTCCCAGCTGTTGCCGCCTCGCTTGGCTTCGACACGCGTCCGAGCTGACGAGGCATCGTGGTGCCACATTGGCTGGCTTCTGGGCTGGTGCAGTGGTGAGCCTTCACGAAGATCTGCATGCCACCACGCAGGTGCTTGCTGGGTCGACGTAGAGGTCGCTCGTTGCCACGCAGGTGCCTGCCCAGCTGGTTGAGCTAGCAGGTGCATGGGGACGGCGGTGGAGTCTTGGCAAACATGGGCCCTGAGGGAGTCCTGGATTAGGGGGTCCTCGGACAGCCGGACTATATACTTTAGCCGGACTATTGGACTATGACGATACAAAATTGAAGACTTCGTCCCGTGTCCGGGTGGGACTCTCCTTTGCGTGGAAGGCAAGCTTGGCAATTCGGATATGTAGATCTCCTCCCTTGTAACCGACTCTATGTGACCCTAGCCTCCTCCTTGTCTATATAAACCGGAGGGTTTAGTCCGTAGGACAACAACAATCATAATCATAGGCTAGCTTCTAAGGTTTAGCCTCTACGATCTCGTGGTAGATCAACTCTTGTAATACTCATATCATCAAGATCAATCAAGCGGAAAGTAGGGTATTACCTCCATCGAGAGGGCCCGAACCTGGCTAAACATTGTGTCCCCCGCCTCCTGTTACCTTCCGCCTTAGACACACAGTTCAGGACCCCCTACCCGAGATCCGCCGGTTTTGACACCGACAGGCCCGACTAAGGCCTTGTTGACGTCCTCAGCAAGGATCTTGCCGTGGCGTTGCGGTCGTCCCCAGCAAGGATCTTGCCAGGGGTCTTGTGGATTTCCTCGGCTAGGATCGCGCCGAGGGTCATCGTCTTCTGGTCCTCATCTAATCTCGTGTGTTTATTATCTTGACAAAGATCTGCACGCCACCACGGAGGCGCCTCCCGAGCCTTGGTTCCAATGTAGTTGTTGGCGGTGTATGGAACCCTTGGGCTCAAGGGTGGCTCACTCTGCTGGTGTTGGGCAAGCTGCCCCAGCAAGGCTCTTGCCGGGGCTGCGGAGGCCGCCTCGGCAACGGCCTTGTCGGGGAAGTCCACCTCGCCCCTTTGCTCTTTAGTGTTTTTGGTCTTGGCGTTGCCAAGGTTGTCTTGTGCTCTAGCTTCCCTCCTCTGCCATGCTAAGTGTGGCCGCGGGCGCGGCTCCGACTGCCAGTGCACAAGTAAAGGGGTCAAAAGGAGAGCCCCTACTTTTGTACATCGACAGGAGCCCCCGGGTGTCGGTGTCAAAACCGGCGGATCTTGGGTAGGGGCTCCCGAACTGTGCGTCTAGGCGGATGGTAACAAGAGACAAGGGACACAATGTTTTTACCCAGGTTCGGGCCCTCTCGATGGAGGTAAAACCCTACTCCTGCTTGATTAATATTGATGATATGGGTAGTACAAGAGTAGATCTACCATGAGATCAGAGAGGCTAAACCCTAGAAGCTAGCCTATGGTATGATTGTTGTTGTTGTTGTCCTACGGACTAAACCCTCCGGTTTATATAGACACCGGAGGGGGCTAGGGTTACACAGAGTCGGTTACAATGGGAGGAGATCTGAATATCCGTAGTCCTATCCGGACACGGGACGAAGTCTTCAATGTTGTATCTTCATAGTCCAACAGTCCGGCCAAAGGTCATAGTCTGGCTGTCCGGACACCCCCTAATCCAGGACTCCCTCAGTAGCCCCTGAACCAGGCTTCAATGACGACGAGTCCGGCGCGCAGATTGTCTTCGGCATTGCAAGGCGGGTTCCTCCTCGGAATACTTCATAGAAGATTTTGAACACAAGGATCGTGTCCGGCTCTGCAAAACAAGTTCTACATACCACCATAGAGAGAGAATAACTTTTTCACAAATCTAATCTGCTGACGTATTGAAATGCCCTCGATGCGGCTATATCTCCCACGTGTCGAAACACGACTTAGAAGCATAACCACATTGAAAGCAATGTCGCAAGTGAGGTAATCTTCACACAACCCATGTAACACATAAGGGAAAGAGATACATAGTTGGCTTACAATCGCCACTTCATGCAATACATGAGTAAAGCATTACATCATACAGATACAATCAAGGTCCGACTACGGAACCAAAATAAAAGAAGACTACCCCAAATGCTACACAGATCCACGATCGACCCCAACTGGGCTCCACTACTGATCAACTGAAATGAAACAACACAATGAACAAGATCTTCATCGAGCTCCTCCTTGAGCTCGGATGCGGCACCTGCACGGTCTCATCGGCACCTGCAAACTGGTTTTGGAAGTATCTGTGAGTCACGGGGACTCAGCAATCTCACACCCGCGAGATCAAGACTATTTAAGCTTAAAGGTAGGAGAAGGTAATGAGGTGGAGCTGCAGCAAGCACTAAGCATATATGGTGGCTAACATACGGAAAAGAGAGCGAGAAGAGAAGGCAAAAGCACGGTCGATGAACTATGATCAAAAAGTGATCCTAGAACAACCTACATCAAGCATAACTCCAACATCGTGTTCACTTCCTGGACTCCGCCGAGAAGATACCATCACGGTTACACACGCGGTTGATGTATTTTAATTAAGATCAACTTCGGGTTTTCTACAACCGGACATTAACAAATTCCCATCTGCCACATAACCGCGGGAACGGCTTTCGAAAGTTCAAACCCTGCAGGGGTGTCCCAACTTAACCCATGATAAGCTCTCCCGATCAACGAAGGATATTCCTTCTCCCCGGGAAGACCCGATCAGCCTCGGAATCCCGGCTACAAGACATTTCGACAGTAATAAAACAAGTCCAGCAAAGCCGCCCGATGCGCCGACATCCTGATAGGAGCTGCACATATCTCGTTCTCAGGGCAACACCGGATGAGCAGTCCGTACAACTAAAACCAGACCACAAGTTTCCCTGAGGTGGCGCTGCAAAGGGCTCTATTTTGGACCAACACTTAGACAAGCATTGGCCCGGGGGGGCTAAATAAAGATGACCCTCGGGATGCGCGACACCCAAGGGAAAAGGTAATAGGCTGAGGCAAATGGTAAAACCAATGTTGGGCCTTGCTGGAAGAGCTTTATTCAAAGCGAACTGTCAAGGGGGTCCCATAAATCACCCAACCGCGTTAGGGACGCAAAATCCGGGAACATAATACCGATATGACGGAAACTAGGGCGGCAAGAGTGGAACAGAACACCAGGCATAAGGCCGAGCCTTCCACCCTTTACCAAGTATATAGATGCATTTATTAAATAAAATATATTGTGATATCCCAACAAGTAAACATGTTCCAACAAGGAACAACATCTCCATGTTCCAACAAGGAACAAACTTCATCTTCACCTGCAACTAACAACGCTATAAGAGAGGTTGAGCAAAAGCGGTAACATAGCCAAACAACGGTTTGCTAGGACAAGGTGGGTTAGAGGCTTGGTTTAACAATATGGGAGGCATGATAAGCAAGTGGTAGATATCGCAGCATAGGCATAGCAAAAGAGCGTGCAACTAGCAAGTAAAGATAGAAGTGATTTTGAGGGTATGGTCATCTTGCCTGCAAGGTTGTCAGAGTTGTCGAAAGCTTGGTCCTCGTAAGTGTTCTCAACAGGTTCCTCGTTCACGTACTCGTCTCCCGGCTCTACCCAAGGCAAGAACACAAACAAAGGGGACAAACATCAATCACGATGCAATGCGCAAGCAACATGATGCAAAACATGGCATGATATGCGAGAAAGTTGATCTTGGCAACCCAAGTATGCCACTGGAAAGGTGAGGTGATTTCGGTCGAAATCGATATAAAGATCACCGGAATCGGATGCACGGTTTGCAAATGACAAGCAAAACAAGAATGACATATTTCTGCCTTTAACAGCATGATGCCACTTAGCAAGCAACAAGTAATTAAGCTACTGCACCCACACCTACCAACAAAGCATATGACAGTGAACTACTCAAGATGCTTGACAAAAGATGAACACTGAGCTACGGCTAAATCATACCACAACAGGTTCAAACAAGCATGGCAAAAGTGCAAAAATGTATCAGCTTCACAGACTTGGTGACAATACTATCATGCCAGAAATTAACATCAGGATGACATGTTTAGAGCAAGGAAGCAATATGCTACAGGAACAGTACATAGAAAAATATGGCATGGCATGAATCTACTCAAAGCATTGTACAAAAGTCCCTTACTGACCATGACCCAAAAGGGATCAGAAAATATAATAGCACCCATGTCAATTAAGCAAGTTACGTTACAGTTTTCAGACTTCGCAGAAAACTGGACATGTCAAAAACAGATAACAAGTAGGCATGTTTACGAACTCGATGCACTCACTACAGAGCATTGCATGATAAACTAAGAATACACCCATCAATAAGACATGGCATCGAAGCTAGAAATGGCAATAATAACATCATATCATGCAAGGATCAACTACAACAAGCTTGGCAAAATCGAATAACATGTAAACAATCTGCGAGTAACTTTTTATAGCAAAAGTAGAGCTTGATTGACTCAAGCTATGGCACTCCATAATTACAAACAAAGGCATGTATGGATAGAGCAAATCCATATGTTCAAAACACCCTTACTGATCATGCTCAAAAGAGGCATAGATCTCTCTGAAACAACATGAACACATGGCATAAAAATAACAGCAGGGAATAACTTTGTAAAATTACTAAGTCCCTGAAATGAGCAACAATATGATCCCTAGTTTGCATGCTTGTGATAGTCACCGAAAAGATCAAAAAAATACATGGCATACACCCCTGGAAAGATGGCATAGCATATTACAAAACACATGTAGGACTCCAGTTCATAGGATGCACACATCAATCATGGCAAAAATGACAAAAGTGCATCTACTGAAACAGATCTAAAACTAACATCACATAGCCCTCTTCTAACAGCATTTCGCGCATCAAGATGAGCTCAAATGAAAATGATGCAATGAGATGAAGTGATGTACTCATCGAGTCGAACAATTTGACATATTACACGCACGAAACGGAGCAGTATGCAGCAAGTTATGATGCGATGAACATGCAACAATTAGCGGGGCTGGAGGAGAGAGAGGGCGGCGGCGGCTGGACGTGTCCGGCGGCGGAGTGGACACGTCCGGCGGCGGGAGGAGGAAGAGGCTAGGGTTATGGGTGGTTTGGACCCGGGATTTGGAAATGGAGGGGCTATATTTATAGGTTGAAGGAGCTAGGAGGCTCCAAATTGAGCACGGTTTTCGCCCACACGATCGTGATCGAACGGCGATGGACATGGGAGTGACTTAGATGGGTTATTGGGCTGTTTTGGAGGGGTTTTGGGCTGCAACACACACGAGGCCTTCACGGTTACCCGGTTAACCGTTGGAGTATCAAACGACCTCCGATTGACCCGAAACTTGACAGGCGGTCTACCGGTGCTATACCAAGGCCGCTTGACAAACCTCGGTCCATTCCGAGAAAGTTTAATACCCGCTCACGGAAAAAGGTAAAAGGGGACGGCGGAGGACGTAGGAGCGCCAGATTGCAAAACGGACAACAGGGAAAATGCTCGGATTCATGAGACGAACACGTATGCAAATGCGATGCACATGATGACATGATATGAAATGCATGACAAGGACAAAATGCAAAATGACGGGAAAACCCAACCACGGAGGGAATATCATATCACACTGCCGAAAATGGCAAGAGTTGGAGTACAAATATGGCAAGTTACATCCGGGGTGTTACAACACTCCACCACTACGAGAGGATATTGTCCCGAGATCTAGGATGGCACCGGAGGGGAAAACGGAAGAGAAAGAGTAGAGGTAAAACTAAGTTGCTTCTTTGACAAAAGAGTGAAACCAAAGAACCTTGAGAGGTTGAACAAAATGAAAGAACGAAAACAACAAAAATGAACAAAGTTGAAAACACTCCGTTAGAAAAGAGGAACAAGGAACATTACAAGAACCTTGTAGGTTGCAAACTCGTGAATCAAGATCTCAAGGGTCAAGAAGAAATTTAAAACCACTCCGGTTAAAATTAGCTAGACAAGGAATAGATTAAAGAATTCGGGCAGCACTCCGATTGAAAAGAGATGCAGAACTTGAGAAGATGAAAAGAACTTGAGCAGAGAAGATACAACACTCCGTTTAAATGGGTATGCATGAAAAGAACACGATCCTCACAATTTGAGATGATGTGCGAAGAGAGCAACATCACAATGCCTCCAGAAGAAAGAATAGAAGATAGATCATTGGAACAAAAGAATGGAGAAGAAAACAACATGTACTACCTCCAATGGATTTTAGAGAGCATCTTTAAAAAGAAGGATTGAGCGGAGTTGTTGGAAAACCAACAACGAAAAGATATGATCCTCGTGGGCTTATTGAGACATCTCAAAACTTGAGGTGAACTTCTGCCACTAACGAAAACAATTGCTTGGATTGATATCAACAAGGAGACGGGAAACTTATCTCGCCGGGAGGACAAATGAAGAACTTGGGTCATTTATAAGCACCATAAATAGCAACAAACCTTAGGGAAAGCTTTAGGTGAAATATAGCCCAAGATAACTCCAATGAAGAGATTGATGGATTTAAAATACCTCATTCTTGACAACATGTGAATCATGAAGCATGAAGGGAAATTGTCAAGAATGACGTAACACCACCTCAAATGATAAGGTAGAGCGAATTGCACTTTGAAATGCAAGATGATGAATGATTGAATCCTCAAAACAAGACATGTGTTGAACACCATGTTTATTTTAGAGTATAGCTTGGCGGATCTTAACTCCGAGAGTAATCTTGAAGAATAATTGAATAATGAAAAGGGTCCTTGATAAACCATCATGTGAACCTTCCATGAAGAACTCCGGTAAAACAAGGATGATAGAAAGAGAGAGAAGTTGAAAACACAAGGTGAAGCCTTGCAATGATTTAGATGGAACTTTGAAATGATATAATTGAAATAGCCTGGAGCTCCGGAAAGAAAAATGAACAAATGAGATCAAGAATTTTGATGAATCTCTGGAATAAGGAATAGAATTTACTCCATGAAACAAGAATAAGAATTACATTATGCTTATCCCTCATCAATTAAATTGATGACAAGCAACGGATTTGGCATACTACTTATTCTCATTGGGAAAAAAATGAATTAAGAGAGCTAGAACAAACTTGGGAAGGTCTTGATGGAACCACCGGTGGAATTAGAACGAACGAATGAAATGATACCATAATAAAGGAATAGAAATGTTGAATAAACCACCGTAAGAATTGGAAATGAAAGTAGCAAAGGCACAATTCACCGGGAAGAATTAGAAAACGAATGAAGATACTTGACTTAATTTAGATACATGAGAACGAAGAGATCATGAACTGATTAGAGGCTACTTGAATGATGCACCGTTATGATTTGGAGAACAATAGCTGAAAGCTGGAATGAATAATTCTGAGATGATGGCTCTGGAGAAAAGAAGTGGAAACGACTCAAGAAATGCTCCGGATGGGTATGAAAAGAATTCTCACAGTCAAAACAATGATGAGAGAATGGCAACAAGCTAGAACCATGAATCTTTAAGAGAATGGAGCAAGATTTAAGAGATTCTTTTCTTCGGTCTTCAAATGTTGAGAATGACGAGGAGAAACACCACCATGAATTGTTGAGCCACTCCGGAATGAAAATTAGAAAGGTTGAACCAACGATGAAAAGAATTTGGAAGATCTTGGAGAAAGACAAATGACTGATGATAATTCATTTTTGCATCAAACTTTTAAATGAATTTGAGAATAGCTCCGGGAAGATTAGAAGAGTCAGGTAAGATCCTGGGAAAAGACCTATGGGTTAGGGCCCACTCAAAAGAAACACCGTTGAAAGAATTGCTTGAAAAGAGAGATTGCGCCGGTTCAATTAAATGGCTTGAATGAGATAGCATCCTCAAAAGAAATTGAGTGAATTGAGAATGGAAACTTGTATCTTCTGAGATATCTTCATCACTCCGGAACAATTGAATAGCGAGAAGTGGATGATTAAGAGGTGCACCGGTACGAGAAAACATTTGAAACGAGGAAAAAGGTATGATCGACACCGAAAGCTTGAATTGAATCCATCGGAGAAGAAAGAGAACGAATAATGATGAAGTTAAGTCTCCGTTAGTATCTTCCTGAGAATCACCGGATAAGAACATTGAGGAAAAGAATGAAGAGATTTCACATGAATAAAATGGATATTTGATTAGGAAATCTGCGTCCTTGAAGAAAAAGGGTGGGAGGGTGGGAAAACAAAGGCAACTTGGGTCGGATGAAACGAACACCATTGAGAAAAAGATTAGAATTGACCTTGCGAATGTTGGAATGATCGGATTTACTTGGAGAGAAGCACACCGGTTGGAAAGGATTGAAAAGACAACCTTGATGAACAAGAAGGATTACCATCCACATAGAAACATGAGAACACCACTTGGAAAAAGGTATGGAATCAACACTTGACTTCGAAGCAACTCGAATATCACAAAACAAAACAAAAACAAAGGATTTGGCTTGCAGAATAAGCCGGAAACAAACATATGATAGATCCCATATCGTATCATGTGTCTGTTGGAAAGAATTCCTACATGATACTTGAATTCCCACTTATAAACTCCCGTAACTTTCTGGTTATGCAATCAGGTGTTGGGGATACAGGGGACACAAAATATATCACCCAAACTAACAATACCTAGATCCAGCTGTATCCATCCTTCAACACATAACCAAGAAACCTTCGGAAATCGTCTACCTCAACCTTCGAAAAGCATCCGTTATACGAGTTATGGCAATACTCCCGCACTCGCCTCAGTACTGGGCTATCAGGGTTATCTCACCAACAACTGTACAAAAGAGATTTTCGATGTCGGCGTACTAAACTCAGGTATTCCAGAACTGCAATGATAAAATTATGACCACAACACCTCAGAGCTCAACTCCCCGGGACACTTCCACTAAACCCCTGCTGACAGGAGGCACCAAGACAATGTCGTCATCACAAAACCATCGGAACGATTCTAAGATACCCGCGTGATCCTAAAATTTTTTTTTAGTGAAATTTGAAAAAAGAAGAGTCAAAACTCTACGTCAGGATGCCTTACCAGAGCGATGAGGAGACTGGGAAGTAAAAAGAATTCCTAAACTCTCCGATACATAATTCCTAAATGACTCAAAACATTTTTCTAGACACAACTCGGCCACTAAAAACGATCAATCAGTGGGGGCTCCTAAGGTCGGGGAAGGCTCTGATACCAACTTGAAACGCCCTCGATGTGGCTATATCTCCCACGTGTCGAAGCATGACTTAGAAGCTTAACCGCATTGAAAGCAATGTCGCAAGTGAGGTAATCTTCACACAACCCATGTAATACATAAGGGAAAGAGATACATAGTTGGCTTACAATCGCCACTTCACGCAATACATGAGTAAAGCATTACATCATACAGATACAATCAAGGTCCGACTACGGAACCAAAATATAAGAAGACTACCCCAAATGCTAACTACTAGGAAAAGGGCTATAGATGGAATTGACACTAATGGCGCACCAGACATGCGGTGCGCCATTACTATATACTAATGGCGCACCATGTGTTGGTACGCCATTAGTGTTCAAATACTAATGGCGCACCACATCCACGGTGCGCCATTAGTAAAAATATTTTTTTTATTTTTTTTTCAAAATTACTAATGGCGCACCGTGGCATGGTGCGCCATTACTAGTTGAACTAGTAATGGCGCACCACATCCACGGTGCGCCATTAGTAAAAAAAAATTTAAAACTTTTTTTTGATTTTTTTTCAAAACTACTAATGGCGCGCCGTGGGGTGGTGCGCCATTACTAGTTCAAACTAGTAATGGCGCACCATGCCACGGTGCGCCATTAGTAACTTGGCCACCACTTCCACCGAATGCACCCACCCACCCCCCCCCCCCCCCGTGGATCGCCTTTTCAGTTTTAAAAAAATAAAAGAAAATGATGAAAATGTCAAAAAAATAAAAGAAAATAAGTTTCCCATGTGATATGTGGTCTAGTTGTTGGGAAAATTTGCAAATATGAATTTCGACTTCATTTGCAAAATCTCGCGAGAATTTGTAAAAATGGGTATAACTTTTGCATACTAACTCGGATGAAAAAGTTTTTTATATGAAAAATCATCTACTCGAAAAGTTACATCCAAATTTAACGGGGGAACCCCGTTAAACATTTTCAAAATCCTCAAAAACCTAACAGAAAAAAAGATACGGGGCTTTTAAGATCTGGAGAGGCAAAAAAAATCAAAAAAAAATTCAAACTTACTAATGGCGCACCTACCCATGGTGCGCCATTACTATCTTCCCGCCTTCAAAATTCAAAATAAGTCAAAAAAAATAAAAAAAAGTTACTAATGGCGCACCTGCCAATGGTGCGCCATTAGTATCTTCCCGCCTTCAAAATTCAAAATAAATCAAAAAAATAAAAAAAAGTTACTAATGGCGCACCTGCCCATGGTGCGCCATTAGTATCTTCCCGCCTTCAAAATTCAAAATAAATCAAAAAAATAAAAAAAAAGTTACTAATGGCGCACCTGCCCATGATGCGCCATTAGTATGCCGTATATATGGCTGGCTGTGGTCCTCTCCTCCTTATCTCTTCATTTCACCTCTCCTACACTCCATCTCCTCCTCTCCTCCACTCCATGTTCCCTTCTCTCCTCCACCATACTACCCTCCTCCTCTCCGGCGACCTCCTCCTCTCCGGCGACCTCCTCCTCCCTCCTCTCCTCCCCTCCCCTCCCCTCCCCTCACGGTTTCTTCTCCCTCCTCTCCGGTGAGCTCCTCCTCCCTCCTCTCCGGTGAGCTCCTCCTCCCTTCTCTCCGGTGAGCTCCTCCTCCCTCCTCTCCGGTGAGCTCCTCCTCCCTCCTCTCCTCCCATCCTCTCATGGTTTCTCCTTCCTCCTCTCCGATGCTCCGGTGAACTCCTCTCCAGCGACCTCCTCCTCCTCCTCTCCGGCGATGTAGGTGAACTCCTCTCCGGCGAACTCCTCTCCAGCGAACTCCTCTCCGGCAAAAGAACATGACAAAAGAACGTACAAGATCCAAAAACAGGAACAAAATTTGAAATAATGTCGTGCCAAAAAACAAGCAAAAGAAACGAGCAAAAAATGGGCAAAAAATCACGATCCAGATCTAGATTCAAAATGGCGCATCACTAATGGCGCATCACTAAACAGTGCGCCATTAGTATGCCGAAGTTACTAATGGCGCATCCCGTTGTCGTGCGCCATTAGTATGCCAAAGCACCTGGGTATACATGGCCCCTGGGAGGCATACTAATGGCGCACCGTGGCCTATACTAATGGCGCACCAGTGGTGCGCCATTAGTATACCAGATACTAATGGCGCACCAGTGGTGCGCCATTAGTAAACATTACTAATGGCGTGCTAGTAATGGCGCACCAGTGATGCGCCATTAATGGCCAAATTAGGTGCGCCATTAGTAGCGGTTTTTCTAGTAGTGCTACACAGATCCCCGATCGACCCCAACTGGGCTCCACTACTGATCAACTGAAATGAAACAACACAATGAACAAGATCTTCATCGAGCTCCTCCTTGAGCTCGGATGCGGCACCTGCACGGTCTCATCGGCACCTGCAAACTGGTTTTGGAAGTATCTATGAGTCACGAGGACTCAGCAATCTCACACCCGCGAGATCAAGACTATTTAAGCTTAAAGGTAGGAGAAGGTAATGAGGTGGAGCTGCAGCAAGCACTAAGCATATATGGTGGCTAACATACGGAAAAGAGAGCGAGAAAAGAAGGCAAAAGCACGGTCGATGAACTATGATCAAAAAGTGATCCTAGAACAACCTACGTCAAGCATAACTCCAACACCATGTTCACTTCCCGGACGCCGCCGAGAAGAGACCATCACGGTTACACACGCGGTTGATGTATTTTAATTAAGATCAACTTCGGGTTTTCTACAACCGGATATTAACAAATTCCCATCTGCCACATAACCGCGGGCACGACTTTCGAAAGTTCAAACCCTGCAGGGGTGTCCCAACTTAGCCCATGATAAGCTC
The DNA here is from genome assembly GCA_032464435.1 of Aegilops umbellulata. Taxonomy (NCBI): domain Eukaryota; kingdom Viridiplantae; phylum Streptophyta; class Magnoliopsida; order Poales; family Poaceae; genus Aegilops; species Aegilops umbellulata. Next base: position 174,793,018 of record CP136060.1, on the reverse strand, counting down.
TCGCGATCAACGAAGGATATTCCTTCTCCCCGGGAAGACCCGATCAGCCTCGGAATCCCGGCTACAAGACATTTCGACAGTAATAAAACAAGTCCAGCAAAGTCGCCCGATGCGCCGACATCCTGATAGGAGCTGCACATATCTCGTTCTCAGGGCAACACCGGATGAGCAGTCCGTACAACTAAAACCAGACCACAAGTTTCCCTGAGGTGGCGCTGCAAAGGGCTCTAGTTTGGACCAACACTTAGACAAGCATTGGCCCGGGGGGGCTAAATAAAGATGACCCTCGGGATGCGCGACTCCCAAGGGAAAAGGTAATGGGCTGAGGCAAATGGTAAAACCAATGTTGGGCCTTGCTGGAAGAGCTTTATTCAAAGCGAACTGTCAAGGGGGTCCCATAAATCACCCAACCGCATTAGGGACGCAAAATCCGGGAACATGGTACCGATATGATGGAAACTAGGGCGGCAAGACTGGAACAAAACACCAGGCATAAGGCCTAGCCTTCCACCCTTTACCAAGTATATAGATGCATTAATTAAATAATATATATTGTGATATCCCAACAAGTAAACATGTTCCAACAAGGAACAACATCTCCATGTTCCAACAAGGAACAAACTTCATCTTCACCTGCAACTAACAACGCTATAAGAGGGGCTGAGCAAAAGCGGTAACATAGCCAAACAACGGTTTGCTAGGACAAGGTGGGTTAGAGGCTTGGTTTAACAATATGGGAGGCATGATAGGCAAGTGGTAGGTATCGCAGCATAGGCATAGCAAAAGAGCGAGCAACTAGCAAGCAAAGATAAAAGTGATTTCGAGGGAATGGTCATCTTGCCTGCAAGGTTCTCAGAGTTGTCGAAAGCTTGGTCCTTGTAAGTGTTCTCAACAGGTTCCTCGTTCACGTACTCGTCTCCCGGCTCTACCCAAGGCAAGAACACAAGCAAAGGGGACAAACATCAATCACGATGCAATGTGCAAGCAACATGATGCAAAACATGGCATGATATGCGAGATGTAGTATGCAATGCATATGCGTGCTCCGGAAGGAAAAAGATGAACAAGGCATAATCTTGGCAACCCAAGTATGCCACTGGAAAGGTGAGGTGATTTCGGTCGAAATCGATATAAAGATCACCGGAATCGGATCCACGGTTTGCAAATGACAAGCAAAACAAGAATGACATATTTCTGCGTTTAACAGCATGATGCCACTTAGCAAGCAACAAGTAATTAAGCTACTGCACCCACATGTACCAACAAAGCATATGACAGTGAACTACTCAATATGCTTGACAAAAGATGAACACTGAGATACGGCTAAATCATACCAAAACAGGTACAAACAAGCATGGCAAAAGTGCAAAAATGTATCAGCTTCACACACTTGGTGACAATACTATCATGCCAGAAATTAACATCAGGATGACATGTTTAGAGCAAGGAAACAACATGCTACTGCAACAGGACATAGCAAAATATGGCACGGCATGAATCTACTGAAAGCATTGTACAAAAGTCCCTTACTGACCATGAGCCAAAAGGGATTATAAAATATAATAGCACCCATGTCAATTAAGCAAGTTACGTTACAGTTTTCAGACTTAGCAGAAAACTGGACATGTCAAAAACAGATAATAAGTAGGCATGTTTACGAGCTCGATGCACTCACTACAGAGCACTGCATGATAAACTAAGAATACACCCATCAATAAGACATGGCATAGAAGCTAGACATGGCAAGAATAACATCATATCATGCAAGGATCAACTACAACAAGCTTGGCAATATCGAATAACATGTAAACAATCTGCCAGTAACTTTTTATAGCAAAAGTAGAGCTTGATTGACTCAAGCTATGGCACTCCATAATTACAAAAAAGGCATGGATGGATAGAGAAAATCCATATGTTAAAAACACCCTTACTGATCATGCTCAAAAGAGGCATAGATCTCTCTGAAACAACATGAACACATGGCATAAAAATAACAGTAGGGAACAACTTAGTAAAATTACTGTCCCTGAAATCAGCAACAATATGATCCCTAGTTTGCATGATTGTGATAGTCACCAAAAAGATCACAAAAATACATGGCATACACCCCTGGAAAGATGGCATAGCATATTACAAAACACATGTAGGACTCCAGTTCATAGGATGCACACATCAATCATGGCAAAAATGACAAAAGTGCATCTACTGAAACAGATCTGAAACTAACATCACATAGCCCTCTTCTAACAGCATTTCGGGCATCAAGATGAGCTCAAATGAAAATGTTGCAAGGAGATGAAATGATGTACTCATCGATGCGAACAATTTGACATATTACACGCACGAAACGGAGTAGTATGCAGCAAGTTATGATGCGATGAACATGCAACAATTAGCTGACAGAAAAAATGACTTGGAGGAAAAACGAGGTCAACCTAGTCCCGATCCAGATCTGGCGTGTGAACCGAGGTTCGCCGGAGTTCGGGGAGGAGATGGCCGGAGGAGGCGGCCGGGGATGACTGGGAGGCGCGGCCCGCGACGGGGAGGTGCGGCGCCGGCGGGGAGGAGGCGGGGCGGCGCGCAGGACGGGCGGCGCCCGAGGCGCGCGGCGGCGGCGGCGTCCGAGGCGCGCGGCGGCGGCGGCGCAGTGGCGGCGGAGCGGCGGGGAGGCGGCTGGGCTCGGGCGGGAGCTCGGGAGCCAGGCGGCGGCGAGAGGGGCCCCGCGGGCCCGATCCGGGCCGCGCGGTCTGGCGGCGGGGCTGGAGGCGAGAGAGGGCGGCGGCGGTGACGTGTCACGCCCGGATTCGTCCGGCGCGGCGGCTGGACGTGTCCGGCGGCGGAGTGGACTCGTCCAGCGGCGGGAGGAGGAAGAGGCTAGGGTTAGGGGTGGTTTGGCCCCGGGATTTGGAAATGGAGGGGCTATATTTATAGGTTGAAGGAGCTAGGAGGCTCCAAATTGAGCACGGTTTTCGCCCACACGATCGTGATCGAACGGCGATGGACATGGGAGTGACTTAGATGGGTTATTGGGCTGTTTTGGAGGGGTTTTGGGCTGCAACACACACGAGGCCTTCACGGTTACCCGGTTAACCGTTGGAGTATCAAACGACCTCCGATTGACCCGAAACTTGACAGGCGGTCTACCGGTGCTATACCAAGGCCGCTTGACAAACCTCGGTCCATTCCGAGAAAGTTTAATACCCGCTCACGGAAAAAGGTAAAAGGGGACGCCGGAGGACGTAGGAGCGCCGGATTGCAAAACGGACAACGGGGAAAATGCTCGGATTCATGAGACGAACACGTATGCAAATGCGATGCACATGATGACATGATATGAAATGCATGACAAGGACAAAATGCAAAATGACGGGAAAACCCAACCACGGAGGGAATATCATATCACACTGCCGAAAATGGCAAGAGTTGGAGTACAAATATGGCAAGTTACATCCGGGGTGTTACACGTATCCTGTAGCGTGACATCACACCATAGCCAAGCCTTTATTCGAATCGTTTTTACTGTCCCGCCTCAGCGCGTTTTGCGAGGCGGTTTCCTTGGCATGTCTTGTCGAAGCAGAGGTCGTGTCCCCTTATTCCGGGATTCTCATCAATACAGGCGTGGGTAACCCAACCGTGCCATTGATTACGGCACTTGGCTGATAAGCAAGTTTTACCAGGCTGGTGGGGGCGCATAATTTCGTCCGCCCATATAAGGGAATAAGGATCCACCTTTTCATCCACGCCTTCTTCCTCCTTTGCTCATCCATTTTTGCACACTCGAGCTCCAGTGCCCAAGTCTGCATTCCCCACCTCAACCTTCTCCAACCATGTACGTAGCGGGAGGCAGGTGGATGGTCTCCTCCGTCATGGAGGGACACGTCAAGAAGCTGAGGAGAGCCGGATACCTGCCCGACGACATCATGTACCGGCTCCCAGATGAGGGGCAACTCATCCCCACCCCTGGGCCCCATGAGAGGGTGGTGTTCCTCACCCATTTCCTCCGTGGACTGGGCTTCCCACTCCACCCATTCATCCCGGGGCTCATGTTCTACTGCGGCCTGGACTTCCATGATCTGGCCCCGAACTTCATCCTCAACATCTCGGTGTTTATCGTCGTGTGCGAGGCCTTCCTCCGCATCAAGCCCCACTTCGGCTTATGGCTGAAAACCTTCAATGTCAAGCCGAAGGTAGTGGGCGGCCGCCAGGCGAAGTGCGGAGGCGCCATGGTGGGCAAGATGCCCAACGTTATTTGGCTCGAGGGCTCCTTCGTGGAGACCATAAAGGGGTGGCAATCGGGGTGGTTCTACATCACCGAGCCGTGTGACCCCGAATGGGCAGCGGCCCCCGAGTTCCGATCTGGCCTCCCCACGCGGCTCACCTCCTAGCAAGAGAAGGGCCTGTCCTGGGGTAATTTGGGAGAGCTGACCGGACTCCAAACCTGTGTCCAAAACCTGGTGGACAAGAAGGTCAAACTCGTCAACGTAGTCCAGGTCATGCTCATCCGCCGGATCCTCCCATGCCAACAACGGGCTTTCAGCTTGTGGGAGTTCGAGCCGGCCCAGCACCGAACTCTGAATAGGCTCTTCGACAAAATGTATGAAGATGCCTGGAAGGTGCTATTCAAGGGTGCCGAGGCTCCCGCTTCCGCTACCGAGGATCGCGGATTCTGCGCACAGCGTCAAGCCAGCTCGGTAAGCTGTTTAACCACTTACAGGATATTTGTCTTGCATAGTTTGACTCTATGCGGGATCTAAGCCCCCATGCCTTTGACATGACTGGCAGGAGAAGGCCGGACAGATCGACTATCCGGCTCCTTTGCCCGAAGTCCCAGCAGACGCCCGCTTGACGAAACTGCTGGTTCCGGCATCTTACGTGGTGCCGGAGAAGAAGGCCAAGAAGAAGGCCACGGGAACCCAGAGGAGTTCCCGGCGCCCGGTGGAGTCGGACTCATCGTCCGATGACTCCGAGGCGCACTCCTCCCATGAAGACGAGGAGGAGGAAAGAGAGGTTTCTTCCCCAGCAGGGGAAGAAAAGAAAAGGAAGGCCGCCCCAACTAGGGAGCCCGGAAGGTCCAAGAAGGGAGGACCCTTCCTCCGGACTACTCCACCAACGCCGCCGATAGCGAGGAGGAGTGGCCGCCCAGGGCCAAGCCCCTGGTGAAGTCATTAGTATTCGGACACCAGAGTGACTCATAGTGTTCCTCTATTGCACAGCTTTCCCTGACACCGAATATAATCATGCAGTGCGCCCTGAGCCCGTATCGACGTGTCGTCGAGCGGCTCCTGAATTCATCAGATGTGAATATCCTTTCACTTCCGGCCGCCTCCTCCCCTCGCCCTGCGGACAATGTCGAGGTATTGTTCCAAGAGGTTCTGAATCGAGGGGAGGCAGTCCTAGGGGCGCCTCAAGGCACCGTCCCGGCCTCCAGGCGCAAGGGGGGCAAGACCCCCAGGGGCTCCAAGTCTGGCCCTGGGCCGAACACCGCACTGGAACCTTCATCGGTCCCGGAGTCCGGCTGGCGGCCCCCCGCTAAGAAGGGCAAGCCTACCGCGCCAGTGACCTCCGTCCAACCGGAGGCACCGGATAACTTGTTGGAGGTGCTTAACGGCGCCTCCATCGATGAGGAGCACCGCACTATTATGAGTGCGGTGATCCAGAAGGTTCAGTCCGCCAAGAGCAGGCTGACTGAAGCCTGTGCCAGCCTGTTGACAGGCTTTGAGGTACGTAGAAAATATGAAAATATTACCGCATAGACAGTAGCCCCTGATGCTCTGTTTGGCGTTCACAAAGAAAAGCCGAAGAGAGGATCTAATAACATTCACAGGAGTTTAACATAATTATGTCGATATGCGTATGCATGCTTCGCTGCTAACCTCTGCCGCACTGACTGCGGAGGTTGATGTGCTGAAGCAGAACCTCGAGCGGACTGAGAAAGATCTTGGCCTTGCCAAAAAGCAGCTCGAGGAGAACCAAGGTACGTAATGCCTTGTTTGTATGTGTGTATAAAAAATATGCAGTTGCAAAAAATGACAGGATTGTTGTTGATGTGCTAGGGGCCACGACTGAGGTTGCGACCCTGAAGCGAGCACTTTTCCGAGGCCGAAGATAAAGCGGCCAGAGAGTGCAGCGAGCGGGAGAAGCAAGAGGCGCGGGTTGCCGAGGTGCAGCAAGAGCTCCAGGCTCTCGTGAAAAAGCATGAGAGGTTGGAGCTTGAGTCGAAGACTCACGAGTCCGAGCTCGCTGCGGCCCTCGAGAGCACCAAGTCTGCCAAGGCCGAAGCCCAAAAAGCCATCCAGGAAGTTGAGGCGATGAAGAAGATAGCGGCTGGTAAGGCCTTCAATATGCAAAGCGAGCATGTGAAAGTGAATTACTTGTTACTTACCCGAGTCCGTAGCTCTCCAGGAGCATTCGCAGATTTGCCCCGCAGCGTGTCCGATGCCGCCACCTACTACCGGGCCGAGGAAGGGAGCTCGACGGAGAAGGTGTTCTAGTATTAGTATGTTGAGACCGGACACCCTGTTCCCTTGAGCGACCAGATGAAGCAACTGGTCGAGCTCCATAAGGTGGCCGAACAGGCCACGAAGGGTCTCATAGTCCGGTTGTTGCCTGGAGAGGCCATGCCTGGGAGCTACTTCGGGCTGGTGAGGCGGCTGGTGGATGCATGTCCACGGCTTGAAGTCATCAAGCGCTCCGTCTGCATCGAGGGTGCCCATAGGGCGCTTGCCCGTGCTAAAGTGCACTGGGGCAAGATGGATGCTGAGAAGCTTGTGAAGGACGGGCCACCGCAGGGCAAGGAGCATCGCCACCTCGAGATGTATTACGAGGGCGTCCTGAAGGGTGCCCGCCTTGTGGCGGATGAATGTTCCAAGGATGTTATATTTGAGTAAACTTGTTCGTTTGATCCTGTGCGCTGAAAACTTGTTCATATGCGCTATGCAATGCTTGTTTTAATTTAAAATATTACCTTCTATGCGGCCGTTTATTAAACCTGAGAGATGGCGAGTCGTCGGCTTCTGCCCCCATGCCACGAGTGCTGGGGTGTTCGGGATAAAACCTGAGCACTCTTTTTCCCATTCTTGGGTCCTTCAAGGAGGTGCTCAGCATGACGAACGAGGCAATCGGACTATATTGCCTTATCACTCTCACTTAGCCAGAGAATTCTATAATTTTAAATTTTAGCGAAGCCCCTAGTGTTTGGAAGACCGAATTTGGGGCGCTATACACGCCTTAGGCCGGACAAAGCCGACTCCTCGCTCTAAGCGGCATAAGTCTTTAAGGACTCGAAACCTCTTCGAACAGCGACCAGCTCTCGCCCTATCATGACAGTCAGTTTTAGCTTTGTCTACTGAGGTGCTTAGCCCAGCTGAACCGGGACACAATCGCAGTAGTTCTCCCAGCACTACCTTAGCCAATATAGCGGAACATAAGGTACCAAAACATGGGAGCCGGGCAAACCCAACTATTGGTCAAAGACATGACTCGGAGCTGATGCATATAATGCTATAAGTTTGGAGGGCCGCACTTGTGAAAGTGTTTGGACTTCTCATGCCGTATTATGGGGTAATTGAGCCCCTGGCGTATTGACCGTACCAAAGTGTACGGGTGCTAAATGTCATAACTGAACATGTATATGAAAAAAGGAATGAATAGAGAATGCAATAATAAGCTGAAGCTAAGCATTGTTTATTTGAAAATTTTGCGGTAAAAGCAGAACGATACAAATAGTGCGATAAGCAAGAGATGGGACTAATTGACATGTCCCCCTCCAGGGGCGAGCTGCGGGACGGTACGTAAGACAGGTATTTTGCTCGTTATAGAGACCACCTGGGAATTCGACGTAGCTTTCTGCCTCCTTGGTTGTTGCATCGTGTGTTCGGCGATTGTACTGCCGAGCAAGTCTTCCAGAGGGTAAGGTCCTGAAAGTAAGAAAAATGATAGAATCGGCAACCCCTAGTGCGGTTGAGCCGTGTATTGGGGCGTGCCATGGTCATGCCCCTCCCCTGTGCCCATGGTATTGTTAGAGCGTAGTTATGTACGCGTAGCATGGATTCAGCCATTTTGCTAGGGCTGGGGTTGGGGCCGCATTGCTACGCTTGCTCGGCATGTGCCATGCGGTCTTGTTGTAAGTTACTCCTAGCGTGCTTGACGGTGTCCGGGCGTTTTATTGCCGGTCTGGAGAATTGCCTTGAGAGGCTGCTTTGTACTTCTGCTGCGAGGTCCGCTGTATGCTCCTCTGTTCGGAGAGAGCGTTCGGTGTTTCCGTTAACCGTAATGACTCCTCGAGGTCCTGGCATCTTGAGCTTGAGTTATGCGTAGTGCGGCACCGCATTGAACTTTGCAAATGCGGTTCGCCCGAGCAGTGCGTGATAGCCACTGCAGAACGAGACTATATCGAAGATTAACTCCTCGCTTCGGAATTTATCCGGGGATCCGAAGACCACTTCAAGTGTGACTGAGCCCGTGCAATGGGCCTCTACACCTGGTATGACACCCTTGAAGGTCGTCTCTATGGGTTTGATCCTTAAGGGATCTATGCCCATTTTGCGCACTGTGTCCTGATAAAGCAGGTTCAGGCTGCTGCCTCCATCCATAAGGACTCGAGTGAGGTGAAATCCGTCAATGATTGGGTCTAGAACCAATGCGGTGAATCCGCCATGGCGGATGCTAGTGGGGTGGTCCCTTCGATCGAAAGTGATCGGGCAGGAGGACCACGGGTTGAACTTTGGGGCGACTAGCTCCAACGCGTATACGTCCCTTAGCGCACGCTTCCGTTCCCTCTTGGGGATGTGGGTTGCGTATATCATGTTCACCGTCCGCACTTGTGGGGGGAAGCCCTTTTGTCCACTATTGTTCAGCGGCCGGGGCTCCTCCTCGGCGTCGCTATGTAGCCCCTTGTCTCTGTTTTCGGCATTTAACTTGCCAGCCTGCTTGAGCACCCAACAATCCCTGTTGCTGTGATTTGCATGTTTTTCGGGGGTGCCATGTATCTGGCACGAGTGATCGAGTATACGGTCCAAACTGGACGGGCCCGGAGTGTTTCTTTTGAATGGCTTTTTCCCCTGACCGGGTTTGGAGCCTCTGAATCCAGCATTAACTGTCGTATCTTCAGCATTGTCGCTATTAATGCGGCGCTTGTGCTTGTTGCGACGCGACCTGCCATTGTTGTCCTTGGTATCCGAATTACCAGGGCTCTTTGTCATGTCATTGCTACGAGCCAGCCAGCTGTCTTCTCCCGCGCAAAAGCGGGTCATGAGTGTCGTGAGGGCTGCCATAGATTTCGGCTTTTCCTGTCCAAGGTGCCAGGCAAGCCACTCGTCACGGATGTTATGCTTGAAGGCTGCTAGGGCCTCTGCGTCTGGACAGTCGACGATCTGATTTTTCTTGGTTAGGAACCGTGTCCAGAATTGTCTGGCAGATTCTTTTGGCTCCTGAATTATGTGGCTTAGGTCATCAGTGTCTGGTGGTCGCACATAGGTGCCCTGGAAATTGTCAAGGAATGCGGCTTCCAGGTCCTCCCAACAACCAATTGATTCTGCTGGCAAGCTGTTAAGCCAATGCCGAGCTGGTCCTTTAAGCTTGAGTGGGAGGTATTTGATGGCATGTAGATCATCGCCACGGGCCATGTGGATATGAAGGAGATAGTCCTCGATCCATACTGCAGGATCTGTTGTGCCATCGTATGATTCAATGTTTACTGGTTTAAACCCTCTGGGATTTGATGATCCATTACTTCATCTGTGAAGCATAGTGGGTGTGCGGCACCTCTATACTGGGCTATATCACGACATAGCTCAAATGAGCTTTGTCTGCTGTGTTCGGCCCGACCGGATTTACTGTATTCGGCGTGACGGTTATCGTCTCGTGTCGTGGGACGCCCGCATGATCCGTAGATTGATCTTGTTTGCCTTGCCTTGTCCTCCAACATATCTCGCAAGTCTAGGGCATTTCCCCGTGCCTTGGTATTTTTTGAGCGATGCCGGGGTGCGGCTTGAGTGGAGGGCCGAGAGGCCTCTCTGTCGCGGCCGCAGGGTGGCCGGTCAGCTGCATCATGCGCTGGTGATGTAGGTTTAGGTGCTTCCTCCTCTAATCGGGGTAGCAACCTGCGCTTTGGGTAGCTCTTGGAGGGGCGTTTGAGTTCGTATTCCGCGGCCGCAAGGACTTCAGTCCATCTGTCGGCTAGCAAGTCTTGATCAGCTCTAAGCTGTTGCTGCTTTTTCTTCAGGCTACTCGTCGTGGCCATAAGCCTGCGCTTAAAGCGCTCTTGTTCGACGGGATCCTCAGGCGTGACAAACTCGTCGTTGCCGAGGCTTGCCTCGTCTTTGGAGGGAGGCATGTAATTATCATCCTCTTCCTCTCTGTCTGCCGCTCTCTCAGGGGGGTTGGCTTCTCCATCCTCCTGTGCTGAATCTTGCTGGAGGGAGTTGTCTTCGGCACTATCCGGGGTGTTATTATCTCCTTCGCCGGTATCACAGTTTTTGCTTTGGCGGGACTTAGAGCGGCGCCGCTGACGCCGGCGCTTAGGTTGCTTCTTGGAGGGGTCATCCCCCGCTGTTCCATCGCCATTGCCTTCCTTGGGTGTGTCCACCATATATATGTCATATGACGAGGTGGCTTTCCAGTGCCCTATAGGCGCTGGTTCCTGTTCGTCTCCTACATCGTCGTCCATACCGTCGATGTCTTCGGAGTCGAAGTCTAGCATGTCGGTTAAATCATCGACAGTGGCTACGAAGTGGGTGGTGGGTGGGGTCGAATTTCTTCGTCGTCCGCATCCCAATCTTGCCGGTTATAATCCGGCCAGGACTCTCCTGACAAAGAGAGAGACCTTAGTGAATTCAGAATGTCGCCGAAGGGCGAGTGCTGAAAGATATCCGCGGCGGTGAATTCCATGATTCGCGCCCAATCGGATTCGATTGGCAGGGGCGTGGAGGGCTCGGAGTCCGTAGCAGAATCCAGCACTTTGGAGGCACGGGCTTTGCAGAGGATAAGGCTGGTGTTCGGCTCGATCGTCGTTGAGACTGCAGCCCCTACGACGGGGACTAGCCACCCGTCCTCGATCGGCGCAGTTGGCTCCGAGCTAAGGGTCGGAGCGGATGCGGGTGCGGCCTCCAGGGTACTGTTCGGCAGCAGAGCTAAATCATGCCCATCGTGACAGTGCGGCGCGCTCGGCTGCGGCTCGAATCCGCTGAAGATCAAGTCTTCGGGATGTCAGCCGTATAGTTCAAACTTCCAAATCTGACCTGATGGCCATGGGCGTAGCTTTCAATCTGCTCCAGATGGCCAAACGAATTGGCCCGTAGTGCAAAGCCGCCGAATACAAAGATCTATCCGGGGAGAAAAGTCTCACCCTGGACTGCATCGCCAACGATGATCGAAGCCATCGGGCCTAAAGATGATGGCACAGAGGAACTCTCAATGAAATCACCAATGTCGGTGTCAAAACCGGCGGATCTCGGGTAGGGGGTCCCGAACTATGCGTCTAGGCGGATGGTAACAGGAGACAAGGGACACAATGTTTTTACCCAGATTCGGGCCCTCTCGATGGAGGTAAAACCCTACTCCTACTTGATTAATATTGATGATATGGGTAGTACAAGAGTAGATCTACCACGAGATCAGAGAGGCTAAACCCTAGAAGCTAGCCTATGGTATGATTGTTGTTGTTGTCCTACGGACTAAACCCTCCAGTTTATATAGACACCGGAGGGGCTAGGGTTACACAGAGTCGGTTACAATGGGAGGATATCTAGATATCCGTATTTTCCAAGCTTTCCTTCCACGACAAGGAAATTCCTATCCGGACACGGGACGAAGTCTTCAATCTTGTATCTTCATAGTCCAACAGTCCGGCCAAAGGTCATAGTCCGGCTGTCCGGACACCCCCTAATCCAGCACTCCCTCAGCGGGCCTGGGCCACACATAAGCGCAACGCGTTGTTGGGCTAGGCCTAGAACGGTGCGCGGGCAGGTGGGGCGGGTTTTTACCGTAGTAACTTTTTGTCCGCTGCGCTTCCCCACGACCTGCGCTGAACGTGCGACGTGGAGGGTCGTCATGACGTGGGGGTCATGCGTGGGGTTGTCTCCGCATGCATGCGTCACATTGTGGTAAAGAGGCGGCTCGCGCCTTCCCCATAAAAAGAGGAATACTCGGAGGCGCGGCTCATTTACTGAGTGGGCTCGGGTCGTGGTCTTCAAGGCGTTTGCGCCCCATGATCACGGGGTGGAGAACGGTCGCCTCACCCATCTCCTCGATTCTGCTTGCTCGCCACGTATCCCCCATGCCGGTGGCAGGCGGTGGAGGCGGGAAACTGGGTCGTCACTGATTGGGGCAGTGGGTCGGTCTCGATTCCCTGTGCCCCCGATGGCCGGATTGGTTGAGTGGGGCGGCCGAGCCCCGACCCCGCCCCTTTATAAGAAGGGGGAGGGGGATGGCATCCCACATCCTTTCATCATCCACCTCCATTCACTTCAGCTTCTTTCTTCCAACTGCATGGCGAGAGGAGGCGTCGGCCCTTCGACGGTAGCGGTGAGGGTCGCTGCTCGATAGTGCGTCCCTCCTTCCCAAGAGCTTGCAGCGGCGGAGCTGGCCACAAGAGGAAGGGGGAGGGGTCGAGGCCGAGGCATCCATGGCACTCGGGGAAGAGGGGGATGGGGCGGCGCAAAGGCCTTGCCTCCGCCGGCGATGGCTCCCCCGATGGAGGGCCACGTCGGGGACCAGCCTTGTGAGTTCTTCATCAGGCTACGCCGGCCACCACGTCGTCGTCTTCGTCTCCCTACCCCATTTGCTCGGGAGATGGATCTCGATCCGCCCCAGACCCTCAGGTTGCACATGAGGGGCTGTGGGAATGGCAGTACGTGGGTGACATCGACTTTCCCGCTCCTCACGTCATGTACCTCCGTCGCGGATGGAAGACGTTTGTTCGTGTCCACAGCCTGACGGCGGGGCTCGTTCTCTACTACAAATTAGTGGAGAACGTCCTGCTCTCCGTCAAGGTCTTTGGGGACCTTGGAACTCGCCTGAAGTGCTGCGTGGAGGGCTTCTCCGACGATGAAGATAACACCTCAAGCGGGAGTGACGAGGAGGACAGCGACGACGAGGGCGTCGAGCGGCGGGACGCCGACCTCGACTCCGACTGACTGCATCGCCCCTCCCTTGGCCACGCGCCATGCCTAGGGCCTTCGTCGTCAAGGTCTCCATCGGCGCGTTCCTCATCGCCTCCTTGGGCGGCATCCGTAGGAGGGTCGGAGAAGACGAAGAAGGCGGGTGGCGGCTGTCAAGCCGGAGTACGCGGGCACTGACACCTTCGTCGGATATTGTCGGCCCGCTGCCTCATCTTCGAGCTCCCCTCCCGGCACCGGGATGTTCTCTGGTGCCTTCTGCTCCTCGTACTTTTCCTAGGCGCTCTTTTTGCCCTCCTGCTACCTTGTTCCATCTTCTGAGGTGAGGTACAAGAAAGGGATTATGGGCATCTTATCTCTTTTTAGTTCGTAAGCCTGTGGGCACTTGTTAGATTTAAAACTTATAATCCCCTTGCTCATGTTTTTCATCCCGTATGAACTGTACCTGTATGGGACGTTTTTAATGAAAAAGGGTGCTTGATGGGTTCTTTGTGTTGTGCGTGAGCGAGGCCCATGCCAAGGAGTGAATCCTTGTTATTTTTAAGATAAACATTGTCGCCCGGTGATACGTCCATTTTGCATCATGCTTTTATATCGATATTTGCTGCATTATGGGTTGTTATTTCACATTATGTCACAATACTTATGGCTATTCTCTCTTATTTTACAAGGTTTACATAAGGAGGGAGAATGCCGGCAGCTGGGATTCTAGGCTGGAGAAGGAGCAAATATTAGAGACCTATTATGCGCAACTCCAAAAGTCCTGAAACTCAACGGAATATCTTACAATAAATAATGAAAAATACCTGCCAAAGATGAAGGCCAAGGGGCCCACACCCTGTCCACGAGGGTGGGGGCGCCACCCCCCTAGGGCGTGCCCCATACCTCGTGGGCCACCTGGTGGCTCTTCGATGCCCATCTTCTGCTATATGAAGTCTTTCGTTGAGAAAAAAAGCAGAAGCAACCTTTCGGGACGAGACTCCGCCGCCACGAGGGGGAACCTTGGCGGAACCAATCTAGGGCTCCGGCAGAGCTGTTCTGCCGGGGATACTTCCCTCCAGGAGGGGGAAATCATCGCCAACGTCATCATCAACGTTCCTCTCATCAGGAGAGGGTAATCTCGATCAACATCTTCACCAGCACCATCTCATCTCCAAACCCTAGTTCATCTCTTGTATCCAGTTCTTGTCTCCAAATCCGGGATTGGTGCTAGTAGGTTGCTAGTAGTGTTAATTACTCCTTGTAGTTGATGCTAGTTGGTTTATTTGGTGGAAGATCATATGTTAAGATCCTTTATGCATATTATTACCCCTCTGATTATGAACATGAATATGCTTTGTGAGTAGTTACGTTTGTTCCTGAGGACACGAGAGAAGTCTTGCTATTAGTAGTCATGTGAATTTGGTATTTGTTCGATATTTTGATGAGATGTATGTTGTCTAGCCTCTAGTGGTGTTATGTGAACGTCGACTACATAACACTTCACCATTATTTGGGCCTAGAGGAAGGCATTGGGAAGTAATAGGTAGATGATGGGTTGCTAGAGTGACAGAAGCTTAAACCCTAGTTTATGCGTTGCTTCGTAAGGGGCTGATTTGGATCCAAATGTTTCATGCTATGGTTAGGTTTACCTTAATACTTTTGTTGTAGTTGCGGATGCTTGCAATAGAGGTTAATCATAAGTGGGATGCTTGTTCAAGTAAGAACAACACCCAAGCACCGGTCCACCCATATGTCAAATTATCAAAGTACCGAACCTCAATCATATGAACATGATGAAAACTAGCTTGATGATATTCCCATGTGTCCTCGGGAGCGTTTTCCTTATATAAGAGTTTGTTCCCACTTGTCCTTTGCTACAAAAAGGATTGGGCCACCTTGTTGCACTTTATTTACTTTTGTTACTTGTTGCTCGTTACAAATTATCTTGTCACAAAACTATCTGTTACCACTTATTTCAGTACTTGCAGAGAATACCTTGCTGAAAATTGCTTATCATTTCCTTCTGCTCCTCATTGGGTTCGACACTATTACTTATCAAAAGGACTAGATAGATCCCCTATACTTGTGGGTCATCAAGACTCTTTTCTGGCGCCGTTGCCGGGGAGTGTAGCGCCTTTGGTAAGGAAAATTTTATATAGTGTGCTAAAATTTACTGTCACTTGTTACTATGGAAAGTAATCCTCTGAGGGGCTTGTTCGGGGTATCTTCACCCCGACCAGAAGAGCAAAGAGGTTCTCCTCAACCTACTTAACCTATTGAAAATGAAGTTCCTTTTGAATTTCCTTCGGGTATGATAAAAAACTGCTAGCTAATCCTTTTATCGGAGATGGAACAAAGCATCCTGATGAACACCTAATATATGTGGATGAAGTTTGTGGATTATTTAAGCTTGCAGGTATTCCCGATGATGTTGCTAAGAAGAAGGTCTTCCCTTTATCTTTGAAGGGAGACACATTGACATGGTATAGGCTATGTGATGATACGAGATCATGGAACTATAGAAGATTGAAATTGGAATTTCACCAAAAGTATTACCCTATGCATCTTGTTCATCGTGATCAGAATTATATATATAATTTTTGGCCTCGCGAAGGAGAAAGCATCGCTCACGCCTGGAGGAGGCTTAAATCAATGTTATATTCATGCCCCAATCATGATCTCTCAAGAGTGATAACTATTCGAAAAATTTATGCTCGGCTTTCTGAAAATAATCGCACCATCCTCAATACTTCTTGTGCTGGCTCTTTTATGATGAAGACTATTGAATTTATATGGGATTTATTGGATAGAATTAAATGCAACTCTGAAGATTGGGATCTCGACGAAGGTAAGGAGTCAGGTATGACACCTAAGTTTGATTGTGTTAAATCTTTATGGATACCGATATTTTCCGTAAGTTTAGCGCTAAATATGGACTTGACTCTGAAATAGTAGCTTCTTTCTGTGAATCTTTTGCTACTTATGTTGATCTCCCAAAGGGGAAGTGGTTTAAATATCATCCTCCCATAAAAGTAAAAGTAGTTGCACCTATTCAATTTGAAGAAAAGACTGTCACTTATAATGATCCTATTGTTCTTAGTTCTTATGTTGAGAAACCACCTTTCCCTGTTAGAATAAAGGATCATGCTAAAGCTTCAACTGTGGTTCGTAAAAGCAATATTAGAAGTTATACACCTCCTGAGCAAGTTAAAGTAGAACCAAATATTGCTATTGTTAAAGATGCTATTGTTAAAGATCTCTTGTCTGATAATATTGATGGGCAGGTTATTCAGTTCTGCGATGAAACTGCTAGAATTGCTAAACCTTGTGCTAAAGATAAACATAGACATGTGGTAGGCGTGCCTGTTATTTCTGTTAAAATAGGAGACCACTGTTATCATGGCTTATGTGATATGGGTGCTAGTGTTATACCTTATACCTTTTATAAAGAAATTAAGCATGAAATTGCACCTGCTGAGTTAGAAGATATTGATGTCACAATTAAACTTGCCAATAGAGATACTATTTCATCAATGGGAATTGTTAGAGATGTTGAAGTCTTGTGTGGGAAAACTAAATACCCTGCTGATTTTCTTGTTCTCAGCTCCCCACAAGATAGCTTTTGTCCCATTATATTTGGTAGACCCTTCTTGAACATTGTTAATGCTAGGATAGACTGCGAAAAGAATTTTGTTACTATTGGCTTGGATGATATGATCCATGAGTTTAATTTCTCTAAATTTAGTAAACAACACCGTGAAGAAGAATTGCCTAGTAAGGATGAAATTATTGGTCTTGCCTCTATTGTCGTACCTCCTAGTGATCCTTTAGAACAATATTTGCTAGACCATGAAAATGATATGTTTATGAATGAAAGAAGGGAAATAGATGAAGTATTCTTTAAACAGGAACCTATTTTGAAACACAATTTTCTTGTTGAAATCCTAGGGGATCCTCCTCCACCTAAGGGTGATCCCGTGTTTGAGCTTAAACCGTTGCCTGATAATCTTAAATATGCTTATCTTGATGAAAAGAAGATATATCCTGTTATTATTAGTGCTAACCTTTCAGAGCATGAAGAAGAAAGATTATTGAAAACTTCGAAGAAGCACCGTGCTGCTATTGGATATACTCTTGATGATCTTAAGGGCATTAGTCCCACTCTATGTCAGCATAAAATAAATTTGGATGCAGATGCCAAACCAGTTCGTGATCCTCAACGACGTCTTAATCCTAAAATGAAAGAAGTGGTAAGAAAAGAAATACTAAAGCTTCTGGAGGCAGGTATAATTTATCCCGTTGCTGATAGTCAGTGGGTAAGTCTTGTCCATTGTGTCCCTAAGAAGGGAGGTATTACTGTTGTTCCTAATGATAAAGATGAATTGATCCCACAAAGAATTATTACAGGTTATAGGATGGTAACTGATTTCCGCAAATTAAATAAGGCTACTAAGAAAGATCACTACCCCTTACCTTTTATTGATCAAATGCTAGAAAGATTATGCAAACATACACACTATTGTTTTCTAGATGTGAGGGAGTCCTGGATTAGGGGCTATCCGGACAGCCGGACTATAACCTTTGGCCGGACTGTTGGACTATGAAGATACAAGATTGAAGACTTCGTCCTGTGTCCGGATGGGACTTTCCTTGGCGTGGAAGGCAAGCTTGGCAGTACGGATATGTAGATCTCCTTCCTTGTAACCGACTCTGTGTAACCATAGCCCCCTCCGGTGTCTATATAAACCGAAGGGTTTAGTCCATAGGACACAACAACAATCATACCATAGGCTAGCTTCTAGTGTTTAGCCTCTCTAATCTCGTGGTAGATAAACTCTTGTACTACCAATATCATCATTATTAATCAAGAAGGAGTAGGGTTTTACCTCCATCGAGAGGGCCCGAACCTGGGTAAAAACATCGTGTCGCTTGTCTCCTGTTACCATCCGCCTAGATGCACAGTTCGGGACCCCCTACCCGAGATCCGCCGGTTTTGACACCGACATTGGTGCTTTCATTGAGAGTTCCTCTGTGTCGTCATCTTTAGGCTTGATGGCTCCTTCAATCATCAACAGCGATGCAGTCCAGGGTGAGACTTTTCTCCCCGGAAAGATTTTCGTGTTCGGCGGCTTCGCGCTGCGGGCCAACTCGCTTGGCCATCTGGAGCAGATCGAGAGTTACGCCCCTGGCCGTCAGGTCAGGCTTGGTAGCTTAAACTACACGACCGACATCCGCGGAGACTTGATATTCGACGGATTCGAGCCCTGGCCGAGTGCGCCACACTGTCACGATGGGCTTGATTTAGCCCTGCCGCCGAACAGCGTCCTGGAGACCGCACCTGCAACCGCTCTCACCTTCAATTTGGAGCCAATTGTGTCATACATGGGTGGGTGGTTAGACCCCGCCGCGGAGGCAGCAGCCTAAACGGCGATTGAGTCAAACACCATCCTTACCCTTCACGAGGCCCGTGACTCCACATTGCCGGACTCTCCTCCGGACTCCAATCCACCCGCGCCCAAGCCAATCGAATCCGATTGGGCGCCGGTCTTGGAGTTCACCGCCACGGATATCTTTCAGCACTCGCCCTTCAGCTACATACTGAATTCACTAAGCTTTCTCTCCTTGCCAGGAGAATCCTGGCTGGATTATGACCGGCAGGATTGGGATGCGGATGACGAAGAAACTCGACGCCCACCCACCACCCACTTCGTAGCCACTGTCGATGATTTGACCGACATGCTCGACTTCGACTCTGAAGACATCGACAGTATGGACGATGATGCAGGAGACGAACAGGAACCACTGCCCATAGGGCACTGGACAGCCACCTCATCCCACAACGTATACATGGTGGACACGCCCAAAGGAAACGACGACGAGGAACGGAGGGACGCAACGAAGGATCGTTCCCTCGAAAAGCAGTCAAAGCGGCGGTGCAAGCGCTGCTCTAAACCCCGCCTCAACAGAAACAACGGTCATACAGACCCAGCGATAGAGCAGGGTGTGCCGGCGGACGACGAACATGGCATCGAACAACCGTCCGACCAGAGCAACACGGATAATCAAACCAAACATCCCATCTCTGGCGAAGATAACAGTCCGGATGACCTTACGCCGACAAGCTCCTGGAGCAGAAGAACCTCCGTAAAAGGCTCGTCGCCACTGCGCGTAGCCTAAAAAAGCAGAAGCAGAAGCTCAAGACTGTGGAAGATGCACTTAAAATCAGATGGAGCAGAGTACTCAACACCGCAGACAAATATGGCGACAGTCGCCACACAAAGAGCTACCCGAAGTGAAAGCTACTGCATGAATTTGATGAGGAGGCCTTAGAGCCCCCGGAATCAAAAAACAAAGCAGCCATCCGGTCGGATAGACAACCTCATGGCCAACATAGAGTGGCAAACAACGCCGCGCATAGGCCAGCACGCGATCCACATGAGGACTCGCATCGAAAATACGGCCCAACCAGATCTATCTACGGGCCAAGAAAGCACGCTCCAGCAAGCAATGCAATACAACAAAAATCCGAACACCACGGTACACCAAAATATAGGGGTGCCGCACACCTCCTATGTTTCACCGATGAGGTGCTGGACCATGAATTTCCAGAGGGAGCCAAACCCGTAAACATAGAGGCATACGACGGAACGACAGACCTTGGGGTCTGGATTGAGGATTATATCCTCCATATTCACATGGCTAGAGGAGACAACCTCCACGCCATAAAATACTTACCCCTCAAGCTCAAAGGGCCAGCCCGGCATTGGCTTAAAGGCCTTCCCGAAAACACCATTGGAAGTTGGGAAGAGCTCGAGAACGCTTTTCGGTCAAACTTTCAAGGGACCTATGTCCGACCACCGGATGCAGACGATTTAAGTCATATAACTCAACAACCCGGAGAGTCAGACCGAAAGCTTTGGAACAGATTTCTTACTAAAAAGAACCAAATAGTCGACTGTCCAGACGCCAAGCTCTAGCCCACGAAGCTTTCGCTCGCTTTAACGCAATACCGCATTATGCGTCTCTCACGCTTAAGATGCCCGGCCCACGAGGCATCATTTCATTAAAGGGAAATATAGAGCGCTCCTCGCGCACAAAAGACTGTGCGGCTGCCATGGCGGCCACACACTAAGACGGCCTCACCAACCAGAGCATATAACAGGTCATTAAGACCACGGACACGGCTAGACGAGTCCGGCATAACCATATAATTGATAAAGGTTTGATGGTTATATACCCCTATACAAGGGGCTCCGCGCATATAAACAGGCGACAATAAGGCTCAATTTTACCCATCTTGAATTACCCTATACAAGGGGCTCCGCGCATATAAACAGGCGATAATAAGGCTCAATTTTACCCATCTTGAATTATACTTTGTTTATTTAGTATAACACACATTTTGCACGACTAATTTTTCAACTAAGTACCTCTCTTTTATAGATAACTATCGTGCTACACCTGTCCAGGCTACGGCACAACGGAGACACAAGCGCAGACGTGCAGCAGGGACCCGTTCCAAGGATTCTTTTTAGATTAAGACCCTGCGTGAACCTTTTTTACTGTCTCTTGTTGATACACATCCCCCGGAATCTCAGTACAACCGAGAAGGAGGCTGGCGTCTTGGCATGTGGCCACGTCAGAGTATTGCACGTACCTGGACACCATGGGCTTATTACGCAGGGCACTGTTTAGCCTGTTTAAAATCACAAAGACCGAATACCTTAGGGAGTGTTCGGCGTCGCGAGTTTGGCCTTATATGCATCAGCTCCGAATCATGTCTTTGCTCAAATGTTGGGTTTGCCCGGCTCCTGTGTTTTGCTGCCTTACGTTCCGCTCTATCGGCTAAGGTGGCACCAGGAGAACTACTTCGATTGTGCCCCGGTTCAGCCAGGCGAGCACCTCGGTAGAGAAAGCCGAAAACTGACTGTCATGATATAGCGTGAGACTGGTCAACCACTCGATGACCTACCAGAATCTTCCGGATTCCTCCGCCTTGACGAAGGGCCGTTTGCCGGCCAGGCACACACGCGCCCCGAATTCGGGTGAGCGCGGTGCCACCAGGGGCTATATAGTAGCCCCACTGTCAAACTCCTATGGCTAAGTGAAAGTGATAAAGCATTATAGTCTGATTGCCTAGTTTGCTGCACTATCACCTCCTTAATGGACCAAGACGTTGGATCAAGTGTGAAAATGCGTCTTCTGTGAACACCCCCGCATTATATGCATGGGGGCTGAAGCCGACGACTGCCATCTTTCAGGTTATATACATATATACATTAACGGCCTCACAGGAGGTATTATAATTCTTGCAGGCACAAGTATAAAAAAGCTTTTACATTTCAGCAAAATATTGTTTTCAATGAGAATACATGTTATTCGAACATAATATCCTTCAAGCACTGCGTCTCTATCGAACGAGCGCCCTCTAGAACTTCTTGAAAGTAGTGCTCAACAGGTACTCGGCTTTCATCCGAATCTTGGGCTGCAACGGCGGTGGCCTCCATCTTTTCCCAGTATGTCTTGACACGGGCAAGGGCCATCCGCGCATCCTCCATGCATGCTGACCTCTTCATCGCGTTGATATGTGGCACCGCACCAAGGAACTGCTGAACCAAACTAAAATAACTGCTCGGTTTTGGCCTCTCCGGCCACAGATGATCCACGACATACCTCATGGCAAGTCTGGACAATCTATTCAGCTCGGCCCATTCGGCCAACTGATCAGTCAATGGAAGCGGACTCTCTGGATTGTTGAATTGTGACCAGAACAACTTTTCCACTTCACGATCCATTTGATCTTTGAAGTGTTCGGCCGCATCAGCAGCACTTGCCGCTAAATCCAGATATGCGTCCGCAGAACTCCACATCCGGTCCAAAGGAGCATATTTAGGATCTCCGAACTTCATCCACAGCATAAAGGCCTTCCCAGCCGCGATATCTCCGTCTTCACGCAGCTCCTCCCTCATCGCTCTCATTGTAGAACGAGTATCCTTGGCCACCGTCGTGGCCTTCTCCAGGTTTGTCCGCTTTGCCTGGTCTTCCTTTTAAACAAGCCTGCAACGGTCAGCAGCATTCTTGAACTTCACAACCATCTCGGCCATCTCCTCCTTGCTTCGGTAGTGAGCAGCCTGTTCGGCTTTTAGCTCCTCAACCGCCTTTAGGGCAGCCGCATCGCTTTTTCTGGCTTGTTCTTTGACTCGGGCAAGCTCTGCCCGAAGGTTCTTCATTGTTGTAACTCCATCTTCACTAAGCACACACGTTATAAGATACTGGCATCATGCTCCTCTTACCAGGTGTCTCCGGAAAAATTACATACCTTGTGCCTCGTCAAGCCGCTTGTTGACAAGCACGATGTCGGCATCTGCCATGTCAAGTTCCGCTTTAACTCGGCAAATTCATTAGTCCGGCTGGCCACTGCACACTTCGCCACCTACATATGAAGGCGGCAAACTTATACCTGGGACTATGATTCTCTGCGTGTCATCGTCTTCGCAGCACCCAGAGTCTCAGGGGCTACTATCTACACAGGGCGCATCTTAAAGTATGCCGTACTGTCAAAAGGTACATCATTTCACGTACCTCAAAACCTGTCAGTAAACTCCTGACAGCTTCATGCAACCCGCTCTCCGCGGATGAAATCCTTTCGATTACCGTACCCATCAACGCACGGTGCTCTTCTGAGATAGACGCCCGCCCTAGCAGATCCTTCAGTAGCTCTGACCGCGCACCAGACGGTGTCGGACTACTTTGATGGCTTTTTTCAAAAGCCGGACACTGAGGGCTTCGGGTGGCCATATGACTACCTTCTGGCCTTGCCGGATCAGGAGAAACCCTCCGCGACGACACCTCGGGGTCGCCCGCCTCATGAGGCGGTATGGGAGGGGGAGGCGTTCTGCTCTCCATCATCTCTGGAAGAAGATCCCCCAAAGATGAGCTCTGCTGAGAGGGGCTAAGATCCAAACTGCAAGATAAAGGCTTCGGTTACTTTCCTCAGAAGTAAAGCATGTATTTCTCTCGTTATTAAACACCCTTTTACTTACGGCTCGGTGGAGGGCTGATCCCCTTGTGGGTATAGTACGGCCGGGGTACCCCCAGTGTAGGACCCTCTGCTGAAGATTTCTTCCCCCGTTTCGAGACCATTGTCTCCGGGTCTTCAGAGGCGGTCCTCTTCTTCCACTGAGGGAAGGAATTTTCGATTCCTCCCTTCCGGACAACCTCCTCTACGGAGGAAGTAGCTTCCTTGTTCCCCCCTTCATCTTCTTCCGAAGGCGCGATCTCCAGCATCCGGGTTAACACAGGATCTGGCGAGGTCTCAGGAAGAGGGGTCGGACACCTGATCAACTTTGCCTTCGCTATCCACTCCTGGTTCAAGAACAACTCTTTTAAGGGCGATGTTGCGATAAATAAACGAATGGCGTGTTCGGAAACAGGGCTACTTACTTGGGTATTAGGGCGATTGCAGCTCAGGCCTGCGTCCTCGGTAGGGTTCGGACACATCATTTGTGGTCCGAAGAACAATTTGTACATCTCCGCGGGCGTCATGCCAAGGAAATGTTGAATAGCTCGCGGTCCCTCCGGATTGAACTCCCACGGGCAGAGGGGACGACGTTTGCAGGGCAGAACTCGGCGAATTAACATGACCTGCGTCACCATGACCAGACTGACATATCTCTCTAGGAGATCTCGGATGCGGCTCTGCAATATGGGCACATCCGTTACTGGCCCCCAGTCTAGCCCCTTGTTGGCCCATGATGTTAGTTGTGGCGGGGGACCCGAGCAAAAAGCAGGCGGGGCCACCCACTTGGTACCCCTGGGAGCTGTGATATAAACTCACTCTTGTTGCCATAAGCCGGACTCCTCTTGGAAGGAGCCCTCGGGCCATGGGGGGTTGGCATTTTTGCTTATTACAGCGCCTCTGCACTCCGCGTGCTGTCCCTCGACCATCTTCGGCTCCA
This sequence comes from Aegilops umbellulata, assembly GCA_032464435.1. Taxonomy (NCBI): domain Eukaryota; kingdom Viridiplantae; phylum Streptophyta; class Magnoliopsida; order Poales; family Poaceae; genus Aegilops; species Aegilops umbellulata. Next base: position 174,768,963 of record CP136060.1, on the reverse strand, counting down.
CTTTGAAGGTCTTGAGCCACAGTCCGAAGTGAGGGGTGATACGGAGGAAGGCTTCACACATGACGATGAACGATGAGATGTGGAGGATAGACTCCGGAGCTAGGTCGTGGAAGTCCAGCCCATAATAGAACATGAGCCCCCTCACGAAGGGATCCAGCGCGAAGCCTAGCCCTCGGAGGAAGTGAGATACGAACACGACGCTCTCACCAGGCCTAGGAGTGGGAATAACCTGCCCTTGAGCAGGCAACCTATGCGGAATTTCGCCAGTCAAGTACCTGGCCTCCCTTAGCTTTAGAACATCTTCCTCCATGACATCATCGAAGGTCCGAAGCGCCTAAATCTGAAGCTTCGGGTGCTGGAACTCGAGGTGGGAGGCGGATTCGATTGAGATCAAAAGAAAAGAGTAAGGGCTTGGTCTCTTTATGAAGAGGTTGAATACCAATAGCCCTTCTCGTGACCGTTTGGGACTTACCTTTGATTGAGGGGACATACCAATGGGCACGATTGGGTTACCCATGTCTGTGTTGATGAGAATCCCGTAAATAAGGGGGGCACGATCTCTGCTTCGACAAGACGTGCCAAGGAAACCGCCTCGCGAAACGCGTTGAGGTGGGGGTAAAAACGATTCGACTAAAGGCCTGGCTGTGCTGTGAAGTCACGCTACGCAATACGTCAGTAGGATAGATTAATAGAAATATAATTCTCTCCACGATGGTATGTGGAACTTGTTTTGCAGAGCCGGACACGATCCTCATGTTCAAAATCTTCTATGAAGTATTCGGAGGAGGAACCCGCCTTGCAATGCCAAAGACAATCTACGCGTCGGACTCGTCGTCATTGAAGCCTGGTTCAGGGGCTACTGAGGGAGTCCTGGATTAGGGGGCATCCGGACAGCCAGACTATAACCTTTGGCCGGACTGTTGGACTATGAAGATACAAGATTGAAGACTTCGTCCCTTGTCCGGATGGGACTTTCCTTGGCGTGGAAGTCAAGCTTGGCAGTACGGATATGTAGATCTCCTTCCATGTAACCGACTCTATGTAACCCTATCCCCCTCCGGTGTCTATATAAACCGGAGCGTTTAGTCCATAGGACACAACAACAATCATACCATAGGCTAGCTTCTAGGGTTTAGCCTCTCTGATCTCGTGGTAGATCAACTCTTGTACTACCCATATCATCAATATTAGTCAAGCAGGAGTAGGGTTTTACCTCCATCGAGAGGGCCCGAACCTGGGTAAAAACATCGTGTCCCTTGTCTCCTGTTACCATTCGCCTAGACGCACAGTTCGGGACCCCCTACCTGAGATCCGCCGGTTTTGACACCGACAAGATGGTTATTTTGGTTTCTCTCAAATACCTGTGTCGGCTAAAGATCAATCAAAGACTACTTTTACATGCCCTTTTGGTACTTTTGCTTATCGACGTATGCCTTTTGGTTTATGTAATGCACCTGCTACCTTTCAAAGATGCATGATGGTTATATTCTCTGACTTTTGTGAAAAGATTTGTGAGGTTCTCATGGACGACTTTTCCGTCTATGGACCTTTTTTTGACGATTTCTTGAGCAATCGTATTGCAGTGATGTGAAGAAACTAATCTTGTCTTGAATTGGGAAAAGTGCCACTTTATGGTTAATGAAGGTATTGTCTTGGGGCATAAAGTTTGTGAAAGAGGTATTGAAGTTGATAAAGCCAAGGTTGATGCTATTGAAAAGATGCCATGTCCCAAGGACATCAAAGGTATAAGAAGTTTCCTTGGTCACGCCGGATTTTTAGGAGGTTCATTAAGGACTTCTCAAAAATTTCTTGGCCTCTGACTAATTTATTACAAAAAGATATACCATTTGTCTTTGATGATGATTGTGTAGAAGCATTTGAAATACTTAAGAAAGCATTAGTCTCTGCACCTGTTTTTCAGCCACCTGATTGGAATTTACCACTTGAAATTATGTGTGATGCTAGTGATTATGCTGTAGGTGTTCTTCTAGGGCAAAGAGTCGATACAAAATTAAATGTTATCCATTATGCTAGTAAGACTCTAGACAATGCTCAAAGAAATTATGCTACTGCTGAAAAAGAGCTTTTAGCAGTTGTATTTGCTTGTGATAAGTTCAGGCCTTATATTGTTGATTCTAAAGTAACTATTCACACTAATCATGCTGCTATTAAATATCTTATGGAGAAGAAAGATTCTAAACCTATACTTATTAGATGGGTTCTCTTGCTACAAGAATTTGATTTGCATATCGTTGATAGAAAAGGAGCTGAGAACCCTGTTGTAGACAACTTGTCTAGGTTAGAAAATGTTCTTGATGACCCCCTACCTATTGATGATAGCTTTCCCGATGAACAATTAAATGTCATAAGTACTTCTCGTAGTACTCCATGGTATGCTGATTATGCTCATTATATTTTCGCTAAATTCATACCGCCTAGTTTCACGTACCAACAAAAGAAAAAGTTATTCTATGATTTGAGACATTACTTTTGGGATGACCCACATCTTTATAAAGAAGGAGTAGATGGTGTTATTAGACGTTGTGTACCTGAGCATGAACAGGAACAGATCCTACGCAAGTGTCACTCTGAAGCTTATGGAGGGCACCACGCTGGAGATAGAACTGCACATAAGGTATTGCAATCCGGTTTTTATTGGCCTACTCTCTTCAAGGATGCCCGTAAGTTTGTCTTGTCATGCGATGAATGTCAAAGAATTGGTAATATTAGTAGAGGTCAAGAAATGCCTATGAATTATTCACTTGTTATTGAACCATTTGATGTTTGGGGCTTTAATTATATGGGACCTTTTCCTGCCTTTAATGGATATACACATATTTTAGTTGTTGTTGATTACGTTACTAAGTGGGTAGAAGCTATTCCAACTAGTAGTGCTGATCATAACACCTCTATTAAAATGCTTAAGGAAGTTATTTTTCCGAGGTTTGGAGTCCCTAGATATTTAATGACTGACGGTGGTTCACACTTTATTCATGGCACTTTCCGTAAAATGCTTGCTAAATATGATGTCAATCATAGAATTGCATCACCTTATCATCCACAGTCTAGTGGTCAAGTAGAATTGCGTAACAGAGAGCTCAAATTAATTTTGCAAAAGACTATCAATAGGTCTAGGAAGAATTGGTCCAAGAAACTTGATGATGCATTATGGGCCTATAGAATTGCATATAAAAATCCTATGGGTATGTCTCCGTATAAAATGGTTTATGGAAAAGCATGTCATTTACCTCTCGAGCTAGAACATAAGGCATACTGGGCTATTAAAGAGCTCAATTCTGATTTCAAACTTGCCGGTGAGAAGAGGTTGTTTGATATTAGCTCACTTGATGAATGGAGAACCCAAGCTTATGAAAATGCCAAGTTGTTTAAAGAAAAAGTCAAAAGATGGCATGACAAAAGAATACAAAAGCATGAGTTTAACATAGGTGATTACGTATTGCTATACAACTCTTGTTTAAGATTTTTTGCAGGAAAACTTCTCTCTAAATGGGAAGGCCCTTACGTCATCGAGGAGGTCTATCGTTCCGGTGGCATAAAAATCAACAACTTCGAAGGTACGAATCCGAAGGTGGTGAACGGTCAAAGAATTAAACATTATATCTCAGGTAATCCCATAAATGTTAAAACCAATATTATTGAAACCATAACCCCGGAGGAATACATAAGAGACACTTTCCAGAACGTTTCAGACTTCGAAAAGGAATAGGTATGTGGTACGGTAAGTAAACCGACTCCAAAACAATTTTTAAGGCAATATTTCTCCGTTTTGGAATATTTAGAAAAATAGAAAAATAAGTAGCAGTCCGGGAAGGACACGAGGGCCCCACAAGGGTGGTGGGCGCGCCCTACCCCCTGGGCGCGCCCCCTACCTCGTGTGCCTTCCGGACTCCGTTTTCTTTATTTTGGTCAGTAAAAATTCATTATATATTTTCCCGAAGGTTTTGACTCCCGTATCACGCAATTATCCTCTGTTTTTGTTCTGAGTTGTGCTGCTGCATATTAGATCAACGTGTCTTCCCAGGATTCGGAAGGAGAAAGCTATGTGGATGATTACTTAGCCAATCCTAAGGTCTATGGAGAGGTGGAGCACAACAGTTGGACCACGGAGGAAGAAGAGGACTATGAACCCAATGGGAAGGAGGAGACGAGCTCAGATGAAGATGAAGCCCCATTACCTCAACCCGGGGACATGCACGTGGAGTTCAAAAAGTCAAGTCTCCCTGATAGGGTAAAGAAACCCAAGATCGAGTTTATCCCTTTTCGTTCTTGCAAGAAAATAAGCAAGGTCTATGCAAAAAGAAATTAACCCTGGAGGTGGAGATTAATGATCTGAGGGATCAAAATGCCGTCCTCAAGAGTAAATTAAGGGAGAAGTCTACGCCATCAACTTAGTCAACAACACCATCGTCCTCTTCACCAACAAAGGAGACATAATCACATGGGTATGGGCACTCCCCTTGGCAACTGCCAAGCTTGGGGGAGGTGCCCTGATATCGTATCACAATCACAACCGCTATCTTTACCGATTTTCTTAGTTTGATCCTGTTAGTAGTTTTTTGATCTAGTAGAATAAAGTTTATGGCATGATCTAGTTTTCAGTTTTGCGAACCTTTAGCAGCAGTGGACGCCCATGGATGGGATGACAGAGTGAAGGAGCAGGGTAGGCGGCGCTGATTAGCAGTGGGGGAAGATTCGAAATGTGCGGACCGTTGGGCGCTTCCCTTGGCGACGGCCCGGGTTCCCCGCCCCGGTCGCCGTCGGCCCCGGCCTCCGACGGCTGGGAGGTGGTCAGGCGCAGCGCTAGCTCCTCTCCGCCGGGGTCGGGGTCGGCCGAGGGGGCTGGCGCGGTGCTGGCCCTAGTTGGCGGCCGGTTCTGGGCGTTGGCTGCGGACGAGTCGGAGGACGAGGAGGAAGCGGATCTGGTGACTAGGGAGGGGATCCTGGCGCCGGCGAGGCCGTCGCTCGGCGATTTCGTGGCCCGTGCGCTCGTGTCGGGGTCTGGAGCCGCGGGGGCGCGTCGTCGCTTTGCTCCGGGGGGCCGTGGATCACGCGTGGTCGAGGTCAGGGCGTGGCGTCCCTCCGTGGCGACGGGCAGGGGCTCGTCGTCCCCTGGGGGTGCCGCGGGGGGCATCCGTGCAAGGACGGCGATGGCGCTACTCGCTCCGGTGGACTCGGAGGTGGAGTGGCCGTGCCTTCCGTCGCCGGCGGGTGCCGGTCGGCCGGCGGAGGAGGCGGCGGCGGCGGCGCCGCAGGCTGCGGAGGGTGGAGCAGCATCTCTGAGGGTTAGGGGTGTCTGCGTTGGACCCGAGGCCGTGGTGGGCCAGATGGGCCGGGAGCCGGCCCAAGTGCTCTGTTTGGCAGGGGTTGGAGGCCCGAGTAACGAGGGGGTCTGCAAGTCCCGTGAGGGTGGGCGTTTGGCGATTTGTGGGCCTGTGGGTGACGTCCAGCCCGTGTCAGGCCTGCCCCGGCCCCGGCCCATCCCTGGCTCCTACTTATGGGTGCGCCGCGGCTGCCTCGACCCCTCGTTAGGGTTTCCCGCATCTAGATCGGAGGTGCGGCGCTGGGATCACTGTGCCAGATCCATCCACCCAATTTCCCCACCTCCCGCTCTCTCCATTTCCTTTGCGGCGGCGGTGATGTGTGGGCAGGGTGTGGAGAAGAGGCCCATGGAGCCCCCGATCTCAAATGGGGAGCGGCGTCGTGAGCGTGAACTGCGGGAGAAGGCGAAGAAGGAGCAGCGTGCAAGAACTGTTGGCAGATCTGAGCGGAGCTTCGAGGCAGAGGGGCGCGAGGGGGATTGGGGTCCTCCTCCCCCATGGTGGATTCAGCAGCAGGAAAGGAGAAAGAAGAAGAAGGAAATGGCTCGGCGTCGGGAGTTGGAGCGCAAGCCAGCGGATCTCCCCAACTATGGTGGTGGCCATGGGGATCCGCTGGCCAAGAAGGCCAGGGCGACGACCGTTCCCCTGGCCGTGTCCCTTCCCCCCAGTGCGAAGGGCACAGTGGGCGAGCCCATTCTGGTGGAGGACGTGTCGGAGGCTCCGGATGTGGAATGTTTCAAGTGTGGGAGACTGGGCCATTTCTAGTCCAAATGCAAATTCCAGCCTCTGTGCGTGCTCTGCAAGGAGGAGGGACATGCCTCCGCACACTGCCCGACGAGGGGTCAGTAGCCAAGCCTACAGATTATGGGCAGTGCAATTGCAGGGGACGGATTCTTCTGTTTGTAGTTTGAAGAGGAGGAAGACCAGGAGGGCCCCCGGCTGCTCTCGGTGGGCAACGCGGCTATCCTCTCCGCGGAGCCGGGCCGCCTTAACCTGAGGGTCCTCAAGCAGGAACTCAAGCACATGGTCACGGGGGACTGGGATTGGCAAGTCACGCAAGTTGGCGAGGACGATTACATGGTGGTGTTCCCCTCCGCTAATCTTCTCCACATGGCCCAGACCAGTGGCAAACTCTTCCTCTCCATTAATGACATCACTGCTAGGGTGCGGGTTGTGGTTCATGAGGTGATTCCCCCGATGGTGATGCCAGAAGCGTGGGTGCGGCTCCACAGGATCCCTGAGAAGCATCGCAAGATCGAGCGCATCAAGGAGGCCTTCAAGATGCTGGGCAGACCGATAGTGGTTGATGAGCTCTCCCTCATTAAGTTGGGTCCGGTGAGGATGAAAGTGGCTTGCAAGACGCCGGCTAAGCTGAATGGCATGATGGAGGTCTGGTTTAATCACGAAGGGTACCAGATTAAGGTCGAGCTGGAACAGATGCCGCGGAGGCTGGGAGATGGTGCTGGAGCTCCGGGGGCGGGTCCCTCCGCTCCCCCGCCAGACAGCCAGTAGGGAAAGGGCGGTTCTAGCAGGCAGGGGCCTCCCGCGGGCAACCCATCCAAGGCTGCTGCCACTGGGCGCCCAAACCAGGGACGGTGTCATCTCAGAGGGACACAGCCGACTCCGGCGCGAAGGTGGGGGGACAAGACGTGGTGATGGGCGAGCTGGTGGACGAGCACGGAGACAGCAACCAAGACACTTCTATTGACACTGAGACATGGGAAAAGCTGGGTGTGATCGCTACTCAAGACACGGCTGTCAGCCTTCCTCCCCTCGCCCGCTCCCTGGATCTGTCTTTCGAGGTTCTCGGCTCCAGCTTGCCAGCCCCGTGTGCGCCTCTCCCTTTGGCTCTGGAGAATGCGGTCATACTGGGCTCCCCACCTCGTGGGGGGGCCACGGGGCTGGGCTGCGCCCTCACGGGCTCGGTCCCATCTCCGGCCTCGGACCGACGCCTGTCGTGTGGCTCAGGCCGCCAAGCCAAGAAGACCACGGGGAGGAAGGCAGGGAACAAGACGGTGGCCTCGGATGCCGCGGAATCGGCGACGGCGGTGGGAGGCGATCTGGGAGCGGTTTTGGTGGCGTCAAGGCCGGCAGCCAAGGCCAAGCGTACAAGGGCAACTCCGGTGGCGTCTCGGGCGCCTAGCGCTCGCGCCAAAGCCAAGCTCGGAGACATGACCTCTCTGGAAAGCGCCAAGCTCCGTGTCGCTGACAAGAACATGGATATGACAGGTAATCCTCCCCCTTCCTTTAAGATTCTGAATGCTTTCTCCGATGAGCATCTTGCCGAGATCCTGCACGATAGTGGCGTAGCGCTAGACTCCTCGTCTTTGGACCTGATTCCATTAGTTAGCGCGCGCGAAGAAGCGTAGGCCGCCCTTGCGGAAGCTGCCGCCAGGTGCATGGCTGCTCAGGCGGTGGAAGACCCGGCCGCAGCATTAGTAGGGGCTGATGTTGTCGCCTTGCCCAACGAGGGAGCCGAGGCCGGGGTGGCCTCGGACCTACCTTCTTCTAGTCGAATGCCGACTAGGAAGCGAGTGGCCAAGGCGGTCTCCTCTCCTGGAGTCCACCTGCGTAACAGGATCATCTGATGCGATATTTCTTCTGGAATATCCGCGGATGCGGGCACGGGGGACGTCGCATGCAGCTCCGTGAGTACTTGGCCAAAGATCACATTGACTTCGTTGCGCTTCAGGAGACAATTAAGGCCGAATTTTCTTTTAGAGATTTGTTGGCATACGACCCGCTCCAGCGTTTTGATTGGTTTTTGACTCCGTCCGTGGGTCTCTCTGGGGGTCAACTAATGGTTTGCAACAAGGATGTGTGTGAGGTAATTATGTGGGAGGCCGGTACGTTCTATATAGCTGCCGCGGTTCGACACCGGGCCTCCCAAGCCTCTTGGGTGATCGCTAGTGTGTATGGGCCGGCGGACCACGCGAGGTCCGCTGATTTCTTGGGAGAAATCACAGCCATGGTGGGGTACAAACAAGCATCCAACCTACCCGTGGTGGTGGGAGGTGACTTCAACTTGATCCGCTCGGGGGCGGACAAGAGCAACAACAATATCGACTGGGCTAGGGTGTCCCTTTTCAATAATGACATTGCGTCCGTTGCTCTTAGAGAGATTGCGCGTACTGGGGCCAGATACACTTGGACTAACAAGCAACGAGAGCCTATTCGTTGCGTTCTCGACCGTGTATTTTGCTCAAGTGACCGGGAGGTGATGTTTCCTCTTTGCACTCTAGTGGCGGAAACGCGAATAGGATCTGACCACGTTCCGTTGATCCTGTCCTCAGGGGAGGATAACGTGCGTCGTAGCCGGAGGTTCTTCTTTGAGACAGCCTGGTTCGAACATGAGGGTTTTAGTCAGCTTGTCACAAACCGATGGACCCTGGTTGGCAACCAGATAGGGCGCCAACCTGGACCAGTCGAGTTTTGGTCCTCGGCGGCTGCGGCTCTGCGAGCTTTCCTTAGGGGTTGGGGGGCTAATCATGGCAGCGAGGCCAAAAGGGAGACGGCGCGTATCATGGCTGATATCGCCCTCCTCGACTCGCAGGCGGATGTAAGAACCTTCTCTGGTGACGAATGGGAGCTTAGATATTCCCTTGAACATCAGGTCCTGGCTATTCTCAGGGCGGAGGAGGAATATTGGCGCCGTAGGGGTGGTGTCAAGTGGGTCGTGAAAGGAGATGCCAACACAGGTTATTTCCACGCGTACGCTAACGGCCGCAAACGTAAAAGTACTATCCTTAGGCTTCAGTCGGAGCGTGGGACGCTGATCACCCAGAACGACATAGTGAATTACATCTTTGATTTCTTCGTTGAGCTATTGGGAACAGCTGAGGATAAGAACCTAAGTCTAAGGGAAGACCTATGGGGTATGCACGAGCGAGTTTCGCAACAGGAAAATGATGCCTTAATGGTGTCCTTCTCGGCCCAGGAGATTGACTGTGCGCTCGCGGGTATGAAGAACGACACGGCTCCAGGCCCAGATGGCTGGCCGGTGGAGTTTTTCAAGCGCTTCTGGGCGTGGCTTAGGGATCTATTCCAAGCGATCATAAACGGCTTTGCCCTAGGTACGGTGGACCTGTCGCGCCTAAATTACGGGGCTATCTGCCTAATCCCCAAGGTCAAAGGGGCAGAAACTATCAAGCAGTTTCGGCTGATTACGCTCATTAATGTTCCGCTCAAATTATGCGCCAAGGCTTACGCTTCTAGGCTAGCGCCGGTCGCCCAACGAGTTATTAGTTTGAGCCAAACTGCTTTCCTTAAAGGCAGGAACATCCTGGAAGGTCCTGTTGCTCTAACGGAGATTGTACACGAGTTAAAACGTTCACATGGGCAGGGCGTTATCCTTAAGCTAGACTTAGAAAAAGCTTACGATCGTGTAAACAAGGAGTTTATATGGGAGGTCCTCCTCAAAAAGGGTTTTGAGGCAGGGTTTGTCCACCGGATCATGCACCTGATTTCGTGTGGCAACACCTCGGTCATTGTTAACGGCGAAATGGGGAAATTTTTCCGCAACAGGAAAGGACTTAGATAGGGTGATCCCATATCCCCACTCGTCTTTAATTTCGTGGCTGATGCTATGGCAGCCATGCTGACCAAGGCCCGGGAGGCCGGTCACATCAAGGGGCTCGTTTCACACCTCATGTCGGGTGGCGTGTCCCACTTACAATACGCAGACGACACTTTGTTGTTGTTCAAGCCAGATGATCATAGTATTGCTACGATTAAACTTTTGCTACTAGCCTTTGAGCTCCTCTCCGGACTCAAAATTAACTTTAGCAAAAGTGAGGTCATTACCATGTGGATGGATGACCAGCAAAGTCGACGAACCGCAAACCTTCTTAATTGCAAGCTAGGGAGCTTCCCAATTAAGTATCTTGGGCTCCCAATCTCTAACCGCAAACTCTCGATTCTAGAATGGGAGCCCCTGTACGGGAAAGTGGCTAACAGGGTAAGCCCGTGGCGAGGGCGTTTCATGTCCTCCGCTGCAAGGCTCATTCTAACAAACTCGAGCCTCTCTTCCCTTCCCCTCTTTACTATGGGGATGTTTTTGCTTGCCGACGGGGTCCATGCCAAGCTAGACACTCCGAGATCCAGGTTCTTTTGGGAAGGAACTGGCATCAAGAGGAAGTACCACCTCGTCAAGTGGGCGGCGGTATGCAGGCCTAAGAAATTTGGTGGATTGGGAATCCTCAACTCCAAGCTAATGAACGTTGCCCTCCTTGCCAAATGGTGGTGTCGGCTGGGCCAAGACGAATCGGGGCTCTGGGCAAAGCTGCCTAAAGCCAAGTATTTCCCTAACGGGAACCCCTTCACAGCCTCGGCCAACGGCTCCGTGTTTTGGAAAGGGATCCAAGCGGTGCGGCCTGCTTTTGACTTAGGAGCCAAATTCTAGACCAATAACGGCCTTTCCACTCGGTTCTGGCTTGACCATTGGCTGGGCGACTCCCCCCTTTGGCAAAGCCACCCCATCCTATTCCGGATCGCCACAGACACTAACATACTGGTTGGGGAGGCGATGCGTACCGATCCTCCGGCGATCCACTTTATGAGGGCCCTAACAAATGAAGAGCGTGCATCTTGGGACGGGCTGGTCCAGCAATTAGGCTCTAATTACCTTAGGACGGGGGCTGACTCTGTTAAGTGGAATTTGACTGCATCTGGGAAATTCTCGGTGAAGTCCTTGTATAACAAGCTTACTGGAGGGCCAGTGCTTGACATTGCTAAGGGACCGTGGAAGGCAGGCCTGCCCCTGAAGATTAAGATCTTCATGTGGCAAATGCTTAGGAATAGGCTGCCTACATCGGATAACGTTGCCAGACGGCACGACCCGGCCGACGGCACATGTGCGATCTGCGGGCTAGGTGAAGATGTGAATCATGTTTTCTTTAGGTGCCACTTGGCCCGGTTCGCGTGGAGCGCAGTTCGGGAGGCCTTCCACACAGACTGGAATCCTGCTTCTGGGATCCAATTAGTTTCTATACTGAAGTCCATGAAAGGGACTTCTAGCAAACTTGCCTGGCGATGCGTAGGGGCGCTAATGTGGGCACTTTGGACGACGCGCAACAAAATTACGATCGAAAATAAATTTCCTAACCACCCTACAGACGTGATCTTCAAATGCCACCTATTTCTGCAGATGTGGACCCCGCTGGGGAAGGAGCGCGATGCTGAGTGTATGGAAGAAGCCATGGGGCATATCAAGACGATCCAGACGATGCCAAGACAGAACCTGGCGAGTTGATGCTGCGTTTGAAGAGCTCCGTGGAGTGTTTTTGTGGTCATTGCACGTGTTGGTCTGTGATCTTTGTTAGCGATGAACCTTTCTGTTTTGTTATCTTCGTTGGGTGTGTTGCTGCACTTGTTATGATGTAACCGTTGAACCTCGTTGCCTTTCGGGCTTTATTAATTTAAAGCCGGACGCTTCTAGCGTCTTCGTTCCAAAAAAAAGTTTTGAGTTTTGCTTTATGATCTCTCTATGTAATCGAGTCCGCGAGCTATATAATAAAGATTAGTGTTGAGTCAAGGGCTTGATTTTCTTGCTATGATCATGAGTGAATAAAAGAAAAAAGAGAAAAAGAATAAAAAGAACAAAAGTTCATATTGATCCTATTGAGAGTAATGACTTCACATAGAAAGAGTATGACGATTTAAAGCTGTTGGGAGTTGGAAGACATAGCTTTGGTCATCGTTGCAATTAATAGGAAGTAATAAGGAAAGAGAGGTTTCACATATAGATATATTATCATTGACATCTTTTATGATTGGGAGCAATCATTAAAATATGACATGCTAAAGAGTTGATGTTGGACAAGGAAGACAACATAATGAGTTATGTTTTCTTATATCTGAGATAAAGTATGTTGTCATGGATCCTCTAACATGTTGAGCTTGCCTTTCCCCCTCATGCTAGACAAATTCTCAGAACTAAGTAGAGATACTACTTGTGCTTCCAAATACCCTTAAACCAGTTTTGCCATGAGAGTCCACCATACCTACCTATGGATTGAGTAAGATCCTACAAGTAAGTTGTCATTGGTGCAAAGAAATAAAAATTGCTCTAAATATGTATGATTGATTGGTGTGGGAGAAATAAGCTTTATACGATCTTGTGATGAGGAAGTAATAAAAGCGACGGACTGCATAATAAAGGTTCATATCACAAGGGGCAATATAAGTGACATTCTTTCGCATTGAGATTTTGTGCACCCAACCATAAAAGCGCATGGCAACCTCTGCTTTCCTCTGCGAAGGGCCTATCTTTTATTATTATCTTGTACCCTATGCAAGAGTCACGGTGATCTGCACCTTTCATTTTATCCTTTGGCAAGCCCAGCATGTTGGAAAGAACCTGATATATATATATATATATATATATATATATATATATATATATATATATATATATATATAATTGGATGTAGGGGAGCATGAATTATTATTGTTGACATTACCCTTGAGGTAAAAGGTTGTGGGGAAAAACAATAAGCCCCTATCTTTCTCTATGTCCGATTAAAACTCCGTAACCACAAGTATTGCGTGAGTGTTAGCAATTATAAAGGATTAGATGATAGTTGAGTATGTGGACTTGCTTTTAAGCTCTGACATAGACTCTTTCTGATGTTATGATAAATTGCAATTGCTTCAATGACTGAGGTTATAGTTTGTTGGCGCTCAATAAGGTTTCTGATTCATACTTTTGCTTTGTGAATAGATCATCACTTGAACATAAGTAATCATATGACAAAATGTATATATGTAGTTGTTATAAGAATAATCATGATGCCCTCATGTCCGTATTTTATATTTATCGACACCTCTACCTCTAAACATGGGGACATATTTATCGTTATCAGCTTTCGCTTGAGGACAAGCGAGGTCTAAGCTTGGGGGAGTTGATACGTCCATTTTGCATCATGCTTATATCGATATTTATTGCATTATGGGCTGTTATTTCACATTATGTCACAATACTTATGGCTATTCTCTCTTATTTTACAAGGTTTACATAAGGAGGGAGAATGCCGGCAGCTGGGATTCTGGGCTGGAAAAGGAGCAAATATTAGAGCTCTATTCCGTGCAACTCCAAAAGTCCTGAAACTCCACGGAATATCTTACAATAAATAATGAAAAATATCCGCCAAAGATGAAGGCCAGGGGGCCCACACCCTGTCCACGAGGGTGGGGGGCGCCCCCCTAGGGCGCGCCCCCCTACCTCGTGGGCCCCCTGGTGGCTCTCCGATGCCTATCTTCTGCTATATGAAGTCTTTCGTCGAGAAAAAAAGGATAAGCAACCTTTCGGGACGAGACTCCGCCGCCACGAGGCGGAACCTTGGCGGAACCAATCTAGGGCGCCGGCAGAGCTGTTCTGCCAGGGATACTTCCCTCCGGGAGGGGGAAATCATCGTCATCGTCATCACCAGCGCTCCTCTCATCGGGAGAGGGCAATCTCCATCAACATATTCACCAGCACCATCTCATCTCCAAACCCTAGTTCATCTCTTGTATCGAATTCTTGTCTCCAAGTCAGGGATTGGTGCTAGTAGGTTGCTAGTAGTGTTAATTACTCCTTGTAGTTGATGCTAGTTGGTTTATTTGGTGGAAGATCATATGTTCAGATCCTTTATGCATATTATTACCCCTCTGATTATGAACATGAATATGCTTTGTGAGTAGTTACGTTTGTTCCTGAGGACACGGGAGAAGTCTTGCTATTAGTAGTCATGTGAATTTGGTATTCGTTCGATATTTTGATGAGATGTATGTTGTCTAGCCTCTAGTGGTGTTATGTGAACGTCGACTACATAACACTTAACCATTATTTGGGCCTAGAGGAAGGCATTGGGAAGTAATAAGTAGATGATGGGTTGCTAGAGTGATAGAAGCTTAAACCCTAGTTTATGTGTTGCTTCATAAGGGGCTGATTTGGATCCATATGTTTCATGCTATGGTTAGGTTTACCTTAATACTTCTGTTGTAGTTGCGGATTCTTGCAATAGAGGTTAATCATAAGTGGGATGCTTGTTCAAGTAAGAACAGCACCCAACCACCGGTCCACCCACATGTCAAATTATCAAAGTACCGAACGTGAATCATATGAACGTGATGAAAACTAGCTTGATGATATTCCCATGTGTTCTCGGGAGCGCTTTTCCTTATATAAGTGTTTTTTCCGGCTTGTCCTTTGCTACTAAAGGATTGGGCCACCTTGCTGCACTTTATTTACTTTTGTTACTTGTTGCTCGTTAAAAATTATCTTGTCACAAAACAATCTGTTGCCACTTATTTCAGTACTTGCGGAGAATACCTTGCTGAAAACTGCTTATCATTTCCTTTCGCTCCTCGTTGGGTTCGACACTCTTACTTATCGAAAGGACTACGATAGATACCCTATACTTGTGGGTCATCACCCGGCAACAGGCCTTGTCGTCCCCTTACTTCAGTCGACCATTCTCACGCTCTTGGCGGAGGCAGGGGCAAAGTAGAGTTAGGCCCCTCGTTTATTTCCTCGCCACTGCGACTACGACCCAGTTCTGACCCAGGGACTTGGGTACAGAAAAAACGGGGAGCACGGTGGTCTAGGAGCAAAACGAGGTTTCATATGTCCCAACTTCATACGGAAATGCACAATAGAGGATAAAAGACTTATCTGAATCTGCAGCCCCCGGCAGCCTTGGCTTGCCGTGGTTGGATCCTTGTATCTGCAACCCCAGGCAACCTTGGCTTGCCGAGGCCGGAGTGCCGGATCGTTCTCTTTCTTCCAAACGGCTCAGAAGAAACGTCCATGTAACCTGTGAACCAAAGAGGACGGAAAGGAACAGAGAAACGCACACTCGACCTCTATGCTAGGGGTTAGTCGCCGCTAAGCACTATCAACCCGAACCGAGGGAGAGACTTAACCTAGCATGCATGCTAAAACTTAGGGCGCTAGCGCTTCATTTATTTATGCTCAGGGTCTGCGCTGGCTTCGTACAGAGGGTTACATGCCTTGCCGGCAAGGCTTGTACAAAAGGTGGTTTGCCGGGGGACTCGGCAACCACACCTTATGGGTAAAACTTGCGATGTTCAATGTTCTAGGAGTTGCTCACTGGAATAGCATCTTCGGTCTCCAGGCGGACTGCGCCGGTCCTGGTGACTCGTATTACCCGATAAGGGCCTTCCCACTTTAGCGTCAACTTGTTGGAATTCTTGGTCGATTGAACGCGCCGAAGAGCAAGGTCGCCTTCCTCAAAGCTTGGGGCGTGAGCCTTGCAGCTATGGTAGCGGCGCAAAGCTTGCTGGTAGCGCGCTGCTCTCACAGCCGCCCGACGACGATCTTCCTCGAGGAGCGTTGCGTCATCTTGCCGCAATTGCTCTTGCTCAAGCTCGTCATAAGCGAGCACTCGAGGTGACCCGTATGTGAGTTCTGTGGGGAGAATTGCCTCTGTCTCGTATAGCGGGGCAAAGGGTGTCTGGCTGGTGGCTCGATTTGGCATCGTTCTGGTTGACCAAAGAACTGCCGGCAACTCATCAATCCAGCGCCTTCTGCTCTGGTGCAGCCTGTCAAAAGTCTTGGTCCTCAGGCCTCGCAGTACTTCAGCATTTGCCCTCTCTGCCTGGTCGTTGCTCCGTGGGTGTGCCAAGGAAGCGAAAGAGACCTTGCTGCCGAGGTCTTGGATGTATTGCATGAAGGTGTGGCTTGTGAGCTGCGTGTTTTTGTCGGTGATGACTCTATTTAGCACACCAAAACGGCATACTAGCCCCTTCAAGAACTTGACGGCTAATTGTGATATCACCTTCCTCACTTCTTCCACCTCCTGCCACTTTATGAACTTGTCAATTGCAATGTACAAGTACTCAAAGCCCTCGACAGCGTGGGGGAAAGCGCCCAGTATGTCGATCCACCAGACCGAAAATGGCCAGGAGAGAGCAATTGTTTGAAGGCCTTGAGCTGGTTGATGAAGCTTCTTCGAATGGAACTAACACACTTCACACTTGGTTACTAGTGCTGTTGCATCCTGGAGGGCAGTGGGCCAGAAGAAACCTTGCCGGAACGCCTTACCGGCAAGGTGTAACACCCACGATGCGGCTATATCTCTCACGTGTCGGGGCACGACTTAGATGCATAACCGCATTGTGGTTTTGTCGCAAGAAGGGTCATCTTCACACAATCCCATGTAATCAACAACAAAGGAATAAAGAGGGTTGGCTTACAATCGCCACTTCACAAAATACTTAAATAATTCATACATCATCCAAAATACACACGTAGTCCGACTATGAACAACCAAATGAAAAAAAGATAACCCAACTGCTAGATCCCCGACCGTCCCAACTGGGCACCAGTACTGATCATCCTGAAAAGAAACATAGCAACGACCAAGTTCCTCATCGAACTCCCACTTGAGTTCGGTAGCATCGCCTGCACTGGTATCATCGGCACCTGCATCTGTTTTGGAAGTATCTGTGAGTCATGAGGACTCAGCAATCTCACACCCGTGAGATCAAGACTATTTAAGCTTATGGGTAGGATAAGGTAGTGAGGTGGAGCTGCAGCAAGCACTAAGCAAATATGGTGGCTGACATATGCAAATAAGAGCGAGAAGAGAAGCAATGCAACGGTAAAGAAACTAGAAGTGATCCTGAAACTACTTACGTTCATACATAACCCAAACTATGTTCACTTCCCGGACTCCGCCGAGAAGAGACCATCATGGCTACACACGCGGTTGATGACTTTTAATTAAGTCAACTGTCAAGTTCTCTACAACCGGACATTAACAAATTCCCATTTGCCACATAACCACGGGAATGGCTTTCAAAAGTTTATACCCTGTAGGGGTGTCCCAACTTAGCCCATCACAAGCTCTCACATCCAACGAACCATATTCCTTCTCCCGGGAAGACCCGATCAGGCTCGGAATCCCGGTTACAAGACTTTTCGACAATGGTAAAACAAGACCAGCAAGTCCGCCCGAATGTGCCGACAAATCCCGATAGGAGCTACACATATCTCGTTCTCAGGGCACACCGGATAGGTCAAGCTACGAGTAAAACCAGCCCTCAAGTTGCCCCGAGGTGGCCCCGCAGGTTGCCCATTTCGGACCAACACTCAGAGGAGCGCCGGCCCGGGGGGGTTTAAAATAAAGATGACCGTTGAGTCTGCAGAAACCAAGGGGAAAAGGCTTAGGTGGCAAATGTTAAAACCAAGGTTGGGCCTTGCTGGAGGAGTTTTATTCAAAGCAAACTGTCAAGGGGGTCCCATAATTCCCCAACCGCGTAAGGAACGCAAAATCAAGGAACATAACACCGGTATGACGGAAACTAGGGTGGTAAGAGTGGAACAAAACACCAGACATAAGGCCGAGCCTTCCACCCTTTACCAAGTATATAGGTGCATTAATTAAAATAAGAGATATTGTGATATACCAAAATAAACATGTTCCAACATGGAGCAATCTTCAACTTTACGTGCAACTAACAACACTATAAGAGGGGCTAAGCAAAGCGGTAACATAGCCAAACAACGGTTTGCTAGGAAGGTGGGTTAGAGGCTTGACATAGCAATAGCGATAGAGAGAACAACTAGCAAGCAAAGATAGAAGTGATATCGGGGGTAATGGTCATCTTGCCTGAAATCCCGCTAGGAAGAAGAACGAGTCCATGAAGAAGACAAACGGACGTAGTCGAACGAAACCTCACAACCGCAACGTAACTAGAACTATCGAGAAGAAGCACAACCGGAAAGAAGCAGACAACATGGTAAACAAAAATCACATAGACATGGCATGATGCACAATCAAGTATGACGCATGTCCGATTTAATGAGCATGGCATAGCAAGACAACGTGCAACAAACAATACTACAAGTTAAGTGGATGTCACGCCCAAGATGCGACCCTATCCTAAAGAAACTCGAAGGTCCCACCAAGGATAGAAGCGCATCTTGAAGACGCTTTTGCAAGGTGGATATCCTTATATCAACATCAAACAATATCCACCCTGCTAGCCCAGGCTGCCGACCAGGAACCTATCTTGCAATCGAAGAAGAAGCAGAAGAAGAAACTCCAACACAAATAACATCGCTCTCGCGTCATGATCATTTCATAACCTATACCTGCAACTGTTGTTGTAGTAATCTGTGACCCACGAGGACTCAGCAATCCCATTACCATGGGTATCAAGACTAGCAAAGCTTAACGGGTAAGGAAGGGGTAAAATGGTGAGGTTGTAGCTGCGGCTAAGCAATGTATGGTGGCTAACTTACGCAAAGAAGAGCGAGGAGAGAAGCAAGGCAAGCGGTCGTCAACTAGTAATGATCAAGAAGTGATCCTGAACTCCTACGTACGTCAAACATAACACAGAAACCGTGTTCTCCTCCTTAACATCCTCGAAAAGAGACTCACGGTTTCGCACACGGTTGGTGTATTTTAGAAGAGTTTACTTCAAGTTTACTACAACCGGATATCAACAAATTCCCATCTGCTACATAACCGCGGGCTCGGCTTTCGATAGTTCAAACCCTGCAGGGGTGTCCCAACTTAGCCCATGATAAGCTCTCGCGATCAACGAAGGATATTCCTTCTCCCGGGAAGACCCGATCAGTCTCGGAATCCCGGTTTACAAGACATTTCGACAATGGTAAAACAAGTCCAGCAAGACCTCCAGGCGTGCCGACACCCTGATAGTAGTCGCGCGTATCTCGTCTCAGGCCACGACCGGATAAGCTAAGCGTACAGGTACCAACATAACCCAAGTTGCCAAGGGACGGTCCCGCACGGTGCTCTAGTTTGCAAATCACTGGGCATGGCAGCAATAACATCATGTTACAATGTTTAGAGCTACCAAACAACATACTACAGGAACTTATCATGGCAACCAAAGGCATGGCATGAATCTACTAATTGCATATAACAAAAGTACCTTACTGACCATGAGCCAAAAAGGATCATAAGATATGATGGCACCCATATAAACTTAGCAAGTTTCATAAACAGATTAAGACTTAGAGAAAAACAGAGCATGGCATAAAAAGCATTATGAAGACATCTTTACGAGCTCGATTCACTCAACAAAAAGCATTGCATGACAAGATAATCATAGCATCAGTAAGAAGACATGTTCATGAAACTAACCATGGCAAGAACAAGTTCATAGCATGCACGGATCACTAACAACAACCATGGCAAAGTTGATTAACATGTAAACAATCTGCCAGGAACATTTTATATCAAAAGTAGAGCAAGATTAAGACATATGCTAGAGCACTCCATAAATACAAAATGAGGCATGGATGGATAGAGAATAACCATATGTCCAAAACATCCTTACTGAACATACTCAAAAGAGTCATGTATCTCACTGTAGCAACATGAATACATGGCATAAAAACAACAGCAGAGCAATGACTTGGAGAAATTCTAAGTCCCTGAAATCAGCAACATCACGAGAGCTACTTTGCAAGCTTGAAACAAGCAATACATAACATATCATGAAGAGTGGATTGCACCACAGCACATATGGCATGTTGTATCTCATAACACATATAGACTTCATGCTTAAAAGAAAATCACACAAAAAGATGCAAAAATGACAAATGAGCATGTTCTGTTAATAGACAACAGACAACATTATATAGCACTCTTGCAATGACGATTTGAGCATCAAGATGTAATCAAATGAACATGGCACAATGGAAGAAAATGAAGAGCACATCAAGCTGAACATTTAGTATATCATGCACGCAAAACGGAGCAGTATGCTAGGATATATGGCATGTCAAACTATGCATCAAAAATATAAAATCTAGGACTTAGAAAATATTTCGGGGTCGACCTGTGGATCTGGATCTGAGCTGTGCGGGTCCCGAGGCGGGCTGGGCTTGTCGGAGCGGCACGGGGCGGCACCGGGCGCGGCCCGGCCGGGGCGGCGGAGGGGCGCCGGGGCGGGGTGGAGAGGCGTGCGACCGGGCGCGGGCGCGGCGGCTCCGGCGCACGAGGGCGGCAGCGCGAGGCGAGGCCGGCGGCGGGCGGCGGATGAGGTCCGGTCGGCGAGCACGGGGAGGCGCGCGGCGGCCTCGAGCAAGGTCGCCCATGGGCGGCGGCTGCGGTGTACGGGCCCGCGGGGGCTGGACCTGGGCCCGACGGGCCTCGGCGGTGCGCGGGACGGCGGCGGTGACGTGGCGGCCGGCAGTTGGCTGCGGCGCGGTGGCTGGACATGTCCGGCGTGGGAGCAGACATGTCCGGCGGCGCGAGAGGAGCGGGTTAGGGTTGGACTGCGCGAAAATTTCGGGGAGGGCACATATTTATAGGTAGGAGGAGGTAGGAGTGTCCAAATGAGGTACGGTTTTCACCCACACGATCGTGATCGAACGGCCGAGAGGATGGAGGGGGTTTGGATGGGTTTTTAGGCCACTTTGCAGGGGAGTTGGGCTGCACACAAAAGAGGCCTTTACGGTTACCCGGTTAACCATTGGAGTATCAAACGGACTTCAAATGGCACGAAACTTGATAGGTGCTCTACCGGTGGTATAACGAGGCCGCTTGGCAAACCTCGGTCCATTCCGAGAAAGTTTAACACCCGCTCACGAAAAGAGGCAAAAGGGGGCGCTGGAGGACAAAGGAGTGTCGGATTGCGAAACGGACAACGGGGAAAGAGACCGGATGCAAGAGACGAACACGTATGCAAGTGCGATGCACATGATGACATGATATGAAATGCAGATGATGACATGGCAAAATGCAACACGCAAGCAAATGGCATGGCAACAACGGCGAATAACTAGCAGACACCTGGCGCATTGAATCGGGGGCGTTAAAGTGGAGCTCAATATGCAACGAGTTGCATATTGACGAAACACCACATTCATTTATTTAGTTCTCTCTCATTTATGTACCCAACAATATTAACTGTTGATAAACATGGCAAGAGGTGAGGCATAAGTAAACTAGCTATCTAGGCAAATTTAAATGAGGCCGGAAACAACAAACAACAATTTCGGAAAGTCCTCATATGCATATTTCGAATTTGGTACTTTTCTGCCCTAAACCATATTTTATTGTTGTTAAACAGGAAAATAAAGTACACCAAGTTAATCTATGCATTTTTCCACCCCATTTACATATAAGGTTTATTAAATTCGGAGTTACGGTT
This sequence comes from Aegilops umbellulata, assembly GCA_032464435.1. NCBI lineage: Eukaryota > Viridiplantae > Streptophyta > Magnoliopsida > Poales > Poaceae > Aegilops > Aegilops umbellulata. The sequence continues at coordinate 174,747,487 of CP136060.1, read as the reverse complement.
ATTTAGTTATGAAATAAATCACTTTAGCATGACATTTATACAAAATTAAACAAACAACAAGTTTAAGCATTTTAAACATGGATGAAAGTTGGAAAATATTAACCTAAATGAAATTCTAAGCACTTTTCATATATAATGTTTTTACAAATGATGCATGGTTATTAAGTTATTATATGCATGACAAAGAGGGTTTTTCTGCAAAGTTGTAAACTCTGCATAAATAGCCAAATTCGCGGGACTGAAAAAGACAAGAACTGGGCCGAAACTGCAGGTTGGGCCAACAGTGCACAGGGGGCGGGGGCTGCTCACCAGGCCTCATGGGCCAGTCGGTGGAGGAGGCCGGGCAGGCCGGCTGCTGGGACGCACGCATCTGGCCGATGCGGTCAACGTGACCACGAAGCAGAGTAGGCAGGGGATCGAGGCTGACGCGCCTCCTTCGCCTGCTCGAAGCAGAGGTGAGGCCACGGTGCCGCTGGCTTGGCGCGGAAGAGAAGGGGCGGTCGACACAGGCGAGGTAAGCGGGCGCTCGATGGATGCGTCGTCCTCCCCGCGCAGCAGAAGAAGGGGAGGACAGCCGGGTCCTGGACGGCGACACGAGGACTTGGGCACAGGCAGGTGGAGACGGCGTTGGTGCGGGAACAGCGGGCGACTGCAGAGGAAGTCGGCGGCTGGCGCGAGAAGCAGGCGGCAAGCTGGACGCAGGGGAGGCCGAGAACGGGCAGCGGAGCATGCTCCTTTCCAGATCCAACCGGAACCGAGGCAGGGCTAGAGGCAACGATGGTGGAGGACTTGAGCTTCGGCGGTGGCACTGGATCACTGTGAGAAAAAGGAACAAGACGAGGGGGATGGTCAGGGAGGAGCAGCATGATGGGAAAAAGGAAGGAGAAGGCGTAGAGAAACGGCGATGTGACCTGGGCATCTCGCCGGCCCGGCATGAATGGGAAGATGGAGATGAGGGAGCGGCGCGGGGCGGTCGAAGGCGGTGGCTTCAGGGCAGGGGAGCTCGAGCTCCTTCTGCTGGTCCTCGGCACAAGGGGACGGGAGGCTGGAGCTGGCGCGGCTTTGTTGGCTTGATTGGATGGAGGAGATGGATGGTTCGGTGGTGCCTGGATTGGATCGGGCAAGATCCCGAGGAAGGAGGAGCCTGGTAGGCTGGAGATGGATCCCGAGGTGGAAGAGGACTGGCGGCAGCGGGTGAGGGGATTTGGTCGATGGGACAAGCCCCTAGGATCTAGGGTTAGACTGATATTTATATCACATGAATTTAGGTTAGGGGATATCATGTCCCTACGATCATAATCGGATGGTCGAGAAAAATAGGTTAGGGAGTCTGAGGGAGTCCCGGAATAGGGGGTGTCCAGACAGCCGGACTATAACCTTTGGCCAGACTGTTGGACTATGAAGATACAAGATTGAAGACTTCGTCCTGTGTCCGGATGGGACTCTCCTTGGCGTGGAAGGCAAGCTTGGCGATACGGATATGTAGATCTCCTTCCTTGTAACCGACTCTGTGTAACCCTAGCCCCCTCCGGTGTCCAAGGTTGTCAGAATCACGATTCTGTTATACGATTCTACGACTTCACGATCCAAACTAACCCCTATGATTCTACGATTTTAGTTCTTAGAATCTACGACTTTACGATCCTGATAGTGAAGATTCTACGATTTGCGATCCTACCATCGAAGCTCCGATCCGATTCAAAATCACGATTCTGACAACCTTGCCGGTGTCTATATAAACCGGAGGGTTTAGTCCGTAGGACAGAAGAAGAACAATCATACCATAGGCTAGCTTTTAGGGTTTAGCCTCTCTGATCTCGTGGTAGATCAAATCTTGTACTACCCATATCATCAATATTAATCAAGCAGGAGTTTTACCTCCATCGAGAGGGCCTGAACCTGGGTAAAAACATCGTGTCCCTTGCCTCCTGTTACCATCCACCTAGACGCACAGTTCGGGACTCCCTACCCGAGATCCGCCAGTTTTGACACCGACATTGGTGCTTTCATTGAGAGTTCCTCTGTGTCGTCATCGTTAGGCTCGATGGCTCCTTCGATCATCGATAGCGATGTAGCCCATGGTGAGACTTTCCTCCCCGGACAGATCTTCATATTCGGTGGCTTTGCACTGGGGGCCAATTCGCTTGGCCATCTGGAGCAGATTGAAAGTTACGCCCCTGGCCATCAGGTCAGGTTTGGAAGCTTAAACTACATGGCTGACATCCGTGGAGACTTGATCTTCGACGGATTTGAGCCCCGGCCGAGTGCGTCGCACTGTCACGATGGGCATGATTTAGCTCCGCGCCGAACAGTGTTCAGGAGACCGCACCTGCAACCACTCCGACCTCCAATTCGGAGCCAATTGCGCCATCCGTAGACGGGTGGTTAGACCCTGCCACGGAGGCCGCAGCCTCAACGGCAATCGAGCCGAACACCAGCCTTACCCTTAGCGAGGCCCGTGACTCCACATTGTCGGACTCTCCTCCGGACTCCAAACCACCCGCGCCCCTGCCAATCGAATCCGATTGGGCGCCGACCATGGAGTTCACCGCCGCGGATATCTTTCAGCACTCGCCCTTCGGCGACATACTGAATTCACTGAGGTCTCTCTCCTTGTCAGGAGAGTCCTGGCTGGATTATGACCGGTAGGATTGGGATGCGGATGACGAAGAAATTCGATGCCCACCCACCACCCACTTCGTAGCCACTGTCGATGATTTGACCGGCATGCTCGACTTCGACTCGGAAGACATCGACGGTATGGACGACAATGTAGGAGACGAACAGGAACCACGCCTATAGGGCATTGGATAGCCACCTCATCATATGATATATATATATGGTGGACACACCCAAAGAGGGCAATGGCGACGGAACAACAGGGGATGACCCCTCCAAGAAGCAACCTAAGCGCCGGCGTCAGCGGCGCCGCTCTAAGTCTCGCCAAAGCAAAAATGGTGATACCGGCATAGGAGATAATAACACCCCGGATAGTGCTGAAGACAACTCCCTCCAGCAAGATTCAGCGCAGGAGGATGGAGAAGCCAGCCCTCCTGAGAGAGCGGCAGATAGAGAGGTAGAGGATCATAATTACATGCCTCCCTCCGAAGACGAGGCAAGCCTCGACGACGACGAATTTGTCGTGCCTGAGGATCCCGTCGAGCAAGAACGCTTCAAGCGCCGGCTTATGGCCACGGTGAATAGCCTCAAGAAAAAGCAGCAGCAGCTTAGAGCTGATCAAGACCTGCTAGCTAACAGATGGACTGAAGTCCTTGCGGCCGAGGAATATGAACTCGAATGCCCCTCCAAGAGCTACCCAAAGCGCAGATTGCTACCCCGATTAGAGGAGGAAGCATTAAAACCTACATCTCTAGCGTATAACGCGGCTGATCGGCCACCTCATGGCCGCGACAAAGAGGCTTCTCGGCCCACAGCTCAAGCCGCACCCCGGCGTCACTCAAAAAATACCAAGGCACGGGGAAATGCGTTAGACCTGCGAGACATATTGGAGGACAAAGCAAAGCAAGCAAGATCGATCTACGGATCGCGAGGGCGCTCCACCACACGAGACGATAACCGTCGCGCCGGATATAGTAATAGTAAATCCGGCCGGGCCGTACACAGCAGACAAAGCTCATTCGAGTTGCGTCGTGATATAGCCCAGTACAGAGGCGCCGCACACCCACTATGCTTCACAGATGAAGTAATGGATCATCAAATCCCAGAGGGTTTCAAACCCGTAAATATCGAATCGTATGATGGTACGACAGATCCCGCGGTATGGATTGAGGATTATCTCCTTCATATCTACATGGCCCGTGGCGACGATCTACACGCCATCAAATACCTCCCACTCAAGCTTAAAGGACCATCTCGGCATTGGCTCAACAGCTTGCCAGCAGAATCCATTGGTTGTTGGAAAGATTTGGAAGCTGCATTCCTTGACAACTTCCAGGGCACTTATGTGCAACCACCAGATGCCGATGACTTGAGCCACATAATTCAACAACCAGAGGAATCGGCCAAGAAATTCTGGACACGGTTCCTAACCAAGAAAAATCAAATCGTCGACTGTCCGGATGTAGAGGCCCTAGCATCTTTCAAGCAAAACATCCACGACGAGTGGCTTGCCCGGCACCTTGGCCAGGAAAAGCCGAAATCCATGGCAGCCCTCACGACACTCATGACCCGCTTTTGCGCGGGAGAAGACAGTTGGCTGGCTCGCAGCAATAACATATCAAAGAGCCCTGGTACTTCGGATACCAAGGACAGCAATGGCAGGTCACGTCGCAACAAACACAAGCGCCGCATTAACAGCAACAATACAGAGGATATGGCAGTCAATGCCAGATTCAGAGGCTCTAAGACCGGTCAGCGGAAAAAGTCATTCAAAAGAAGCACTCCGGGCCCGTCCAGTTTGGACCGTATACTCGATCGCTCGTGCCAAATACATGGCACCCTCAACAAGCCAGCCAACCACACCAACAGGGATTGTTGGGTGTTCAAGCAGGCCGGCAGATTAAACGCCGAAAACAAAGACACGGGGCTACATAGCGACGACGAGGAGGAGCCCCGACCGCCGAACAATGGAGGATAGAAGAGGTTCCCCCCACAAGTGCGGACGGTGAACATGATATACGCAACCCACATCCCCAAGAGGGAGCGGAAGCATGCGCTAAGGGACGTATACGCATTGGAGCTAGTCGTCCCAAAGTTCAACCCATGGTCCTCCTGTCCGATCACTTTCGATCGCAGGGACCATTCCACTACATCCGTCATGGCGAATTTGCCGCATTGGTCTTAGACCCAATCATCAACGGATTCCACCTCACTCGAGTCCTTATGGACGCCGGCGGCAGCCTGAACCTGCTTTATCAGGACACAGTGCACAAAATGGGTATGGATCCCTCAAGGATTAAACCCACAAAAACGACCTTTAAAGGCGTCATACCAGGTGTAGAAGCCCGTTGCAGAGGCTCAGTCACACTAGAAGTGGTCTTCGGACCCCCGGATAACTTCCGAAGCGAGGAGCTCATCTTCGATATAGTCCCGTTCAGCAGCGGCTATCACACACTGCTCAGGCGAACTGCATTCGCAAGAATCAATGTGGTGCCGCACTATGCATACCTCAAGCTCAAGATGCCAGGGCCTCGGGGGGTCATCACAGTCAATGGAAACACAGAGCGCTCTGATACGTTTCCAACGTATCTATAATTTTTGATTGCTCCATGCTATATTATCTCCTGTTTTGGACTATATTGGGCTTTATTTTCCACTTTTATATTATTTTTGGGACTAACCTATTAACCGGAGGCCTAGCCCAGAATTGTTGTTTTTTTGCCTATTTTGATGTTTCGGAGAAACAGAATATCAAACAGAGTCCAAACGGAATAAAATCTTCGGGAACATGATTTTCTCACCGAACGTGATCTAGGGGACTTGGACCCTACGCCAAGGCATCAGAGAGGCGGTCACGAGGGTGGGAGAGCCCCCCCTTAGGGCGCGCCCCCTGCCTCGTGGGCCCCTCGAAGCTCCACCGACGTACTCCTTCCTCCTATATATACCTATGTACCCCCAAACGATCAAAACAGGAGCCAAAAACCTAATTCCACCGCCGCAACCTTCTGTATCCACGAGATCCCATCTTAGGGCCTGTTCCGGAGCTCCGTCGGAGAGGGCCGTCATCACGGAGGGCTTCTACATCATCATAGCCTCTCCGATGAAGTGTGAGTAGTTTACCTCAGACCTTCGGGTCCATAGTTAGTAGCTAGATGGCTTCTTCTCTATTTTTGTATCTCAATACAAAGTTCTCCCCCTCTCTTGTGGAGATCTATTCGATGTAATCTTCTTTTTGCGGTGTGTTTGTTGAGACTGACGAATTGTGGGTTTATGATCAAGTCTATCTATGAACAATATTTGAATCTTCTCTGAATTATTTTATGGATGATTGGTTATCTTTGCAAGTCTCTTCGAATTATCAGTTTGGTTTGGCCTACTAGATTGGTTTTTCTTGCCATGGGAGAAGTGCTTAGCTTTGGGTTCGATCTTGCGGTGTCCTTTTCCAGTGACAGAAGGGGCAGCAAGGCAAGTATTGCATCGTTGCCATCGAGGATAACAAGTTGGGGTTTATTTCATATTGCATGAATTTATCTCTCTACATCATGTCATCTTGCTTAAAGCGTTACTCTATTTCTAACTTAATACTCTAGATGCATGCTGGATAGAGGTCGATGAGTGGAGTAATAGTAGTAGATGCAGGCAGGAGTCGGTCTACTTGTCTCGGACGTGATGCCTATATACATGATCATACCTTAGATATTCTCATAACTATGCTCAATTTTGTCAATTGCTCAACAGTAATTTTTCACCCACCGTAGAATACTTATGCTCTTGAGAGAAGCCACTAGTGAAACCTATGGCCCCCAGGTCTATTCTCATCATATCAATCTCAATCACTTTAATCTTGCTTTGCTTTTTACTTTGCCTTTTACTTTTCACTTTGCATCTCTATATTAAAAATACCAAAAACATTATCTATCAGTTCTCAGTCTCGTAAGTGACCGTGAAGGGATTGACAACCCCTAATCGCGTTGGTTGCGAGTTGCTATCATTCTGTGCACGTACGAGGGACTTGAGCGTGGCCTCCTACTGGATTGATACCTTGATTCTCAAAAACTGAGGGAAATACTTATGCTACTCTGCTGCATCATCCTCTCCTCTTCGGGGAAAACCAGCGCAAGCTCAAGAGGTAGCACGCTCTCTCCGAACGTAGGTGCACACGGCGGCCCTCGCAGCAGAAGTACAAAGCAGCCTCTCAAGGAAACTCTCCAGTCCGGCGATCAAACGTCCGGACGCCGTCAAGCGCGCTCGGAGTAATCTGCAACAAGACCAACTGGCATGTTTTGAGCAAGCATAGCAATGCGGTCCCTACCCTAGCCCTAGCCAAATGGCGAAATACATGCCACGTGTACACAATTACGCACTAAAAATACCATGGGCACAGGGGGAGGGGCACGACTACGGCACGCCCCAAAACGCGGCTCAACCACACTAGGGGCTCCTTACTTTGTTAATTTTTTCTCACTTTCAGGACTCTACTCTCTAGAAGCCCTGTCCGGCAGTATAATTGCCGAACACACAATACAAGAACCAGGGGGCGGAAAGCTACGTCGCATCATGGAACTCCCAGGTGGTCTCTATAACGAGCAAAATACCTGCTTTAAATACCATTCCGCAGCTTGCCCCCGGAGGGGACATGTCAAATAGTCCGATTTTTTGCTTATCGCACCACTTGTATCGATCTGCTTTAATGCACCTTTTCGAATAAACAATACATAGCTTCAGTCTATTATTGCATTCTCTATTCCTTCTCTTTTTATGTATATATGTTTATTCATGACATTTAGCACCCGTACACTTTGGTACGGCCAATACGCCAGGGGCTTAAGCACCCCATAATATGGCGTGAGAAGTCCGAACACTTTCACAAGTGCGGCACCCCAAACTTATAGCATTACATGCATCAGCTCCGAATCATGTCTTGGGTCAATAGTTGGGTTTGCCCGGCTCCCACGTTTTTGTACCTTACGTTCCGCTATATCGGCTAAGGTAGCACTGGGAGAACTACTTCGATTGTGCCCCGGTTCAGCTGGGCTAAGCACCTCAGTAGAGAAAGCTAAAACTGACTGTTATGATAAGGCAAGAGCTGGTCGATGTTCGAGAGGTTTCGAGTCCCTAAAGACTTATGCCACTTATGGCGAGGAGTCGGCTTTGTCCGGCTTAGGCGTGTGTAGCGCCCCGAACTCGGTGTTCCGAACACTAGGGGCTTCGCCAAAATTTAAAATTATAGAATTCTCTGGCTAAGTGAGAGGGATAAAGCATTATAGTACGATTGCCTTGTTTGTTGTGCTGAGCACCTCCCTCGAAGGACCCAATAATGGGAAAAAGAGTGCTCAGATTTACCCCGAACACCCATGGGGGCAGAAGCCGACGACTCGCCATCTCTCAGATTTAATGGACGGCCGCACGGAAGGTAATATTTTAAATTCAAACAAGCGTTGCATAGCGCATATGAACAAGTTTTCAGCGTACAGGATCACACGAGCGAGTTTACTCAAATATTACATCTTTGGAACATTCATCCGCCATAAGGCGGGCACCCTTCAGGACGCCCTCATAGTACATTTTAGGGTGGCGATGCTCCTTGCCCTGCGGTGGCCCATCCTTCACCAGCTTCTCAGCATCCATCTTGCCCCAGTATACTTTAACACGGGCAAGCGCCCTGCGGGCACCCTCAATGCAGACGGAGCGCTTGATGACCTCAAGCCGAGGACAGGCATCTACAAGCCGCCTCACCAGCCCGAAGTAGCTCCCTGGCATGGCCTCTCCAGGCCACAGCCGGACTATAAGACCTTTCATGGCCTGTTCGGCCGCCTTATGGAGCTCGACCACTTGCTTCAGCTGGTCGCTTAAGGGCACCGGGTGTTCGGCCTCAGTATACTAAGACCAGAACACCTTCTCTGTTGAGCTCCCCTCCTTGGCTCGGTAGTGCTTTGCAGCATCCGACACACTACGGGGCAAATCTGCGAATGCTCCTAGAGAGCTCCGGACTTGGGTAAGTAACAAGTAATTTACTTTCACATGCTTGCTTTGCATAATGAATGCCTTACCCGTCGCTATCTTCTTCATCGCCTCAATTTCCTGGAGGGCCTTCTGGGCTTCGGCCTTATCATGCTTGGCGCTCTCAAGGGTCGAGGCAAGCTCGGACTGTCGCGTCTTCGAGTAAACCTCCAAACTCTCATGCTTTTTCACAAGAGCCTGGAGCTCTTGCTGCACCTCAACAACCCGCGCCTCTTGCTTCTCCTGCTTGGTGTGCTCCGTGGCCACTTTGTTTTTGGCCTTGGACAGTGCTTGCTTCAAGGTCGCCACCTCGGTCGGGGCCCCTAGCACATTAATAACGATCCTATCGTTTTTGCAACCGAATCTTTTTTATATATACACATATATACAAGACATTACTTACCTTGGTTCTCCTTGAGCTGCTTCTTGGCAAGGCCGAGCTCTTTCTCGGACCGCTCGAGGTTCTGCTTCAGCACACCAACCTCCGCAGTCAGTGTGACAGAGGTCAGCAGCGAAGCCTGCATATCGACATACTGGTATTAGACTCCTGCGAATATTATTTTGATCCTCTATTCGGCTTTTCTTTACGAACGCCAAACAGAGCATCAGGGGCTACTGTCTATGCGGTAGTATTTTTATACGTACCTCAAAGCCTGTTAGAAGGCTAGCACAGGCTTCAGTCAGTCTGCTCTTGGCGGACTAAACCTTCTGGATCACCGCACTCATAATAGTGCGGTGCTCCTCGTTAATGGAGGCGCCATTAAGCACCTCCAGCAAATTATCCGGTGCCTCCGGTCGGACAGAGGTCACCGGCACGGTAGGCTTGCCCTTCTTAGTGGGGGACCGCCTGCCGGAGTCCGGAACCACTGGAGGTTCCGGTGCGGTATTCGGCCCCGGGCCGAACTTGGAGCCCTTGGGAGCCTTGCTCCCTTTACGCCTGTAGTCCGGAAGGCTGCCTTGTGGCGCCTCCAGGACTACCTCCCCTCGGCTTGGTGCCCTTTGATACAACACCTCGGTGTTGTCCGTAGGGCGAGGGGTGGAAGCGGTCGGAAGTGATCTCCTCTGCTCATGGCCGACGGGTCCAAAGAACCTCTCGACGAGGATACGTCGATACGGGCCCGGGACGGACTGCATAGGCGTGTCCGGTGTTAGAAAAAGTTGTGCAATTTAACGGTGCCACGAGTTACTCTGGTGTCCGAATACTTACGATCTCGCCAGGGGCTTGGCCCTGGGTGGCCACTCGTGTTCGCTGTCGGCGGCGGTGGCGGAGTAGTCCGGAGGGAGAGTCCTTCCCCTCTTGGACACTCCGGCCTCCCAAGTTGGGGCGGCCTTCCTCTTCTTATCTTCCCCGGCTGGAGGGGAGGAACCTTTATCTGCCTCCTCCTTGTTTCCACGGGAGGAGTGCGTCTCGAAGTTATCGGATGATGAGTCCGATAACACCTGGCGCCGGGAACTCTTTTGGGTTCCCGTGGCCTTGTTCTTGATCTTCCTCTCCGACACCTCGTAAGGCGCCGGAGTCGGCATCTCCGTCAGGAGAGCGTCGGCGGGGTCTTCGGGCAGGGGGGCTGGACAATCGATCTGCCCCGATGTCTCCACCCATTCCTGTTAAAGGCATGGAAGCTCAGATCCCGCACATAGTTAAACTATGAAAAATGAATACCATATAAAGAGATGAGATAGCCTACCACGCTGGCTTGGCGCTTCACGCTGAATCCGCGATCCTCGGCGAGAGGAGGGGGAACCTCGGCGCTCTTAAACAGCACCTTCCAAGCATCCTCATGTGTGGTGTCGAAAAGCTCGCTCAGAGTTTGGTACTGGGCCGGGTCGAACTCCCACAGGTTGAACGCATGTTGTTGACACGGGAGGATCTGGCGGATGAGCATAACCTGGACTATGTTGACAAGCTTGAGCTTCTTGTTCACCATGTTTTGGACACAAGTTTGGAGTCCGGTCAGCTCTCCCGGACTACCCCAGGGCAGGCCCTTCTCTTTCCAGGAGGTGAGCCGCGTGGGGATTCCGGATCGGAACTCAGGGGCCGCTGCCCATTTGGGGTCACGCGGCTCGGTTATGTAGAACCACCCCGATTCCCACCGCTTTATGGTCTCCGCGTAGGAGCCCTCGAGCCATGTGACATTGGTCATCTTGCCCACCATGGCGCCTCCGCACTCCGCCTGCTGGCCGCCCACCACCTTCGGTTTAACATTGAAGGTATTCAGCCATAGGCCGAAGTGGGGCTTGATGCGGAGGAAGGCCTCACACATGACGATAAACGCCGAGATGTTGAGGCTGAAGTTCGGGCCAGATCATGGAAATCTAGGCCGTAGTAGTACATGAGCCCCCGGACAAATGAGTGGAGAGGGAACCCCAGTCCGCGGAGGAAATGGGTAAGGAACACTACCCTCTCGTGGGGCCTGGGCGAGGGGATGAGTTGCCCCGCATATGGGAGCTGGTGTGGATATCATCGGGCAGGTATCCGGCTCCCTTAGCTTCTTGATGTGTCCCTCCGTGACGGAGGAAACCATCCACTTGCCTCCCGCTCCGGACATGGTTGGAGAAGGTTGAGGAAGAAAAGGTGGACTTGGGTGCTGGAGCTCGACTGTGCGAGAATGGATGAGCAAAGGAGGAATAAGGCGTGGATGGAAAAAGGTGAAACCTTATTCCTTTATATGGGTGGAGGAAACTGTGCGTCCCCACCAGCCTGGTAAAACTCGCTTATCCCCTAAGCGTCGTAACTGATGGCGCGGTTGGGTTACCCACGTCCGTATTGATGAGAATCCCGCAATAAGGGGACACGATCTCTGCTTCGACAAGACATACCGCCTCACAAAACGCGCCGAGGTTGGCTGTAAAATAAAAAACGATTCGCATAAGAGCTTGGCTGTGGTGTGATGTCACATTACGGGATACGTCAGCAGATTGGATTTGTGGAAATATTATTCTCTCTACGGTGGTATGTGGAACTTGTTTTTCAAAGCCGGACACGATCCTCATGTTCAAAATCTTCTATGAAGTATTCAGAGGAGGAACCCGTCTTGCAATGCCGAAGACAATCTGCGCGCCGGACTCATCGTCATTGAAGCCTGGTTCAGGGGCTACTGAGGGAGTCCTGGATTAGGGGGTGTCCGGACAGCCGGACTATAACCTTTGGCCAGACTGTTGGACTATGAAGATACAAGATTGAAGACTTCGTCCCGTGTCCGGATGGGACTCTCCTTGGCGTGGAAGGCAAGCTTGGCGATACGGATATGTAGATCTCCTTCCTTGTAACCGACTTTGTGTAACCCTAGCCCCCTCCGGTGTCTATATAAACCGGAGGGTTTAGTCCGTAGGACATAAGAAGAACAATCATACCATAGGCTAGCTTTTCGGGTTTAGCCTCTCTGATCTCGTGGTAGATCAACTCTTGTACTACCCATATCATCAATATTAATCAAGCAGGAGTAGGATTTTACCTCCATCGAGAGGGCCCGAACCTGGGTAAAAACATCATGTCCCATGCCTCATGTTACCATCCGCCTAGACGCACAGTTCAGGACTCCCTACCCGAGATCCGCTGGTTTTGACACCGATAGAGTCCAATTAAGAAAACGGAGATGTCTTATAGATGTTGGGGGATGATCCGGACCCATCGGTCATGACTGCTCGGCTCGGGTTCGGAGAAGTTTCGGACGCGCATGCGAGGGATTTGCGGGATGTGCGGAGAGGTTAGGAAGCCAGGCAAGAGGGAAACAAAAACTGGTTGGTCTCCGAACGGTCAACAAAGGCAAGGGGAACGCGGAAACTACGAGCAACCACAAGTTTTATGAAAACATGCGGATGCAATGCGACGATGAATGCAACAAACAAATAATACACATGGCGACAGCGAAAACAAGGAAGGCGTCTGGAGCGCTGGTCTCGGGGCGTTACACAAGGGCCCTCGACCCTATGTGGGAGCCACATATGCCTCCGTGTATCTCTGCCAACAGCTCCAGTCCTTCCTCCTGGGGAATGCACTTCAATTTCACACCGTTCGGTCTTTTCCTGTATAGGACGTCATCGACGACTGATACATAGCAGACCGACGGGCTACTTTCTGTGCTTCTTCCTGCTCCTCAGGAAGCTCCCCTGCTTGGAGGAATCGGACGGTATGCTGTGCCCATGCCGGAGCCTGGGGCTCGACGACAAGGACTAAAGGCATTTCTTCTGCCATGGGAGCGGCCGTCTCTATGGCCAGGGCTTGACGCCCTTCCGAAGTCAGTTGCCCCTCGGCAGGCTCAGTACCCACGGCAACATCCTTGCTGGCGGCCCCGGGGGGCTCGGCGGGAAAGTACTTGTCGGGGCCTGATTTCCTTCGTGTGTTCTGCTCTGTTGATGGTTCAACGGATGGTTGAGTTAACCGAAGCACAAAAGTACCTGGTTCCACAGGTAGCTTGAACGCAGCGCGCTTGGACAGGTAATCGGCGATGTCGCTCTGCACTCGGGGAATGTGCTCCGCTTGTATACCGTCAAAGCACTCTTCCAGCTTCCTCACCTCATCTACGTAGGCCTCCATCAACGGGCTCCGATAATCTTTGTTGACTTTCCTGACGACAAGCTGTGAATCACCCCTGACGATGAGCTTCTTAATCCCGAGATCTGCCGCGATCTTGAGACCGGCAACCAACCACTCGTATTCTATAGTGTTGTTTGTGGACATCTCCCTGGGAAAGTGCATCTGGATTACATACTTGAGGTGCTCTCCAGTGGGTGCAACAAGCAGCACACCAGCACCGGCGCCTTGCAGCGAGAAAGCCATGTCAAAGTACATGATCCAGTTGCGACTTGCTTCCTTGCCGGGGAGAGTGGTCTCCTGGATCTCTTCGTCGGGCGTCGAGGTCCATTCCGCAATGAAATCTGCCAAGGCTCTGCTCTGGATTGTCGAAGTACCTTCAAACTTCAAACCAAAGCTCGATAGCTCCAAGTCCCACTCCACAATCCTCCCGGTTGAGTCTGGGTTATGCAGTATCCATTGCAACGGGAGGCGGGTGACGATGGTGATTTCGTGTGCTTGGAAGTAATGACACAGCTTCCTCGAGGCCAAAAGGAGGCCGAAGAGCAATTTCTGCACACCGGAGTACCTTGACCTAGACCCCTGCAAGAGGGAGCTGACAAACTAAACTGGGTGCTGCATCATCTTCTTCTTCTACACCACTTCATTTGGTCGCACGGGCCCTGTCGCGATGGCGTCAGACTTTGTCGGGGCCTTGCTTTGTCGGCGCCAGACCCTGCCGGAGGGAGCTCTGGCTCGCCATCTGCTAGCCCGGCCGTTGCCACTGCCTCTTCATCAACCTCCCTCTGTGCCACTAGTGCGGCGCTGAACACTTGATTCGTTGCCGCTAGATACAGCAGTAATGGCTCTTGTGGCTTAGGCGCAACTAGTATTGGCGTAGAGGAGAGGTACCTCTTCAACTCCTGCAGCGCTGCTTCAGCCTCTGGGGTCCATTCCATTTGGCCCGCCTTTTTCAAGATTTTGAAAAAGGGAAGGGCAGGCTCAACAGCATTGGAGATGAATCTGCTCATGGCGGCAACGCAGCCAGTGAGCCGACGCACATCCTTGATCTGCTTGGGTGCCTCAATCTGCTCAATAGCCTTGATCTTGTCCGGGTTTGCCTTGATCCCACACTGTGACACAAAGAACCCAAGAAGTTTGTCGAACGGAACGCCGAAGACACACTTCTCAGGGTTCAACTTGAGGTTGATCCTGCGCATATTTGCAAACGTCTCCTCTAAATCTTGTACAAGAGTTGCCTTGTCCTTGGTTTTGACCACTATGTCATCTATATAAGCTTCCATATTTCAATGTACCTGGGGCTCAAAACCAATTTGGACCGCTCTTGCGAACGTTGAGCCAGCACTCTTCAACCCGAAAGGCATCCGTCAAAAGCAATACGTACCACATGGGGTGATGAATGTTGTCTTTCTTCATCTTCTCTTGTCATGAAGATCTGGTGGAATCCTGAGTAGGCGTCAAGGAATGATAACAGATCACACTCGACCGTGGAGTCAACAATCTGGTCAATGCGCGGCAATGGGAAGGGGTTCTTGGGACAAGCCTTATTGATACCTATGTAGTCAATACACAGCCTCCACTTCCCATTTGCCTTGCGCACCGCCACCGGATTGGCCAACCACGTCGGATGGAGCACTCCTCCTCACCAAGCCCGCCGCTTCCAACTTCCTGATCTCCTCTGTGATGAACTCTTGCCGTTCCAAAGCCTACTTCCTGACCTTCTGCTTAACGGGCCGCGCATGAGGATAGACAACAAGATGGTGCTCAATCACTTCCCTAGGAACGCCGGGGATGTCGGATGCTTGCCATGCAAACACAAAGACATTCGCCCGCAGGAAAGTGACGAGCGTGACTTCCTATTTGCTATCGAGGGTGGAGCTTATGGTGAAAGCCCCTCCCGTGCCATCCTCTTTGACGGACACCTTCTTGGTCTCTGGTGGTGCATCTCTGGATTTCTTGCTCTTGCCGGTGGAGCTCTCTGGCACGTCCTCGACGGTAGCACAACATTCGGAAGAGGTGCGCTTGCCGGAGTGGGTGTGAGAGGTCTTGTCGGTCTTCTTCTTCCCTCCCGGGGCTTCAGCGGCAGGAGCAAGTGCCTTGGTGACAGTTGCTGCAACTGCTTCCCGATAGAGTAGGTCGGCATAGATCAACGCATCCTTCTTGTTGCAGGGAATGGTGATGATGGTCATCGGCCCAGGAATCTTCAGCATGTTGTAGGCGTAATGCGACGCCGCCATGAACTTGGCTAGTACCAAGCGGCCGAGAATCCAATTGTAGGGCAAGGGGATCTTTGCTACATCAAAGACAATCCTCTCCGTCCTGTAGTTCAACTCGCCTCCAAATGTCACAGGCAGCGTGACCTTACCCTTCGGTTGGTTCCTTCCTGGGTTGACCCCTTGAAACGTGCCCGTCTCCTCGAGGTTTCCATCAGGAATTTGCAGCCTTTTGATCACAACGGGTGATATCAAGTTCAGACCGGCCCCACCGTCAACCAGCATCTTGGTCACCTTGAGCTTGCGTATCGTTGGTGAAACCAACAACGAAAAACACCCGACCGCAGTTGTGCGATCAGGGTGGTCCTCGGTGTCAAAGATGATAGGCGTGCTGGACCACTTCAGCGGCTTCTGAGCGTCGAACGACGGCTCCGCTGCTGTGATCTCACGCGCCCACTGCTTGAGCTGGCGGTGAGAAGTATTCAGCAAGGCGCCACCATCGACACACATGGCCTCCGTAGCCTTCTGGAACTCATCCTCGCGGACTCGTCGTCCTCTTCATGATCGTCGTCTTCCTGCTTCTTGTCGCGGCCCCGAGCGAGCCTCTCTTGCTGGTTATCCTTGCCGCCGTGGCCTCCTTGGCCGCCACGCTTCTTGCCGGATCCTTCGGCACCATCTTGACCCTTCTCCTTGTCCCGCCTCTCATACTCGGTTTTTTCTTTTCAGCAAGCAGCTCAACTTGTCAGCAGTTCTGGAGGTCGTGGCCCTTGGTGTGGTGGATCTTGCAATACTGCTTGTCGGAGCCCCCTGGCTTGTCAACAACCGCCAAGGCCCGGCAAGTGGCGCACCCGGAAATCTCCTTGCCGGGGTCGTCTGCCTTGGCCTTCTTGGCGGCGCCGGTGTCGTCGGATCCCTCGACAGCAAGCACGGCCTTGCCCTTACGCTTCCTGTTGCGACGCCGACCCTTCTTCGTCAGGGCAGCGGTGTCTTCGTCGGTAGAGTCGGTTTCTGTGCCGGCGTCCTCTCCGGGGTACTTCCTCCCCTCTTCAGCTCGAGCGCATCTATCACTCAGAACTTAAAGTTCGTCTACATCCTTGACCTTGTTCATTGCCAGCTCTTCACGCATCTTGCGGTTACGCACATTCTAATGGAATGCGCTGATCACAGCGGCGGGATGAACATCTGGGATGTTGTATTGCACTCGGCTGAACCTCTGTATGTACTTGCGCGGGTTTTCACCTTCCTTCTGGGCAATGATATGCAAATCACTCGCCTGGCCATGAGCTTGGTGGCCTCCAGTGAAGGCACCAACGAACTCATGACACAGATCCGACCAAGAAGAAATGGAATCCGCCAGCAAGTGCATCAACCAAGACATGACATTGGGTTTC
This sequence comes from Aegilops umbellulata, assembly GCA_032464435.1. Classification (NCBI taxonomy): domain Eukaryota; kingdom Viridiplantae; phylum Streptophyta; class Magnoliopsida; order Poales; family Poaceae; genus Aegilops; species Aegilops umbellulata. The sequence continues at coordinate 174,730,733 of CP136060.1, read as the reverse complement.
AGGGCCAACGGGAAGTAATTGGCAAGCACCTTGTCGTCATGAGCTCTAGCGGCTTGCATCGCGATGGTGTAGATGCTGAGGAACTCTGACGGATGGGTCTTGCTGTTGTACTTCTCACTGGCATCGGGCTTGAACGTGCGGTGGGACGGCCACTAGAACTGCAGAAGCTCACGGGTAAAGGTTGGGCAACCCACCTTGTAAGGTAGGCCGCTGGAGCCTCCCGGTGTTGGGTGATCCATAGCGGGCCCCGCCTGCTTATCTGACTAGTGGCGTGTATTGCGTCGGCGCTCGATGGTGGTTCGGGTATCTTCAGGGCCTCGCTCCCGAAGAACTTGGCGCTGGTCGCGGTGGGTCCGTGGGTCGGACGATGCTATGGAAATGTTATCGCAAGCGTCATCACGACAGATCGACACCCGCGGTGGCTGGCGTGGAGGAGGAGAGTGCATCGTGGCTGCAGCACCTTTGGTCCTTCCATCGCTGGCATGCAGTGGCTTGACGGAGCATCGGCCCGAGGGCCCCGCTGGTCGCGGTTCATCTTGGTTGGTGACACCGGCGAGGCTCTCCACTCGTCGAGCTTTTCCATGGCAGGAGGGAAGTCGAGGAGCAGCTGCGCACGCGCCAAAGCTTCTGCTGGCGTGGGTGGCGGCGAAAGCTGCGTGGACCGTGATGCATTCTGACTTCTAACCACGTTAGAAGGAGCTCTATCACGGCCTGGCGGCCGCGCGCCATTTTCGTCAGCACTTCGGCGGACATGCTGGCCTTCTTCATCCCGCGAATGATGCAGAGGACTCTTCCCACGGCGGCGTCCGGGGTCACCAGCGTGGTGATGCTGTTCATTGCGCACACCTTGGGAAGAGCGCGTTGTGGGCACCAGCGTAGGCGTCTTGGAGGTTGCTGCATCGCCCGTAGGTGGCACGGTGCCACCCCTGGAGGGCCCCGCGCCACCTGCGGGGGCCCCAGCTCCGTCCTTGGGTTCGGCGACGTGCAGCCCGTCGTCTTGCACACGAATGACGCTGCTCGCCAGGCTCTGACTGCCAGAGCGATGTTGGTGCTCGCGGGTCGCGTCTCGGGTTTTGTCCGTGACCGGACGGTACTCACCCGCACCTGTACAGGCTGTCCGGCTCCGGATGAACCGATCACCGTGATCGTCTTCTTGTTGGGAGTCATGGCGATGAAGAACTGCTAGACTAACCTCTAGACTGGATTTTCACAACTGCGCCCCCTACCTGGCGCGCCAAAGATGTCGGGGGAAATCGACACCTATGGAATCACTGGGATCCCTTCTACGGTAGGCGGGTGCGGGGTTGTGCAAAGAGCGGGTCTGACAGGAAGCACATGAATCGTTTACCCAGGTTCGGGCCGCGAAGATGCGTAATACACTAGTCCTACTTTGGTGGATGTATTTGAGTGTTCTTGTGTTCTTGAGCTAGCTACGGGGTGTGACTTGCCCAAAAGATCTGAATCCCTCTCCTGATCGTGTTGGGCCTCCTTTTATAGATAAAAGGGGTTGCCACAGTGGCACACAGGAGGTGGAAAGGTGTACAGTGGATGAGTCTATGCTCTGGCACCGTCAGACAAACGCATTTAATGCGCTGCCGACATGCCCCTCTCACTTTATCGGGGACGGCAAGGAAGCACGTCCCAGCTGTCGCCGCCTCGCCTAGCTTAGACACGCGTCCGAGCTGAGGAGGCATCGTGGCGGCATGTTGGCTGGTTGCTGGGCTGGTACGGTGGTGGAGCCTTCACGAAGATCTGCATGCCACCATGCAGGTGCTTGCTGGGTCGGCGTAGAAGCCGCTCGTTGGCACGCAGGTGCCTGCCTAGCTGGTTGAGCTAGCAGTTGCAGTGGGACGGCGATGGAGTCTTGGCAGACGTGGGCCCGGCTGTGGCCTTGTTGATGTCCTCGGCAAGGATCTTGCCGGGGCCCCGGCAAGGGTCTTGCCGTGGCGCTGCGGTCGTCCCCAGCAAGGATCTTGCCGGGTGTCTTGTGGATTTCCTCGGCTAGGATCCCGCCGAGGGTCATCGTCTTCTGGTCCTGATCTGATCTCGTGTGTTTATGATCTTGACAAAGATCTGCATGCCACCACGGAGGCGCCTCCGGAGCCTTGGTTCCAATGTAGTTGTTGGCGGTGTTTGGAACCCTTGGGCTCAAGGGTGGCTCGCTCTGCTGGTGTTGGGCAAGCTGCCCCGGCAAGGCTCTTGTCGGGGCCGCGGAGGCCGCCTCGGCAAGGGCCTTGCCGGGGGAGTCCACCTCGCCCCTTTGCTCTTTAGTGTTTCTGTTCTTGGCGTTGCCTTGGTTGTCTTGTGCTCTGGCTTCCCTCCTCTGCCCTGCTAAGTGTGGCCGCGGGCCAGGCTCCGACTGCCCGTGCACAAGTAAAGGGGTCAAAAGGAGAGCACCTACTTGTGTACACCGACATCTTATGATGCTCCTGCCACTGCTTTGTGGCTCGATCCCTCATCTGGGGCAGGAAGAAGACACTTCCTCATGTCAACGATCTGCCTGTACATCTCGTAGCTTGTGTACGCGTCCATGGCCGCGTACTTGACATGTTGTTCATCCAGTCTCTCATGCCACACACTGTGTTAGGAGTTCTTGTCCTTATTGCTCTCATTCTTCTTCTTCATGTAGTAGGGGTCGATGATGGTCGGGTCATCCAAACAACCGTTTGCGTTGAAGGGATGCACAAATCCTGCACTGCGAATTTTCCCTCGAGTTAAGGGGGAAGACCATAGCTCTCACTTTGCAAACTGGTGTTCTATCTAAAACGTTTGCGATCAAGAGCTGCAGAAATCCCGCTCGGCACATTTTATCTTGGCTTCCTGGGGAAGCTGTCGGTTTGCATACGGGTGTTCTAACTAAAATGTTTGCGATCAAGGGCTGCACAAATCCTGCTAGGCACATTTTCCCTTGGCTTCTGGGGAAGTTGTCGATTTTGCATACGGGTGTTCTAACTAAAACGTTTGCGATGAGTGTTTTATATTTAAAAACCGAATTAAACAGTGGCTTGGGCGCCATTAATGGAAAGGATGCGAGCAAGGCCGGCAGCCATGGAAGTCAAAGGGCTCGCTTCCCGGTGAGCCTGCACAGCGTACAGCTTGCACGCTTCCCGGTGAGCCTGCGCATTGGAGGACAGTTTGCACGCCTCTCGGTCAGCCTGCGCACCGGACTGCGCTCGCACACATCCCGTTCAGTCAAGGTCAAGCAGCTGTCCGCACGGCACCTCCTATAGCCATTAAAACCAAGACACGTGGCGTCACCTGAATGGTTAACAGAACGCACACGGTTTGAATTATACAAACGTTTGAGATATTAAAGTGGCAACTGTTTTTTCAAAATGCCTTTGTTGGCTGTCATTATTCGAGTGCGCCTTCTCTCAAAATGGACATGAAAATTTTGGGTGCCATTCCATGATAGCATGCCAAGTTTCATGAATTTCAGACGTGTTTTGGATTTACTAGAATTTAAAAATAAAGTATCTCAATGTTTTGCCGAAAATCAATAGTGCTCTAGTGTTTGAAATTCATTCTCATTTCTTGCATGGGACCTAAGCATGCACCCAAGGACACATATTTGATTTTTCAACCAATTTATATGCACTGCAGCATGTGTATGTATTTCAAATTTGTATGCACAAAAATGCATTGAAAGCTTAGTTAATGCATAAAAATGTCCAAACGAACCCCGAAAAATCACAAAAATTCACACAACACTCCCGTTGTTCTATGTTGACATGAGAAAAAAATTGAAAGCAATAAGAGGCACTGGATATCGTTTTGTCCCCAAAGGTGGGAGGTTCCCTACCGAAACCATCATGCTTGTTGTGAGAAGCTCTAGTTTGTGAGAAGAATTTACCCAAACCTGCCCCAAATGGAACAAAAAATTTACCACGGCATGTTGATGCCACTCCATGATAGCATGCCAAGTTTCATGAATTTCAGACGAGTTTTGGATTCACTAGAATTTAAAAACAAGGTATCTCAATGCTTTGACGGCAATCAATGGTGCCCTGGTGTTTAAAATTCATTACCATTTCTTGCATGGGACCTAAGCATGCACCCAAGGACACAGATTTGATTTTTCAACCAATTTATATGCACTGGAGCATGTGCATGTAGTTCAAATATGAATTATGCACATAAATGCATTGAAAACTCAGTTTTTTAATGCATAAAAATGTCCAAACGAACCCCGGAAAATCACAAAAATTGACACAACACTCCTGTTGTTCTATGTAGACACGAGAAACATTTTGAAAGCAATTAGAGGCAATGGATATCATTTCGTCCCCAAAGGTGGGACGTTCCCTACCAAAACCATCATGCTTGTTGTGAGAAGCTCTGGTTTGTGAGAAGCATATACCCAAACCTGCCCCAAATGGGACAAAAAATTTACCACGGCATGTTGATGCCGCTCCATGATAGCATGCCAGGTTTCATGAATTTCAGACAAGTTTTGGATTTACTAGAATTTAAAAACCAGGTATCTCAATGTTTGCGGCCGAGTGACGGTGGCAGGGTGTTTGACATTCATTCCCGTTTCTTGCATGGGACCTAAGCACGCAACCAAGGACACAGGTTTGAATTTTCAACTAATTTATATGCATTAGAGCATGTGCATGTAGTCGAAATTTGAATTATGCACATGAATGCATAAAAAACTCAGTTAATGTATAAAAATGTCCAAACGAACCCCGAAAATCCAAAAATTGACACAACACTCCTGTTGTTCTATGTTGACACTAGGAAAAAAATTTGAAATTGAGAAGAGGCAACAAATATCGTTTTGTCCAGAAAGGTGAAACATTCCCTACTGAAACCATCACACTTGTTGTGAGAAGCTCTGGTTTATGAGAAGCTTATACCCAAACCTGCCCCAAATGGGACAAAAAATTTACCATTGCATGTTGATGCCGCTCCATGATAGCATGCCAAGTTTCATGAATTTCGGACGAATTTTGGATTTACTAGAATTACAAAAGCAAGTACGTCGACATTTGCCGGAGAGCCACGATGCCGTGGTGTTCAAATTTCATCCCCATTTCTTGCATGGGACATAAGCATAAACCCATGGACACATATAACCCATGTTGGTGCACCGGAGCATGTGCATGTAGTTTAATTTTGAATTGTGCACCTGAAATGGCTAGAAAACCAATTTAATGTATAAAATGTTCAAATGAACCCTGAATAATTCCAATTCTTTTACGACACACATATAGTTGCATGTTCACTTCAGATAAAAGGTGTAGCAATTCAAACACCGTCCATTGCCGTTGTGACCCCATTATGTAATTCAAATCAAGATGAAAAATCGAGTAGATCGCACATAGTTTATTATCACCAACCGTGTGAGATGTAGCACAAAATATCTTGGAGCACCGTCAGTGTATAGTATGCCTATTGCTTACGCGATAAGGTGCGTCGGCTACAGTCCACAGCCGGCGTCTCAAGCACACTAGCTCGCTCCCCAAATATCATTTCACTATTCAATCGTCGCCGGTGAAAGATGGGCACGCGGACCCGCATCGTGAGGGCAACTTCAGTGACCCACTCCGGCAAGAGCGCAGCCACAGCCGCCATGCGCATGCTAACAAGGTGCATGAGCGCGGCCAGAATCTGCGACCGGGCGGCCAAGGTAGCCCAAACAGCCGTTGTTGCTTCTCAAGTGGCGGCAGCAACATCTGCCTTGGGGATAGCAACTGGCGAGGCGGCACAGCAGCTGTCCATTCCACAGCGGCGGCCTTAGCCCTGATGGAGGCTGCCCATGACCATGTCGAGGCCGCCCACGCCCAGCTCGTGGCGGTCACCGCAAAAATCGAACGAAGCTTCTCCGACAACGGTTGGCAACCCACAACCAAAGAGTTGGCAATCGCCGAGAGCGTTCGAGCAGCCATCCGTTCCTCCGCCGCATACCTTGAGACGACGGAGCCTGTCCAAGCCCAGATTGCGGCCGCCCATGCCTAGCTCATGGTGGCCTTTTCAAAAGAGATGGCGGACGCGGATGGCGAGATGCTTGCCGAGTATGGTGCGATGGATACCATGGGGCCCCTTCCCCAGGAGACCGTCGGACGCGAGCTGGACATGGAGGCGGCAGAGGAGATCGACGAGCACCAGCCGTGGTACTAGTACTCTTTGTTTTGTTTAATTAAGAGTGACGGTCTTTAATTTGTTAGAGTAATGTTTAGGTCAGCTAGCTCTGTTTAATTGCTGAACTTGCTCGATTAAGAAGTGTGGGTGTGCTATAGTCTCCTTTGTGTACCCTAATTATGCAATGATGTGGATGACCACTGTAACCATGGAAATTTGAACCAAAAATTTGATGTTCAAACTCATCACACACGGGTTAAGCTATCTAAATCGTTTGTGATGTTCACATATTGTACACAATTCTGAATAAGGGACCGTGTCTGATGACACTTTGCGCGCCAGTTTTTTTGCTGAAGCGATTCCAAATTTTCGACTTCCGTAGAAATATCTACCTCCCCGCCCCCTCCCCCTTACCAAAGGCCACATTTCCCCTGTTTTCGCCTTGCTTTCCAAGTTGAAACCTTCACTCCTTGCTTGCAGCGCCGCCTCCTCGCCGGCGACCCTCCTTCACGCTGCTCGGCCTCGTCTATCCAGGCAGGTAATCCACACCCGACCCCCATCCTCCTCCTCCTTCCACATCCCACATGCCCCGACCACCGGTACGAGCGCGATACCTTCCACCCAAATTACCGACCCCTTCACCAAATAAGCGCCACCCTAAGCCATGGTGTACGCAATTTAGCCAGGATCTCAAGGAGCACTTGGTAGCGGAGAAGCAAATCGCAGCCGCACGCGCGGATGAGGTCGCGATGGCTGCCATTCGTGCCGACCCCCAGATCTTGGAGGAGCACCTTGCCATTTGCTAGCTATGCTGGTTAAGCATGCTCGGTGTACCCGTTGCGTGTGCTGCTCCTGCCTTTCCTTCACAAATTCTAGTGAATTGTGCTATCTAATTTTACCGTACAATCTGTTGCTCTAGTGTATATGTTCTATATGTTGTGCAATGTTGTGCTCACTTATTAACTGTTTTATTAATTAATAGTCATCTTCAGTTAACTGTTTGGTTCAACTATGCAAATGCCATGTTCAATTATTCAGGCTACAATTTTGTATTGTCTTCCATGTGAGAATACATCGAATTTAGCTTTACAAAATACATGAGAAACGAATACAATTGCTATATTTCCAAGTTGTCAAGGATGCTTGGTTTGGTTATACATTGTGCAATGTGGTGCTCAGTTAACTGTTTGTTCATTTTTGTTGTGGTGTTTAGTTAACTATTTGATTCAATTTTGCAATGCGATGTTCAATAGTTGTGGGTGCATTCTGTTATTGTATACCATGTCAGGATTAAATTGAATTTGGCTGTAGTAAATACATGAGAAACAAATACAGTTGCTATATTTCCAAGTTGTTAAGCATGCTTGGTTTGGTTAACTATCTGATCTTCTATTAGGAGTATGTTATATTGTGTAATGTGGTGCTCAGTTAATATTTTGTTCATTTGTTGTGGTGTTTACTTAACTGCATGGTTCAATTCTGCAATGCGATGTCCAATTGTTGTGGCTGCATTCTGTTATTGTATACCATGTGAGAAATAAATCGAATTTGGTTGCACTTAATACATGAGAAACATATACAAGTGCTATATTTCCTAGTTCTTAATCATGCTTGGTTTGGATAAATGGGTTTTCCATGTGGCTTGAATTAATCTGATGAATCTGCAATGTGCTTATTTTTCATCAACATATTTTACTGATAGCATGCGAACCCTTACTTAACCTGATGACTAACTACCTTATATCTGTTGCAGGGAAACAATGGGAAGCACTGAGGTTTACAATCAAGGTTAGCACGTGCATGGTCCATTATCTAATAGCACATTATTGTGCAATTGCAGGAACCATTCTAATATTTAGGTTTTTAACAATTTGGTCTTGCACATGTAGGTCCTGCTGTCAGAGGTTTTGACCCACTGTTCGACCCTTTTTGCATATGGGGAAATGAGTTGTCCATGAATATCAATCAAATCAAGAAACCAGAAAGATTGTTAGGATAAAGAAATTAGCAACAAGAAACAACAAGATCTTTGTCTGCACAATGAAGAAGACACCAGTTCACTACAAGATGGTACTAACTATTATACCTTGCCTTTTTTTATTACTTTGTCCCATTTCCAATATAGAGAAGATATTTATGCACATCCTTGTTTTCTGGCCTTTCCAAAGTAGTTCACTGATGATTACCTCTCAAACCACCTCTATGGTCAGGAGGCGAGGAAGGTTTTCATACAACACCCATGGCTCAATATTGAAGTGTTCCTGAAGAGGACGAAGGACGGACGGTCAATCATCCACAGGCACTAGCCTAAAGTTGCAAAGACCTTCAACATGAATGAAGGCTCAATATTCGCCTTCTGCTTCAGCAGTTTTTCAGATGAGATGCATCTGTCTATATACCGTCTATGATTCTAATTTCGACAGGTTCTACATGTTGCATGTGAAACTTGGTGGTGGTGCAGTTGTGTAATGGGGTAGCTGATTGCCGAAGCTATATCATGTTGTACTCTAATGTATTTCAATTATGAAATTCTGCTTCCTTAATATGGAAATGAAATATATTATGTGCTTAATACGAATGTCAATTAGATTAATAAATGGATTATTAATAATAGGGCAATTAGCCTGCTAATGGCGAATTAGCCTGCTAAACGGTTATTGAAAAATACCATGGGCGATGACCTCAGGCAACGCACACAGTTTCTAGGAATAAACCGTGTTGGATCAATGAACAATCACACACGACTTTCTCTTGAAAACTGTTTGCGTTAGGCCACCTTGCGCAAATGTTTACCACATAAAATTGTGTGTGATGGACAGCATTTGCCACACAGTTTCTTCTACGGACCGTGCGTGATGCATTCAATAACGCAAAAGAATTAATGGAAAAAATTGTGTGTGATGTACCTGTGAACGGAAATGTTTTCCTTGGAGCGACTGTGTGGGATGTACATACGAACGGAAACGTTTAGCGCGGACTGACTGTGTGTGATTTACTTGCGACCGGAAACAATTTCGCATGTATAATTGTATTTTTTTAGCTCTACTGTACGTATTTCCATATTTGAGCGCTCGCCAGTCGCACACGACCTCATTTTGCCGAGCATGTGTGCTAGGAGGGTATATCCCCAATGATTTCTGGGTCATGTGGGAAGGACCCCCCTATCGCCCACACTCACTAGGCGATGGTTCCAAATGTCGTCGCGGAAAGGGGTTAAAAACCGTTTGTAAAGCACTGACGCGTACCAGTGTTTATGCAATTTTTATTTTGAATTTGACTCTCCATCTTCTCTTATAAAAGCATCAACTAGGAGGCAATATGATCATCCTCGAGTATTGGGTGTAGTTAATATGCGAGTGTGTTTCATGAATGGATCAATGATTGAGCATGATGGGCTAGGGATAACTTATTTTACCGTTGATATTTTTAAAGACATGGTTGCTGGTTGATATGCTTGAGTATTTAAATTATCATGTCAAAACTAGGCTATTGCTTTGAATCACATAAAAGTCCAAATGTCCAATCTATAAAGAAAAGAATATGAGTTGACATGTTAGGAAGCATTCCACATCAAAAAATTTGTTTTTATCACTTACCTACTCGAGACGAGCAGGAGTTAAGCTTGGGGATGCTGATACGTCTCGAACTTATCTATAATTTTTTATTGTCCCGTGCTGTTATATTATCTATCTTGGATGTCTTATAATCATTTTATAGTCATTTTATATCATTTTATATCATTTTTTGGTACTAACCTATTGAGATAGTGCCAAGTGCTATTTTTTGCATGTTTTTACATCGAAGGAAATCAATACCAAACGGAGTCCAAATGCAACAAAACTCCACAGAGATTTTTTATGGACCAGAAGACACCCAATGGGCCAGCGTTGCGCCTGGGGGATGCTCCGAGGGGAACACAACCCACCAGGGCGCGCCAGGAGGCCCAGGCGCGCCCTGGTGGGTTGTGCCCACCTTGGGTGCCCCCCGGACCACCTCTTTGCTCTATAAATACCACAATATTCCAAAAACCCTAAGGGAGTCGGCGAAAATCAATTCCGGCCGCCGCAGAGTCCAGAACCACCAGATCCAATCAAGACACCATCACGGAGGGGTTCGCCACTTCCATTGGTGCCTCTCCAATGATGCGTGAGCAGTTCTTTATAGACCTTCAGGTCCATAGTTAGTAGCTAGATGGCTTCCTCTCTCTTGCTGGATTCTCAATACAAGGGTCTCTTGGAGGTCCATATGATGTAACTCTTTTTGCAGTGTGTTTGTTGGGATCCGATGAACTTTGAGTTTATGATCTGATCTACCTTTTTATCCATGAAAGTTATTTGAGTCTTCTTTTATCTCTTATATGCATGATTGTTTATAGCCTCGTATTTCTTCTCTGATATTTCGGTTTTGTTTGGCCAACATGATCTATTTATCTTGCAACGGGAAGAGGTGCTTTTGAAGCAAATATGCCCTAGAGGCAATAATAAAGTTATTGTTTATTTCCTTATATCATGATAAATGTTTATTATTCATGCTACATGTGATTCATGATAAATATTTATTTCCCTAGAGGCAATAATAAAGTTATTATTTATTTCCTTGTATTAACCGGAAACATGATACATGTGTGAATGCATAGACAAACAGAGTGTCACTAGTATGCCTCTACTTGACTTGCTCGTTAATCAAGGATGGTTATGTTTCCTAGCCATAGACATGAGTTGTCATTTGATTAACGGGATCACATCATTAGGAGAATGATGTGATTGACTTGACCCATTCCATTAGCTTAGCACTTGATCGTTTAGTATGCTGCTATTGCTTTCTTCATGACTTATACATGTTCCTATGACTATGAGATTATGCAACTCCCGTTTACTGGAGGAACACTTTGTGTGCTACCAAGCGTCACAATGTAACTAGGTGATTATAAAGGTGCTCTACAGGTGTCTCCGAAGGTACTTGTTGGGTTGGCGTATTTCGAGATTAGGATTTGTCACTCCGATTGTCGGAGAGGTATCTCTGGGCCCACTCGGTGATCCACATCACTATAAGCCTTGCAAGCATTGTAACTAATGAGTTAGTTGCGGGATGATGTATTATAGAATGAGTAAAGAGACTTGCTGGTAACGAGATTGAACTAGGTATTGAGATACCGACGATCGAATCTCAGGCAAGTAACATATCGATGACAAAGGGAACAACATACGTTGTTACGCGGTTTGACCGATAAAGATCTTCGTAGAATATGTAGGAGCCAATATGAGCATCCAAGTTCCGCTATTGGTTATTGACCAGAGACATGTCTCGGTCATGTCTACATAGTTCTCGAACCCGTAGGTGTCAGATGTGGGGTTCCGGCAAACCCTTAAGGTTCGAACACTGGGGTGCGCATGAAGTCTTTCCCTCCTACCGATCTACGCTCTAGCTCGCCTAGATCTTGCGGACGAACTCGACAAACTCACAACACAGAAAGACACGGGGTTTATACTGGTTCGGGCCACCGTTGTGGTGTAATACCTTACTCCAGTGTGGTGGTGGTGGATTGCCTCTCGTGCTGATAATGAATAGTACAAGGGAAGAACAGCCTCTTGAGGTTGAGGTGTTCTTGTGTTTGTGTAGCTAAGGAAGATCTGAGCCAGTTCTCCATACGTCCTCCTACTGTGGTGGCTAGTCCTATTTATAGAGGCCCTGGTCCTCTTCCCAAATATCGAGCGGGAAGGGAGCCAACAACGGCGGGCAAGTTTGAAGGGGGACAGCTAGTACAAGCTATCCTGAGAAACGCGGTCTTCGCCTGCGAAAAGTTCTGGGGTGACGCCGTCTTGGGCTCCATGATGACCTTCGCCTTGCCGTCCTCCTGGTCTTGGTCTCGTTGCACCAATATGGCAACCTTTGCCTGATGCCTCGGTACTCTTCATCTGTGCTGGCCTCCTTAGCACCAAAGAGGAAACAAGGACGCTGCGCACACGGGCGCCTGCCTGGCACCGTTCGTCATGGCTCACGTCACGAGAGCCTCGTGAGGTTTGCCCCACCTTCATATCTCCGCTCCTCGTGAGCCTGCCTAGCTAGGCCATGCTACCTCTTGAGCACTGCGTTGGATTTCCCTGAAGAGGAGAGGATGATGCAGCAAAGTAGCGTAAGTATTTCCCTTAGTTTTTTAGAACCAAGGTATCAATCCACTAGGAGGCTACACACAAGTCCCTCGTACCTACACAAAAACAATAGCTCCACGCAACCAACGCGATTAGGGGTTGTCAATCCCTTCAGGTCACTTACGGGGGTGAGATCTGATAGAGATGATAGATAATATTTTTGGTATTTTTGATATAGAGATGCAAGGTGAAAAGTAAAAGGCAAAGTAAAAAAGCAAAGCAAGATTAAAGTGATGGAGATTGATATGATGAGAATAGACCCCGGGGCCATAGGTTTCACTAGTGGCTTCTCTCAAGAGCATAAATATTCCAAAGTGGGCGAACAAATTACTGTTGGGCTATTGACAGAATTGAGCATAGTTATGAGAATATCTAGGTATGATCATGTATATAGGAATCACGTCTGAGACAAGTAGACCGACTCTTGACTGCATCTACTACCATTACTCCACTCATCGACCGCTATCCAGCATGCATCTAGAGTATTAAGTTAAAAACAGAGTAACGCCTTAAGCAAGATGACATGATGTAGAGGGATAGTTTCATGCAATATGATAAAAAACTCCATCTTGTTATCCTCGGTGGCAACAATACAATATGTGCCTTGCTGCCCCTTCTGTCACTGGGTAAGGACACCGCAAGATTGAACCCAAAGCTAAGCACTTCTCCCATTGCAAGAAAAACCAATCTAGTAGGCCAAACCAAACTGATAATTCGAAGAGACTTGCAAAGATAACCAATCATACATAAAAGAATTCAGAGAAGATTCAAATATTATTCATAGATAGACTTGTAAACCCACAATTCATCGGTCTCAACAAACACACCGCAAAAAGAAGATTACATCAAATAGATCTCCACGAGAGAGGGGGAGAACATTGTATTGAGATCCAAAAAGAGAGAAGAAGCCATCTAGATACTAAGTATGGACCCGAAGGTCTAAGGTAAACTACTCACACTTCATCGGAGGGGCTAGGATGATGTAGAAGCCCTCCGTGATGATGGCCCTCTCCGGCGAAGCTCCAGAATAGGCCCAAAGATGGGATCTTGTGGGTAGAGAAGGTTGCGACGGTGGAATTAGATTTTTTGGCTCCGTATCTGATCGTTTGGGGGTACGTAGGTATATATAGGAGGAAGAAGTATGTCGGTGGAGCTTCGAGGGGCCCACGAGGCAGTGGGCGCGCCCTCCACCCTCGTGATCGCCTCGTGGCTTTCTTGACGGAGGCTCCAAGTCTCCTGGGTCTTATCTGATGAGAAAATCACGTTCCCGAAGGTTTAATTCCGTTTGGACTCCATTTGATATTCTGTTTTTCGAAACTCTGAAATTTGCAAAAAAAACAATTCTGGGCTGGGCCTCCGGTTAATAGGTTAGTCCCAAAAATAATATAAAAGTGGAAAATAAAGCCCAATATAGTCCAAAACAGTAGATAATATAGCATGGAGCAATCAAAAATTATAGATACGTTGGAGACGTATCAGGCATCCCCAAGCTTAATTCCTGCTCGTCCTCGAGTAGGTAAATGATAAAAAGAGAATTTTTGATGCGGAGTGCTACTTGGCATAATTTCAATGTTATTCTTCTTAAATGTGGTATTAATATTCAGATCCAAAAGATTCAAGACAAAAGTTCATATTGACATAAAAATAATAATACTTCAAGCATACTAACAAAGCAATTATCTCTTCTCAAAATAACATGGCCAAAGAAAGTTATCCCTACAAAATCATATAGTCTGGCTATGCTCCATCTTCACCACACAAAGTATTTAAATCATGCACAACCCCGATGACAAGCCAAGCAATTGTTTCATACTTTAACATTTTCAAAACTTTTTCGATCTTCACGCAATACATGAGTGTGAGCCATGGATATAGCACTGTATGTGGAATAGAATGGTGGTTGTGGAGAAGACAAAAGGAGGGGAAGATAGTCTCACACCAACTAGGCGTATCAACGGGCTATGGAGATGCCCATCAATAGATATCAATATGAGTGAGTAGGGATTGCCATGCAACGGATGCACTAGAGCTATAAGTATATGAAAGCTCAACAAAAGAAACTAAGTGGGTCTGCATCCAACTCGCTTGCTCACGAAGACCTAGGGCATTTTGAGGAAGCCCATCATTGGAATATACAAGCCAAGTTCTATAATGTAAAATTCCCACTAGTATATGAAAGTGACAAAATGAGAGACTCTCTATCATGAAGATCATGGTGCTCCTTTGAAACACAAGTGTGGTAAAAGGATAGTAACCTTATCCATTCTCTCTTTTTCTCTCATTTTTTTATTTGGGCCTTTTTTATGGCCTCTTTTCGTTCTTTTTTTTGTCCGGAGTCTCATCTCGACTTGTGGGGGAATCATAGTCTCCATCATCCTTTCCTCACTTGGGACAATGCTCTAAAAATAATGATCATCACACTTTTATTTTTCTTACAACTCAACAATTACAACTCGAAACTTAGAACAAAATATGACTCTATGTGAATGCCTCCGACGGTGTACTGGATATGCAATGATTCAAGAGTGACATGTATGAAAGAAGTATGAACGGTGGCTTTGCCACGAATACAATGTCAACTACATGATCATGCTAGCAATATGACAATGATGGAGCGTGTCATAATAAACGGAACGATGGAAAGTTGCATGGCAATATATCTCGGAATGGCTATGGAAATGCCATGATAGGTAGGTATGGTGGCTGCTTTGAGGATGGTATATGGTGGGTGTATGATACCGACAAAAGGTGCGCAGTATTAGAGAGGCTAGCAATGGTGGAAGGAAGGAAAATGCGTATAATCCATGGACTCAACATTAGTCATAAGGAACTCATATACTTATTGCAAAGATCTAGAAGTTATAAAAGCAAAGTATTATGCGCATGCTCCTAGCGGGATAGATTGGTAGGAAAATACCATCGCTCGTCCTCGACGGCCACTCATAAGGAAGACAATCAATAAATAAATCATGCTCCGACTTCATCACATAACGGTTCACCATACATGCATGCTATGGGAATCACAAACTTTTACGCAAGTATTCTTTAAATTCACAACTAATCAACTAGCATGACTATAATATCACCATCTTCATATCCCAAAACAATTATCAAGCATCAAACTTTTCTTAGTATTCAACGCACTCAAAAGAAAGTTTTACAAATCTTGAATACCAAGCATATAATTATTATTAAGAAAATTACCATGCTATTTAAGACTCTCAAAATAATATAAGCGAAGCATGAGAGATCAATAGTTTCTTTAAAACAAATCCACCATCGTGCTCTAAAAGATATAAGTGAAGCACTAGAGCAAAACTATAAAGCTCAAAAGATATAAGTGAAGCACATAGAGTATACTATCAAATTCCAATTTATGTATGGCTCTCTCAAAATGTGTGTACAACAAGTATGATTTTGGCGCACTAACGAACAAAGACACAAATAATACAAGACGCTCCAAGCAAAACACATATCATGTGGTGAATAAAAATATAACTTCAAGTAAAATTACCGATGGAAGTAGACGAAAGAGGGGATGCCTTCCGGGGCATCCCCAAGCTTTGACTTTTTGGTGTCCTTGGATTATCTTGGGTGTGCCATGGGCATCCCCAAGCTTAGGCTCTTGCCACTCCCTATTCCATAATCCATCAAAAGATTTCACCCAAAACTTGAAAACTTCACAACACAAAACTCAATAGAAATCTCGTGAGCTCCGTTAGCGAAAGAAAACAAAAGACCACTTCAAGGTACTGTAATGAACTCATTCTTTATTTATATTGGTGTTAAACCTACTGTATTTCAACTTCTCTATGGATTATAAACTATTGTACTAGCCATAGATTCATCAAAATAAGCAAACAACACACGGAAAACAGAATCTGTCAAAAACAGAACAGTCTGTAGTAATTTGTAACTAACGCAAACTTCGGGAACTCCAAAAAATCTACAAAAATAGGACGACCTAGACAATTTGTTGATCAGAAGCAATTGGAATCAGTATTTTATCACGTTCTGGTGATTTTTAACAATTGTTTTTGTGAACAGAAAGATTTTGGGAATTACAGCAAGATCAAATAACTATCATCCAAGAAGATCCTATAGGTCTAACTTGGTACAAACACTAATTAAAACACAAAACCACATCTAAACAGAAGGTAGATGGATTATTTATTCAACGATGGAAAGGAAATATATTGGGTCGTATCCCAACAAGCGCTTTTCTTTAAAGCCTTTTAGCTAGGCATTGATAATTTTAATGATGCTCGCAAGAAAGACAAGAATTGAAGCACAAAGAGAGCATCATGAAACACGTGACAAACACATCTAAGTCTAACATGTTGGGGAACGTGGTAATTTAAAAAAAAATCCTACGCACACGCAAGATCATGGTGATGCATAGCAATGAGAGGGGAGAGTGTTGTCTACGTACCCTCGTAGACCGAAGCGGAAGCGTTGACACAACGTAGAGGAAGTAGTCGTACGTCTTCCCGATCCGACCGATCCAAGCACCGAACGGACGGCACCTCCGAGTTCTGCACACGTTCAGCTCGATGACGTTCCCCGGGCTCCGATCCAGCAAAGCTTCGGGGAGGAGTTCTGTCAGCACGACGCGTGGTGACGATCTTGATGTTCAACCGTCGCAGGGCTTCGCCTAAGCACCGCTACAATATGACTGAGGTGTAATATCATGGAGGGGGGCACCGCACACGGCTAAGGAACGATCACGAAGATCAACTTGTGTGTCCTAGGGTGCCCCCCTGCCCCCGTATATAAAGGAGGGAGGGGGAGGTGTGGCCGGCCCCCTTGGGGTGCGCCTGGAGGAGTCCTACTCCCACCAGGAGTAGGACTCCCCCCTCTTGCCTTGTTGGAGAAGGAAAGGGGGAAGGAGAAGAGGAAAGGGGGGCGCCGCCCCCCCCCCTTCCTTGTCCTATTCAGACGAAGGGGGGAGGGGGGCGCGGCCTGCCCTGGCCGTCCCTCCTCTTCTCCCTTAAGGCCCATGTAGGCCCAGTAACCCCCGGGGGGGTTCCGGTAACCCCCGGTACTCCGGTAAAATCACGATTTCACCCGGAACGATTCCGATATCCAAATATAGGCTTCCAATATATCGATCTTTATGTCTCGACCATTTCGAGACTCCTCGTCATGTCCATGATCACAGCCGGGACTCCGAACAACCTTCGGTACATCAAAACACAAACTCATAATAAAACTGTCATCGTAACGTTAAGCGTGCGGACCCTACGGGTTCGAGAACTATGTAGACATGACCTAGAACTATTCTCGGTCAATAACCAATAGCGGAACCTGGATGCTCATATTGGCTCCCACATATTCTACGAAGATTGAGGGAGTCCTGGATTAGGGGGTGTTCGGATAGCCGAACTATACCTTCAGCCAGACTCCAGGACTATGAAGATACAAAGTGGAAGGCTTCGTCCCGTGTCCGGAGGGATCTTTTCTTGGCGTGGAAGGCAAGCTAGGTGTGCGGATATTCGAGATCTCCTACCATTGTAACCGACTCTATGTAACCCTAACCCTATCCGGTGTCTATATAAACTGGAGGGTTGTAGTCCGTAGGACAACCATCATCATACACAATCATACCTTAGGCTAGCTTCTAGGGTTTGGCCTCCTTGATCTCGTGGTAGATCCACTCTTGTACTACCCATATCATCAATATTAATCTAGCAGGAGTAGGGTTTTACCTCCATCGAGAGGGCCCGAACCTGGGTAAAATAAAGTGTCCCTTGTCTCTTGTTACCATCTGACCTTGACGCACAGTTCGGGACTGTCGGTGTACTAAAGTAGGGGTACCTTAGTACCCCGAACTTGTGCACGGGCAGTAGTAGCATCCCGCGGCAAGGCTTGCCAGGGGAGCGACAAGAGTCTCCACGGCCCTTTCTGGGCCGGACGAAGGCCAAGTGATCGAGCCTAGAAGACCAGGCCCCGGCAAGATGAGCTTGTCGGGCCAAGGCGACAAGGCCCCGGCAAGAGGAGCTTGCCGGGACGACTAAGCCGAAGCACTAAGGCCCCGGCAGGAGGAGCTCGCCGGGACGGCCAAGCCAAGGCACCCCAAGAAAAGCCCGTCGCGGCGCGCCGCGCGCCCCTGCAAGGCCTGACGAGCGGCAAGCTTTCAGGTGCGGCAAGACAACCACCGCGGCAAGCCACTTGCCGCGGCAAACCACCACCTCAGGCCTGCGCTCCAGCTCACCTGACCACGCGTCACTCTGGAGCTTCCCCAGAGGCACGTGGCGGGGTGCCGCGCAACCTGAGGCGCGCGGTGGCATGCGACGTTGGCAGAGTCGCCCGAGTGGCAAGCGGAGGCGCCCCCAACGGTCCGCCTCGGTACTGTTCGGGCGATCCAGACGAGCATTTAATGCCTTTGTCCCCCGCCGTCAGAGTTAGGTGCGATAGCACTGTGCGGCCACTGTTCGCACAGTTCCTTGCCATTTTTACCCTCACCTGCGTCGCTACCTGTGGGAAACCCCTTAGCATATAAAAGGAGGCCCATGCGCACGTAGGGGGGGACCCCGAAGAAGGACACCCAGTAGACCCTCGTCTACGTCCAGCTCCAACTTACTATAGCTTCTTGCGCTCCAGAGCAAGAACTCGAATCAACCAGACAAGCAGCAGTAGGGTTTTACGCATCCGTGCGGCCCGAAGCTGGGTAAAATCGTTGTGTGTGTGTCGCCTCGATCTGCTCTTTGCGCAACCTCCGCCCCCCCCCCCCCCCCCCCGCCGAACCGAAAAGGGGCTCCGTCCCCATAGGTGCTCGTGGAGGCCGATTTCCCCCGACATCTTTGGCGCGCCAGGTAGGGGGTGCGTCGAGGTTGTGTGAACCAGATCCGGCGTCCGCGCGAGCCAGACTCTCGTTGTTTGCGCCGGCATGGCGCCGAAGAAGAAAAACCCAGAGGTGCTGGTTGTCGAGAAGTCCGGCAGAGAGGGCTCCGCCAAGAAAGCCCAGGCAGGGGGCCCCGGCAAGGAGGTTGTCGGGTGCGCCAACTGCCGGGCGGTGGCTGCTGCCGATAAGCGGGACGGTACCGACAAGAAGTACTGCAAGATCCACCGTACCAGGGGCCATGACCTCCAGAGTTGCAAGCAAGTCGAGCGACTCGTCGAGCTGCAGAAGGCCGAGTACGCACGACGCGACAAGGAGAGAGCCCAAGCAGGCGGCGGGGGATCCGGCACGAAGCGTCCCGGCCCGGGGGAGCGCCGCGGCAAGGACAAGCAGCGGCAAGCAGACAGACCTCCCCGGGGACGCGACAAGGACGAAGACGATGACGACGACGAAGACATGGAAGACCCCAAGACCAGCGAGCAGGAGTTTCAGAAAGCCACTGAGGTCTTGTGTGTGGACGGCGGTGCCTCCCTGCACGCTTCCCACCACCAGCTTAAACGGTGGGTGCGGGAGGTCAATCCAGCGGAGCCACCCGTCGAGTCACGCAGACCCCTGAGATGGTCCAGCACGCCTATCATCTTCGACATTGAGGACCACCCTGATCGCACAACCGCGGTCGGGTGCTTGCCGATGTTGGTTTCCCCAACGGTCCGCAACCTCAAGGTCACTAAGATGCTAGTTGACGGCGGGGCCGGCTTGAATCTGATCTCCTCTGCTGTTCTCCGGAGACTCCAAGTTCCCGACAGCGAGCTCGAAGAAACCGGCACATTCCAAGGAATCAACCCGGGAAGGAGCAAGCCGAAGGGAAAGATCACGCTGCCAGTAACATTTGGCAGCGAGCTGAATTTCAGGACTGAGAAGGTCACCTTTGACGTCGCCGACTTTCCGTTGCCTTACAACGGGATCCTCGGCCGACCAGCGCTCGCCAAGTTCATGGCGGCCTCTCACTACGCGTATAACATGCTCGAGATGCCTGACCCGATAAGCGTCATTTCTATCCCCGGCGACAAGAAGGATGCCCTTATCTGCGCCGACCAAATATACCGGGACGCAACAGCAGCAACGGCCCGCGGCCCACTTGCCTCTGGAGCTTCCGGGGGAAAGAAGAAGTCCGGCAAGTGCTCTGGCGCCCACTCCGGCAAGCGCGTCTCTTCGGAGTGCTGCGCTGCCGTCGAGGACGTGCCATCGAGCCCCGCCGGCAAGAAGACCAAGTCCGGCAAGTGCTCTGGCGCCCACTCCGGCAAGCGCGCCTCTTCGGAGTGCTGCGCTACCGTCGAGGACGTGCCATCGAGCCCCGCCGGCAAGAAGACCAAGCCCGGCAAGAAGACCAAGCCCGGCAAGTGCTCTGGCGCCCACTCCGGCAAGCGCGCCTCTTCGGAGTGCTGCGCTGCCGTCGAGGACGTGCCATCGAGCTCTCCCGGCAAGAAAGCCAAGCCCGGCGAATGCTCTGGCGCCCACTCCGGCAAGCGTGCCTCTTCGGAGCGCTGCGCTGCCGTTGAGGACGCACCATCGAGCCCCGCCGGTAAACACAAGAAGACGACGGCTGCCCCACCAGCGACCAAGAAGGTGCCCGCCAAGGAGGACGGCACTGGTGGTACCTTCACCATCAGTGCCACTCTCGACCCCAAATAGGAAAGCGCGCTCGTTCCTTTCCTGCGGGCGAATGTCGATGTGTTTGCCTGGCAACCATCTGACATCCCTGGCGTTCCCAGGGAAGTGATCGAGCACCACCTTGCCGTCTGTCCTCATGCGCGGCCCGTCAAGCAAAAAGTCAGGAAACAAGCGGTGGAGCGCCAAGAGTTTATCGCGGAGGAGATCAGGAAGTTGGAAGCGGCAGGCCTCGTCAGAGGCGTGCTCCATCCGACGTGGTTGGCCAATCCTGTTGTCGTGCGCAAAGCAAACGGGAAGTGGAGGCTTTGCATCGATTTCACCAATGTCAACAGAGCTTGCCCTAAAGATCCATTTCCCTTGCCGCGCATCGACCAGATTGTTGACTCCATGGCCGGATGTGCCCTGCTTTCATTCCTCGACGCCTACTCTGGGTACCACCAGATTTTCATGACCAAAGAAGATGAAGAGAAGACTGCGTTCATCACTCCATGCGGCACGTACTGTTTTGTGCGGATGCCTTTTGGACTGAAGAACGCAGGCTCGACGTTTGCGAGAGTTGTCCACACTGCTTTCGAGCCACAGATCCACAGAAATGTGGAGGCCTACATGGACGACATTGTGGTCAAGAGCAGAGACAAGGCAACCTTGGTTCAAGACTTGGAAGAGACCTTTGCGAACTTGCGCAAGATCAGCCTCAAGCTCAACCCCGAGAAGTGCGTGTTCGGAGTTCCCTCCGGCAAGCTTCTCGGGTTCTTCGTGTCTCAGCGTGGGATCGAAGCCAACCCCGACAAGATCAAGGCCATCGAGCAGATTGAAGCACCAACGCGTGTCAAGGACGTGCGAAGACTTGCCGGCTGCGTGGCGGCTCTCAGCAGGTTTATTTCCAGGTCTGCGGAACGCGCCCTGCTGTTTTTCAAAATCTTGAAAAAGGCAGGTCCAGTAAAATGGACTCCGGAAGAGGAGGCTGCGCTGCAAGACTTGAAGAAATACCTGTCCTCCGCTCCTATACTTGTCGCGCCTAGACCGCAAGAGAAGTTGCTGCTCTACCTAGTGGCAACCAATCAAGTGGTTAGTGTTGCGTTAGTAGCGGAGAGGGAAGCTGATGATGAGCCAGCAACCACAGCAAGCGCGTCCGACGACAAGTAGGGGGCTTCCCCGACAAGCTCTGGCCCCGGCAAAGGCGAATCCGCGCAAGCGCAAGGGGAAGTGCAGAAGAAGAGGATGGTGCAACGCCCGGTTTACTTCGTCAGTTCCCTCCTGCAGGGGGCTAGGTCGAGGTACTCTGGTGTGCAAAAATTGCTCTTCGGCCTCCTCATGGCCTCGAGGAAGCTGCGCCATTACTTCCAAGCACGCGAGATCACAGTGGTCACTCGCTTTCCGCTTAAGAGGATACTGCAGAATCCCGAAGCAACAGGCAGGATTGTCGAGTGGGCACTAGAACTGTCAAGCTTTGGCCTCAAGTTCGAGAGCACATCGACCATCCAGAGCAGAGCATTGGCAGAGTTCATAGCAGAGTGGACGCCAACACAGGACAAAGAAATTCCAGAGACGAGCATCCCCGGCAAGGAAGCAACCAAAGAGTGGTTGATGTACTTTGATGGTGCCTTTTCGCTGGAAGGCGCCGGTGCCGGCGTGCTGCTCATCGCACCCACCGGAGAGCACCTCAAGTACATCGTCCAGATGCACTTTCCCAAGGAGCAAGCAACCAACAATACGGCAGAGTATGAAGGTTTGCTCGCCGGTCTCAGGATCGCGGCGGAACTTGGGATCAAGAAGCTCATTGTCAGGGGTGACTCGCAGCTCGTCGTCCGCCAAGTGAACAAGGATTACCAGTGCCCGTTGATGGAGGCTTACGTTGATGAAGTGAGGAAGCTGGAAGAGCGCTTTGACGGCCTGCAAATGGAATACGTTCCAAGAGCAGAGAACGGCATCGCCGACGGACTGTCAAAATGCGTCGCATTAAAGCTACCTGTGGAACCAGGGACTTTTGTGCTCAAGCTGACTCAGCCATCCGTGACACCATCGACTGGGCCAAGCAAGAAGAGAAAATCGGTCTCCGGTGACTATCTCCCGGCAGAGCTTCCCAAAGCCGCCGCCAAGAGAGTCCCCAAGATCGACGCCAAGAGTGCTGAGGAGCTGCCCGCTCCGGCAAGCCCCAGGGTTTGTCCCGACGAAGCAGGCGCTCCCGGCAAGCCATGCCCCGGCAAGCTTGCCGGGGAACGTCAAGCTCCAGCTGAGCCCCAAGTCCTCGCCGTAGAAGCTGATGTTCCCGCAGCCACCGACATGCCTTTAGTCCTCGTCGTCGAGCCACAGGCTCCGACGTGGGCACAGCAGATCGTCCGTTTCCTCCAGACAGGAGAACTTCCCGAAGAACAAGAAGAAGCGGAAAGAGTAGCCCGGCAGTCCAGTATGTACCAGTTCGTCGACGGCGCACTGTACAGAAGAGGACGCAATGGGGTGAAATTGAAGTGCATTCACCGGGAAGACGGACAGGAGCTGTTGGTGGAGATACACGGAGGCATATGTGGACACCACATTGGCGCCAGAGCACTTGCCGGCAAAGCGTTCCGGCAAGGTTTCTTCTGGCCAATAGCCCTCCAGGATGCAACTGCACAAGTAACCAAGTGTGAAGCGTGCCAGTTCCATTCCAAGAAGATACACCAGCTAGCTCAAGCTCTCCAGACGATCCCTTTGTCCTGGCCCTTCTCGGTCTGGGGGCTCGATATCCTCGGCCACTTCCCCCGAGCCGTCGGGGGCTTTATTACTTGTTCGTTGCCATCGACAAGTTCACAAAGTGGCCAGAAGTGGAACCGGTGAGGAAGGTGACAGCCCAGTCCGCGATCAAATTCTTCAGGTCGATTGTTTGCCGCTTCGGGGTCCCCAACAGGATCATCACCGACAACGGTACACAGTTCACAAGCCACGCTTTCATGCAGTACACCCAAGACCTCGGCACCAAGGTCTGCTTCGCTTCTGTTGCTCATCCCCGGAGCAACGGTCAAGCGGAAAGGGCCAACGCCGAGGTACTGCGCGGGCTCAAGACCAGAAGTTTTGACAGGCTGCTCAAGCGTGGACGGAACTGGATCGAGGAGCTGCCGGCGGTTCTTTGGTCGGTCAGAACGACGCCAAATCGAGCCACCGGCCAGACACCATTTACTCTAGTCTATGGAGCAGAAGCAGTTACCCCCATGGAACTCGTATACGGGTCACCTCGAGTGCTCGCTTATGATGAGCTTGAGCAAGAGCGGTCGCGTGAAGATGATGCACTGCTCCTCGAGGAGGATCGTCTCCAGGCTGCTGTGCGATCCGCTCGCTACCAGCAAGCTCTGCGTCGCTATCATAGCCGCAAAGTTAAAGCCAGGAGCCTCGAGGAAGGAGACCTTGTTCTTCGGCGCGTTCAGTCGGCCAAGATACATAACAAGTTGACGCCGAAGTGGGAAGGCCCTTACCGGGTGAAACGAGTCACGAGGCCCGGCGCCGTCCGCCTCGAGACCGAAGATGGTACTCCGGTGAGCAATTCCTGGAACATTGAGCATCTTCACAAGTTTTACCCGTAAGGCACGGTTGTCGGACCCCGTCCGGCAACCAACTCTTTGTACAAAGTCTTGCCGCAGTTGCATGTAATCCTTTGTACAAAGCCAGGCGCAGACCCTGGCAGCAGATAATGAAGCGCTGGCGCCCCCAAGTTTTAGCATGCATGCTGAGTCGAGTCTCGTCCTTGGTTAGGGTTGGTAGTGCCTAACAGTCGCTAACCCCTAACTTAGAGGTCGAGTCCGCGTCTTTTTCTCGTCCTTCCCCTTTGGCTCGCAGGAATTGCATACCCTTGCCGAGCCGCTCAAGGACGAAGAAGGGGAGAAGGGCGAGCCAGCACCCGCGCCCCGGCAAGCCAGAGTTGCCGGGGGTTGGAACCTCAGATAAGTCTTTACATCCCTTATCATGCATTCTCTCGTGAGCTGCAGAATGCGAAAACCTTGCTTCCTCCTAAAAGCTGTCGTGCTCTCTTAAGCGACAAACCCTGGAGCGCGTTCTCGGGGCCCGCTTCTGATAGTAGCTGCGGCGGCAAGAGGAGGAAGCGAAGGGCCAGAACCCGCCTTCTCCCTGCCTCCGCCAAGAGCGTGAGGAGGGCCAAGGGGTGCGGGGAGACGGCAGGGTCCGTTGCCGGGCGGGGAAGTGTCTATCTTAACGATGCAAAGGGTTCGCTCCTTGCCGCGGGATGTACCCGCGAGACAAATGGTCCGGCAAACACTCCCTTTTCATTAAAAACATTCCACTCAGGTACAGCTCAGAGAGAATGAAAAACATGAAAGATGGGATTACAAGATTTAAACACGATTAAGGCCCGAGGGCTTACAAGATAAAAAGAGATAAGGTGCCCGTGATCCCTTTCTTGTCTCTCTCCTCAGGAGGTAGGGCAAGGAGGCGAGAAGGACCAGGGTTCCCTTTCTCCATGACAGTTGGGGAGAGGGGACCAGGGATCTAAGAGAAGAAAGAAGGAAGGAGTGCGGACCCTCATCACCCCCTTCCGCTCCTTATAAAGGGGCGGAGTGGGGGCTCGGCCGCCCCGCCCAACCAATCAAAGCAGAGGAAGGGCAGGCGACGGGGCCGACCCTCTACTTCGACCCGCGTCGGCCCGGTTTTCTGCCTCCACCACCGCAGCCCCAAGCGCATGGAGGACGCATGGCGGGCGAGCAGGGCCGAGGCGACAGATGCGGCGACCTCTCCCCACCCCGTGATCGTGGGGGCGGGCGCCCCGAAAGCCGCGCCTCGACCCCGTTCGTTCACCAAGCCGCGCCTCCACGTCTCCCCCCCCACTTGAAAGTGGGGGCGGACGTTTCGCCTTTCCAAATCAAGGAATCGTGCCCGACGTGACGCATGCCTGCGGGCCTCAAGCCCCGTGCACGCCACCCACGTCACGCACGCCTCGCACGCCTCGCCCCCCCCCCCACGACGCCGCCATAAGCGCGCACCACTTGGGGAGGGCGCGACGGGCACAGAGTTAAGGAGCAGCGCAACCCAAGCCACGCGTGCCCGTGCACTGTTAGGGCCTGGCCCAACAACGCTCGGCACCGTGTATGGCCCAGACCCAGGGGCTCCTGTCGGTGTACTAAAGTAGGGGTACCTTAGTACCCCGAACTTGTGCACGGGCAGTAGTAGCGTCCCGCGGCAAGGCTTGCCAGGGGAGCGACAAGAGTCTCCACGGCCCTTTCTGGGCCGGACGAAGGCCAAGTGATCGAGCCTAGAAGACCAGGCCCCGGCAAGAGGAGCTTGCCGGGCCAAGGAGGCGAGGTCTGGCAAGAGGAGCTTGTCGGGCCAAGGCGACAAGGCCCCGGCAAGAGCAGCTTGCCGGGACGACTAAGCCGAAGCACCAAGGCCCCGGCGGGAGGAGCTCGCCGGGACGGCCAAGCCAAGGCACCGCAAGAAAAGCCCGCCGCGGCGCGCCGCGCGCCCCGGCAAGGCCTGACGAGCGGCAAGCTTTCAGGTGCGGCAAGACAACCACCGCGGCAAGCCACTTGCCGCGGCAAACCACCACCTCAGGCCTGCGCTCCAGCTCACCTGACCACGCGTCACTCTGGAGCTTCCCCAGAGGCACGTGGCGGGGCGCCACGCAACCTGAGGCGCGCGGTGGCATGCGATGTTGGCAGAGTCGCCCACGTGGCAAGCGGAGGCGCCCCCAACGGTCCGCCTCGGTACTGTTCAGGCGATCCAGACGGGCATTTAATGCCTTTGTCCCCCGCCATCAGAGTTAGGTGCGATAGCACTGTGCGGCCACTGTTCGCACAGTTCCTTGCCATTTTTACCCTCACCTGCGTCGCTACCTGTGGGAAACCCGTTAGCATATAAAAGGAGGCCCATGTGCACGTAGGGGGGGACCCCGAAGAAGGACACCCAGTAGACCCTCGTCTACGTCCAGCTCCAACTTACTGTAGCTTCTTGCGCTCCAGAGCAAGAACTCGAATCAACCAGACAAGCAGCAGTAGGGTTTTACGCATCCGTGCGGCCCGAAGCTGGGTAAAATCATTGTGTGTGTGTCGCCTCGATCTGCTCTTTGCGCAACCTCTGCCCCCCCCCCCCCCCGCCGAACCGAAAAGGGGCTCCGTCCCCATAGGTGCTCGTGGAGGCCGATTTCCCCCGACAGGGACCCCCTACCCGAGATCCGCCGGTTTTGACACCGACATTGGTGCTTTCATTGAGAGTTCCTCTGTGTCGTCGCTTTTAGGCCCGATGGCTCCTTTGATCATCAACAATGATGAGGTCCAGGGTGAGACTTTCCTCCCCGGACAAATCTTCGTCTTCGGCGGCTTCGCTCTGCGGGCCAATTCGCTTGGTCATCTGGAGCAGATCGAAAGCTACGCCCCTGGCCATCAAGTCAGGTTTGGAAGCTTAAACTACACGGCTGATATCCGCGGAGACTTGATCTTCGACGGGTTCGAGCCACAGCCAAGCGCGCCGCGCTACTTCGAGGGGCATGATATAGCTCTGCCTCTGAATAGCACCCTGGAGGCCGCACACGCTCCAGCCCCGATCTTTGACTCGGAGCCACTGCGTTATCTGAGGATGAACGGTTGGACGTCACCTCGGGGGCTGTGATCTCAAAGGCGATCGAGCCGAACGCCAGCCCCGTACTCTGCACGGCCCAGGACTCTAAGGAGCCGGACTCTTCTCCGAACTCCGATCCTTCCGCGCCCCTGTCGATCGAATCTGATTGGGCGCCTGTAATGGAATTCACCGCCGCGGACATCTTTCAGTGCTCACCTTTCGGTGATATCTTGAATTCTCTCAAGTCTCTCTCTTTATCAGGAGAGCCCAGGCCGGACTATGGTCTGCGA
Source organism: Aegilops umbellulata (assembly GCA_032464435.1). Taxonomy (NCBI): domain Eukaryota; kingdom Viridiplantae; phylum Streptophyta; class Magnoliopsida; order Poales; family Poaceae; genus Aegilops; species Aegilops umbellulata. The sequence goes on along the minus strand of CP136060.1, from coordinate 174,703,158 downwards.
GGTTGGGATTCGGACTACGAAGAAATTCAAAGCCCACCCACCGCCCACTTAATAGCCACTATCGACGATTTAACCGACATGCTTGATTTCGGCTCCGAAGACTTCGACAGTATGGACGACGAAGGAGGAGACGAACAAGAACCAGCACCTGTAGGGTGCTGGACCGCCACCTCGTCATATGACATATATATGGTGGATGCTCCAAAAAATGCGGATGGCGACGGAACAGCGGAAGACAACAACTCGAAAAAACCGCAAAAACGTCGACGCCAACGGCGCCGCTCTAAATCCCGCCACAGCAGAAACGGTGATTTCGGCACGGGTGATAATACTACCCCGGACAGCGCCAAAGAACACCAGAACTAGCAAGATTCGGTGTAGGAACATGGAAAAGCCAGCCCTCAGGAGAGAGCGGCAGAGCAAGAGGTTGAGGATGATAACTACATGCCTCCCTCCGAAGACGAGGCAAGCCTCGACGACGACGAATTCGTCGTACCATCAGACCCCATCGAACAAGAGCGTTTTCAACGCAGGCTTCTAGCCACGACCAACAGCCTAAAGAAAAAGCAGCAACAGCTTAGAGCAGATCAAGATTTGCTAGCTGATAGATGGACTAAAGTCCTTGCGGCCGAAGAGTATGAACTCGTGCTCCCCTCCAAAAATTATCCTAAGCGCAGGCCGCTACCCCAATCAGAGGGGGAAGCATATGACATGGCAGACCGGCCACCCCGTGGCCGCGACAGAGAGGCCTGTCGAGCCCCTCAGCAAGCCATGCCCCGATGCCGCTCGAATAAGGCACGGGAAAACGAGCCAGACCTGCGAGACGTACTGGAGGACAAAGCAAAGCAAACAAGATCGACCTATGGATCGCGCGGACGCCCGAAGACACGTGATGATCTTCACTCCGGACACAATAAATCCGGCCGAGCCGAACACAGCAGGCATAGCTCTTCCGAACTGCGTCGTGACATAGCCCAGTACAGGGGCGCCGCACACCCACTATGCTTCACAGACGAAGTAATGGATCATAAAATCCCAGAGGATTTTTAACCCGTCAATATCGAGTCGTATGATGGTACGACAGATCCGGCAGTATGGATTGAGGATTATCTCCTTCACATCCACATGGCACGTGGCGATGATCTGCACGCCATCAAATACCTACCCCTCAAGCTTAAAGGACCAGCCTGGCACTGGCTTAACAGCCTACCAGCAGACTCAATCGATTCTTGGGAGGACCTGGAAGCCGCATTCCTCGACAACTTTCAGGGGACCTATGTGCGGCCACCGGACGCCGACGACCTAAGCCACATAATTCAGCAGCCGGAAGAATCAGCCAGGCAATTCTGGACACGGTTCCTAACAAAGAAAAATCAGATAGTCGACTGTCCGGACGCAGAGGCCCTAGCAGCCTTCAAACATAACATCCGTGACGACTGGCTTGCCCAGCACCTGGGACAGGAAAAGCCGAAAACCATGGCAGCCCTCACGACACTCATGACCCACTTTTGCACGGGCGAAGATAGCTGGCTGGCTCGCAGCAACAACTTATCGAAGAAGCCCGGTAATTTGGATTCCAAGGACAAAAGTGGCAGGTCACATCGAAATAATCAAAAGCGCCGCGTTAGCAGCGACAGCAAGGAGGATACGATAGTCAATGCCGGATTCAGAGGCTATAAATCCGGTCAGCGGCACGTCCAGTTTGGACCAGATACTCGATCGCTCGTGCCAGATTCATGGCACCCCCGAAAGGCCAGCCAATCACGCCAACAGGGATTGTTGGGTGTTCAAGCAGGCAGGCAAGTTAAGAGCCGAACACAAGGACAAGGGGCTGAACAGCGACGACGAGGAGGAGCCCAGGCCGCCGAACAACAATGGACAGAAAGGGTTTCCCCCACAAGTGCGGACGATGAACATGATATACGCGACCCACATTCCCAAGCGGGAGAGGAAGCGTGCGCTACGGGACGTATACGCGATGGAGCCAGTCTCCCCAAAGTTCAACCCATGGTCCTCCTGCCCAATCACTTTCGATCGAAGGGACCACCCCACTAGCATCCGTCATGGTGGTTTTTCCGCACTGGTCCTCGACCCAATCATGGACGGATTTCATCTCACAAGAGTCCTCATGGATGGCGGCAATAGCCTGAACCTGCTTTATCAGGATACAGTGCGGAAAATGGGCATAGATCCATCAAGGATCAAGCCCACAAGGACGACCTTTAAAGGCGTCATACCGGGTGTAGAGGCCAATTGCACAGGCTCGATAACACTTGATGTGGTCTTCGGATCTCCGGATAACTTCCGAAGCGAAGAGTTAATCTTTGATATAGTGTCGTTCCGCAGTGGCTATCATGCCCTGCTCGGACGAACCACATTCGCTAAATTCAATGCGGTGCCGCACTACGCATATCTCAAGCTCAAGATGCCAGGCCCTCGAGGAGTAATTACGGTCAGCGGAAACACAGAACGCTCCATCCGTACGGAAGAGCACACGGCGGCCCTCGCAGTGGAAGTACAAAGCAGCCTTTCAAGGCAACTCTCCAGTCCGGCCGTTAAAAAATCGGACAATGCAAAGCGCACCCAGAGTAACCTGCAACAAGACCACCTGGCACGATCAGAGCAAGCGTAGCAATACGGCCCCGACCCCAGCCATCGCAACATAGCGGAGCAAGTACCTCGAGTACACAATTACGCCCTTAAAATTCTATGGGCACAGGGGGAGGGGCACATTAACGACATGCCTACAACACGGCGTCAAACGTACTAGGGGCTGCCAGATTTTTTCTTTTTTAATTTCAGGACTCCATACTCTGTACAACCTGTTCGGCAGTGTTGCCGCACAGACGATGCAAGATCCAGGAAAGCAGACAAATCTACGCCGCATTCCGGAACTCTCAGGTGGTCTCTATTTCGAGCGATATATCTGTTTCTAAATTCCGCGGCCTGTGCGTGGTCAGGACATGTTAAATAGTATAATATCTTTTTTGCTTATCGCACTACTTGTATCGTTCGGCTTTGATAAATAGCCTCTTTATAAAACAATGCATAGCTTTTTGTCTATTTTTTGCATTGTCCCCTTTGAATATATGTGTTTATGATATAACATGATCGCACCCGTACACCATGGTACGGCAAACCACGCCAGGGGCTTCATTACCCTTTTATCTGGTGTGAGAAGTCCGTACACTTTCACAAGTGCGGCACCCCGAACTTATAGCACTATATGCATCGGCTCCGAGTCATGATTTTGGTCACATGTTGGGTTTGCCCGGCTCCTATGTTTTGGTACCTTACGTTCCGCTCTATCGGCTAAGGTAGCACTAGGAGAACCACTGCGATTGTGCCCCAGATCAGGTGGGTTGAGCACCTCAGTGCAGAAAGCTAAAACAGACTGTCATGATAAGGCGTGAGACCGGTCGCTGTTCAAGAGGTTTTTCGAGTCCTTAAAGGCTTATGCCGCTTTGAGCGAAGAGTTGGCTATGTCCGGCCAAAGGCGTGGATGGCGCCCCGAACTCGGCCTTCCGAACTAGGGGCTTCGCCGCAATTTAAAATTATAACGTTCTATGGCTAAGTGAGAGTGTTCAAGCATTATAGTCCGGTTGCCTGGTTCGCTGTGCTGAGCGCCTCCCTCGAAGGACCCAACTATGGGAACAAGAGCCCTCAGGTTTATCCCGAACACCCCAGCACTAGTGGCATGGGGGTAGAAGCCGGCGAGTCGCCATCTCTCAATTTTTGATAAACGGCCGCACAAAAAACAATATTTTAAATTAAACAAGCATTGCTTTGCGCATATGAACAAGTTTTCAGCGCACAGGATACAAACGAGCGAGTTCACTCAAATATTACATCTTTAGCACATTCATCCGCAACAAGGCAGGCTCTGGCAAGAAAGTCCTTGTAGTAGTTCTCGGGCTTGCGATGCTCCTTCCCCTGCGGCGGCCCGTCATTCACCAGCTTCTCTCCGTCCAGCTTACCCCAGTGTACCCTTACACGGGCAAGGGCCCTCCGGGCACCTTCAATGCAGACGGAGCGCTTGATGGCCTCAAGCCGTGGACAGGCCTCCACCAGCCGCCGCACCAGCCCAAAATAGCTCCCAGGCAGGGCCTCTCCAGGCCACAGCCAAACTAGTAAGCCCTTCATGGCCTGTTCGGCCGCCTTGTGGAGCTCGACCAGCTGTTTCAGCTGATCGCTTAAGGGCACAGGGTGTCTGGCCTCAGAATACTGAGACTAGAACACACTCTCCGTCGAGCTGCCCTCTTCAGCTTGGTAGAACGCGGCGGCGGCAGATACGCTGCGGGGAAGATCGGCAAACGCCCCTGGAGAACTCCGGATTCGGGTAAGTAATAGGTAATTTACTTTTATATTCCTACTCTGCATTAAGAATGCCTTACCCGTTGCTATCTTTTCACCTCCTCCAACTCCTGGAGGGCCTTCTGGGCTTCGGCCTTGGCACTCTTGGCGGTCTCGATGGCCGACGCGAGCTCGGATGCTTGCGCCTTCGCCTCAAGCTCCAAACCCTCATGTTTTTTCATGAGAGTTTGCAGCTCTTGCTGCACCTCGCCGACCTGAACCCCAAGCCTTTCTCGCTCGGCGCGCTCCTCGGCCGTTTTCTTTTCGGCCTCAGCCAGCGCCTGCTTCAGGGTTGCCACCTCGGTTGTGGCCCCTACAATAAGCGATACAATCCTGTTATTTCTTCTGCAATCAAGCCTCTCTATAGGCAACTTTTTTCTTTTTTTTAGGTATTTCTTACCTTCCTTCTCCTCGAGCTGCCGTTTGGCAAGGCCGAGCTCTTGCTCGGTCCGCCCGAGGTCCTGTTTCAGGACATCCACCTGCGCAGTCAGTGCGGCGGTGGACAGCAGTGAAGCCTGCATACGCATAGTTGACCTTTTCTGTTAGACTCCTGCGAAAACTACTAGATCCTCTATCCGGCTTTTCTTTCCGAACACCGAACAGAGCATCAGGGGCTACTGTCTATGCGGTAAATAATTTGACATATTTTTACTTACCTCGAAGCCTATTAGATGGCTAGCGCAAGTTTCGGTCAGTCCGCTCTTGGCGGACTGAACCCTTTGGATCACCGTACTCATAACAGTACGGTGCTCCTCGTCGATGGCGGCGTCCTCAAGCACCTCCAGCAGATTGTCCGGCGCCTTCGGTTGGACGGAGGCCGCCGGCTCAGATGGCTTACTCCTCTTGGAAGGAGTTCGCCCACCGCGGATCGGGACTGTCGAGTCTAGCGCGGTGTCCGGCACAAAGCCGGACTTGGAGCCCTGGGGGGTTTCATCCCCTTTACTCCTGGGGTCCGGAGGATTGCCTTGTGGCTCCTCCAGGACCATCTCCTCCTGCCCCGAAGCTTGGCGGGGTGCCACTTCGGCGTCGTCCGCCCCGCGGGGGGAGACCGCGGGCGGAACAGAGTTCACATCTGACGAATCCAGGGAGCCGCTCGACGAGTCGTCGAGTTCGGCCCGGGGCGGGCTGCATAAAATACGTGCGATGTCAGGAAAAGCCGCACACTAAAAAGAGTATCATGAGTTACTCTGGTATATAAATACTTACGATTTCGTCGGACGCTTGGTTCTGTCTGGCCACTCCTCTCCGCCCTCTTCGGCGTCGTAGGAGTAGTCCGGCGAAGGGGTCTTCCTTTTTCTTGACCCCTCGGCCTCCCCCGTTGGGGTGGCCTTCTTCTTCTTTGCTCCCCTCGCTGGAGGGGGAGAGCTTCCTTGTTCCTCCTCCTCGTTTTCACAAGAGGAGGGCGTTGCGGACTCGTCGGATGACGAGTCCGACACCACCATGTTGCGGGAACTTTTTCGAGTCCCGGTGGTTTTCTTCTTCTTGGCCTTCCTCTCCGGCACCACGTAAGGTGCCGGAGCCATTAGCTTCACCAAGAGAGCTGGGCCAGGTCTTCGGGCAGAGGAGTCGGACAGTTAATCGGTCCGGATATCTCCAGCCAAGCCTGTCAAAGGTAAAAGGGAGTTTAGATCCCGCATAAAGATAATCTATGAGCTTAACGAACCTATCAAAGGTATAGATAGCTTACCTCGCCAGCGTTACGCTGCGAGCTGTATCCGCGATCCTCGGAGGCGGATGTGGGGGACTCGGCGCCTTTGGTCAGCACCTTCCAAACGTCTTCATACGTCGTGTCGAAGAGCCTACTGAGGGTCTGGTGCTGCGCCGGGTCGAATTCCCACAAAGCAAAATCCCGTTCTTGGCACGGGAGGATCGGGCGAACGAGCATGACCTGGACTATGTTGGCAAGACGGATTGTCTTGTTCACCAGGGACTGGATGCATGTTTGCAACCCAGTCACTTCTTCCTCGTTGCCCCACGACAGGCCTGTCTCTTTCCAGGACATGAGCCGCGTGGGGGGTCCGGATCTGAACTCAGGGGTCGTGACCCATTTCGGATCGCGGGGCTCGGTGATGTAAAACCACCCAGCCTGCCACCCCTTTAGGGACTCCACGAGGGAGCCATCGAACCAGAGGACGTTGGCTATCTTGCCAACCATAGCGCCTCCGCACTCCGCCTGGGTGCCGGACACCACCTTGGGCTTGACGTTGAAGGTCTTGAGCCAAAGGCCGAAGTGGGGGCGAACGCGGAGAAAGGCCTCACACACGACGATAAACGTCGAGATGTTGAGAACGAAGTTCGGGGCCAGATCGTGGAAATCCAGGCCGTAGTAGAACATGAGCCCCCGGACAAATGGGTGAAGTGGAAAGCCCAGTCCACGAAGGAAGTGGGGGAGAAAAACTACCCTCTCATGGGGCCTTGGGGTAGGAAGGAGCTTCCCCTTATCAGGAAGCCGATGCGGGATGTCCTTGGACAAGTATCCGGCTTTCCTTAGCCTTTTTACTTGAGCCTCCGTAACGGAGGAGACCATCCACTTGCCTCCCGCTCCGGACATTGTTGGAGAAGGTTGAGGAAGGAAGAGCGGACTTGGGCGCTGGAGCTTGAGTGCGCGAGAGATGGATTGGCAAAGGAGGAAGAAGGCGTAGGTTGAAAAGGTGAATCCTTATCCCTTTATATAAGCAGGTACGATTAGGCGTCCTCACCTACCTAATAAAACTCACTTGCCTCCCAAACGCCGTGGTAAATGGCGTGGTTGGGTTACCCACGTCCGTATTAATGAGAATCCCGTTAAAGGGGGCACATGATCTCTGCTTCGACAAGACGTGCCAAGGAAAACGCCTCGCTAAACGAGCTGAGGTGGAACAATGAAAACAATTTATATAGAAGGCTTGGCCGCAGTGTTATGACGCATTGCGGGATACGTCAGCAGATTTGATTTGTGTTAATATTATTCTCTATATGGCAATATGTGGAAACTTATTTTGCAGAGCCGGACACTACTCTGTGGTGTTTATAATCTTCTTGAAGAACTTGGAGGAGGAACCCGCCTTGCAATGCCGAAGACAATCTGCGCGCCGGACTCGTCGTCATTGAAGCCTGGTTCAGGGGCTACTGAGGGAGTCCTGGATTAGGGGGTGTTCGGATAGCCGAACTATACCTTCAGCCAGACTCCAGGACTATGAAGATACAAAGTGGAAGGCTTCGTCCCGTGTCCGGAGGGATCTTTTCTTGGCGTGGAAGGCAAGCTAGGTGTGCGGATATTCGAGATCTCCTACCATTGTAACCGACTCTATGTAACCCTAACCCTATCCGGTGTCTATATAAACTGGAGGGTTGTAGTCCGTAGGACAACCATCATCATACACAATCATACCTTAGGCTAGCTTCTAGGGTTTAGCCTCCTTGATCTCGTGGTAGATCCACTCTTGTACTACCCATATCATCAATATTAATCTAGCAGGAGTAGGGTTTTACCTCCATCGAGAGGGCCCGAACCTGGGTAAAATAAAGTGTCCCTTGTCTCCTGTTACCATCCGACCTTGACGCACAGTTCGGGACCCCCAACCCGAGATCCGCCGGTTTTGACACCGACAAAGATCTTTATCGGTCAGACCGCATAACAACATACGTTGTTCCCTTTGTCATCGGTATGTTACTTGCACGAGATTCGATCGTCGGTATCTTAATACCTAGTTCAATCTCGTTACTGGCAAGTCTCTTTACTCGTTCTGTAATACATCATCCCGCAACTAACTCATTAGTTGCATTGCTTGCAAGGCTTAAGTGATGTGCATTACCGAGAGGGCCCAGAGATACCTCTCCGACAATCGGAGTGACAAATCCTAATCTCGAAATACGCCAACCAAACATGTACCTTTGGAGACACCTGTAGAGCTCCTTTATAATCACCCAGTTACGTTGTGACGTTTGGTGGCACACAAAGTGTTCCTCCGGCAAACGGGAGTTGCATAATCTCATAGTCATAGGAACATGTATAAGTCATGAAGAAAGCAATAGCAACATACTAAACGATCGTGTGCTAAGCTAACGGAATGGGTCAAGTCAATCACATCATTCTTCTAATGATGTGATCCCGTTAATCAAATAACAACTCAACTCTTTTGTTCATGGTTAGCAAACATAACCATCTTCGATTAACGAGCTAGTCAAGTAGAGGCATACTAGTGACACTCTGTTTGTCTATGTATTCACACATGTATTATGTTTCCGGTTAATACAATTCTAGCATGAATAATAAACATTTATCATGATATAAGGAAATAAATAATAACTTTATTATTGCCTCTAGGGCATATTTCCTTCATAACATACTTCCTATGCATAGGCATCTTATAGGCAAACAAAGTATCATAGCAAGCAAAAACTAGCATATGCAAGGAAGCGGAAAGAGACAATAGCAATCTCAACATAACGAGAGGTAGTTTATTATCATGAAAATTTTACGACCATATTTTCCTCTCTCATAATAATTACATGTGGCACAAAATATCTCTTGGTAGATCAACTCTTGTAATACCCATATCATCAATATCAATCAAGCAGGAGTAGGGTTTTACCTCCATCAAGAGGGCCCGAACCTGGGTAAAAACATTGTGTCCCTTGTCTCCTGTTACCATCCGCCTAGACGCACAGCTCGGGACCTCCTACCCGAGATCCGCCGGTTTTGACACCGACATGTACCTTACCAGAGCTCGCAGTAGCACCTGGGTATTTGATACTGGTTCTATTGCTAATATTTGCAACTTGAAACATGGACTACGGATAAAGCAAAGACTGGCTAATGACGAGGTGACGATGCGCGTGGGAAATGGTTCCAAAGTCGATGTGATCACCGTCGGCACGCTACCTCTACATCTACCTTCGGGATTAGTTGTAGACCTGAATAATTGTTATTTGGTGCCAGCGTTGAGCATGAACATTATATCTGGATCTTGTTTGATGCAAGACGGTTATTCATTTAAATCTGAGAATAATGGTTGTTCTATTTATATGAGTAATATCTTTTATGGTCATGCACCCTTGAAGAGTGGTCTATTTTTGTTGAATCTCAAAAGTAGTGATACACATATTCATAATGTTGAAGCCAAAAGATGCAGAGTTGATAATGATAGTGCAACTTATTTGTGGCACTACCGTTTGGGTCATATTGGTGTAAAGCGCATGAACAAACTCAATACTGATGGACTTTTGGAATCACTTGATTATGAATCACTTGGTACTTGCGAACCGTGCCTCATGGGAAAGATGACTAAAACGTCGTTCTCTGGAACTATGGAGCGAGCAACTGATTTGTTGGAGATCATACATACTAATGTATGTGGTCCACTGAATGTTGGGGCTCGCGGCGGGTATCATTATTTTCTCACCTTCACAGATTATTTAAGCAGATATGGGTATATCTACTTAATGAAACATAAGTCTGAAACATTTGAAAAGTTCAAAGAATTTCATAGTGAAGTTGAAAATCATCGTAACAAGAAAATAAAGTTTCTACGATCTGATCGTGGAGGAGAATATTTGAGTTACGAGTTTGTTCTACATTTGAAACAATGCGGAATAGTTTCGCAACTCACGCCACCTGGAACACCACAACATAATGGTGTGTCTGAACGTCGTAATCGTACTTTACTAGATATGGTGCGATCTATGATGTCCCTTACTGATTTACCGCTATCGTTTTGGCGTTATGCTCTAGAGACAGCTACATTCACGTTAAATAGGGCACCATCAAAATCCGTTGAGATGACACCTTATGAACTATGGTTTGGCAAGAAACCAAAGTTGTCGTTCCTTAAAGTTTGGGGCTGTGATGCTTATGTGAAAAAGCTTCAACCTGATAAGCTCGAACCCAAATCGGAGAAATGTGTCTTCATAGGATACCCAATGGAAAATGTTGGGTACACCTTCTATCACAGATCCAAAGGCAAAACATTCGTTGCCAAGAATGGATCCTTTATAGAGAAGGAGTTTCTCTCGAAAGAAGTGAGTGGGAGGAAAGTAGAACTTGATGAGGTAACTGTACCTGCTCCCTTATTGGAAAGTAGTTCAACATAGAAACCGGTTCCTGTGACACCTACACCAATTAGTGAGGAGGCTAATGATGATGATCATGAAGCTTCAGATCAAATTACTACCGAACCTCGTAGGTCAACCAGAGTGAGATCCGCACCAGAGTGGTACGGTAATCCTGTTCTGGAGGTCATGCTACTAGACCATGACGAACCTACGAACTATGAAGAAGCGATGGTGAGCCCAGATTCCGCAAAATGGCTTGAGGCCATGAAATCTGAGATGGGATCCATGTATGAGAACAAAGTGTGGACTTTGGTTGACTTGACCATTGATCGGCAAGCAATTGAGAATAAATGGATCTTCAAGAAGAAGACAGACGCTGACGGCAATGTTACTGTCTATAAAGCTTGACTTGTTGCAAAAGGTTTTCGACAAGTTCAAGGGATTGACTATGATGAGACCTTCTCACCTGTAGCGATGCTTAAGTCTGTCTGAATCATGTTAGCAATTGCCGCATTTTATGATTATGAAATTTGGCAAATGGATGTGAAGACTGCATTCCTGAATGGATTTCTGGAAGAAGAGTTCTATATGATGCAACCTGAAGGTTTTATCGATCCAAAGGGAGCTAACAAAGTGTGCAAGCTCCAGCGATCCATTTATGGACTGGTGCAAGCCTCTCGGAGTTGGAATAAATGCTTTGATAGTGTGATCAAAGTATATGGTTTTATATAGACTTTTGGAGAAGCCTGTATTTACAAGAAAGTGAGTGGGTGTCGGTATACAAAAAGAGGGGCACGCTTTTGTACCCCTTTACCTATGCACGGGCAGTCAGAGCCGCGCCCATGGCCACACCAAGCAGAACAGGGAAGGTGAGCCAAGGTAAGACCGAAGCCCAAGACAATCGAAGCAACACCAAGGCCAAGAACACAAAGAGTAGAGGGACGAAGCAAGTTCCCCCGGCAAGACCCTTGCCAGGACAGCCCGCCTCACACCAACAGAGCGAGCCACCCTTGAGCCCACGGCCCCCAACGCCGTCATCAACGTGGGGACAGGGCTCAAGAAGGCACCTCTGTAGTGGCATGAAGATCTTTGTGAAGACATATTCAGGATCAGATGAGGATTAGAAGACGATGATTCTCAGCAAGATCCCTGCCGAGGAAGGCCACGAGACCCCCGGTAAGGTCCTTGCCGGGGACGACAGCACGCCACGGCAAGACCCATGCAGGGCCACCCGGCAAGGCCCTCGCCAAGGACGCCAGCGGGGCCATCGCCAAACCCGCGCCGAACAAGCTTCCACCACCGTTCACATGTAGCTGCTAGCCCAACCAGCTGGGCGGGCACCTGCGTGGCAACATGCAGCTCCCAGGCCAACTCATCCAGCGCCTGCGTGGCGGCATGCAGATCTTCATGAAGGATCCGCCACCGCACCACCTCAGCTGCTTGACTGCCTACATGGCACCACGCACCTCACTGGCCAGGGCGCGTGTCAAGGCGAGGAGGAGCAGCGACGGACGGGACGGGCCTCGCCTCGCCCCCGTCCCCAATAAAGCAAAGGGACACCTAAGCTACGCATTAAAAGCGTCTTGTCCTGTAATACGAGCGATAAGCTCGGGGCACTGTGCGCCTTTCCACTAACTGTGTCTCAGTGTGGCAGCCCCTCTCAACTATAAAAGGAGGCCCATGGCATACTGGAGGGGGATTCGGCTCTTTCGAACCACGCACTGACCACAGCTAGTTCGAGAGCTCAAGAACTCTCAGAAATACACCCACCAAAGCAGGACTAGTGTTTTACGCATCCTCGCGGCCCGAACCTGGGTAAACGATCCATGTGCTATCTACTAGCCCTGCTCTCCTCGCAACCCTGTGCCCCGGCAACCGTAGTAGGGATTCTTGTGATCCCATAGGTGTCGTGCCACACCAACATCTTTGGCGCGCCAGGTAGGGGGCGCAATTGTGAGAATCTGGTCTAGTAGTTAGCCTAGCAGTTCTTCATCACTTTCGGTTTCTCAGAAGAAGGCGGCTAGAGGAACGATGTCAGCTCGGCAACAGAAAAGCTAAGTCATTCAGAGCCTTGGGTTATTTCCTTTTACACTTAAGGTTATCGTCCTCGAGGATCTTGCCTATGTATGGGAAACCTGCACCCAAAGCCCCCCCCCCCCCCGCAATTGACAACGCATTTCTTCTGTTTCGAGTCCACTCAATAGCTCAAAGCGACCGCGTCGAGGGTGCCGGGTTAGCCTTCGGCACCTGGTAATGCTCCTGACTCTGACTCGAGTCAAATTCAACAGTTCGGGCGGCCGCGCTAAGTGCGGTAAGGTGGTTTGTCCGGCAGCAAGCACACCCGGCAGGCCAATGGGGATCCATCCCCAAGATGTTGCCCTAGGTTTACGTGCCGGCAAAGCCTACCCAGTTACGTAGGGCGGACATACAAGGAAAAATCAAACAGGAAAATAACATGCATGTTACCAAAAGTGTTGCAGAGTTATATTACATCAAATTGTTGCTGCAGTTCGAACTAGAGATAGCAATTGTCTTGGTTGTGAACCTGCAGCGGTGATAAAGAATGGGATGCCTAATCCTGGTGATGGCCCTCCACCCTCTGAATTCCGCCGACTCGGCTGATGATGGGCTTGATGCGCTACATGAGCGGCATGAGGTCAGTACCCTCCGGCAAGCTCTCCAGCGCGGCGTCGAAGTCGAGGTCAATGTACCAGTGCACCACCTTGGTGAGAACCTTGGTCGTGGCCCCTGGCAAAACCTCCGGGACTCGTCGGCCAGTGAGGCCGCCCGGTTGGCGTGGAGCCGCTTCAGAGCGCCGACGACCTTTTCGAAGAACATGGTCAGGCTGCAGTTGGCGCTCACGCTCCGTTCTGGGACGTACCTCACATCTGGCATCCCCATGATGGCCAGCTGCGCGGCGGCCTGGTTGGCGATGGTGGCAAGGCAATCGAGCCAACTGTTCTCGCCCGCCACGTGATCCGCGAAGTTGAGGCCCTTGTTCTCCCGCAACTGCTTCTCGGCCTCCAGCTCCTTGGCCAGGGTCCCCTCTCGGGTCTTGGCCTCATCCAGCACCTTCTCGAGACCCTCAAGCTTCAGCTTGAGGTCCTTGATGGATTTGTTGGCCTCAGAGAGCTCCCCAGCCTTGCTGACGACCGCGCCCTGCGCCTCTGTCAGGGCACTGTTGAGCGTGTCCTTCTCCTGGGACAGCTTCAGGGCCTGCTCCTTCAGCCCATTGCGCTCCGCCTCCAACTCCTCCACCATGCCGGCGTAAACCTGGGCTTGGGCATTGAGTGCCTCTTTGTGCCTCTGCTCCAGCTCACTGGTTCGCTGCAAGACAAGCTTCTCCACCTCTGCTTCCTTGTCGTGAAGCATGGCGCCAAGCTTTCCCTCACGCGCAGCGAGGTCCTCCTCCTGGGAGTTCAGCGCGGCCTCGTGCTGGGTCCGGGCAGCTTTGGCGGTCGCGGCCAAATTCCTCGCCGTCTCTTGAGCTTTCTCGACGTCGGCGAGATTCATGGTGAGCTCCACGTCGCGCTTGGCCAGCTCGCCCTGAGCGGCCTTGAGCTCCTTGTGGGCCTCGTGGAACCAGTCTTGCGTCTCGGCAACACGCTCCTGGAGGTCCGCCTCCGCCTTCTCCACCACCGCCGTCCTGGACTTGGCTTTATCCAGGAGGGCGCAGTGGAGCGCCTGGAGCTTCCGGAAGCTGGCGCCCATGGCGTGGAGGAGCCACTCTTCCTGCGAACCGTCGCTGCCAACGATCGGCTCGTCGATGACTTCAAGCCCGGCAGCGGCAAGCACTTCGTCGTCAAACACCTCCCCCTCAACGGGTGTCCTGGTGCTCGACGCGCCTGGAAGGTGGACGAACAAGTTGTCGCTCACCCTCAGGTACTTGTCGGAGCCGGAAGCAGCAGAAGAGGAAGGTTGGTCGCCAGCCACCTCCTCCTCCTCCTCCTCCTCGGCGGTGGCCCCTCCGGCCCCTTCGGCAGGATCCTTGTTGGCCTCCCCAGCGGGGCCCTTGCCGGCCTCCCCGGCGGGCCCTTTGCCGGCCTCCCCGGTAGGCCCTTGGCGGCCTCCTTGGCGGCGATCTTCTCGATGTCTGCCTCGACAGCCTTGGCGATGCCCTCGATGATGGCATCCACGTCCTCTAGGTTCACCGAGGAGGAATCTGGACGCCGAAAAAGGGGGTAAGACAAGGCCAGGACCAAGAGCCAGAAGGAAAAAGAAGCAGGGATGAACGGCGAACGATTTACCTGTGCCAGTACCCGGCTGGGAAATGAAAGTAGCCTCCCCGCCAACATTCAGCGTCGAGGCAAAGCCGCCGGCGCCCAAGTCCTCCTCCTCCTCCTCCATGTGTGTGGGCCCGCTGTCTGGCGCCCTCGCCGGGGACGCCCCTCGGGGTGGCGTGGTCGACGGGGGCGGCGTGTTGGGAGTAGCCCTCTGTGGCTCCTCCTGCTGCTGCTCTCCTCCTACATACCTGGCAAGGTCAGCGCCAAAAGTGTTGTGCCCCAAACACATGTCGACAGGGGGAAGAGTGATGAACTTACGCTGGGGGCTCTGCCGGGGGCTGTTGTCCGGGCTGCTCAACACCACCAATGGCGCCCCCAAAGTACCAACTGGGTGCCGGCCACCTGCTGAGACCTTGGCCCTCTTCACCCTCTGGGCCAGCGTCTCCACATCCCTGCAAACATGAAGACAAGTTAAGATGAGCAACGCAAATTGAGGAGGCAGAGATAACGGAAAAGATCCAGATACTTACTCATCATCTGCCTCCTCCTCTGTTGTTTTCCTCTTCCTCCTCGGGCTGAGGGATCCATAATCAAAGTGACCCCCGTGTCGACGTCCGCCGGAGGAGGAGAAGGAGGTGGAGTCCGGACACGCGTAGATGGAGAAGGTACGGCCGTCTTCTTCTTCACCGTGGCCTTCGCTGGCTTCTTCGCCGCCGCGGCCCTCGTGTGGCGCCCGGACCACTCCAAGGTCAGCTGTGACCGCTCAGCCTGATACGTCTCCAACGTATCTATAATTTTTGATTGCTCCATGCTATATTATCTACTGTTTTGGACTATATTGGGCTTTATTTTCCACTTTTATATTATTTTTGGGACTAACCTATCAACAGGAGGCCCAGCCCAGAATTGTTGTTTTTTGCCTATTTCAGTGTTTCGGAGAAACAAAATATCAAACGGAGTCCAAAGGGAATAAAACTTTCGGGAACGTGATTTTCTCACCGAACGTGATCCAGGAGACTTGGACCCTACTCCAAGGAGTCAAAGAGGCGATCACGAGGGTGGGGGGCTCCCCCCTCCCTAGGGTGCGTCCCCTGCCTCGTGGGCCCCTCGGTGCTCCACCGACGTACTCCTTCCTCCTATATATACCCACGTACCCCCAAACAATTAGATACGGAGCCAAAAACCTAATTCCACCGCCGCAACCTTCTGTATCCACGAGATCCCATCTTGGGGCCTGTTCCATAGCTCCGCCGGAGAGGGCCGTCATCACGGAGGGCTTCTACATCATCCTAGCCCCTCCAATGAAGTGTGAGTAGTTTACCTCAGACCTACGGGTCCATAGTTATTAGCTAGATGGCTTCTTCTCTCTTTCTGGATCACAATACAGTGTTCTCCCCCTCTCTCGTGGAGATCCATTCGATGTAATCTTCTTTTTGCGGTGTGTTTGTTAAGACCGATGAATTGTGGGTTTATGATCAAGTCTATCTGTGAATAATATTTGAATCTTCTCTGAATTCTTTTATGTATGGTTGGTTATCTTTGCAAGTCTCTTTGAACTATCAGTTTGGTTTGGCCTACTAGATTGGTTTTTCTTGCCATGGGAGAAGTGCTTAGCTTTGGGTTCAATCTTGCGGTGTCCTTTCCTAGTGACATAAGGGGCAGCAAGGCACGTATTGTATTGTTGCCATCGAGGATAACAAGTTGGGTTTTTTATCATATTGCATGAAACTATCCCTCTACATCATGTCATCTTGCTTAAGGCGTTACTCTGTTTTTAACTTAATACTCTAGATGCATGCTGGATAGCGGTCGATGAGTGGAGTAATAGTAGTAGATGCAGGCAGGAGTCGGTCTACTTGTCTCGAATGTGATGCCTATATACATGATCATACCTAGATATTCTCATAACTATGCTCAATTCTGTCAATTGCTCAACAGTAATTTGTTCACCCACCGTAGAATATTTACGCTCTTGAGAGAAGCCACTAGTGAAACCTACGGCCCCCGGGTCTATTCTCATCATATCAATCTCCATCACTTTAATCTTGCTTTGCTTTTTTAGTTTGCCTTTTACTTTTCACCTTGCATCTCTATATCAAAAATACCAAAAATATTATCTATCATCTCTATTAGATCTCACCCCCGTAAGTGACCGTGAAGGGATTGACAACCCCTAATCGCGTTGGTTGCGTGGAGCTATTGTTTTTGTGTAGGTACGAGGGACTTGCGTGTAGCCTCCTACTGGATTGATACCTTGGTTCTCAAAAACTGAGGGAAATACTTACGCTACTTTGCTGCATCATCCTCTCCTGTTCGGGGAAATCCAACGCAGCGCTCAAGAGGTAGCAGGAAGAATTTCTGGCGCCGTTGCCGGGGAGGCTTACACAAAAGTCAAGTCAAGATTTGCACTCCCAACAACGAGTCACTTCTGGCGCCGTTGTCTATGCAAAAAGTCAACATACCAAGTACCCATCACAATCCCTATCTCCCGCATTACATTAGTTGCCATCTGCCTCTCGTTTTCCTCTCCCCCACTTCACCCTTGTCGTTTTATTCGCCCTCTCTTTCCCAATCTCCTCCTCTTTTTTCTCTTTGCCTTTTTCTCGTTTGCTCGTTGTTATGTCTGAAATTGGGGAAATTATCACCGATATGGGCGATAATAATATCATAGAAAATTCTGAAGCTCCTGCTGAAGAAACCCTTACCTATCATACAAAAAGATTTCGAATCGGTAGTGGTAATATTATTGGAAAAGGAGTTATTCAAGATTTCTTTACTTGTGCCGGTGCTTTCCCCTCTATGGGTGGTTCTATTCTTCATAGAACTAGTAGTCTTGCGGACGCTATTTCCATGCTTATTGTTGAACTTGAAAGGCAATTTATACATATGCACCCTTCTATACAAAGAATTTTCCTAGAATTTTCTAATATCGAACACTCCTCTGTTAAGCGTGCCGCTACTATCTTTTTGGCTCATGAATTCAGATTCATAATAAAAGAAGCCAAAGAAATCTTTGTGCATTATAGGGTGGATGCTGGCGGTCCTCCCATAGAATCTATCCTCTTTGATCAAGAAGAAATTATGTGTTTTCAATCTCTTGACTATGTTGCTTTCAATGAAAACCTTAGAAAAAAGGTGCCAACCAATATTTTAATTGATAGAATCTCCGAACTTAATGATGATTTGACTATTTGAAATAATGAGTTAGGATACTCTCTTGAGTTTAGGCTCACAAGGTTCTGTCAAAAGAACGCTTACAATGATGAATTGGTTGTGCATTATGAAGGGCCGAAGGAGGAACCCATACCTCCGAAAATTGATCTTGGGGACTTTTGTCCTATTAAATTTAGCCCTTTTGATTACTTTTGCTTGCCTCAAAGGAAACTTGCTGCCGAACATAGAGAATACAAAATGAGTTTCACCGATCTATCTTATTACTACGGCACTACCTAAATCTATCCTCGCTTTGATGCCTAGCTAGGGGCGTTAAACGATAGCGCTTGTTGGGAGGTAACCCAATTTTATTTTAAATTTTTTGTTTTTGCTTCTATTTAGGAATAAATAATCCATCTACCTTCTGTTTATATGTGGTTTTGTGTTTTAATTAGTGTTTGTGCCAAGTTAGACCTAGAGGATCTTCTTGGATGATAGTTATTTGATCTTGCTGTAATTTCCAGAATCTTTCTGTTCACGAAAACAATTGTTAAAAATCACCAGAACATGATAAAATACTGATTCCAATTGCTTCTCATCATTAAAAAAAAATTCTAGGTCGTCCTATTTTGGTAGATTTATGGAGTTTCAGAAGTTTGCATTAGTTACATATTACTACAGACTGTTCTGTTTTTGACAGATTCTGTTTTTCGTGTGTTGTTTGCTTATTTTGATGAATCTATGGCTAGTAAAATAGTTTACAATCCATGGAGAAGTTGGAATACAGTAGGTTTAACACCAATATAAATAAAGAATGAGTTAATTACAGTACCTTAAAGTGGTATTTTGTTTTCTTTCTCTAACGGAGCTCACGAGATTTTTGTTGAGTTTTGTGTTGTGAAATTTTCAAGTTTTGGGTAAATTCTTTTGATGGAAAATATAACAAGGAGTGGCAAGAGCCTAAGCTTGGGGATGCCCATGTCACCCCCAAGATAATCCAAGGACACCAAAAAGTCAAAGCTTGGGGATGCCCCGGAAGGCATCCCCTCTTTCGTCTACTTCCATCGGTAATTTTACTTGGAGCTATATTTTTATTCACCACATGATATGTGTTTTTCTTGGAGCGTCTTGTATTATTTGTGTCTTTGCTTGTTAGTGTGCCACAATCATCCTTGCTGTACACACCTTTTGAGAGATCCATTTATGAATTGGAATTTGGTAGAATACTCTATGTGCTTCACTTATATCTTTTGAGCTTGATAGTTTTGCTCTATGTGCTTCACTTATATCTTTTGAGCCGTATAATTTTTGCTCTAGTGCTTCACTTAGATCTTTTACAGCACAGTGGTGGATTTGTTTTAAAGAAACTATTGATCTCTCATGCTTCAGTTAGATCATTTTGAGAGTCGTTAATAGCATGGTAATTTGCTCAATATTAATATGCTTGGTATTCAAGATTTATGGAACTTTCTTTTGAGTGCGTTGAATACTAAGAAAAGAGTGGAGCTTGATAATTGTTTTGAGATATGAATATGGTGACATTAGAGTCATGCTAGTTGAGTAGTTGTGAATTTAAAGAATACTTGCATTAAAGTTTGTGATTCCCGTAGCATGCACGTATGGTGATTCGTTATGTGATGAAGTCGGAGCACGATTTATTTATTGATTGTCTCCCTTATGAGTGGCGGTCGGGGACGAGCGATGGTATTTTCTTACCAATCTATCCCCCTAGGAGCATGCGCGTAATACTTTGCTTTGATAACTTCTAGATTTTTGCAATAAGTATATGTGTTCTTTATGACTAATGTTGAGTCCATGGATTATACGCACTTTTCCCTTCCTTCCACCATTGCTAGCCTCTCTAATACCGCGCACTTTTCGCCGGTATCATACACCCACCATATACTTCCTCAAAACAGCCACCATACCTACCTATCATGGCATTTCCATAGCCATACCGAGATATATTGCCATGCAACTCTCCACCGTTCCGTTTATTATGACACGCTCCATCATTGTCATATTGCTAGCATGATCATGTAGTTGACATCGTATTTGTGGCAAAGCCATCGTTCATATTTCTTTCATACATGTCACTCTTGATTCATTGCACATCCCGGTACACCGCTGGAGGCATTCATATAGAGTCATACTTTGTTCTAAGGATCGAGTTGTAATTGTTGAGTTGTAAGAAAAATAAAAGTGTGATGATCATCATTTTTAGAGCATTGTCCCAAGTGAGGAAAGGATGATGGAGACTATGATTCCCCCACAAGTCGGGATAAGACTCCGGACGAAAAATAAAAAAATAAAAAGAGGCCATAAAAAAAGAGAAAATGCCCAAATAAAAAAATGAGAGAAAAAGAGAGAAGGGACAATGTTACTATCCTTTTACCACACTTGTGCTTCAAAGTAGCACCATGATCTTCATGATAGAGAGTCTCTCATTTTGTCACTTTCATATACTAGTGGGAATTTTTCATTATAGGACTTGGCTTGTATATTTCAATGATGGGCTTCTTCAAAATGCCCTAGGTCTTCGTGAGCAAGCAAGTTGGATGCACACCCACTTAGTTTCTTTTGTTGAGCTTTCATATACTTATAGCTCTAGTGCATCCGTTGCATGGCAATCCCTACTCACTCACATTGATATCTATTAATGGGCATCTCCATAGCCCGTTGATACGTCTAGTTGATGTGAGACTATCTTCCCCTCTTTTTGTCTTCTCCGCAACCACCATTCTATTCCATATATAGTGCTATATCCATGGCTCACGCTCATGTATTGCGTGAAGATTGAAAAAGTTTTGAAAATGTTAAAGTATGAAACAATTGCTTGGCTTGTCATCGGGGTTGTGCATGATTTAAATACTTTGTGTGGTGAAGATGGAGCATAGCCAGACTATATGATTTTGTAGGGATAACTTTCTTTGGCCATGTTATTTTGAGAAGACATAATTACTTTGTTAGTATGCTTGAAGTATTATTATTTTTTATTTCAGTATGAAATTTTGTCTTGAATCTTTCGAATCTGAATATTCATATCACAATTAAGAAGCTTTGCATTGAAATTATGCCAAGTAGCACTCCGCATCAAAAATTCTCTTTTTATCATTTACCTACTCGAGGATGGGCAGGAATTAAGCTTGGGGATGCCTGATACGTCTCCAACGTATCTATGATTTTTGATTGCTCCATGCTATATTATCTACTGTTTTGGACTATATTGGGCTTTATTTTCCACTTTTATATTATATTTGGGACTAACCTATTAATCGGAGGCCCATCCCAGAATTGTTGTTTTTTTTGCCTATTTCAGTGTTTCGGAGAAACAGAATATGAAACGGAATAAAACCTTCGGGAACGTAATTTTCTCACCGAATGTGATCCAGGAGACTTGGACCCTACTCCAAGGAGTCAAAGAGGCGGTCACGAGGGTGGGGGCGCCCCCCCTAGGGCGCGCCCCCTGCCTCATGGGCCCCTCTGTGCTCCACCGACGTACTCCTTCCTCCTATATTTACCTACGTACCCCCAAACGATTAGATACGGAGCCAAAAACCTAATTCCACCGCCGCAACCTTCTGTATCCATGAGATCCCATCTTGGGGCCTGTTCCGGAGCTCCGCCGGAGAGGGCCGTCATCACGGAGGGCTTCTACATCATCCTAGCCCCTCCGATGAAGTGTGAGTAGTTTACCTCAGACCTACGGGTCCATAGTTATTAGCAAGATGGCTTCTTCTCTCTTTTTGGATCTCAATACAATGTTCTCCCCCTCTCTCGTGGAGATCTATTCGATGTAATCTTCTTTTTGCGGTGTGTTTATTGAGACTGATAAATTGTGGGTTTAAGATCAAGTCAATCTATGAATAATATTTGAATCTTCTCTGAATTCTTTTATGTATGATTGGTTATCTTTGCAAGTCTCATCGAACTATCAGTTTGGTTTGGCCTACTAGATTGGTTTTTCTTGCCATGGGAGAAGTGCTTAGCTTTGGGTTCAATCCTGCGGTGTCCTTTCCCAGTGACAGAAGGGGCAGCAAGGCACGTATTGTATTGTTGCCATCGAGGATAACAAGTTGGGATTTTTATCATATTGCATGAAACTATCCCTCTACATCATGTCATCTTGCTTAAGGTGTTACTCTGTTTTAACTTAATACTCTAGATGCATGCTGGATAGCAGTCGATGAGTGGAGTAATAGTAGTAGATGCAGGCAGGAGTCGGTCTACTTGTCTCGGACGTGATGCCTATATACATGATCATACCTAGATATTCTCATAACTATGCTCAATTCTGTCAATTGCTCAACAGTAATTTGTTCGCCCACCGTAGAATATTTATGCTCTTGAGAGAAGCCACTAGTGAAACCTATGGCCCCCGGGTCTATTCTCATCATATCAATCTCCATCACTTTAATCTTGCTTTGCTTTTTACTTTGCCTTTTACTTTTCACCTTGCATCTCTATATCAAAAATACCAAAAATATTATCTATCATCTCTATCAGATCTCACCCCCGTAAGTGACCGTGAAGGGATTGACAACCCCTAATCGCGTTGGTTGCATGGAGCTATTGTTTTTGTGTAGGTACGAGGAACTTGTGTGTAGCCTCCTACTGGATTGATACCTTGGTTCTCAAAAACTGAGGGAAATACTTACGCTACTTTGTTGCATCATCCTCTCCTCTTCAGGGAAATCCAACGCAGTGCTCAAGAGGTAGCACAGCCCTGCCAGGCAGGACCGGCTCGCCGGAACTGGCCCGCCGCAGGACTCGCCCTCTCCCCACAGCCTGCGTCGGGCCTGTGGTCTCAGCCTCCTCCGACAACGACTCGCCGGTCACATCTTCAACAAGAGGAGCCTCGGTGCCGGCGCTGCTGGCTCCCCCGGCGGCCGCCGCCCATCGGGCGAGCTCCTCCTGCTCCGCGGCCGTCGCGGCCTTGTCCCCCACACCGCCGGTGCTTCCGGCCTCCCTGGCAAGTTGTGCCTCCTTCGCCCTGGTGGCGATGTAGTCTAGCTCCGCCTGGGTGGTGTCCTGGACAAGCAGCCGCTCGGCGTCAGCGTTGACGTACCCCTCATGCAGGGTGTCAAAGAACTGCTGCACTTCGGCGTCCTCCGGATCCTTCCAGCTCGGGTCGGGGCCATGCGCGTTGCAGTCTGGCATCATGGCAATGATCTCGGACCGACGCGAGTTGTTGCACAATGGGACCACCCTCGTCGGCAGCTTGAACAGAGACCCCTTGAGGACCTTGCCGGCCTTCGCGGTGGCCCTCGCGACCTTGCCGGCCCGCTCGACCTCGCCGTCGCGGCCCACGTCGAGCTGGAAGAGTTGCTGACAGAAATGGTCGTGTCCCATCACTGTGAAGTTGTGGTCGAGGCCGGGGCGGAGCCGCATGATGTCGGCGGGTTTCGTGAAGAGCCAGGCTGGCCTCCCCTTGTTATGCAGAGGAGTGATCCGGCGACGGACGAAGTCCGCCCAGATCATCTCAAGGGTGAGCCCGGCCTAGGTAAGCCGGAGAATCCTGGTGGTGGCAACCGTGAGCTTTCCGTCGTCGGCGTCGACGTCGCTCCAATCGCTTCCGCGAACCGGCGGTGCCTGGCGAACACTGCAGAACACCGGCGGGTCCTTCTCTTTGATCCAGCACCACCGGCCCCTCCATTCTTCCCACCTCTCCTTCATGGCGCCTTCCGGGTACGCCCCCTTGGATTTTGGGATCCAGGCGATGCACCCCGACATAGCACCTCCTGTCTGGATCCGAGGGAAGGAGTAATGGCGGAAGAGCGCCGTGTTGGGGTGCACCCCGGCAAAGCCTTCGCAGAGGTGCGCGAAAATGGCCATGCACGCCACCGCATTCGGAGTAAAATCCAGGAGGCGGAAGCCGAAGGTGTGCATGATATCGCTAAAGAAATCGGAGAAGGGAGGACAGAGCCCACAAGAAAAATAATCAACAAAGAAGGGGTACCAATTTGGGGAAGCCTCGGCGCAGTCGGCGGGGATGACACGCGTGGACGGATGCCCCGAATTATCCCCCCCCCCCCCCCCGTCTTCACTCCCCAAAAGGGCCTGAAGGAGTCCCGAAGCTCGAGCACGTCGACTGTCGAGGGGAAGAAGGCGGACTGCATCCGCTGCACCGCCAGCGCACTTTCCGGGGGCTCCGCGACTCCGGCATCCTTAGCCACTCCCTTGCCCTTGGTGGATTTTGGTTCCATGACGGCTGGGGGAGGAGGGCAGGACAAAGGGCGGCGGAGGCACAACGACAGCAAGCAGGAACGAAGCTTGAAGAAGAAGAGGGAGGCAGGCGGAGGTCTCCGAGATTGGGGTTGCGCGGAGGGTAAAAGGAACAGTGTGCCCGCGGTTATCCCTTTTTATGGGGAAGCCGCGGGGCACGCTGCCCATTTACTGTGATGTGACGCATGCGTGTGGAAACTGCCCCACGCATGCCGCCCACGTCACGCACGCCCCTCCACGCTGTGCCGCGCGCGTGGGTCATGGGAAGCAGAGCGCGCGAATAGTCTTACCATGGTAAAAACCGCCCCGCCTGCCCGCGCACCATTTAGGGCCTGGCGCAACAACGTGTCGCGCTTATGTGTGGCCCAGGACCGGGGGCTCCTGTCGGTTTAGAAAAAGAGGGGCACGCTTTTGTACCCCTTTACATGTGCACGGGCAATCAGAGACGCGCCCACGGCCACACCAAGTAGAACAGGGGAGGTGAGCCAAGGTAAGACCAAAGCCCAAGACAATCAGAGCAACGCCAAGGCCAAGACCACAAAGAGCAGAGGGACGAAGGAAGTTCCCCCGACAAGACCCTTTCCAGGCGGCCTTAGCAGGCCCGGCAAGACCCTTGTCGGGATAGCTCGCCCCACACCAACAGAGCGAGCCACCCTTGAGCCCACGGCACCCAAAGCCGTCATCAACGTGGGGCCAGAACTCGGGAAGTCACCTCTGTGGTGGCATGCAGATCTTTGTGAAGACATATTCAAGATCAGATGAGGATTAGAAGACAACGATTCTCGGCAAGATCCTTGCCGAGGAAGGCCACCAGACCCCCGGCAAGGTCCTTTCCAGGGACGACAGCACACCACGGCAAGACCCTTGCCGGGCCACCCGGCAAGACCCTCGCCAAGGACACCAGCGGGGCCACCGCCAAACCCGCGCCGAACAAGCTTCTACCACCGTTCACATGTAGCTGCCAGGCCAACCAGCTGGGCGGGCACCTGCGTGGCAACATGCAGCTCCCAGGTCAACTCATCGAGCGCCTGCATGGCGGCATGCAGATCTTCGTGAAGGATCCGCCACCGCGCCACCTCAGCTGCCTAACTGCCTACATGGCACCACACACCTCACTGGCCAGGGCGCGTGTCAAGGCGAGGAGGAGCGGCGATGGACGGGACGGGCCTCGCCCCCGTCCCCAATAGAGCAAAGGGACACCTAAGCTACGCATTAAAAGCGTCTTGTCCTATAATACGAGCGATAATCTCGGGGCACTGTGCGCCTTTCCACCGCCTGTGTGTCACTGTGGCAGCCCCTTTCAACTATAAAAGGAGGCCCATGGCATACTGGAGGGGGATTCGGCTCTTTCGAACCACGCACTGACCACAGCTAGTTCGAGAGCTCAATAACTCCCAGAAATACACCCACCAAAGCAGGACTAGGGTTTTACGCATCCTTGCGGCCTGAACCTGGGTAAACGATCCATGTGATGTCTACTAGCCCTGCTCTCCTCGCAACCCTGCGCCCCGGCAACCGTTGTAGGGATTCTTGTGATCCCATAGGTGTCGTTCCACACCGACAGTGGGAGCTCTGTAGAATTTCTAATATTATATCTGGATGACATATTGTTGATTTGAAATGATATAGAATTTCTGGATAGCATAAAAGGATACTTGAATAAGAGTTTTTCAATGAAAGACCTCGGTGAAGTTGCTTACATATTGGGCATCAAGATCTATAGAGATAGATCAAGACGCTTAATTGGACTTTCACAAAGCAGATACCTTGACAAAGTTTTGAAGAAGTTCAAAATGGATCAAGCAAAGAAAGGGTTCTTGCCTGTATTACAAGGTGTGAAGTTGAGTAAGACTCAATGCCCGACCACTGCAGAAGATAAAGAGAAAATGAAAGATGTTCCCTATGCTTCAGCCATAGGCTCTATTATGTATGCAATGCTGTGTACCAGACCTGATGTGTGCGTTGATATTAGTTTAGCAGGGAGGTACCAAAGTAATCCAGGAGTGGATCACTGTACAACGGTCAACAACATCCTGAAATACCTAAAAAGGACTAAGGATATGTTTCTTGTATATGGAGGTGACAAAGAGCTCATCATAAATGGTTACGTTGATGCAAGCTTTGACACTGATCTGGACGATTCTAAATCGCAAACCGGATACATGTTTATATTAAATGGTGGAGCTGTCAGTTGGTGTAGTTCTAAACAAAGCGTCGTGGCGGGATCTACGTGTGAAGTGGAGTACATAGCTGCTTCGGAAGCAGCAAATGAAGGAGTCTGGATGAAGGAGATCATATCCGATCTATGTGTCATACCTAGTGTATCGGGTCCAATGAAAATCTTCTGTGACAATACTGGTGCAATTGCCTTGGCAAAGGAATCCAGATTTCACAAGAGGACCAATCACATCAAGAGACGCTTCAATTCCATCCGGGACCAAGTCCAAGTGGGAGACATAGATATTTGCAAGATACATACGGATCTGAATGTTGCAGACACGTTCACTAAGCCTCTTCCACGAGCAAAACATGATCAGCACCAAGGCTCCATGGGTGTTAGAATCATTACTGTGTAAGCCAGATTATTGACTCTAGGGCAAGTGGGAGACTGAAGGAAATATGCCCTAGAGGCAATAATAAATTTATTATTTATTTCCTTATATCATGATAAATGTTTATTATTCATGCTAGAATTGTATTAACCGGAAACATGATACATGTGTGAATACATAGACAAACAGAGTGTCACTAGTATGCCTCTACTTGACTAGCTCGTTAATCAAAGATGGTTATGTTTCCTAGCCATAGACATGAGTTGTCATTTGATTAACGAGGTCACATCATTAGGAGGATGATGTGATTGACTTGACCCATTCCGTTAGCTTAGCACTTGATCGTTTAGTATGTTGCTATTGCTTTCTTCATGACATATACATGTTCCTATGACTATGAGATTATGCAACTCCCGTTTACCGGAGGAACACTTTGTGTGCTACCAAACGTCACAAGTAACTGGGTGATTATAAAGGTGCTCTACAGGTGTCTCCGAAGATACTTGTTGGGTTGGCATATTTTGAGATTAGGATCTGTCACTCCGATTGTAGGAGAGGTATCTCTGGGCCCACTCGGTGATGCACATCACTATAAGCCTTGCATGCATTGTAACTAATGAGTTAGTTGCGGGATGATGTATTGCAGAATGAGTAAAGAGACTTGACGGTAACGAGATTGAACTAGGTATTGAGATACCGACGATTGAATCTCGGGCAAGTAACATACCGATGACAAAGGGAACAACGTATGTTGTTATGCGGTTTGACCGATAAAGATCTTCGTAGAATATGTAGGAGCCAATATGAGCATCCAGGTTCCACTATTGGTTATTGACGGAGACATGTCTGGGACATGTCTACATAGTTCTCGAACCCGTAGGGTCAGCACGCTTAAAGTTTTGGTGACGATTGTATTATGAGTTTTTGTGTTTCCATGTACCGAAGGTAGTTCGGAGTCCCGGATGTGATCACAGACATGATGAGGAGTCTGGAAATGGTCGAGACATAAAGATCGATATATTGGACGACTATGTTCAGACACCAGAATGGTTTCGGAGAGTTTCGGACATATACCAGAGTACCGAGGGGTTACCGGAACCCCCCGGGGAGTTTAATGGGCCAAGATGGGCCTTAGTGGAGAAGAGGAGGGGCGGCTAGGGCTGGCCGCGCGCCCCCTCCCCCTCTAGTCCGAATTGGACATGGAGGGGGGTAGCGCCCCCTTTCCTTCCCCCTCTCTCCTTCCCTTCCTTTCCCCCTCCTACTCCAACTAGGAAAAGAGGGAGTCCTACTCCCGGTGGGAGTAGGACTCCTCCTTGGCACGCCCTCCCCTGGCCGGCCGCCTCCTCCCCTGGTCCTTTATATACGATGACAGGGGGTCACCTCTAGACACAACAATTGATCTCTTGATCTCTTAGCCGTGTGTGGTGCCCCCCTTCACCATATTCCACCTCGATCATATAGTAGTGGTGCTTAGGCGAAGCCCTGCGTCGGTAGCATCATCATCACCGTCACCACGCCGTCATGCTGACGGAACTCTCCCGTGAAGCTCTGCTGGATCGGAGTTCGCGGGACATCATCGAGCTGAACGTATGCTGAACTCGGAGGTGTCGTACGTTCGGTACTTGGATTGGTCGGATCGTGAAGACGTACGACTACATCAACCGCGTTGTGCTAACGCTTCCGCTTTCGGTCTACGAGGGTACGTAGACAACACTCTCCCCTCTCGTTGCTATGCATCACCATGATCCTGTGTGTGCGTAGGAAAAAAAATTAAATTACTACGTTCCCCAACAGCTTTGTGATGGGTTCGATCTTACGGTGCTTGATCCCAGTGACAGAAGGGGAACCGACATGTATGTATCGTTTCTATTAAGGATAACAAGATGGGGACTATTTCTACATAAAAAGATCTTGTCTACATCATGTCATCGTTCTTATTGCATTACTCTGTTTTCCCATGAACTTAATACACTAGATGCATGATGGACAACGGTCGATGTGTAGAGTAATAGTAGTAGATGCAGGCAGGAGTCGTCTACTAATCTTGGACGTATTCCTATATAATGATCATTGCCTGGATATCATCATGATTATTTGAAGTTCTATCAATTGCCCAACAGTAATTCGTTTACCCACCGTTTGCTTTTTTTCTCGAGAGAGGCCACTAGTGAAATCTAAGGGCCCCAGGTCTCTTTCTTATTATATTTGCCTTTGCGATCTATTTTATTTGCTTTTTTAGATCTATTAAACCAAAAATACAAAAATACCTTGCTGCAATTTATTTTATCTCGTGTTCCCGCAAGATCCGTCTATCAAATTATTACAACTCTCTCACGCTCGTTTGCCAATTTCTGGCACCGTTGCCCGAAAGGGATTGACAACCCCTTTAACACGACGGGCTGCATCATAACTTCCTCTTTCGGGAAATACCGACGTAGTCTAGCAGACATCAAAAGGAATTTCTGGCGCCGTTGCCGGGGAGACATCATCAACATCTAACAGTTTCCTAATCACAAATCTCATCACCTTGCAATTTATATTATTTGCCATTTGTCTCCCGTTTTCCTCTCCCCCACTTCACAAAAAAATTGCCGTTTTATTCGCCCTCTTTTCCGTTCGTCGTTTTCTTGCTAGATCTGTTTTTTAGTGCAATCTTGTTGCGTAGTCACAATGACTCAAGAAAACACCAAGTTGTGTGATTTCTCAAATACCAACAACAATGATTTTATTGGCACTCTGATTGCTCCCTCCACTAGTTCGGAATCTTGTGATATTAATACTGCTTTGCTGAATCTTGCTATGAAAGATCAATTTTTCAGTACTCCTAATGAGGATGCCGCGTCCCATCTTAACACATTCGTGGAATTATGCGATATGCAAAAGAAAAAAGATGTGGACAATGATGTTGTGAAGTTGAAATATTTCTGCATTCTTTGCGAGATCATGCAAAAATTTGGTTTTCTTCTTTGCCTTGCAATAGTATCGATTCTTGGAATAAGTGCAAAGATGCTTTTATCACTAAGTATTTTTCGCCCGTGAAAATTATTTTAATTAGAACCCAGATCATGAATTTCAAGCAAGTTGAACATGAGCATGTTGCACAATCTTGGGAAAGGATGAAAATGATGCTAAGGAATTTCCCAACTCATGGGTTAAATCTTTGGAAAATTTTATGTGGGGTTGAATTTTATTTCTCGTAATCTTTTAGATTCTGCCGCAGGTGGTACTTTTATGGAAATTACTTTGGGTGAAGCCAAAAAATTTCTTGATAATATCATGGCAAATTATTCACAATGGAACACCGAAAGAGCTCCTACTAGTAAAAAAGTTAATTCGGTTGAAGAAATTTCTTCTTTGAGTGAAAAAGTTGATGCTCTTATGAAATTCGTTGCTAGTAAAAGTGCTCCTATTAATTTGAATGACATTCCTTTGTCTACTTTGATTGAGCAAAATAGTGATGCCATAGATGTGAATTTTATCTCACGAAACAATTTCAATAACAATGCTTATGGAGGTAATTTTAATCCTAGGCCTTTTACTAGTAATTCCTCTAATAATTATGGTAATTCCTATGGTAATCCTTCTTATAATAATAATAGGAACACCTCTGATCTTGATAACAATATTAAATAATTTATCAACACTTAAGAAGTTTTCAACACTACAGTAGAAGAAAAGTTGAATAAGATTGATGATTTGTCTAGAAGTGTTGATAGAATTTCTCATGATGTAGAAAATCTCAAGATGAAGTTTTTTGTGCCTAAGGTTGAGGAATCAATTAAAGCTCTTTATGTTTCTATGGATGAAAGTAAGAAAAGAACCACTATGCTTAGAGCTAGAAGAGAATTTTTAGAATAAGCATTCTCTAGTGATTGCTTTCATAAAAATGATGAAGATCTTAAAATGATTGGTGTTTCTTCTATTGATTCCTTGTTTAGTGAAATTAAGAATGATGAAAAAGGGACTGAATAAGAGTCAACTTTAGCTAGAAGGCGTCCCGATAATTCGGAGGGTGAAAATCTTGTTAAGAAAATTGATAAAAGTGGGTTTGAGGAGGTCGCAACTTTAACTAGTGATGTGCCCACTCTTTTGGATTACAAAGACTTTAATTATGATAGTTTCTCTTTGATTGATTGTATTTCTTTGTTGCAATCCATGATAAATTTACCCCATGCCTGAGAACAAAATTAAACTTTTACAAAACATATTGTTGATGCTATGATGAAAGCTTTAGAAAAAAGTTGAAATTAGAAGTTTCAGTTCCTAGAAAATTACATGATGAGTGGGAACCTACTATCAAAGTCAATATTAAAGATTATAAGTTTTTTGCTTTATGTGACTTGGGTGCTAGTGTTTCTACAATTCCGAAATCTTTATGTGATGTGCTTGGTCTTACCGATATTGAAGAATGTTCTTTAAATTTGCACTTGGCGGATTCTACTATTAAAAATCCTATGGGAAGAATAATGATGTTCTTATTCTTGCAAAATAGGAAGTATGTGCCCATAGATTTTGTTGTTCTTGATATTGATTGCAATCCGTCTTGTCCAATTATTCTTGGTAGACCGTGTTAGGGAACGTTGCAGAAAATCAAGATTTTTCCTACGGTTTCACCAAGATCCATCTATGAGTTCATCTAGCAACGAGTCATGGGAGAGAGAGATTGCATCTACATACCACTTTGTAGATCGCGAGCGTAAGCGTTCAACGAACGGGGATGAAGTAGTCGTACACACCGTGATCCAAATCACCGGAGATCCTAGCACCGAAAGCACGGCACCTCCGTGTTCAACACACGTACGGTCAGCGTAACGTCTCCTTCTTCTTGATCCAGCAAGGCAAAGGAGAGGTTGGGGAAGAAGACTCCAGCAACAGCACGACGGCGTGGTGATGGTGGAGCCGCAGTACTCTGGCAGGGCTTCGCCGAGCTCTACGGAAGAGGAGGAGGTGTTGGAGAGGGAGAGGGAGGCGCCAGGGCAAAGGGTGTTTAGCCCCCCCTCCCCTCCCCCCTTTATATAACCCCTTGGGGGGGCGCCAGCCCTAGGAGATGGAATCTCCTAGGGGGGGCGGCGGCCAGGGAGGAGGGCTTGCCCCCCAAGCAAGGGGGGCGCCCCCTTTAGGGTTCTCCCCCCCAACCCTAGGCGCATGGGCCTTTGGGGGGGAGGTGCACCAGCCCACATTGGGCTGGTTCCCTTCCTCACTTCGGCCCATGGGGCCCTCCGGGATAGGTGGCCCCACCCGGTGGACCCCCCGGGACCCTCCGGTGGTCCCGGTACAATACCGATAACCCCGAAACTTGTCCCGATGTCCGTATGACGACTTTCCATATATAAATCTTTACCTCCGGACCATTCCGAAACTCCTCGTGACGTCCGGGATCTCATCCGGGACTCTGAACAACATTCGGGTTACTGCATATACATATCTTCACAACCCTAGCGTCACCGAACCTTAAGTGTGTAGACCCTACGGGTTCGGGAGACATGCAGACATGACCGAGACGGCTCTCGGGCAATAACCAACAGCGGGATCTGGATACCCATGTTGGCTCCCACATGCTCCACGATGATCTCATCGGATGAACCACGATGTCGAGGATTCAATTAATCCCGTATACGATTCCCTTTGTCAATCGGTATTTTACTTGCCCGAGATTCGATCGTCGGTATCCCAATACCTCGTTCAATCTCGTTACCGGCAAGTCACTTTTCTCGTACCGTAATGCATGATCCCGTGATCAAACACTTTGATCACATTGAGCTCATTATGATGATGCATTACCGAGAGGGCCCGGTGATACCTCTCCGTCAAGCGGAGTGACAAATCCCAGTCTCGATCCATGTCAACCCAACAGACACTTTCAGAGATACCCGTAGTATACCTTTATAGTCACCCAGTTACGTTGTGACGTTTGGCACACCCAAAGCACTCCTACGGTATCCGGGAGTTACACGATCTCATGGTTTAACTTGACATTGGAAAACTCTAGCAAACGAACTATGCGATCTTATGCTATGTTTAGGATTGGGTCTTGTCCATCACATCATTCTCCTAATGATGTGATCCCGTTATCGATGACATCCAATGTCCATAGTCAGGAAACCATGACTATCTGTCGATCAACGAGCTAGTCAACTAGAGGCTCACTAGGGACATATTGTTGTCTGTTATTCACACATGTATTACGATTTCCGGATAACACAATTATAGCACGAATAAAGACAATTATCATGAACAAGGAAATATAATAATAATGCTTTTATTATTGCCTCTAGGGCATATTTCCAACAGTATCCCACTTGCACTAGAGTCAATAATCTAGTTACATTGTGATGAATCGAACACCCATAGAGTTCTGGTGCTGATCATGTTTTGCCTTAGGGAGAGGTTTAGTCAACGGATCTGCGACATTCAGATCCGTGTGAACTTTACAAATTTCTATGTCTCCATCTTGAACATTTTCACGAATGGAGTTGAAGCGACGCTTGATGTGCCTGGTCTTCTTGTGAAACCTGGGCTCCTTGGCAAGTGCAATAGCTCCAGTGTTGTCACAGAAGAGTTTGAATTGCCCCGACGCATTGGGTATGACTCCGAGGTCGGTGATGAACTCCTTCACCCAAATTGCTTCATGCACAGCCTCCGAGGCTGCCATGTACTCCGCTTCACATGTAGATCCCGCCACGACGCTTTGCTTGCAACTGCACCAGCTTACTGCCCCACCATTCAAAATATACACGTATCCGGTTTGTGACTTAGAGTCATCCAGATCTGTGTTGAAGCTAGCGTCGACGTAACCTTTTACAACGAGCTCTTCGTCACCTCCATAAACGAGAAACATTTCCTTAGTCCTTTTCAGGTACTTCAGGATATTCTTGACCGCTGTCCAGTGTTCCTTGCCGGGATTACTTTGGTACCTTCCTACCAAACTTATGGCAAGGTTTACATCAGGTCTGGTACACAGCATGGCATACATAATAGAACCTATGGCTGAGGCATAGGGGATGACACTCATCTCTTCTATATCTTCTGTCGTGGTCGGACATTGAGCTGAGCTCAATTTCACAGCTTGTAACACAGGTAAGAACCCCTTCTTAGATTGATCCATATCGAACTTCTTCAATATCTTATCAAGGTATGTGCTTTGTGAAAGACCTATGAGGCGTCTCGATCTATCTCTATAGATCTTGATGCCTAATATATAAGCAGCTTCTCCAAGGTCCTTCATTGAAAAACTTTTATTCAAGTAGGCCTTAATGCTATCCAAGAGTTCTATATCATTTCCCATCAAAAGTATGTCGTCTACATATAATATGAGAAATGCTATAGAGCTCCCACTCACTTTCTTGTAAACACAGGCTTCTCCATAAGTCTGTGTAAACCCAAACGCTTTGATCATCTCATCAAAGCGAATGTTCCAACTCCGACATGCTTACACCAGCCCATAAATCGAGCGTTGGAGCTTGCACACCTTGTCAGCATTCTTAGGATCGACAAAACCTTCCGGCTGCATCATATACAATTCTTCCTTAAGGAAACCATTAAAGAATGCCGTTTTGACGTCCATTTGCCATATTTCATAATCGTAGAATGCGGCAATTGCTAACATGATTCGGACGGACTTCAGCTTCGCTACCGGTGAGAAAGTCTCATCGTAGTCAACCCCTTGAACTTGTCGATAACCCTTAGCGACAAGCCGAGCTTTATAGATGGTCACATTACCATCCGCGTATGTCTTCTTCTTAAAGATCCATTTATTTTCTATCGCTCGTCGTTCAACGGGCAAGTCAGTCAAAGTCCATACTTCGTTTTCATACATGGATCCTATCTCGGATTTCATGGCTTCCAGCCATTTGTCGGAATCCGGGCCCGCCATTGCTTCCTCATAGTTCGAAGGTTCACCGTTGTCTAACAACATGATTTCCAAGACAGGGTTGCCGTACCACTCTGGTGCGGAACGTGTCCTTGTGGACCTTCGAATTTCAGTAGGAGCTTGATTAGAAGCATCTTGATCATCATCATTAATTTCCTCTCTAGTCGGTGCAGGCACCTCAGAAACGTTTTCTTGAGTTTCGCCATTTTCTGGTTCAACAGGTAACACTTCATCAAGTTCTACTTTCCCCCCACTTACTTCTTTCGAGAGAAACTGTCGGGGCGGACGGCGTCCCCCCGCGAGCACCTATGGGGCCGGAGCCCCTTTCGTTGTCCGGTGAGGGGGGCGGAGGGAGCACAGAGAGCAGATCGAGGCGGGCACACGGGCGGTTTACCCAGGTTCGGGCCGCGATGGACGCGTAAAACCCTACTCCTGCTTAGTTGTATTGAACTGGGGAGCTCGGGAGCTTGGAGAGCTAGCTGCACCGAGCGTATGGCTGTCTGGATGCCGAATCTCCGAACCCCGGACCCCCCTCTACGTTGCACACGGGCCTCCTTTTATAGCGCAAAGGGGTCACCGACAGGTGTCAACGTAAGAGAAAGGGGTAAAAGTGTAAAAGGGGTGGTAGTTGTAATAGTGCGGGAACGGTGGCGCTACAGTGCGGCACAGTGTTATCATACCTACTTCTGACGGTAGGGGACAAGGGCATTAAATGCCCGTCACGGTCGCCCGGACAGCACCGAGGCGGACCGTTAGGTGCGCCACCGTTCGCCACGATGGCGGCTGCATGCCGCCGCATGCCCCAGGCTGCGCGGTGCCTCGCCACGTGCCCTCGGGGGAAGCCCCGGAGCGACGCGTGGGCGGGCGAGCTGGAGCGCAGTCTTGAGGTGGCGATCTTGCCGCGGCAAGTGGCTTGTCGCGGGGGTCGTCTTCCTGTGCCTGATAGCGTGCCAGCTATCAGGCCTTGCCGGGGCGCTTGGCGCGCCACGGCGGGCTTCTCTTGTGGTGCCTGGGTTCGGCCTTCCCGACAAGCTCCTCTTGTCGGGGTCTCGATCTTCTGTCTCGTATACTTTGTTCTTGGATGGCCTTACATGGGCTCAGTCGTCCCGGCAAGCTCCTCTTGCCGGGGTCTTGTCTTCTTGGCCCGGCAAGCTCCTCTTGCCGGGGGCCTCGTCTTCTTGGCCCGGCAAGCTCCTCTTGCCGGGGGCCTTGTCTTGAATGCTTGGTCTTCTCTTGGCGCTTCCAAGGGCGGGCCTTGCCGCAGGGTGCTACGACTGCCCGTGCACAAGTCTGGGGTACTAAGGTACCCCTACTTTAGTACACCGACAGGAGCCCCCGGGCCTGGGCCACACACGGTGCCGAGCGTCGTTGGGCCAGGCCCTAACGGTGCACGGGCACGCATGGCCTTGGTCGCGCTGCTCCTTAACTCCGCATCCGCCGCGCCTTCCCCAGGCGGCGCGCGCTTACCGCGGCGTCGTGGGGGCGGGGCGTGCGGGGTGAGCGTGACGTGGGTGGCGTGCGCGGGGCTGAACCGCGCAGGCGCGCGTCACGTCACGCACGATCTCTCGATGGCGAGAATGGAGTGTCCGCCCCTTCCCCATATAAGGCAGAGGAAGCGGGAGCGGCTCCCCTCCTTCGCCCTTACTGCGTCCTCTCCCTTCTCCAGAGATCCCATCCGCGCTCCGCCTCCATTTTTCCTCCGCCGCTCGCGCGCACTTGCGGAGCTACCGGATTCTTCGTCTCCCTTCCCTCGCCGCCTCCGCCATGGCCCCGAAGACTGAGAAGGCGAGGGCGGAGAAGACCAAGAAGGAGAAATCGGAGCACGCGGCGATGCTCACCTTGCTGCGGAAGCAGAACCTCGTCTTCGCGCCGAAGCTCGGCGCACGGGAGCTCTGGAACAAGTACTACTTGTTCTGGGCCGAGGAGACCAAGGCGCATCCCCGCACCCGAGCCTATCCGGCCGCCGCCAAGGGCAACTACCCCGGCGGGTATTATTTCTTCGCAGCCTTCTTCCACTGCGGTCTTTGCCCTCCTTTTTCTGATTTCTTCTGCGACATAATGAACACCTTCGGCCTCCACCTTCTTGACTTCACTCCCAACGCCGTCCTCACGATGGCGGTTTTCGCGCATATGTGCGAAAACTATATTGGGGTGTATCCAAACGTCGCGCTTTTTAGGCACTTCTTCATCCCTAGAGTAGAGGCCGGCGCCCCCCTCGCCGGAGGGATATCTTGGGTCTTCCGCCTGAACAAGAAGGATTCCTACTTGCCGGGGGAGCTCCGCGGTAAATGGGAGGAGTGGCGCGCCGACTGGTGCTGGGTCGTCGAGGACCAGCCGCAACCTTTCACCGCGCCGCGCACAACACCTATTATGCGCGGCAAGGATTGGAGCGAGCTGGATTCGGACGACGGCAAGCTCAACGCCGCCCTCATCAGGATTCTCCGTCTTCGGACAGCGAGGCTGTCCGTCGGAGAGGTGGGCGCAGACTTCCTCCGCCGCCGCATCGCCCCTCTTCAAGATAGGAAGAGGCCAGCCTGGGAGTATAGCAACGCGGCGGACATAATGAGGCTGCGCCCCGGGCTCAACTTCAACTTCACGTCGGTGGAGCTGAAGGGGATGGTCCGGGAGCTATTCAAGCATGACCCGGCCCACCCAGAGTGGTTCAGGGAGCCCCGGGGAGTTGTGCCTCTTTGCAACAGCTCGGCCCGGGATTCCCTTCGCGCCATGATGCCCGCGTGCGACTCGCACGGCGTCGACCGCACGTGGATTCCGCCCAGGCCGGACGTCATCTTGAACTTCTTCGACAACCTGGCGGAGGTGGCGAAGAAGAAGGACGAGGCCCAGGGGCTGACGCGGGACACCACCGCGCGAGAGGCAGCATGCATAGCTTCTTGGGCTGAAGAGGCCACCGCAGCCGCAGCGGCCGGGGAGTTCGGCTTCTCGCCCGAAGAGGCGGAGGCCGCGGAGGCGTCCCGCCAAGCGGAGGTGGCGGAGATCTGCGAACTGCTGAAGCTGCCCCCCGACGAGCTCGCCGGGGTTCCCTCTCTGAGGCACTCCGGGATCCAGGGGATCTTGATTGAGGCCGCGGCGAGGGCCACCACCGCCGGAGGACAAGGAGCCACAGCGCAGGACGCTGGGTCCAGCGGGCTCGCCGGGGCGGAGGAGGAGGACGGTGGTGACGACGACTCCGACGGATCCTTGGAGCTCTACGCCGATGACCTTCCCTCAGCGTCGGAGACCTCCTCGTCCCGTGTAAGCCCCCGGCGCTCTCCAGCGAAGCGTCTCCGCAGGACGGCGATGGGGGCAAGGGCGCCGGCCTCCCGGCAACAACCACCCCGCCAAGCGGCACGAGCCTCCCGGGGGAGCCAGGTTGCGACGAGGGCGCCCGGCGCGTCAGCTACGTCAGGGGCGCCCCGTGAGGCAGCGCCACACGGAAAGGAGCCCTTGGAGGGTGGAGCGGCGGCTCCGCCCGCTCCCCGGGCCCCGGCAACCGTCGGGACCGCCAAGCGCCCGAGGGAGACCCCACTGCCCGCTCCCCGCGTGGCCGCGCGTCAGGTGGAGTTTGATTTCTCCGCCCTGAGCGACGACGACGACGAGGACGAACGGGAGTAAGAGCTTTTGAGGTTTCGCATCTTCATGGACTTGGCCTTGACTGTCGCAGGCTCTGATCTTGTTTCTCGTCTTAACTTCAGGACCTTGGCGGAGCGAGCGGCGAAGAAAGCCAAGGCGCCCGTGGTCGAGGTTGTGGGCGACTCGCCCACCGCGGCAACTGGGGGCGTGCCGGAGCCCAGCCTGCCGGATCCGAGTGCTGCTCCGAGGGGCAGCCCCCAGCGTAGCCCCCAGCGCAGCTCCCAGCGTAAGTCTGGGTTCCGTACTTTCGCTCGTCGGGAGCGCTTGAGGGATCGTCTCTGCGCTGGTATCCTGATAATACTGTCTCATGCAGAGGTGGAGCCGCAGCCGCAGGAGCGGCCAGAAACCGCCCCCGAGGAGCCGCGGGCCCCGCCGTCCCCGCCAAGGCCGAGCTCTCCGGTAAAGGAGAGCACCCCGCCAAGGGCGAGCACTCCGCCGAGGGCGAGTACCCCGCCAGGGGCGGGTAGCCCGGCGAGGGCGGTGACCCCGCCAAGGCAGAGCTCCCCGGCGAGGGAACCCGCCGCTGATGACGTCCGCCTAGGTAAGCTCTGTGACTTAGCCATCTTGGGTTCGTCCTTTCCTTTTGGATGTTTGCTTGAATTTCTTTTGCTCTCTGTTCTCCTTCTTCTAGATTCCCCTCCCCCCGAGCAGATGGAGACGGAGGTCATCATCGTCGAGGAGGAGGAGGGCGCGCGCGGCGGCAGCGGCGACGCCCCTGTCGCCGAGGACGCGGCGGCAGCTGCCGAGTCATCCGCGCAGGAGACCGCCCCAGCGTCGGCCGCAACGGCCGGGGAGGGGGACGGCGGTCGCACTGCCGACCCGGAGGCAGCAGGAGCATCAGGTGCTGCGCCGGCCGCCGACCCCTCCGCCGAAAAGGAGCGGGCGGGCCATTACCTTGAAGCCCCCAATGGCATCTTCATCCAGGTGCCATGGGGCTCTTCTGCGCGGGCCCCCGCGGAGGGCGAGGCCCTTGATGGGGAGGTCCTCGCCTCCGCGGGCCTGAAGATTGTCGAGGCGCCCGGCGGGGCCGAAGAGCCCGAGGAGGAGAAGCTGCTTCGCCGGCTCCTGGCCCTTTACCGGGCTCGGCAGGCGAAGCTTGCTTCCCGGGAGGCCCTCGCTGCGGAGGCCGCCGTCAAGATGGAGAAGCGTGCGACGGAGCTCCGCGCCGCCAACCAAGCTGCCCTCCGCGGCGTGGCGGAGGAGCGCGAGAGGATCGCCGGGGAGTACCAGGAGTGGGTGCTGCAGAAGGCCGACGCCGAAGAGCAGCAGCGGCTCGCCGGGGAGGAGCTGTCCCGGCGAGAGGGAGCGCTTGCCCAGCTGCAGGCCAATCTCAACTCCCACGAGGAGGAACTTGCCGCTCGGGAGCGGGCCCTTGGCGAGGAGCTGAAAGAGGCGAAAGCCGCCGCGGCTGCCGCGGAGGCCGCCAGGGAGGAGCTTGCCGCCAAGGTCACGCAGCTAGAGGAGTCGTTGAGGGCGAGCGCGGAGAGGGTCGGCGCGCTCAATGCGGAGCGGGAGAAGGACGCCCACGCCAACTCCGAACTCCAGGCGCGTCTCTCCAAGCAGGGCGACAAGCTGAAGGCCGCCAAGGACTCCATCGAGGCCCTGGAGCTGAAAGTCTCCGCGCTGGAGGAGGGGCTCCGCAAGGAGCGAAGCTTGGCGGAGAGCGCCAACACTGCGGCCGAAGACTTCCGTCGGACCGTCGCGGTGTGGACCGAGGACCTGGTGTCTTCTGCTTCCAACATCGACCAGGAGTTGCTGGCGTTGAAGTTGGAACACCTCATCTACTCTCCGGACCCGGACCTCCCTCACAGCGCCAAGCTCAGCCTCTTCTTCAGAGGGGTCGCGCCGGCTCTTGCGGATCTTCGGAAGAAGATCCCCGCGCAACTGGCCGAGGAGACGCGCCGGGCCTGCGCGGGAACCTTGGAGCGTGTGCTGACGAAGATTGTATACCGCAACCCCGGTATAAATCTCATCAACGTTCTTCGCAGCCTGCCGGCCGACGCTGACATGGAGGCGCTGAAGGAGCAGGTCGCCGACATCATCGCCAGAGTGGGCAAGATTTCCAGGATCGAGGGCGACCGCGTAGACTAGGCCCCCTTTATCTTATCTCTTTTTGTAGCTGCACACGGCGTTATGAGCTCATTAGTCACTGTGACAAGT
Organism: Aegilops umbellulata; assembly: GCA_032464435.1. NCBI lineage: Eukaryota > Viridiplantae > Streptophyta > Magnoliopsida > Poales > Poaceae > Aegilops > Aegilops umbellulata. The sequence goes on along the minus strand of CP136060.1, from coordinate 174,662,959 downwards.
TACGTAAGGTTTCTACCTTAGCTGAACCAATCAGTGCATCGTTATCTTCCTTGTCCTGGCCCTTTACTTTGTACGCTTTTCGCCCTACGCTCCCGGGGAACTTCCCGGCAAGGAGCCCTTGGGCTTATAGCGGCCTGCTGGCCAAGGCCTCACCGGGAAGCAACCTCGCCGCAGCCAGTCGCAATCGCGCTCCGCTTGTTGAGTGAGCTCGGAAACGAAACAAGGGCGCGACGCTCATCGCAGCTCGCTTGAATCGTTGAGCGTACTCGAAACAAGGTGAGGGTGCGGCTAGCCGCGGGTAGGTTCCTCCGCGCACAGGTTTTCCATACAAAGTGTGACTGTTCAAGGAAGACAACCGAAAATTAAGAATCTGAACTGCTCAAATTCTAATAACTTAGCTTATGCATAACGCTCGTCCCTCGACGAGGCTTCTTTTTCTCGGACAGCACTTGGTTCCAGCACTTGGTTCCTCTCCCATCTCCTTCCTCCGGCAAACTTTGTGCGCGAGGAACGCTCCCTCTGTCTAAGAGGCGAGGAAAATAAAGAGGGAAGCAAGCACATGGCCTTTCGGCGTGCTGATGCTCACTGGACATGCATGTTACGCAGGATGCCAAATAATACATGCAAATAACGAAGAGGAGCATGTAGAAGGCAAAAAGCGCAAAGCATAGGAGCTTTCACTGATGTGCGGGGTCTGCGCCCGCCCCTTGCGCCAAGGATCACATGCAACTGCGGCAAGACTTGGGCAGGGAGGTTGGTTGACGGAACGGGTTCCGGCAACCGCGCTGGCGAAACTCCTCCCACGGTCGGCGTCGACTCGTTTGGATCTTGGCGGACGAAGCGCGCCGAAGAACGAGGTCGCCTTTTTCGCGGCCTCCGGCGCTAACCGCTGCGGCTACAGGAGCGGCGCAGGGTTCGCTGGAAGCGATCGGTTCGCCCAGCGGCCGGAAGGCGGTCCTCCTCAAGGAGCAGCTGCTTCTTGCCCGAACTCTGCGTGAGTGGGTACTCGAGGAGGGCCGTGCACGATTCCGTAGGGAGGAATGCCTCCGCCCCGCGGAGCGGGGCGGAAAGGTACCTGTTCATACCTGAGATTACCAGTGTTCGCCTGAATCAGATCCGTACAACCTCGACGCGCCCCCTACCTGGCGCGCCAAAGATGTCGGGGCGGACGGCGTCCCCCCGCGAGCACCTATGGGGCCGGAGCCCCTTTCGTTGTCCGGTGAGGGGGGCGGAGGGAGCACAGAGAGCAGATCGAGGCGGGCACACGGGCGGTTTACCCAGGTTCGGGCCGCGATGGACGCGTAAAACCCTACTCCTGCTTAGTTGTATTGAACTGGGGAGCTCGGGAGCTTGGAGAGCTAGCTGCACCGAGCGTATGGCTGTCTGGATGCCGAATCTCCGAACCCCCGGACCCCCCTCTACGTTGCACACGGGCCTCCTTTTATAGCGCAAAGGGGTCACCGACAGGTGTCAACGTAAGAGAAAGGGGTAAAAGTGTAAAAGGGGTGGTAGTTGTAATAGTGCGGGAACGGTGGCGCTACAGTGCGGCACAGTGTTATCATACCTACTTCTGACGGTAGGGGACAAGGGCATTAAATGCCCGTCACGGTCGCCCGGACAGCACCGAGGCGGACCGTTAGGTGCGCCACCGTTCGCCACGATGGCGGCTGCATGCCGCCGCATGCCCCAGGCTGCGCGGTGCCTCGCCACGTGCCCTCGGGGGAAGCCCCGGAGCGACGCGTGGGCGGGCGAGCTGGAGCGCAGTCTTGAGGTGGCGATCTTGCCGCGGCAAGTGGCTTGTCGCGGGGGTCGTCTTCCTGTGCCTGATAGCGTGCCAACTATCAGGCCTTGCCGGGGCGCTTGGCGCGCCACGGCGGGCTTCTCTTGTGGTGCCTGGGTTCGGCCTTCCCGACAAGCTCCTCTTGTCGGGGTCTCGATCTTCTGTCTCGTATACTTTGTTCTTGGATGGCCTTACATGGGCTCAGTCGTCCCGGCAAGCTCCTCTTGCCGGGGTCTTGTCTTCTTGGCCCGGCAAGCTCCTCTTGCCGGGGGCCTCGTCTTCTTGGCCCGGCAAGCTCCTCTTGCCAGGGGCCTTGTCTTGAATGCTTGGTCTTCTCTTGGCGCTTCCAGGGGCGGGCCTTGCCGCAGGGTGCTACGACTGCCCGTGCACAAGTCTGGGGTACTAAGGTACCCCTACTTTAGTACACCGACAGAAACTCTTTCTCTAGAAAGGATCCATTCTTGGCAACAAAGATCTTGCCTTCGGATCTGAGGTAGAAGGTATACCCAACAGTTTCTTTAGGGTATCCTATGAAGACGCATTTTTCCGACTTGGGTTCGAGCTTTTCAGGTTGAAGTTTCTTGACATAAGCATCGCATCCCCAAACTTTTAGAAACGATAGCTTAGGTTTCTTCCCAAACCATAATTCATACGGTGTCGTCTCAACGGATTTCGACGGATCCCTATTTAAAGTGAATGCGGCAGTCTCTAAAGCATAGCCCCAAAAAGATAGCGGTAAGTCGGTAAGAGACATCATAGATCGCACCATATCTAATAGAGTGCGATTACGACGTTCGGACACACCATTACGCTGAGGTGTTCCAGGCGGCGTGAGTTGTGAAACTATTCCACATTTTCTTAAGTGTGTGCCAAATTCGTGACTCAAGTATTCTCCTCCACGATCTGATCGTAGAAACTTGATCTTTCTTTCACGTTGATTTTCAACCTCACTCTGAAATTCCTTGAACTTTTCAAAGGTCTCAGACTTGTGTTTCATTAAGTAGACATACCCATATCTACTCAAGTCATCAGTGAGGGTGAGAACATAACGATAGCCACCGCGAGCCTCAACACTCATTGGACTGCACACATCGGTATGTATGATTTCCAATAAGTTGGTTGCTCGCTCCATTGTTCCTGAGAATGGAGTCTTGGTAATTTTACCCATGAGGCATGGTTCGCACGTGTCAAATGATTCATAATCAAGAGACTCTAAAAGTCCATCTGCATGGAGCTTCTTCATGCGTTTGACACCTATGTGACCAAGGCGGCAGTGCCACAAATATGTGGGACTATTGTTATCAACTTTAACTCTTTTGGTATTCACACTATGAATATGTGTATCATCACATACGAGATTCATTAAGAATAAACCATTAACCATCGGAGCATGACCATAAAACATATCTCTCATATAAATAGAACAACCATTATTCTCGGATTTAAATGAGTGCCATCTCGAATTAAACGAGATCTAGACACAATGTTCATGCTCAAACTTGGCACTAAATAACAATTGTTGACGTTTAAAACTAATCCCGTAGGTAAATGTAGAGGCAGCGTGCCGACGGCGATCACATCGACCTTGGAACCATTCCCGACGCGCATCGTCACCTCGTCCTTCGCCAGTCTCCGTTTATTCCGCAGCTCCTGCTTTGAGTTACAAATGTGAGCAACTGCACCGGTATCAAATACCCAAGAGCTACTGCGAGTACTGGTAAGGTACACATCAATTACATGTATATCACATATACCTTTGGTTTTGCCGGCCTTCTTGTCCGCTAAGTATTTGGGGCAGTTCCGCTTCCAGTGACCACTTCCCTTGCAATAAAAACACTCAGTCTTGGGCTTGGGTCCATTCTTTGGCTTCTTCCTGGCAACTTGCTTACCGGGCGCGGAAACTTCCTTGCCGTCCTTCTTGAAGTTCTTTTTACCCTTGCCCTTCTTGAACTTAGTGGTTTTATTCACCATCAACACTTGATGCTCCTTCTTGATTTCTACCTCTGCTGATTTCAGCATAGCATATACCTCAGGAATGGTCTTTACCATCCCCTGCATATTGTAGTTCATCACAAAGCTCTTGTAGCTAGGTGGAAGCGATTGGAGGATTCTGTCAATGACCGCTTCATCCGGGAGATTAACTTCCAGTTGAGTCAAGCGGTTGTGCAACCCAGACATCTTGAGTATGTGCTCACTGACAGAGCCATTTTCCTCCATCTTACAGCTAAAGAATTTGTCGGAGACTTCATATCTCTCGACCCGGGCATGAGCTTGGAAAACCATTTTCAGCTCTTCGAACATCTCATATGCTCCATGTCTCTCAAAATGCTTTTGGAGCCCCGGCTCTAAGCTGTAAAGCATGCCGCACTGAACGAGGGAGTAATCATCGCAGCGTGACTGCCAAGCGTTCATAACGTCTTGTTCTGCAGGGAGAATTGGTGCGTCACCCAGCGGTGCTCGTAGGACATAATCTTTCTTGGCAGCTATGAGGATGATCCTCAGGTTCCGGACCAGTCCGTATAGTTGCTACCATCGTCTTTCAGCTTGGTTTTCTCTAGGAACGCGTTGAAGTTGAGGACTACGTTGGCCATTTGATCTACAAGACATATTGTAAATATTTAGACTAAGTTCATGATAATAAAGTTCATTTAATCAAATTATTTAATGAACTCCCACTTAGATAGACATCCCTCTTCTAGTCATCTAAGTATTACATGATCCGAGTCAACTAGGCCGTGTCCGATCATCACGTGAGACGGACTAGTCAACATCGGTGAACATCTTCATGTTGATCGTATCTTCTATACGACTCATGCTCGACCTTTCGGTCTTCTGTGTTCCGGGGCCATGTCTGTACATGCTAGGCTCGTCAAGTCAACCTAAGTGTTTTGCGTGTGTAAATCTGTCTTACACCCGTTGTATGTGAACGTTAGAATCTATCACACCCGATCATCACGTGGTGCTTTGAAAAAACGAACTGTCGCAACGGTGCACAGTTAGGGGAAACACTTTCTTGAAATTATTATGAGGGATCATCTTATTTACTACCGTCGTTCTAAGTAAACAAGATGCAAAAACATGATAAACATCACATGCAATCAAATAATAAACGTGACATGATATGGCCAATATCACATAGCTCCTTCGATCTCCATCTTGGGGCTCCATGATCATCTTGTCACCGGCTTGACACCATGATCTCCGTCATCATGATCTCCATCATCATGTCTCCATGAAGTTGCTCGCCAACTATTACTTCTACTACTATGGCTAACGCGTTTAGCAATAAAGTAAAGTAATTTACATGGCGTTTCTCAATGACACGCAGGTCATACAAAAAATAAAGGCAACTCCTATGGCTCCTGCCGGTTGTCATACTCATCGACATGCAAGTCGTGATTCCTATTACAATAGCATGAACATCTCATACATCACATATAGATCATTCATCATTCATCACAACTTTGGCCATATCATATCACAAAGCACTTGCTGCAAAAACAAGTTAGACGTCCTCTAATTGTTGTTGCAAGTTTTTACGTGGCTGAATTAGGGTTCTAGCAAGAACGTTTTCTTACCTACATGAAAACCACAACGTGATTTGTCAACTTATATTTACCCTTCATAAGGACCCTTTTCATCGAATCTGCTCCAACTAAAGTGGGAGAGACAGACACCCGCCAGCCACCTTATGCAACTAGTGCATGTTAGTCGGTGGAACCGGTCTCACGTAAGAGTACGTGTAAGGCTGGTCCGGGCCGCTTCATCCCACAATACCGCTGAAGCAAGATAAGACTAGTAGCGGCAAGAAAGTTGACAACATCTACGCCCACAACAAATTGTGTTCTACTCGTGCAATGGAGAACTACGCATAAACCTAGCTCATGATGCCGCTGTTGGGGAACGTTGCAGAAAATCAAGATTTTTCCTACGGTTTCACCAAGATCCATCTATGAGTTCATCTAGCAACGAGTCATGGGAGAGAGAGATTGCATCTACATACCACTTTGTAGATCGCGAGCGGAAGCGTTCAACGAACGGGGATGAAGTAGTCGTACACACCGTGATCCAAATCACCGGAGATCCTAGCACCGAAAGCACGGCACCTCCGTGTTCAACACACGTACGGTCATCATAACGTCTCCTTCTTCTTGATCCAGCAAGGCAAAGGAGAGGTTGGGGAAGAAGACTCCAGCAACAGCACGACGGCGTGGTGATGGTGGAGCCGCAGTACTCCGACAGGGCTTCGCCGAGCTCTACGGAAGAGGAGGAGGTGTTGGAGAGGGAGAGGGAGGCGCCAGGGCAAAGGGTGTTTAGCCACCCCTCCCCTCCCCCTTTATATAACCCCTTGGGGGGGCGCCAGCCCTAGGAGATGGAATCTCCTAGGGGGGGCGGCGGCCAAGGAGGGGGGCTTGCCCCCCAAGCAAGGGGGGCGCCCCCTTTAGGGTTCCCCCCCCCAACCCTAGGCGCATGGGCCTTTGGGGGGGGAGGTGCACCAGCCCACATTGGGCTGGTTCCCTTCCTCACTTCGGCCCATGGGGCCCTCCGGGATAGGTGGCCCCACCCGGTGGACCCCCCGGGACCCTCCGGTGGTCCCGATACAATACCGATAACCCCGAAACTTGTCCCGATGTCCGTATGACGACTTTCCATATATAAATCTTTACCTCCGGACCATTCCGAAACTCCTCGTGACGTCCGGGATCTCATCCGGGACTCTGAACAACATTCGGGTTACTGCATATACATATCTTCACAACCCTAGCGTCACCGAACCTTAAGTGTGTAGACCCTACAGGTTCGGGAGACATGCAGACATGACCGAGACGGCTCTCGGGCAATAACCAACAGCGGGATCTGGATACTCATGTTGGCTCCCACATGCTCCACGATGATCTCATCGGATGAACCACGATGTCGAGGATTCAATTAATCCCGTATACGATTCCCTTTGTCAATCGGTATTTTACTTGCCCGAGATTCGATCGTCGGTATCCCAATACCTCGTTCAATCTCGTTACCGGCAAGTCACTTTTCTCGTACCGTAATGCATGATCCCGTGATCAGACACTTTTATCACATTGAGCTCATTATGATGATGCATTACCGAGAGGGCCCGGTGATACCTCTCCGTCAAGCGGAGTGACAAATCCCAGTCTCGATCCATGTCAACCCAACAGACACTTTCAGAGATACCCATAGTATACCTTTATAGTCACCCAGTTACGTTGTGACGTTTGGCACACCCAAAGCACTCCTACGGTATCCGGGAGTTACACGATCTCATGGTCTAACTTGACATTGGAAAACTCTAGCAAACGAACTATGCGATCTTATGCTATGTTTAGGATTGGGTCTTGTCCATCACATCATTCTCCTAATGATGTGATCCCGTTTTTGATGACATCCAATGTCCATAGTCAGGAAACCATGACTATCTGTCGATCAACGAGCTAGTCAACTAGAGGCTCACTAGGGACATATTGTTGTCTGTTATTCACACATGTATTACGATTTCCGGATAACACAATTATAGCACGAATAAAGACAATTATCATGAACAAGGAAATATAATAATAATGCTTTTATTATTGCCTCTAGGGCATATTTCCAACAGACCGTTTTTACGCACTATTGGTGATGTAATTGATATGAAAGCAGGCAATACTAAGTTCGAATTTCCACCAAGGAAGGGTATGGAACAGTTCCTTAGAACAAGAATTAGGCCACCATATGAACCAATCATGAGGGCATCATTTGGATCTAGAAACAAAGATGACAATACTTAGATCATTGCTTTATGCCTAGATAGGGGCGTGAACAATAGCGCTTGTTGGGAGGTAACCCAATGAATAAAATTTATTTTTGTATTTTGCTTTCTGTTCTTGTGTGTTTGCACAATTATGCTACTGTTATGATTGTGTTTTTTGTGTTTTGATTAGTGTTTGTGCCAAGCAAAGCCTTTAGGATCTTCTTGGGTGATAGTTGCTTTAATCTTGCTGAAAGACAGAAACTTTTGCGTCCAGAATTACAATTTTTAAAAATCACAGAAGCCAGGAAAAATTCTGAATTTTTTACAGTAGATTGATATACAAATTGCCCAGGTTTTCCTAATTTTTCATAAGTTTTGGATTTACAAAAGTATTTAAACTATTTAGATTGCTACACACTGTTCTATTTTTGACTGATTCTGTTTTCTTTGCATTGTGTGCTTGTTTTGATGATTCTATGGGTTTTTTTAAGAGTTTTTACCATAGAAAAGTTGGAACACAGTAGATATTATAGTAGTGATTTGCTTTCTTATACTAACGGATCTCACGAAGGTTTTGTTGAGTTTTGTGTGATTTAAGTTTTCAAGTTTTGGGTGATGTTACGCTGGATGAAGGAATAAGGAGTAAGAAGAGCCTAAGCTTGGGGATGCCCATGGCATCCCAAGCTATTATCCAAAGAGAAGCAAGCAACTAAGCTTGGGGATGCCCGAGTGCCATCCCCTCTTTCTTCTAACGACCATCGGTATTTTACTCAAAGCTATATTTTTGTTCGTCACATACTATGAGTTTTTCTTGGAGCGTCTTGTATGATTTGAGTCTTTGCTTGTTTTACTTTTTGTTCTAAGTCATGAATCCTTGCTGGACACACCTATTTGAGAGAGCCAAAATTATGCCATGACTTGTTAGAATTGCTCTCTATGCTTCACTTAAATCTTTATGAGCTATGGAATTGCTCTAGTGCTTCACATATATCTTTTTGAGCATGGTGTGCTTTAGTATTTTTGAAGAAATTCTCTCTTGCTTCACTTAAATTAATTTGAGAGAAAGAAATATTATGCTCATGATCTTCACTTTACATTTGTTCGAGCTTATCAAAAGCAACACATGAAAATTAGTCCCAAAGTGATAGATATCCAAGAAGGATATAATAAAAACTTTCATGAAGATCATTGGACAAAATTAACTTGATTCCTTGTAATAGTTTTGAGATATGATGATGTGATATGTGAGTCATGTTGATGAGTAATTATGCTTTAGTAAGAATATTGATGTTAAGGTATGTGATTCCCTATGCAAGCACGAAAGTCAATAGTTATGCAATGAAATTATATCCTACTTTTAGTTCATTATTCGGTGTTAATTATGCTCAATGCTCGCTTATGAGATTATTCGTTTCTTGGTTGGTCGCTTCTCAATCTTTTGCTAGCCTTCATTTTGCACTAAGTATGATCACTACTTGTGCATCCAAAATCCTTTAAACCAGTTTTGCCACATGAGTCCACCATACCTACCTATATGCGGTATTCTTTTGCCGTTCTAAGCAAATTTGTATGTGCCATCTCTAATTTTCAAAATAAACTCTCTTTTGTGTGCTCATACCGCTCATGAACCGGTAGGGGTGGCTAATATATTTCCATGCTAGATATGTTATTCTCACGATGAGTGTTTATTCACTTGTCATTGCACGAGAGTAAGGCAAAGGTATTAGGGATGCCCAGTCCCGAAATGAAAAATGAATTTACTTTATGTTATCAAATAATAAATTCCTTGGGAAGTGTTGGTATGGAAGGCACCTCTGGATACGGTTAGCCATGGAAATCGAAAGTATGGTTGAAAAAGGAATGAACTTTAATTTTTGTTTGGGAACCGCCTATGATATATCTAGCATGGAAAGTATTGGGAACTACTCGATCGTTCTCGTTGACAGGAAAAGCATGCCTCCCAAAAAATATTATCTATGTTTTTTGCTTTGAGCTCTGGCACCTCTGCAAATCCCTACTTCCCTCCGCGAAGGGTCTTTCTTTTACTTTATGCGATTTTTATTTTCAATTTGAGTCTCCATCTTCTCTTATAAAGTGATACGTCTCCAACATATCTATAATTTTTTATTGTTCCATGTTGTTTTTATTATCAATCTTGGATGTTCTATAATCATTTTATAGTCACTTTATATCATTTTCTGGTACTGACCTCTTGACATAGTGCCAAGTGCCAGTTGCTGTTTTTTTTCATGTTTTTCACATCGCAGGTAATCAATATCAAACGGAGTCCAAATGCCACGAAACTCCATGATGATTTTTTATGGGCCAGACGGAAGGCAATGAGCCCTGGTTGCACCTGGTGGATGCCCTGCCCTGGTGGGTTGTGCCCACCTCGGATGCCCCCCGGACCGCCTCTTTTCTCTATAAATACCCCAATATTCCAGAAACCCTAAAAGCATCGCTGAAATATTCATCCAGCCGCCGCAGAGTCCAGAACCACCAGATCCAATCTAGACACCATCGCGGAGGGGTTCACAACTTCCATTGGTGCCTCTCTGATGATGCGTGAGTAGTTCTTTGTAGACCTTCGGGGCCGTAGTTAGTAGCTAGATGACTCTCTCTATCTCTCTTGCTGAATTCTCAATACAATGGTCTCTTGGAGATCCATATGATGTAACTCTTTTTGCGGTGCGTTTGTTGGGATCTGAAGAACTTTGAGTTTATGATCATGTCGGCAGGAAATCTGCCTCCACCAACACCTATGGGGACCGAGCCCCTTTCTTGGTTCGGCGGGGGGCGGAGGTCGCGCGAAGAGCGGATCGAGGCGGTGCGCACAAGGGATTTACCCAGCTTCGGGCCGCAAGGATGCGTAAAACCCTACTGCCGCTTTGTGGTTTTGGTATTGTGTTCTTGCTCGGGAGCGTGTGGTGCTACAGTACACGCGAGCTGCTGGTGAGACCGAGCGTGAGTGGCCTCCTTCCTCCCTTTCCTCGTTGCGCATGGGGCCTCCTTTTATATGTGCAAGGGGTTACCCATAGGTGGCAACGTAGGCGGGGGCAAAACTGGAAAACGCTGTGTTGGGTACAGCTGTTTGCACAGTGCTATCATACCTAACTCTAACGGCAGGGGACAAGGGCATTAAATGCCCGTCCGCATCGCCCAGACGGTGCAGGAAAGGGGTCGTCTGGAGCGCCACCGTTTGCCACGATGGCTACTCTGTCAGCGTTGCTTTGCCACCGCATGCCCCTGGCTGCCCAGCCTCTCGCCACGTACGCCTGGAATGGCCCCAGGGCGACGCGTGGGTGGATGAGCTGGAGCGCAGGCGCGGGGTGGTGACTTGTCGCGGCAAGCGCCTTGCCGCGGTTGATGCCTTGTCGCGCCCGGGAGCTTGTCGCTCACCGGTCCTTGCCGGGACGCGGAGCGCGTCGCAGCAAGTCTCTTGTCGTGCCTTGGTTGGCCTTCCCGGTGAGCTCCTCTTGCCGGGGCCTTGTGCTTCGAGCGGGCGTCCCGGCAAGCTCCTCTTGTCGGGGCCTTGCTCTCTTCGGGTGGCCTTCCCGGCAGGCTCCTCCTGCCGGGGTCTTGGCTCAAATACTTTGTTCTTGGATGGCCCAAAAAGGGACCACGTAGAGTCTTGGCGGTCGCCTGGCAAGCCTGGCCGCGGGGTGCTACAACTGTCCGTGCACAAGTTCGGGGTACTAAGGTACCCCTACTTTAGTACACCGACAGATCAGTTGTATCTTTTTATATCCATGAAAGTAGTTTGAGTTTTTTTGATTTCTTATATGCATGATCTCTTATAGCCTCGTATTTCTTCTCCGATATTTGGGTTTTGTTTGGCCAACTTGATCTATTTATCTTCCAATGGGAAGAGGTGCTTTGTAGTGTGTTCGATCTTATGGTGCTTGATCCCAGTGACAGAAGGGGAACCGACACGTATGTATCATTGCTACTAGAGATAAAATGATGGGGTCTATATCTACATAAATAGATCTTATCTACATCATGTCATCGTTCTTATTGCATTACTCCATTTTTCCATGAACTTAATACACTAGATGCATGCTGGATAGCGGTCGATGTGTGGAGTAATAGTAGTAGATGCAGGCAGGAGTCGGTCTACTAATCTTGGACGTGATGCCTATGTTATGATAATTGCCTGGATATCGTCATAATTATTTGAAGTTCTATCAATTGCCCAACAGTAATTTGTTTACCCACCGTTTGCTATCTTTCTCGAGAGAAGCCACTAGTGAAACCTACGGCCCACGGGTCTTCTTTCTCATATATTTGCTTTGCAATCTTTTGTTTTTTGCTCTTTTTATTCAGATCTATTAAAACAAATATACAAAAATACTTTGCCGCACTTTCTTTTATTTGCGATCTATTATTTCAATCTATTACAACTTTCTCCCGTCAACACGCAATTTCTGGCGCCGTACCCCGAAAGGGATTGACAACCCCTTTAACACGTCGGGTTGCAAGGTGTTGTTATTTGTGTGCAGGGGCTGTTTACGTTGTGTTGCTTGGTTCTCCTACTAGTTCGATAACCATGGTTTCATTTGTGAGGGAAATACCTACCGCCGTTGTGCTGCATCATCCCTTCCTCTTTGGGGAAATACCGACGTAGCTTCAAGCGACATCAATAGGAATTTCTGGCGCCGTTGCCGGGGAGGATCTTCAACATATACCAGGTTCCTAATCACAAATCTCATCTCCTCACAATTTACATTATTTTCCATTTGCCTCTCATTTTCCTCTCCCCTGCTTCACAAAAATTTGTCGTTTTATTCGCCCCTTTTTTCGTTTGCCTTTTTCTTGTCAGATCTCTTGTTTGATTGTGTGACCATGTGTCTTCTATTTGCTTGCATCTTTGCTTGCTAAAAATCTATTGATATGGATCCTCTTCCACTTGCTAATATTTTTAAAAGATCCAATCATGATGAACCAATTGCTTGTGAGTTGGGTGCAATAGATTATGTTTTTGAAGTTTTGCTTGAGATTCGTGAATCTGAAAATTGTGATGAAGAAATTTATGAAGTGATTCATGATAGCTCCTTGATTGAAAAGCATGATTGCAATGGTTTTACTATAAATTCTATTAATGTAAATTGTGCTAATAATATGCAAAACCCAAGCTTGCGATGCTAATTTTGCTATGTCCATCACTTATTGCAATGATCATGATTGGGGTGATTCTTCTTATGATCTTGAAAATTTATTTAAACCTCATAATTAATATGTGTGCCATAATATTAAAAGTGGGTTTGTAACAGTGTCAACTTTAGCTAAAAATATTCCCACATATTTGGAGAGTGTTCAACCTTATGAAATTTTTGGTAAAAGTGGGCTTGGAGAGGTCATGACTTTATTTGATGATAATCCCACTATTTTGGAAGAGTGTCGACTTTGCATGCATGTGGATCGTCAAGAGAATATTTTATGTGATAGTTATATTGTTGAATTTGAATATGATACCACATATAATTATTATGAAATAGGGAAATATGGTTGTAGAAATTTTCGTGCTACTAAATTACCTCTCTTCATGTTGAGATTGTCTATGTTTTATTCTCCTTCCTTGCATATGCTAGTCTTTGCTTGTTTTGATAATTTGTTTGCTTATAAAATGCCTATGCATAGGAAGTATGTTAGACTTAAATGTGTTTTCACATGCTACATGATGCTCTCTTCGTGTTTCAATTACTATCTTTCATGTGAGCATCATTGAAATCTTATGCCTAGCTAAGGGCGTAAAACTATAGCGCTTGTTGGGAGGCAACCCAATGAATAAATTTTATTTTTGCTTTTTTATTTCTGTTCTTGTGTGTTAGAACAATTATGATACTGTTCTGATTGTGTTTTTTGTGTTTCAATTAGTGTTTGTGCCAAGTAAAGCCTTTAGGATCTTCTTAGGTGATAGTTGTTTGACCTTGCTGAAAAAGACAGAAACTTTGCACTCACGAAAATAATTTTCATAAATCACAGAAAAGTGCTTTTGCATTGATTATTTTTGCAGAAGATTAATATACAAATTACACTAGTCATCCTAATTTTGTAGAATTTTTGGAGCTCCATAAGTATTCGCTAAAGTCAGATTACTACAGACTGTTCTGTTTTGACAGATTCTGTTTTCTTTGTGTTGTGTGCTTATTTTGATGGCTCTATGGTTTTCTTTGATGAGTTTTTGCCATAGAAAAGTTGGAATACAGTAGATATAATACAAAAACAAAATATGAATTTGTTTGATACAACACTTATAGTAGTAGTTTGCCTTCTTATACTAACGGATCTCACAAAGGTTTTGTTGAGTTTTGTGTGATTGAAGTTTTCAAGTTTTGGGTTATCTTACGATGGATGAAGGAAGGATGCAAGAGCCTAAGCTTGGGGATGCCCCGGCATCCCAAGCTATTATTCAAGAATGAGCAACCCACTAAGCTTGGGGATGCCCCCGAGTGGCATCCCCGCTTTCTTCCAACAACTATCGGTATTTTACTCGAGGCTATATTTTTGTTCGTCACATGATATGTGTTTTGCCTGGAGCGTCTTGTATGATATGTGTCTTTGCTTGTTTTATTTTGTGTTTTAAGTCGTCAATCCTTGCTGGACACACCTATTTGAGAGATCCAAAATTATGTCATGACTTGTTAGAATTGCTCTCTTGCTTCACTTAGATTTATTTGAGAGTTAGTAAAATTTTGAAGAAATTCTCTCTTGCTTCACTTAAATTATTTTGAGAGAAAGATAATTTGGTATGCTCATGATCTTCACTTATATTTGTTTGAGCTTATGAAAAGCAACACATGAAAATCAGTCCCAAAGTGATAGATATCCAAGAAGGTTAAAAGTAAAATTGTCATGAAGATCATTTGACAAAATAAACTTGATTCTTAGTAATAGTTTTGAGATATGATAATGTGATATGTGAGTTATGTTGATGAGTAATTATGCTTTAGTAAGAATATGGGTGTTAAGTTCTGTGGTTCCCTATGCATGCACGAAAGTCAACAATCATGCAATGAAAATTATATCCTACTTGTGGTGCATTATTCGGTGTTAATTATGCTTAATGCGTGCTTATGAGATTATTCTTTTTTTGGTTGGTCGCTTCTCAATCTTTTTGCTAGCCTTCATTTTGCACCAAGTATGATCTCTACTTGTGCATCCAAAATCCTTTAAACCAGTTTTTCCACATGAGTCCACTATATCTACCTATATGCGGTATTCTTTTGTCGTTCTAAGCAAATTTGCATGTGCCATCTCTAATTTTCAAAATAAACTTCTCTTTTGTGTGTGTGTTTGCTCATGGAACAGTAACAGGTGGCTAATATTTTCCATGCTAGAGGTGTTATTCTCATGATGAGTGTTTATTCACTTGTCATTGCACGAGAGTAAGGCAAAGGTTTTAGGGATGCCCAGTCCCGAAAAGCAAAAATGAATTTATTTTATGTTGTCAAATAATAAATTCCTTCGGAAGTGTTGGTATGGAGGGCACCCGTGGATACGACTAGCCATGGAAAGTGAAAGAATGGTGGAAAAAGGAATAAACTTTATTTTCTGTTTGGGAATCGCATATGGCATATCTAGCATGGAAAGTGTTTGTAACTCTGAGTCGTTTTCGTTGGTGGGATGGATACACCTCCCAAAAATGTTTGTATCTCTATTTTTTCGCTTTGAGCTCTGGCACCTCTACAAATACCTACTTCCCTCTGCAAAGGGCCTTTCCTTTACTTTATGCAATTTTTATTTTTATTTTGAGTCTCCATCTTCTCTTACAAAAAGCACCAACTAGGAGGCAATATGATCGTGCTTAAGTATTTGGTGTAGTTAATATTTGAGTGTGTTTCATGAATGGATCAATGTTTGAGCATGGTGGGCTAGGGATAACTTATTTTAGAATTCATATTTTGAAAGACATGGTTGCTTGTTGATATGCTTGAGTATCTAAATTATTATGTCAAAACTAGACTATTGCTTGGAATCACATAAAAGTCCAAATGTCCATGCTAGAAAGAAAAGAATATGATATGACTTGATGAACAGCACACCACATCAAAAATTCTGTTTTTATCACTTACCTACTCGAGGACGAGTAGGAGTTAAGCTTGGGGATGCTGATACGTCTCCAACGTATCTATAATTTTTTATTGTTCCATGCTATTTTATTATCAATCTTGGATGCTTTATAATCATTTTATATCATTTTTTGGTACTAACCTATTGACATAGTGCCAAGTGCCAGTTGCTGTTTTTTCCATGTTTTTTACATCGCGGGAAATCAATACCAAACGGAGTCCAAATGCCACGAAACTCCACGATAAATTTTTATGGGCCACAAGGAAGGCAATGGGCCCTAGTTGCACCTGGGGGTGCCCCGAGGGGGGCACAACCCACCAGGGCACGCCAGGAGGCCCTAGCGCGCCCTAGTGGGTTGTGCCCACCTCGGGTGCCCCCCGGACCGCCTCTTTGCTCTATAAATACCCCAATATTCCAGAAACCCTAAAAGCATCGACGAAATATTCATCCACCCACCGCAGAGTCCAGAACCACCAGATCCAATCTAGACACCATCACGGAGGGGCTCACCACTTCCATTGGTGCCTCTCCGATGATGCATGAGTAGTTCTTTGTAGACCTTCTAGTTAGTAGCTAGATGGCATTCCCTCTCTCGCTGACTTCTCAATACGATGGTCTCTTGAAGATCCATATGATGTAACTCTTTTTGCGGTGTGTTTGTTGGGATCTGATGAACTTTGAGTTTATGATCAGTTATATCTTTTTATATCCATGAAAGTTATTTGAGTTTCTTTGATCTCTTATATGCATGATCTCTTATAGCCTCGTATTTCTTCTCCGATATTTCGGTTTTCTTTGGCCAACTTGATCTATTTATCTTGCAATGGGAAGAAGTGCCCGGTAGTGGGTTCGATCTTACGGTGCTTGATCCCAGTGACAGAAAGGGAACCGACACATATGTATCGTTGCTACTAAGTATAAAAAGGCGAGATCTATATCTACCGCCATATAGATAAACGGATCTTGTCTACATCATGTCATCGTTCTTATTGCATTACTCCATTTTTTCATGAACTTAATACACTAGATGCATCCTGGATAGCGGTCGACGTGTGGAGTAATAGTAGTAGATGCAGGCAGGAGTCGGTCTACTAATCTTGGACGTGATGCCTATGTAATGATCATTGTCTGGATATCGTCATAATTATTTGAAGTTCTATCAATTTCCCAACAGTAATTTGTTTACCCACCGTTTGCTATCTTTCTTGAGAGAAGCCACTAGTGAAACCTACGGCCCCGGCTCTTCTTTCTCATATATTTGCTTTGCGATCTTTTTTTTGCTCTTTTTATTCAGATATATTAAACCAAAAATACAAAAATACTTTGCTGCACTTTATTTTAGTTGCGATCTATTATTTCAATCTATTACAACTTTCTCCCATCAACACGCAATTTCTGGCGCCGTACCCCAAAAGGGATTGACAACCCCTTTAACACGTCGGGTTGCGAGGTGTTGTTATTTGTGTGCAGGGGCTGTTTACGTTGTGTTGCTTGGTTCTCCTACTGGTTCGATAACCTTGGTTTCATTTTTTAGAGAAATACCTACCGCCACTATGCTGCATCATCCCTTCCACTTTGGGGAAATACCGATGTAGCTTCAGGCGACACCATAAAGCACCAACTAGGGGGCACTATGATCGTACTTGAGCATTGCGTGTAGCTAATATGCGAGTGTGTTTCATGAATGGATCAATGATTGAGCATTATGGGCTAGGGATAACTTATTTTAGTGTTGATATTTTGAAAGACATGGTTGCTCGTTGGTATGCTTGAGTATTTAAGTCCTCATGTCAAAACTAGACTATTGCTTTGAACCATATAGAAGTCCAAATATCCATGCTACAAAGAAAATAATATCAGATGACATGTTAGGCAGCATTCCACATCGAAAATTCTGTTTTTATCATTTACCTACTCGAGGACGAGCAGGAATTAAGCTTGGGGATGCTGATACGTCTCCAACGTGTCTATAATTTTTTATTGTTCCATGCTGTTATATTATCATTCTTGGATGTTTTTATAATCATTTTATAGTCATTTTATATGATTTTTTGTACTAACCTATTGACATAGTGTCAAGAGCCACTTGATGTTTTTTGCATTTTTTTACATCACAAGAAATCAATACCAAACGAAATACAAAAGCAGCGCAACTTTTTGTGGATTTTTTTGCACCAAAAGACATCTAGTGGGCCGAAGAAGCACCTGGGGGTGCTCCGAGGGGAGCACAACCCACCAGGGCGCACTGGAGGCCCAGGCGCGCCTTGGTGGGTTGTGCCCACCTCGATTGCCTCCCGAACCGCCTCCTTACTCTATAAAAACCCCAATATTCCAGAAACCCTAGAGGAGTCGACGAAAATCAATTCCAGCTACCGCAAGTTCCAGAACTACCAGATCCAATCTAGACACCATCACGGAGGGGTTCATCATGTCCATTGGTGCCTCTCCGATGATGCGTTAGTAGTTCTTTGTAGACCTACGGGTCCGTAGTTAGTAGCTAGATGGCTTCCTCTCTCTCTTTTTATTCTCAATACAATGGGATCTTGGATATCCATATGATGTAACTCTTTTTGTGGTGTGTTTGTTGGGATCGGATGAACTTTCAGATTATGATCAGATCTATCTTTCTATCCATGAAAGTTATTTGAGTCTTCTTTGATCTCTTATATGCATGATTGCTTATAGCCTCGTATTTCTTCTCCGATATTTGGGTTTTGTTTGGCCAACTTGATCTATTTATCTTGTAGTTGGAAGAGGTGCTTTGTGATGGGTTCGATCTTACGGTGCTTGATCCCAATGACAGAAGGTGAACCGACACGTATGTATCGTTGCTATTAATGATAACAAGATGGGGTCTATTTCTACATAAATAGATCTTGTCTACATCATGTCATCATTCTTATTGCATTACTCTGTTTTTCCATGAACTTAATACACTAGATGTATGCTGGATAGTAGTCGATGTGTGGAGTAATAGTAGTAGATCCAGGCAGGAGTCGGTCTAATCTTGGACGTGATGCCTATATAATGATCATTGCTTGGATATCGTCATGATTATTTGAAGTTCTATCAATTGCCCAATAGTAATTCGTTTACCCACCGTTTGCTATTTTTCCCGAGAGAAGCCACTAGTGAAATCTACGGCCCCGGGTCTCTTTCTTATTATACTTCCTTTGTGATCTATTTTATTTGCTTTTTTAGATCTATTGAACCAAAAATACAAAAATACCTTGCTGCAATTTATTTTATCTCGCGTTCCCATGAGATCTATCTATCAAATTATTACAACTCTCTCACGTTCGTTTGCCAATTTCTGGCACCGTTGCCCGAAAGGGATTGACAACTCCTTTAACACATCGGGTTGCGAGTATTTGTTATTTGTGTGGAGGTGTTGTTTACGTAGTGTTGCTTGGTTCTCCTACTGGTTCGATAACCTTGGTCTCATCACTGAGGGAAATACCTACCGTCGTTGTGCTGCATCATCCCTTCCTCTTTGGGGAAATACCGACGTAGTCTAGCAGACATCACTGGGCCGGAGAATACCATGGGCTTTTAACAGGCTAAAACCTAGATTGGGCTAGCATTGAGCCGAAAAATTCATGGTCCAATACAGGCCGAAATTGCCTAAGGCCCATGTTTGGCCCAAATAGGACGAGCTGTTAACAGGCCAAAATATATCTCGGGGCCTGTTTGGCCCAATAAAATTATGGGCTTTAAGAAGGCCGGTATCCACGCGGGCCATAGGCCCAAAAGTGTCACGGGCCATTATCTGATGGGCTGTAAGCAGGCCAGATTCAACACGGGCTGTAATTAGGCCCAACTGTTACACGAGCCATTAATAGGTCGATAGCCCAGTTGGGCTGAAATTTATCCACGAAGACTACGGGCCGTTAAGAGGCCTAAAGTTACTTCGGACAAGAAATAGCCCAGTTTTTGCATGGGCCGTTAAATGGCCTAAAGTTAAACTGGGCCGACAACATCCCAGATGCACCATGGGCCGCTAACATGCCGAAACTATTATCGGGCTGAACTGGTAAACGGGCATTTAGCAGGCTGAAATACAAATCTGGCTTAGAATGGGCCCAAAAGAACAGTGGCCAGTTAACAGGCCTGATCCAATATGGGCCATAATTTGGCCCAAAACACAGCAGGCTGTGAATGGGCCTGATCTGATATGGGCCTCAATTTGACCCAAAACATGGCAGGCTGTTAATGGGCCAGCCCACTAGTGTCTGAAAAAATATGGTGGGCCTTTAGCTGGGCCGGTCTTTTTGCCTTAAATGGGCCACTGTTGGGCTGTGCCACGTGTCGACATATCATAGGCGTCTTCCGTCCATTGTAGGGATGACATCTGTCCCAACAATGAGCTCACACGTGCATTATCCGGCGAATGAGAATTTTACACGTGGAAAATCCCCATTGGTCGGGGCTGCTGACGGGTTATCGGATCCAAACCGGAACCCGATAGCTTAACGGCGACCCGTTATGGTGGATGCCACGTGTCTGTCACCCTTGACGAACGCACTTCTATGACGCGTGATTTATTTTCATGGAAGTGGACACTTCCGTGATGATAATTTTGGTAATGTCATTGAACACTTCTACGACAGCACAAGTATGACTATCTTGATTTTGTCATAAAATCGTCATGGATGTACATGCATGACAGAAAACGTGGCCTACTATGACAAACACGTATCACACGGAAGTGTATTTTTTTTAGTCCATAGATGGATCTTATCTGACCTACTCTAGTGGCGAGGTCATGTCCTAGGTCATACGGATCTTCGGGCTGCATTGGTTCCTTGCCTCTCCATCGAGGGAGTGCGGGTAGATTTTCGGCCTCTCTAGTCGTCATGTCTCGTGCTCGAGGGGGGCGGTCTGGCTGGTTGTTCTGAGTGCGTCTGGGGGTGCGGGCTCTAGGGCCTCGTCGTCGAATTGAGGTAGCAAATGTCGACATGGGTAGCTTTTTTTTTATCCTGCCGCTCATTTTCATACCCCTCTTCGGCTGCTAGGACTCTCGTCCATCTATCATTGAGGGTATCTTGTTCGGCTTTTAGCTACTTCTGCTACATCTTCAGGCTTCGGGCAGTGGCTATAAGTTGCTACTTGAATCGTTCTTGGTCCAGCGGGTCCTCGAGGATGATGAAATCCTCGGCTCCGAGGCTAACCTCCTCTTTAGAGACAGGAAGGTAGTTGTTGTCCTTGGAGTCATTGAGGTCCTCGGGATTATACTGATCCTTCTGCCCCTCCGAGTCATCGAGCGGTTGTTCGGGGGCGACAGGGTCCCCGAGGTCTTCCAAATTGTCCGGGGTATCACTTTCTTCAGTGCTCATGTTGCTTTCTTCTACCTCTTGAGCACTGCGTTGGTTTTCCCTTGAAGAGGAAAGGGTGATGCAGTAAAGCAGCGTAAGTATTTCCCTCTGTTTTTGAGAACCAAGGTATCAATCCAGTAGGAGGCCACACACAAGTCCCTCGCACCTACGCAAACAAATAAATCCTCGCAACCAACGCAATAAGGGGTTGTCAATCCCTACATGGTAACTTAAAAGAGTGAGATCTGATAGATATGATAAGATAATATCTTTGGTATTTTTATGATAAAGATGCAAAGTAAAATAAAAAGGAAATAAAAATAGCTAAGTGTTGGAAGATTAATATGATGGAAGATAGACCCGGGGGCCATAGGTTTCACTAGTGGCTTCTCTCGAGCAATTGATAGAATTGAGCATAGTTATGAGAATATCGAGGTATGATCATGTAATAGGCATCACGTCCGAGACAAGTAGACCGACTCCTGCCTGCATCTACTACTATTATTCCACACATTGACCGCTATCCAGCATGCATCTAGAGTATTAAGTTCATAAGAACAGAGTAACACTTTTAGCAAGATGACATGATGTAGAGGGATAAACTCATGCAATATGATATAAACCCCATCTTGTTATCCTCGATGGCAACAATACAATACGTGCCTTGCTGCCCCTACTGTCACTGGGAAAGGACACCGCAAGATTGAACCCAAAGCTAAGCACTTCTCCCATTGCAAGAAAGATCAATCTAGTAGGCCAAACCAAACTGATAATTCGAAGAGACTTGAAAAGATAACCAATCATACATAAAAGAATTCAAAGGAGATTCAAATATTGTTCATAGATAAACTTGATCATAAACCCACAATTCATCGGTCTCAACAAACACACCGCAAAAGAAGATTACATCGAATAGATCTCCACGAGAGAGGGGGAGAACATTGTATTGAGATCCAAAAAGAGAGAAGAAGCCATCTAGCTAATAACTATGGACCCGAAGGTCTGAGGTAAACTACTCACACATCATCGGAGAGGCTATGTTGTTGATGTAGAAGCCCTCCGTGATCGATGCCCCCTTCGGCGGAGCTCCGGAACAGGCCCCAAGATGGGATCTCACGGGTACAGAAGGTTGCGGCGGTGGAATTAGGCTTTTGGCTCCGTATCTGGTAGGTTGGGGGTACGTAGGTATATATACGAGGAAGGAGTACGTCGGTGGAGCAACGTGGGGCCCACGAGGGTGGAGAGCGCGCTTGGGGGGTAGGCGCGCCCCCTACCTCGTGCCCTCCTGGTTGATGTCTTGACGTAGGGTTGAAGTCCTCTGGATCACGTTCGTTCCGAAAATCACGTTCCCGAAGGTTTCATTCCATTTGGACTCCGTTTGATATTCTTTTTCTGCAAAACTCTGAAATAGGCAAAAAACAGCAATTCTGGGCTGGGCCTCCGATTAATAGGTTAGTCCAAAAATAATATAAAAGTGTATAATAAAGCCCAATAATGTCTAAAACAGAATATAATATAGCATGGAACAATCAAAAATTATAGATACGTTAGAGATGTATCAAGCATCCCCAAGCTTAATTCCTGCTCGTCCTCGAGTAGGTAAATGATAAAAACAGAATTTTTGATGTGGAATGCTACTAGGCATAATTTCAATGTAATTCTTCTTAATTGTGGTATGAATATTTAGATCCGGAAGATTCAAGATAAAAGTTCAATATTGACATAAAAATAATAATACTTCAAGCATACTAACTAAGCAGTTATGTCCTCTCAAAATAACATGGCCAAAGAAAGTTCAGCCCTACAAAATCATATAGTTTAGTCATGCTCCATTTTCGCCACACAAGAATGCTCTCATTATGCACAACCTCGATGACAGGCCAAGCAATTTTTTCATACTTAGTAATCTCAAACTTTTTCAACCTTCACGCAATACATGAGCGTGAGCCATGGATGGGTGGAATAGAATATAATGATGGGGGTTATGTGGAGAAGACAAAAAATGGAGAAATTCTCACATCAACGCGGCTAATCAATGAGCTATGGAGATGCCCATCGATTGATGTTAATGCAAGGAGTAGGGATTGCCATGCAACGGATGCACTAGAGCTATAAATACATGAAAGCTCAACAAAATAAACTAAGTGGGTGTGCATCCAACTTGCTTGCTCACGAAGACCTAGGGCATTTGAGGAAGCCCATTGTTGGAATATACAAGCCAAGTTCTATAATGAAAAATTCCACTAGTATATGAAAGTGACAAAATAAGAGACTCTCTATCATGAAGATTATGGTGCTACTTTGAAGCACAAGTGTGGTAAAAAGGATAGTAACATTGTCCCTTCTCTCAATTTCTCTCATTTTTTTGGGCCTTCTTTTTTTATGGCCTTTCTCTTTTTTCCTCACTTGGGACAATGCTCTAGAAAATGATGATCATCACACTTCTATTTATTTACAACTCAATGATTACAACTCGATACTAGAACAAAGTATGACTTTATATGAATGCCTCCGGTGGTGTACCAGGATGTGCAATGAACCAAGAGTGACATGTATGAAAGAATTATGAATGGTGGCTTTGCCACAAATACTATGTCAACTACATGATCATGCAAAGCAATATGACAATGATGAACGTGTCATGATAAACGGAATGGTGGAAAGTTGCATGGCAATATATCTCGGAATGGCTATGGAAATGCCATAATAGGTAGGTATGGTGGCTGTTTTGAGGAAGATATAAGGAGGTTTATGTGTGACAGAGCGTATCATATCACGGGGTTTGGATGCAACGGCGAAATTTGCACCAACTCTCAATGTGAGAAAGGGCAATGCACGGTACCGAAGAGGCTAGCAATGCTGGAAAGGGAGAGTGCGTATAATCCATGGACTCAACATTAGTCATAAAGAACTCACATACTTATTGCAAAAATCTACAAGTCATCAAAAATCAAGCACTACGCGCATGCTCCTAGGGGGATAGATTGGTAGGAAAAGACCATCGCTCGTCCCCGACCGCCACTCATAAGGAGGATAATCAAAGAACACCTCATGTTTCAAATTTGTTACACAACGTTTACCATACGTGCATGCTACGGGACTTGCAAACTTCAACACAAGTATTTCTCAAATTCACAACTACTCAACTAGCACAACTTTTATATCACTACCTCCATGTCTCAAAACAATCATCAAGCATCAAACTTCTCTTAGTATTCAACACACTCATAAGAAAGTTTTTACTAGTCTTGAATACCTAGCATATTAGGGTTATTTAAGCAAATTACAATGTTGTTTAAGACTCTCAAAATAATCTAAGTGAAGCATGAGAGAATAATAGTTTCTATAAAACAAAACCACAATGTCGGTGTACTAAAATAGGGGTACCTTAGTACCCCGAACTTGTGCACGGGCAGTCGTAGCACCCCGCGGCAAGGCTTGCCAGGCGATCGCCAGAACTCTCCATGGTACCTTTTTGGGCCATCCAAGAACAAAGTATTCGAGCCAAGGCCCCAGCAGGAGGAGCTTGCCGGGAAGGCCACCCGAAGAGAGCAAGGCCCCGGCAGGAGGAGCTTGCCGGGCCGGCCGCTCGAAGCACAAGGCCCCGGCATGAGGAGCTTGCCGGGAAGGCCGACCAGGGCACGACAAGAGACTTGCTGCGACGCGCCACGCGTCCCGGCAAGGACCGGTGAGCAACAAGCTCCCGGGCGCGACAAGGCATCAACCGCGGCAAGTCACCACCCCGCGCCTGCGTTCCAGCTCATCCACCCACGCGTCGCTCTGGGGCCATTCCAGGCGTACGTGGCGAGAGGCTGCGCAGCCAGGGGCATGCGGTAGCGAAGCAACGCTGACAGGGTAGCTGTTGTGGCAAACGGTGGCACCCCTGACGGTCCCTTTTCTGCACTGTTTGGGCGACCCAGACGGGCATTTAATGCCCTTGTCCCCTGCCGTCAGAGTTAGGTATGATAGCACTGTGCAAACAGCTGTACCCAACACAGCGTTTTCCAGTTTTACCCCCGCCTATGTTGCCACCTGTGGGTAACCCCTTGCGCATATAAAAGGAGGCCCCATGCGCAACATGAGGGGGGAGGGAGGGGAGGAGGAAGGAGACCACTCACGCTCGGTCTGATTAGTTGCCTGAGTGTACTGTAGCACTCAGCGCTCCCAAGAACACAATTCAAACCAGACAGCAGCAGTAGGGTTTTACGCATCCGTGCGGCCCGAAGCTGGGTAAACCCCTTGTGTGCATCGCCTCGATCCGCTCTTCACGCGACCTCCACCCCCCGCCGAACCAGAAAGGGGCTCGGTCTCCATAGGTGTTCGTGGAGGCAGATTTCCCCCGACATCTTTGGCGCGCCAGGTAGGGGGCGTCAAGGTTGTGTGAACCTGATCCGGCGTCTGCATAGGCTAGATCTCCATCATCTTCATCGACATGCCACCGAAGAAGAAGGCTACGGAGGTGGCTGGTCCGTCCGCGTTGAACCCACCGCCCCTGGAGCAAACGGGTGGTGGGGACGGCACCGGCGGCGGAACGGGCGTCGCCGAACCAGCTCATGGTGCCACGGCGTCCGAACATGCGCCACGCCCCTCTTAGGAGGCACGGGACCAGCAGCGTCTTGGCACCCACGGTACCATACGCTCGCTGGACCCAGATCGAGCTGGCGAATCCCAGGGTGCTCAAGGCCAGCATACACACCAACATGTTGGCGCGAGCGTGGCGCGACTGCCTGGTCCAGGTGTCGCTCCTTCTAACGTAGTTAGAAGTTCGAGCACATCCCGCTCCACGCGCCGCTCACCACCGCTGCCCGCCACTCTAGCAGAAGCTCTAGCACGAGCTCAACCGCTCCTAGACTACCCTCCAACGGCGGACAAGCTCGACGACTGGAGGGCCACGATACAGAGTCTCATCGGCTTCACTAACGGCGGCAGCACAGTGCGTTGCAGCCGCAGCAGGTCGGCCAGGCGAGAACCGATGGCGCCAAGACCGGTGGGGGTGCGACCACCGTGCATTCCCTGCCCCAAAGGCCAAGATCGCCAACTCGCCGGAGCCATCACGACAACGACTCCACCGCGTCGTCAAATCCGCGAACTCGTCGCGATCAACGCCAAGTTCTTCACGAACGAGAGCAAGAGGACGCTCGTACGTGCATCGAGCGTCGGAGAGAAGCGCGGCGTCAATCAGACCAGCGCGCTGGGCCCTCTGTCGACATGCATGCGCCGGGGGGACCAGGCGACCTGCCGTACGCGGTAGGCTGCCCTGCGTTCACCCGTGAGCTGCGGCAAGTCCAGTGGCCCAGCACGAAGAACTTTAAGCCTGACGTGCCAGAGAAGTACGACGGCAAGTCGCATCCGTCGGAGTTCCTCAGCATCTACACCATTGCGGTGCAGGCTGCTGGAGGGCGAGGCGACAAGATCCTTGCCAACTACTTCCCGCTGGTACTCAAATCCAACGTCAGATCCTGGCTCATGCACTTGCCGGATAACTCCATAACCTCCTGGACAGAATTGTGCCATCAGTTTGTCGGCGCCTTTACAGGCGGCCACAAACCCCATGGCCAAGCGAGCGACCTTCATCTGCTCGTCCAGAAGGAAGGGGAATCCTTGCGCAAGTTCATCCAGAGATTCAGCCGCGTACACTACAACATCCCAGACGTCCACCCCGCCACGGTCATCAGCGCGTTCCATCAGAACATGCATAACCGCAGGATGCGGGAGGAGATGGCGATGTGCAAGATCAAAGACGTCAGTGAGCTATATGCCCTGGCCGACAAGTGTGCACGTGCTGAGGAAGGAAGGAAACTACCCAGAGAGAACACTGGAGCAGGAGAATCTGACAGTGAGGATACCGCCCCGGCAAGGAAGAACCGGCGGCGGAGCAACAGGAAGAAGAAGAGCCAAGAAGTACTGGTTGTTGAGCAGTTCGACGATGAAGGCGCCGCCAAGAAGGCCCAGGCTGGTAGCTCCGGCAAGGAGGTTGCCGGATGCGCCAACTGCCAGGCTGTGGCGGTCGCCGACAAGCGGGACGACACCAACAAACAGTACTGCAAGATCCACCGCACCAAGGGCCATGACCTCCAGAGCTGCAAGCAGGTCGAGCGGCTCGTCGAGCTGCAAAAGGCCGAGTACGAGCGGCGCGACAAGGAGAGAGCCCGGGGAGGTGGCGGAGGATCAGGCACGAAGCGCCCCGGCCAGGGAGGACGCCGCGACAAGGACAAGCAGCGGCAAGCAGACAGACCTCCCCGCGGCCGCGACAAGAAAGAAGACGACGACGAAGACGAAGACATGGATGATGTCGAGACCAGTGAACAGGAGTTTCAGAAAGCCACAGAGGTCTTGTGCGTAGACGGCGGTGCTTCTCTGCATACTTCTCACCGCCAGCTCAAGCAGTGGGCACGGGAAGTCAATGCAGCAGAACCACCCGTCGAGTCGCGCAAGCCTCTGAAATGGTCCAGCACCCCTATCATCTTCGATATTGAGGACCACCCTGACCGCACAACTGCGATCGGGTGCTTGCCGATGTTGGTCTCACCAACAGTCCGCAACCTCAAGGTCACTAAGATGCTAGTCGACGGCGGGGCCGGCTTGAACCTGATCTCCTCCGCTGTGCTCCAGAAACTCCAAGTCCCCGACAGCGAGCTCGAAGAGACCGGCACGTTCCAAGGAATCAACCCGAGAAGGAGCAAGCCGAAGGGGAAGATAACGTTGCCGGTGACATTTGGCAGCGAGCTGAACTTCAGGACAGAGAGGATCACTTTTGACGTTGCCGATTTTCCATTGCCCTACAATGGAATTCTCGGCCGTCAGGCGCTCGCCAAGTTCATGGCGGCCTCTCACTACGCATACAACATGCTCAAGATGCCAGGCCCGATAAGCGTCATCTCTGTCCCCGGCGACAAGAAGGATGCCCTTATCTGTGCCGACAAGATCTACCGGGAAGCAGCAGCCGCGACAGATCACAAGCCACATGCCGCTGAAGCTCCCGGAGGGAAGAAGAAGACCAAGCCCGGCAAGTGCTCTGGTGCCCACTCCGGCAAGCGCACCTCTTCGGAGTGTTGCGCTACCGTCGAGGACGCGCCATCGAGCTCCACCGGCAAGAGTAAGAAGTCAATGGCAGCCTCGCCAACGACCAAGAAGGTGTCCACCAAGGAAGACGGCACTAGTGGTACCTTCACCATCAGTGCCACTCTCGACCCCAAATAGGAAGGCGCGCTCGTTGCTTCCCTGCGGGCGAATGTCGATGTGTTTGCCTGGCAACCATCTGACATCCCCGGCGTTCCCAGGAAAGTGATTGAGCACCACCTCGCCGTCTGTCCTCATGCGCGACCCGTCAAGCAGAGAGTCAGGAAGCAAGCAGTGGAACGCCAAGAGTTCATCGCGGAAGAGATCAAGAAGTTGGAAGCGGCAGGCCTCGTCAGAGGTGTGCTCCATCCGACGTGGTTGGCCAATCCTGTTGTCATGCGCAAAGCAAATGGGAAATGGAGGCTTTGCATCGACTTTACTGATGTTAACAAAGCTTGTCCCAAGGATCCCTTTCCCTTGCCGCGCATTGACCAGATTGTTGACTCCACGGCCGGATGTGACCTGCTTTCATTTCTTGACGCATACTCAGGGTACCATCAGATCTTCATGGCTGAAGAAGATGAGGAAAAGACCGCATTCATCACTCCATGTGGCACGTACTGTTTCGTATGAATGCCTTTCGGTTTGAAGAATGCCAGTTCGACGTTTGCGAGGGTTGTCCATACCGCTTTTGAGCCGCAAATCCACAGAAATGTGGAAGCCTACATGGATGACATAGTGGTCAAAAGCAGGAACAGGGCAACCCTGATTCAAGATTTAGAAGAGACCTTTGCGAACCTGCGCAGGATTAGCCTCAAGCTCAACCCCGAGAAGTGCGTGTTTGGAGTCCCTTCCGGCAAGCTTCTCAGGTTCTTCGTGTCTCAGCGAGGAATCAAAGCCAATCCAGACAAAATCAAGGCCATCGAGCAGATTGAAGCACCAACACGCGTCAAGGATGTACAAAGGCTTGCTGGCTGCGTCGCGGCTCTCAGCAGGTTTATTTCCAAGTCTGCAGAACGCGCCCTGCCATTTTTCAAAGTTTTGAAAAAGGCGGGTCCAGTAAAATGGACTCCGGAAGCGGAGGCTGCGCTGCAGGACTTGAAGAAATACCTGTCCTCCGCTCCAATACTTGTCGCGGCTAAACCACAAGAGAAGTTGTTGCTGTACCTGGCGGCAACCAATCAAGTGGTTAGTGCTGCGTTAGTAGCAGAGAGGGAGGCTGATGATGAGCTAGCAACCACGGCAAGCGCGTCCAGCGACGAGCAAGAGGCTTCCCCGACAAGCTCTGGCCCCGACAAGGATGGATCTGCGTAGGAGCAAGTGGAGGTGCAGAAGAAGAGAATGGTGCAGCGCCCAGTTTACTTTGTCAGCTCCCTCCTGCAGGGGGCTAGGTCAAGGTACTCTGGTGTGCAGAAATTGCTTTTCGGCCTTCTCATGGCCTCGAGAAAGCTGCGCCATTACTTCCAAGCACATGAGAATACAGTTGTCACCCGCTTTCCGCTGAAGAGGATACTGCAGAATCCAGAAGCAATAGGCAGGATTGTCGAGTGGGCACTAGAACTATCAAGCTTCGGTCTCAAATTCGAGAGCACTTCAACTATCCAAAGCAGAGCGTTGGCGGTGTTCATAGCAGAGTGGACACCGACACCAGACGAAGAGATCCCAGAGATGAGCATCCCCGTCAAAGAAGCAAGCAAAGAATGGCTGATGTATTTTGATGGTGCTTTCTCGCTGCAAGGCGCCGGTGCTGGCGCGGTGCTTATCGCACCCACCGGAGAGCATCTCAAGTACATAGTCCAGATGCACTTCCCCAAGGAGCAAGCAACCAACAATACTGCGGAGTATGAAGGTTTGCTCGCCGGTCTCAGGATCGCGGCAGAACTTGGGATCAAGAAGCTCATTGTCAGGGGTGACTCGCAGCTTGTCGTCCGCCAAGTGAACAAAGATTACCAGAGTCCGTTGATGGAAGTGTACGTTGATGAAGTGAGGAAGCTAGAAGAGCGCTTTGACGGCCTGCAAATGGAACACGTTCCAAGAGCTGAGAACGACATTGCTGATGGCCTGTCAAAGTGCGCAGCACTTAAGTTACCTGTGGAACCAGGAACCTTTGTGCTCAAGCTGACTCAGCCATCCGTAACACCATCAACCGGACAGAGCAAGAAGAGGAAGTTGGTCTCCGGCGACTATCTTCCGGCAGAGCTCCCCGGAGCCGCCGCCAAGAAGGTCCCCAAGATCGACGCCAAGAGCGCTGAGGAGCCGTCTGCTCCGGCAAACCCTAGGGTTTGTTCCGTAGAAGCAGGCGCTCCCGACAAGTTTTGCCCCGGCAAGCTTGCCGGGGAACGTCAAGCTCCGGCTGAGCCCCAGATCCTCGCCGTAGAAGCGGGCGTTCCCGCAGCAGCAGATGTGCCTTCAGCCCTTGTTGTCGAGCCACAGGCTCCAGCATGGGCGCAGCAGACTGTCCATTTCCTCCAGAACGGAGAACTTCCCGAAGAACAAGAAGAAGCGGAAAGAGTAGCCCGGCACTCGAGTATGTACCAGTTCGTCGACAACACGCTGTACAGAAGAGGGCGCAACGGTGTGAAATTGAAATGTATTTCCCGGGAAGACGGACAAAAGCTGTTGGCAGAGATACATGGAGGCATATGTGGTCACCACATCGGCGCCAGAGCACTTGCTGGCAAAGCGTTCCAGCAAGGTTTCTTCTGGCCGACAGCCCTCCAGGATGCAACTGCACAAGTAACCAAGTGTGAAGCGTGCCAGTTCCATTCCAAGCAGATACACTAGCCAGCTCAAGCTCTCCAGAAGATCCCTTTATCCTGGCCATTTTTGGTCTAGGGGCTCGACATCCTTGGCCCCTTCCCCCGAGCTATCGGGGGCTTTGAGTACTTGTACGTCGCAATCGAAAAGTTCACAAAGTGGCCGGAAGTGGAACCAGTGAGGAAGGTGACAGCACAGTCGGCAGTCAAGTTCTTCAGGTCGATTGTTTGCCGCTTCGGGATCCCCAACAGGATCATCACCGACAACGGTACACAATTCACGAGCCGCGCCTTCATGCAATACGTCCAAGATCTCGGCGCCAAGGTCTGCTTCGCTTCTGTTGCTCATCCCAGGAGCAACGGTCAAGCGGAGAGGGCCAATGCCGAAATGTTGCGCGGGCTCAAGACCAGAACTTTCGACAGGCTGCACAAGTGCGGAAGAAACTGGATCGAGGAGCTGCCAGTGGCTCCTTGGTCGATCAGAACGATGCCAAATCGAGCCACTGGCCAGACACCATTTGCTCTAGTCTATGGAGCAGAAGCAGTTACCCCCATGGAACTCGTATACGGGTCACCTCGAGTGCTCGCTTATGATGAGCTTGAGCAAGAGCGGCTGCGTGAAGATGACGCGCTGCTCCTTGAGGAAGATCGTCTTCAGGCTGCTGTGCGAGCCTCTTGCTAC
This sequence comes from Aegilops umbellulata, assembly GCA_032464435.1. Taxonomy (NCBI): domain Eukaryota; kingdom Viridiplantae; phylum Streptophyta; class Magnoliopsida; order Poales; family Poaceae; genus Aegilops; species Aegilops umbellulata. The sequence continues at coordinate 174,631,542 of CP136060.1, read as the reverse complement.
CAGCAAGCTTTGCGTCGCTACCATAGCCGCAAAGTTAAAGCCAGAAGCTTCGAGGAAGGCGACCTTGTTCTTCGGCGCGCTCCGTCCGCCAAGAATCATAACAAGTTGACGCCGAAGTGGGAAGGCCCTTACCGGGTGAGACGAGTCACGAGGCCCGGTGCTGTCCACCTCGAGACCGAAGATGGCACTCCGGTGAGCAACTCCTGGAATATTGAGCATCTTCGTAAGTTTTACCCGTAAGGCGCGGTTGTCGGACCCCGTCTGGCAACCACCCTTTTGTACAAGTCTTGCTGCTATTGCATGTAATCCTTTGTACAAAGCCAGGCGCAGACCCTGAGCAGCAGTAAATGAAGCGCTGGCGCCCTAAGTTTTAGCATGCATGCTGAGTCGAGTCTCGTCCTTGGTTAGGGTTGATAGTGCCTAATAGCTGCTAACCCCTAGCTTAGAGGTCGGGTCTGCGTCCTTTTTTCCTGTTCTTTCGTTTCCTTTGGTTCGCAGGGTTTTGCATATCCTGGCCAGACCGCTTAAGGACGAAGAAGAGAAGAAGGGCGGACCAGCATCTGGTCCCCGGCAAACCAGTGTTGCCAGGGGCTGCAAGTACAAAAGATTCGCCCACGGCAAGCCAAAGTTGCCGGGGGCTGCAATCCCAGATAAGTTTTTCATCCCTTGTCATGCATTCTCTTATGGACTGGGGAATGCGAAAACCTTGTTTCTTCCTAAAAAGTTGCCGTGCTCCCTTAACTCTGGGCCCCGGAGCGCGTTCCTGGGGCCAGTTTTGGTAGTAGCCGCGGCGGCAAAGGAACGGAATGAGGAGCCCAAACCCGCCTCATCCCTACCTCCGCCAAAAGCGTGAGAAATGTCGAGTGGCGCGGGGAGACGGCAGGGCCTGTCGCCGGGCAAAGAAGTGTCTATCTTAACGATATAAAGGATTCGCTCCTTGGCGTGGGTTTTACCCGCGAGACAAATGGCCCGGCAAACATCCCCTTTTCATTAAAAACATTCCGCTCAGCTACAGTTCAGAGAGAATGAAAAACATGAGAGATCGGATTACAAGCTTTAAATGCATCTAAGGCCCGAAGGCTTACAAGTTAAAAAGAGATAAGGTGCCTGTAATCCCTTTCTTGTCTCTCTCCTCAGGAGGTAGGGCAAGGAGGCGAAAAGGGCAAAAGGGGCGCCTAGACGAGATGCGGGTGGCAGAAGACACCAAGAGAACACCCCGGGGGCCGTCTGAAAGCTGGACGGTGACGGCGGCGCCGGAAGCAGGGCTCCACGAGGCGGCAGGACGTCAGCACGCTGTCGAGGGCATTGTGCCCTCGTACTCCGAGTTGACGGCCTTGCCGCCCGCCCTCTTCCTCTTCCGCAGCCTCCCTACGCCAGCCGCCAAGGAGACGACCCCGGGAAGCTCAAGGAGCCGGCGACACGGATGATGGGGTCGCCGGTGCCACGCGGGGCCGCGACCGACGCCTAGTCGGACCTGTCATCCCGATGACCGCTACCCTCGTCGTCGCTGTCGCTCCCCTCCTCGTCACTCTCGCTCGAGGAGGAGCCTTCGCTGTCGGAGGAGCTATCCACGCAGCATCGGGCCCGGATCCCGAAGCACCCGAAGACCTTGACGGAGAGGAGATCGCCCTCCATCAACTTAAAATGGAGGGTGAACCCCTCCATCAAGCTGTGGATACGGGCGAACGTCTTCCACCCTCGACCAAGATACATCACGCCGGGGGCTGGGGACTCAACGTGGACCCGCGTGTCGCTGATCCCGCAGCCCCTCATGCGCAGTCTTAGCGTCTCGGGTTGTTCCACCTCCATCACGCTTGCGAAGGGGGCCGGGAGGCGGAGGCGACGACGAGGCGCCCGGCGCAGCCTGACGAAGAACTCACAGGGGTCGTCCCCGATGTGGACTGCCGTGAGAAGAGGGTCCGCTGGCGGAGGCGAGGCCGGCGCGTCGCCCCGTCCGCCTCGTCCCCGAGCGCCTCGGCCTCGTCCGCGACCTTCCCCTTACGATTGGCTCTGCCACCGCGGGTGCAAGGGGAGGAGGGGCGCGTTGCCTAGCAGCGACCCTCGCCGCCACCGATGAAGGACCGGGGTTCCCTTTCTCCATAGCTAATGGAGAGAGGGGATCAGAAGCTGAAGAGAAGCAAAGATGAAGGAGTGTGGGTTTTCATCGCCCCCCCCCCTCTTGCTCTTTATAAAGGAGCAGGGTGGGGGCTCGACCGCCCCGCTCAGCCAATCAAGACGCAGGAAGAGCAGGCGACTGGGACCGGCCTGCTGCCTAGGCCCGGTTTCCTGCCTCCACCGTCCGCGACCCCAGGTGCATGGAAGCCGCGTGGCTGGCGTGCAGGACCGAGGCGACGGATGAGGCGACCTTCCCTCGCCCCGTGATCATGGGGAGCGGACGCCTCGGAAACCGTGCCTCGGCCCCGTCCAGCAAACGAGCCGCGCCTCCACGCCTCCCTCCACTGATGGAGATAGCGCGAACCGTCCCCCTTTATTGCGACGTGACGCATGCCCGCGGGGCTCAGCCCCGCGCACGCCGCCCACGTCACGCACGCCTCTCCCCACGATGCCGCGTTCGACGTGTGTCGTTCGGGGAGGACGTGGTGGATGCAGAAGAAGATGCAGCGTGACCCAGGCCGCGCGTGACCGTGCACTGTTTTGGGCCTGGCCCAACAGCGCTCGGCACCGTGTATGGCCCAGGCCCGGGGGCTCCTATCGGTGTACTAAAATAGGGGTACCTTAGTACCCCGAACTTGTGCACGGGCAGTCGTAGCACCCCGCGGCAAGGCTTGCCAGGCGATCGCCAGAACTCTCCATGGTCCCTTTTTGGGCCATCCAAGAACAAAGTATTCGAGCCAAGGCCCCGGCAGGAGGAGCTTGCCGGGAAGGCCACCCGAAGAGAGCAAGGCCCCGGCAAGAGGAGCTTGTCGGGACGGCCGCTCGAAGCACAAGGCCCCGGCAAGATGGCCGACCAGGGCACGACAAGAGACTTGCTGCAACGCGCCACGCGTCCCGGCAAGGACCGGTGAGCAACAAGCTCCCGGGCGCGACAAGGCATCAACCGCGGCAAGGCGCTTGCCGCGGCAAGTCACCACCCCGCGCCTGCGTTCCAGCTCATCCTCCCACGCGTCGCTCTGGGGCCATTCCAGGCGTACGTGGCGAGAGGCTGCGCAGCCAGGGGCATGCGGTGGCGAAGCAACGCTGACAGGGTAGCCGTCGTGGCAAACGGTGGCGCCCCTGACGGTCCCTTTTCTGCACTGTTTGGGCGACCCAGACGGGCATTTAATGCCCTTGTCCCCTGCCGTCAGAGTTAGGTATGATAGCACTGTGCAAACAGCTGTACCCAACACAGCGTTTTCCAGTTTTACCCCCGCCTACGTTGCCACCTGTGGGTAACCCCTTGCGCATATAAAAGGAGGCCCCATGCGCAACGTGAGGGGGGAGGGAGGGGAGGAGGAAGGAGACCACTCACGCTCGGTCTGATTAGTTGCCTAAGTGTACTGTAGCACTCAGCGCTCCCAAGAACACAATACAAACCACAAAGCAGCAGTAGGGTTTTACGCATCCGTGCGGCCCGAAGCTGGGTAAACCCCTTGTGTGCATCGCCTCGATCCGCTCTTCGCGCGACCTCCGCCCCCCGCCGAACCAGAAAGGGGCTCGGTCCCCATAGGTGTTCGTGGAGGTAGATTTCCCCCGACACACAATCGTGCTCTAAAAGATATAAGTGAAGTACTAGAGCACAAAACTATATAACTCAAAAAATATAAGTGAAGCACATAGAGTATTCTAATAATTTCTGAATCATGTGTGTCTCTCTCAAAAGGTGTGTACAGCAAAGATGATTGTGGAAAAAAACAAATAAAGACTCAAATCATACAAGACGCTCCAAGCAAAACACATATCATGTGGTGAATAAAAATATAGCTCCAAGTAAAGTTACCGGTGGAAGTAGACGAAAGAGGGGATGCCTTCCGGGGCATCCCCAAGCTTTGGCTTTTAGGCGTCCTTAGATTATATTGGGGTGCCATGGGCATCCCCAAGCTTAGGCTCTTGCCACTCCTTGTTCCATAATCCATCAAATCTTTTCAACCAAAACTTGAAAACTTCACAACACAAAACTTAGCAGGAAATCTCGTGAGCTCCGTTAGCAAAAAAACAAAAGACCACTTCAAGGTACTGTAATGAACTCATTCTTTATTTATATTGGTGTTAAACCTACTGTATTCCAACTTCTCTATGGTTTATAAACTCTTTTACTAGCCATAGATTCATCAAAATAAGCAAACAACACGCGAAAAACAGAATCTGTCAAAAACAGAACAGTCTGTAGTAATATGTAACTATCAAACTTATGGAACTCCAAAAAATCTACCAAAATAGGACGACCTAGAATTTTTTTATTGATCAGCATCAATTGGAATCGATATTTTATCACGTTGTGGTGATTTTTAACAATAATTTTCGTGAACAGAAAGTTTCTGGAATTTTCAGCAAGATCAAATAACTATCATCCAAGAAGATCCGATGGGTTAAACTTGGCACAAACACTAAATAAAACATAAAAGGACATCTAACCGCAGGCTAGATCAAATATTTATTCCTAAACAGAATCAAAAAGAAAAAAGCTAAAAATAAAATTGGGTTGCCTCCCAACAAGCGCTATCGTTTAACGCCCCTAGCTAGGCATAAAAGCAAGGATAGATCTAGGTATTGCCATCTTTGGTAGGCAATCCATAAGTGGCTCTCACAATAGATTCATAAGTTAATTTTATTTTCTTTTGGGAAGTGTTCCATGCCTTTCCTTAACGGAAATTGGAATCCAATATTCCTTTCCTTCATATCAATAATTGCACCAATCGTTCTAAGGAAAGGTCTACCAAGAATAATAGGACATGAAGGATTGCAATCTATATCAAGAACAATGAAATCTACAGGCACATAGTTCCTATTTGCAACAATAAGAACATCATTAATTCTTCCCATAGGTTTCTTAATGGTGGAATCCGCAAGGTGCAAGTTTAGAGAGCAATCATCAAAATCACGGAAACCTAACACATCACACAAAGTCTTTGGAATCGTGGAAACACTAGCACCCAAATCACACAAAAGCATAGCATTCATGATCTTTAATTTTAATTTTAATAGTAGGTTCCCACTCATCATAAAGTTTTCTAGGGATAGAAACTTCCAACTCAAGTTTTTCTTCATAAGATTGCATTAAAGCATCAACGATATGTTTGGTAAAGGCTTTATTTTGACTATAAGCATGAGGAGAATTTAGCACGGATTGCAACAAGGAAATACAATCTATCAAAGAGCAATTATCATAATTAAATTCCTTGAAATCCAAGATAGTGGGTTCATTAATATCTAGAGTTTTTATCTCTTCAATCCCACTTTTACCAATTTTTGCATCAAGATCTAAAAACTCCGAATTTTTGAACGCCTTCTAGGTAAAGGTGGATCATAATCAGTCCCATCATTATCAAGATTCATATTGCAAAACAAAGATTTAATAGGAGAGACATCAATAACTTTTAGATCTTCATCTTTATTTTCATAGAAACTAGAAGAACACGCTTTCACAAAACAATCTTTCTTCGCACGCATCCTAGCGGTTCTTTCTTTGCACTCATCAATGGAAATTCTCATGGCTTTGAGAGACTCATTGATATCATGCTTAGGAGGAATAGATCTAAGTTTTAAAGAATCAACATCAAGAGAAATTATATCAATGTTCCTAGCCAATTCATCAACTTTAAGCAATTTTTCTTCAAGCAAAGCATTGAAATTCTTTTGCGAATTCATAAATTCCTTGACACTAGTCTCAAATTCAGAAGGTATCTTATTAAAATTTCCATAAGAATTGTTGTAGGAATTACCATAATTATTAGAGGAATTACTAGGATAAGGCCTAGGATTAAAGTTTCCTCTATACGCGTTATTACCAAAATTATTCCTACCAACAAAATTCACATCCATAGATTCATTATTATTCTCAATCAAAGTAGACAAAGGCATATCATTAGGATCAGAAGAGACACTCTTAGCAACAAATAATTTCATAAGTTCATCCATCTTTCCACTCAAAACGTTAATTTCTTCTATCGCATGCACTTTTTTATTAGTGGATCTTTCAGTGTGCCATTGAGAATAATTAACCATAATATTATCTAGGAGTTTAGTAGCTTCTCCTAAAGTGATTTCCATAAAAGTGCCTCCCGCGGCCGAATCTAAAAGATTTCTAGAAGCAAAATTCAATCCGGCATAAATTTTTTGTATAATCATCCACAAATTCAAACCATGTGTAGGGCAATTACGTATCATTAATTTCATCCTCTCCCAAGCTTGTGCAACATGCTCATGATCAAGTTGCTTAAAATTCATAATATCGTTTCTAACAGAGATGATCTTAGCGGGAGGAAAATACTTAGAGATAAAAGCATCTTTGTACTTATTCCAAGAATCAATACTATTTTCAGGCAAAGACGAAAACCAAGCTTTAGCACGATCTCTAAGCGAAAAAGGAAATAGATTCAATTTAACAATATCATTGTCCACATCTTTCTTTTTTTGCATATCACACAAATCAACAAAGCTATTTAGATGGGTAGCGGCATCTTCACTAGGAAGGCCGGCGAATTGATCTTTCATGACAAGGTTCAACAAAGCAGCATTGATTTCACAAGATTCAGTATCGGTAAGAGGAGCAATCGGAGTGCTAAGAAAATCATTGTTGTTGGTATTGGTGAAATCACACAATTTGGTATTATCTTGAGCCATCGTGACAAGCAAGCAATCCAACACACGAGCAAAGAAGCAAATGAAAAAGAGGCGAACGAAAAAGAGAGGGCGAATAAAACGGCAAAGGTGAACTGGGGGAGAGGAAAACAAGAGGCAAATGGCAAATAATGTAATGCGGGAGATAAGGGTTTGTGATGGGTACTCGATATGTTGACTTTTGCGTAGACTCCCCGGCAACGGCGCCAGAAATGGCTCATTGTCGAGAGTCCAAATCTTGACTTGGCCTTGCGTAAGCCTCCCCGGCAATGGCGCCAGAAATCCTTCTTGCTACCTCTTGAGCACTGCGTTAGTTTTCCCTTGAAGAGGAAAGGGTGATGCAGTAAAGCAGCGTAAGTATTTCCCTCTGTTTTTGAGAACCAAGGTATCAATCCAGTAGGAGGCCACGCACGAGTCCCTCGCACCTACACAAACAAATAAATCCTCGCAACCAACGCGATAAGGGGTTGTCAATCCCTACACGGTCACTTACGAGAGTGAGATCTGATAGATATGATAAGATAACATTTTTGGTATTTTTATGATAAAGATGCAAAGTAAAATAAAAATACAATAAAAATAGCTAAGTGTTGGAAGATTAATATGATGGAAGATAGACCCGGGGGGCATAGGTTTCACTAGTGGCTTCTCTTGAGAGCATAAGTATTACGGTGGGTGAACAAATTACTGTTGAGCAATTGATGGAATTGAGCATAGTTATGAGAATATCTAGGTATGATCATGTATATAGGCATCACGTCCGAGACAAGTAGACCGACTCCTGCCTGCATCTACTACTATTACTCCACACATCGATCGCTATCCAGCATGCATCTAGAATATTAAGTTCATAAGAACAGAGTAACGCTTTAAGCAAGATAACATGATGTAGAGGGATAAACTCATGCAATATGATATAAACCCCATCTTGTTATCCTCTATGGCAACAATACAATACGTGCCTTGCTGCCCCTACTGTCACTGGGAAAGGACACCGCAAGATTGAACCCAAAGCTAAGCACTTCTCCCATTGCAAATAAGATCAATCTAGTAGGCCAAACCAAACTGATAATTCGAAGAGACTTGCAAAGATAACCAATCATACATTAAAAGAATTCAAAGGGGATTCAAATATTGTTCATAGATAAACTTGATCATAAACCCACAATTCATCGGTCTCAACAAACACACCGCAAAAGAAGATTACATCGAATAGATCTCCATGAGAGAGGGGGAGAACATTGTATTGAGATCCAAAAAGAGAGAAGAAGCCATCTAGCTAATAACTATGGACCCGAAGGTCTGAGGTAAACTACTCACACATCATCGGAGAGGCTATGGAGTTGATGTAGAAGCCCTCCGTGATCGATACCCCCTCCGGCGGAGCTCCGGAATAGGCCCCAAGATTGGATCTCACGGGTACAGAAGGTTGCGGCGGTGGAATTAGGTTTTTGGCTCCGTATCTGGTAGTTTGGGGGTATGTAGGTATATATAGGAGGAAGGAGTACGTCGGTGGAGCAACGTGGGGCCCACGAGGGTGGAGGGCGCGCCTATAGGGTAGGCGCGCCCCCCTAACTCGTGCCCTCCTGGTTGATGTCTTGACGTAGGGTCCAAGTCCTCTGGATCACGTTCGTTCCAAAAATCACGTTCCCGAAGGTTTCATTCCGTTTGGACTCCGTTTGATATTCTTTTTCTGCAAAACTCTAAAATAGGCAAAAAAACAGCAATTCTGGGCTGGGCCTCCGGTTAATAGGTTAGTCCCAAAAATAGTATAAAAGTGTATAATAAAGCCCAATAATGTCCAAAACAGAATATAATATAGCATGGAACAATAAAAAATTATAGATACGTTGGAGACGTATCACTTTCCCTACCCTTGCACCCCATGGATCATCTGCGCTGATGTCGGCGTTTTGGCTGCTGCTCGCCGGGCTTATCACCATCCTTTCCAAGGGTGCCACCGCCGTTCTTCCCAGTGGTGCCATCGCCCTTATCGTTAGGGATGTCGACCGTATAGACATCGTAGGTGGAGGTGGATGTCCACTATCCGATGATGGGAGGGACAGTAGCAGTATAGGCCATGGTGTCGACATATTCATCCATGCCGTCGGCCTCCTCAAAAGCGTAGTCCGGCATGTCGGTTAAATCTTCGACGGTGGCTACCAAGTGGGTGGTAGGTGGGACAAATATCCCACTATCTGCATCGGGCCCAATCCGATTGTACATCGAGGGAGGGGTGCCTGTGATGCTCATTGTCTGGATCCGATCTAGCATCTAGTATAGCCCGAGCACTTTTGTACCGACAGTTCTAGACCGATTGTATGCCTTGTTTGATTGAATGAAGTGATTTTGTGTGCTTTTGCCTCATGTGCATTTGGGTAGTGTTTTCTCCCTAGATCTCATTCTATTCTATATTCTCATCTTTTCTAAACCCTCAGATGCCTCCGAGACATGACAATGGATTTGCTTTCCCACCGGAGCTCACTCAGTTGATCCAGCAACAGAATGCCTTGATGCAGTTACTAGTCCAGAATCAGAATCAGGGGAACAACAACAACAACCCACCACAGCCACCACCTGTTGATCACTTAACCCGTTTTCTTATGCTGAATCCGTCGGTGTTCTCTAGTAGCACCGAGCCGATTGTTGCAGATGATTGGATCCGCAAGACAGGAAGGGAATTGACCACAGCAGGATGCACAAATGCGGAAAAGGTGAAATTTTCCGCACATCAGCTTGAAGGACCCGCAGCATCATGGTGGGAGAATTTCACAGCCACTTATCCTATCGACACTGTCACATGGGATCAGTTTCAGCAGGCTTTCCGTACTGCCCATGTTTCAGCAGGAGCTATGGCCATGAAGAAGCGTGAGTTTCACAACTTACGCCAAGGAGGACGGGCAGTTGGCCAGTATGTGGATGACTTTAGTAAGCTAGCACGTTATGCCCCAGATGACGTTGCTACGGATGCAGCTAAGCAGGAGAAGTTTCTGGAAGGACTGAATGATGAGCTGAGTATGCAGTAAATGGTAGCAAGCTTCAACAACTACCAGGAGTTGGTAGATCCCGCTCTTATGATTGAAGGGAAGCAGCAGCAGATTGAAAACCGCAAGAGGAAATATGGACAAGGGAAGTACAATTCTGGAGCTCAGCAGAAGCCACGTTTTACCCCTAAACCAGGAGGACATTTTCAGCATACCCATGGAGGAGGTAGCTCGCACAATCATAATGGCCCCAATAATGGTAATGGGAATGGAGGAAGCAACGGACAGAACTGTACCAACTCGTCAACCCCAGCCTAGAGAGACCTGAGCCAAGTCACTTGCTTTAAGTGTTAGAAGACCGGACATTATGCCAATGAATGTCCTGAAGCTCAGAATTGAAATAGCAATGGAAGCTCTGGGAAGAAGCCGAACCCTTTCAACAAGGGACAGGTGAACCACGTAAACGTGGAGGAGGTTGAAGACCAGCCGGATGCAGTAATCGGTAAGTTTTTGGTTAAGTCTTATACTTCAATCGTTATTTTTGATACTGGTGCATCGCATTCATACATATCAAGGGGATTCGTGGATAAGTATAACCTGCCCACCAAGGTTCTTAGAACACCTATGCTAGTAAGCTCACCAGGAGTGGAGTATACGGCCAGTCGAGGATGTTTTCAAGTGCCATTGAGTATAGGTAGGCATGTTTTCCCTTCGGATTTAATTATTCTGGAATCGCAAGGTTTGGACGTGATTCTAGGTATGGATTGGTTGTCGATGTATGGAGGAAACATCGATTGCGCCAGTAAGTTGATTTTGCTTACCACCCCAGAAGGGAGAAGGATCAAGTATGTATTCCGGCATGTGCCGAAGAGGACTCAAGTAAATTCCTTATCAGGAGTTGTGCAGGAGGAAGTACCAGTGGTGAAGGATTTCCCTGACGTATTTCCAGAGGAGTTGCCAGGAATGCCATCGGATAGAGATATTGAGTTTTTGATTGAGCTTTTGCCGGGCACAGCGCCAATATCTAAGAGACCATACAGGATGCTCGCAAAAGATTTGGAAGAGATTAAGAAGCAGATTAAAGAGTTACTGGATAAAGGATATATTCGCCCAAGTTCCTCGCCTTGGGGATCGCCAGTACTTCTAGTAGAGAATAAGGATGGATCGTTAAGGATGGTTGTTGATTATCAAGGATTGAATGAAGTAACAATCAAGAACAAGTACCCACTGCCGATGATTAATGATCTGTTTGATCGATTGCAAGGAGCTAAGGTATTTTCCAAGACTGATCTGTGATCAGGATACCATCAGTTGAAGATTCAAGAACAGGATATACCTAAGACGGCTTTTACCACAAGGTATGGGCTGTATGAGTATACCGTTATGTCATTTGGTCTGACTAACGCACCTGCATATTTCATGGACATGATGAACAAGGTGTTTATGGAGTTTTTGGATAAGTTTGTCTTAGTGTTCATTGATGATATTCTGGTTTACTCGAAGAATGAAGAGGAACATAAAGAACATTTGTGTTTGGTACTTGAGAAGCTCAGAGAACATCAGTTATATGCCAAGTTCAGAAAACGTGAGTTGAAGGAAGTTGGATTCCTCCGACACGTTATATCCGGAGAAGGAATAGCAGTAGATCCCACCAAGATTGTCACTGTGACAAATTAGGAAGCCCCAACAATAGTGGGAGAGATCCGGAGTTTTCTTGGACTCGCAGGATACTACCGGAGATTCATTGAAAATTTCTCGAAGATTGCAAAAGCTATGACGGAGTTGTTGAAGAAGGATACCAAGTTCAAATGGACTGAGGAATGTGAGGCCAGTTTCCAGGAGTTCAAGAAACATTTGGTTACATCACCAGTGTTGATTCTGCCAGATCAGAGCAAGGACTATGAGGTGTATTGCAACGCTTCGTGTCGAGGACTTGGAGCAATGCTTATGCAGGAGGGAAGAGTTGTTTTGTATGCTTCACGACAGCTAAAACCTCATGAGTTGAATTATGCCACGCATGATTTGGAGTTAGCAGCCGTAGTGCATGCATTAAAGGCTTGGAGACATTTTCTCATTGGAAACCATTGCGAAGTGTACACGGATCACAAGAGTTTGAAGTATATTTTCACACAGAAGGAGTTGAATCTCAGGCAAAGGAGATGGTTGGAGATCATCAAGGATTATGATATGAGATTGCATTATCATCCCGGAAAGGCTAATGTAGTAGCTGAGGCATTGATCCGTAAGAGCCATGTCAACACACTAATGTCGGGAGATTTACCAAAGGAGTTAGCCGAGGATCTTTGTGAGCTATGTTTGGAGATAGTTCCGAGAGGCTATGTAGTAGCATTGGAGATTCATTCTACCTTGATGGATAAGATCGGAGAAGCTCAGAAGACGGACAAGGAGATTGCTTCTATTAAAGAGAAAATGAGCAAGCGAAAAGCTAAAGGATTTCGTGAGGATGAGCACGATACCCTATGGTTTGAAGACCGTGTCTATGTGCCCAATGACCCGGAGATCAGGAAGTTAATTGTGCAAGAGGCCCATGACTCACCATATTCGATTCACCCAGGAAATACCAAGATGTATTTGGATTTGAAGGATACTTTCTGGTGGAACAGAATGAAGAAGGATATCGCGGAGTATGTAGCAGTTTGTGATGTATGTCAGAGAGTAAAGGCAGAGCATCACAAGCCAGCAGGATTGTTACAGCCATTGCCAATACCCGAATGGAAGTGGGATAAGCTAGGCATGGATTTTATTACAGGATTGCCCAGAAATCGTTCAGGCTATGACTCGATTTGGGTTGTAGTTGATCGTTTGACGAAGGTAGCTCATTTCATCCTAGTGAAGACTACTTACACCAGTGCTAAGTTGGCAAAGATATACATTACACCAGTGCTAGAAGCGATTCAGTTGGACAGTGATTTGACCTATGAGGAGAAACCAGTCAAGATTCTTGAGTATGCCAGCCGAGTCACCCGCAGTAAGGTTATCAAGTTCTGCAAAGTTCAGTGGAGCCACCACACAGAGGATGAAGCCACCTGGGAGCGAGAGGAAGATCTGCTGAAGGACCACCCTCACTTATTTTCTATCCAACCCGAATCTCGAGGGCGAGATTCATCTTAAGGGGGGTAGGTTTGTAACATCCCGAATTTTCAATTTGGAATGTTATACATTATATCATCTTTGCATATCATATTTTCTTGCCTTTGGTTTGATCCTAGAAGTTCTGCACAACTCAAGGACCCTCGGAGAGAGTTGGGGACTTCGCTATTTTCATATTTGAGTTTTCTCAAATTTTGAAAATAGGATCATTTGATTTTATTTATTTTATCTTCAATTATTTCTATTACACAAATATGAGAGAGGGAATAAAATGACTTTCCCAAAATAAAGAAATATTGAGGATTAAATAAAAAACAAATAAGATTTTTTTGGAGTTTTGCTATTTTATTTGAATTTAGGAAAAAATGCATGTTTCCAAAACTGTATTTTAGGGCCAAGAAAATGTTCATCTCGTTCTAAATATTTTATTTAGACGGTGAAAATTTGTTTTGGCAATTTTAGATTTCTATTTATTTTTCTAGAATTTTTCTTAGTTTCGGCGGAATTATTTATATAAAAAAAAGTCGCGCGGGAGCCCGACTGGGCCAAGGCCCAGCCGAGCCGGGCCGGCCTCGCCAGCGCCATCGCCAGCCCCGCCGTGTTGCCGCCGGACTCGAGGAGTCCGACCCCGAGCCGCCATGGCCGTCGCCCCTTCCCCAAGCCATTGCCCCCCCCCCTTTAAATAGGAGTCGTCGCCGCCGCCCTCTCCTCACCCCGCCGCCACAGCCCGCCTCGCCTCCCGCAGCCGCCGCAGCGCCGCCCGCCGCCAGGAGCCGCCGACGCCGACGCCGTCGTCGCCACCCCGCGCCACCCCACGCCGCCTGGAGCCCCGCCGGAACCTCGCCGGAGCCCGAGCCGAGGTAGCCGCACGCCGCCCCGGTTTTCTAATAAAAACCAATCCGGGTTTTTTAGCAAACACTAGTTTTTTTAGATTGGTTTTATTTATTTTTTTGGTTTATTTTTTTTAGCGACCGTTCGCCCGTTCGTTTGTTTTAACGGATGAATTCGCCGTTTAGTTTCAGTTAACGAACGTTCGTTCGTTAAACTGTTCATCGTTTTTCTTTTTCTCGGATTTTCCGCGATTATTTCTGATCGCGATTTCTGATCCGATTTTCGTTTTAGTTTAACTTTTCGCTCGTTTATCGGAATCAGGCGATTCAAGCGCCTGGAGTTTCGTCTCGAAACCCTCTTTCCGTTTAACCAACTCAAACAAGTTTTTGCTTCTGTAAAATTTGACCTATGTCCAGATTAGTAAATGAAGTTTGTTTCTTTTGCCGTTTGATTTTCGTTGCTTTGTTCGATTTGTTTCTTTTTGCCAACCGGAGTTCTTAAGTTGAACTTTCTAGTTAGATATCTTATTTGAGTTTTACCAATGCATTAGTTGAGTACTTATTGTATGCTTGTTTGTTTGCGATAGAGTACCCGAAGTGCGCCGCTTGCTACTTTGAATCGCTAGGTTTTGCGGATCATCAGCAAGGCAAGTAACACTTTGATCATACCTCTTACTACCTAGTTTTTATTGCATTAGATCAATCCTCAAACATTGCATGATCAGGATCTAATTAAATTGTGGGTTTGGGAAGTAGATGAGGTAGTTCCTATTACCTGTTTTATTATCAAACCCTTGGGAGTTACTTCTACGTTTGCTTATTATGCCATGCTTTGCTAGTAGACGTGGATTGAGTGAGTGTATCCATGACAGATGTGAGATTGTTATATTAATGGTTTATTTAAGGTGGCAACTTAAACACACATCTGGGTGGATCGAGGCACCTAGGTATTCCAGCGATTGCCTGTTTTTCTTGATGGACCGCCACTCAGGCTCAAAGGGATCATGAGATTATTCATACTAGAAACTTCCGTGTGCAGCCACAAGCTACTATGGGCTCTAGCATAGTTGATTAAGTCGTGCAAACTCTTACAGTGGTAGACTAGCAGATGTAGGGGAAAGTAGGTGTAACAGTCTACCCGATCGTAAGGTGCTAGCGCTTCTGAAAGACTATGTCTCGGTCATCCGTTTCTCAAACACCATGTAGTGCGAGAATCCCAACGGAGGAGATCGAGTCTTGTGGGGAAAAGTGCGCAAACCTCTGCAGAGTGTATAAACTAATCATGGTTAGTCGTGTCCCTGGTTATGGACGTCTTGAGTATCTAGTACTTGGATTATCATGTGAATCTCATCATGTTACTTTAATTAATTTTGTTGGGTTTTAATGATGATGCTTAATTGGGATTGAGAGGGTGTCTACACTCTCAATGTTTAACAACCACCATGATAGTTAAATAAATTTTATTCCTTTGCAATAGGGAAAAATTAGCTTTATGCAAAAACTGTAACCATAGAGCTTTCCATCAGCCATATATGCATGTAGTATAGCTTTATTCTTTCATTACTCTCTATGTATTACATTGCCAGCATATTCCATGTGCTGACTCGTTTCGGGCTACAACGTTCATGTTGCAGACTTTTTAGACGATGAGTAAGGTGCCTTTAGGTCGTGGTTCTATACTCAGTGATGCCGTTGGAGTTAATGGACTCGCTTATCTTCCAAGCCTTCTGATGTTATCGTTATTATATGGCCTTAAGCCATATTTATTGTAATAAGTTCTCTTTTGAGACATTCGATGTAATAAGTGTGTGATTGCTACTCTGTTATAAATCCTTCAAGTATTGTGCGTGTCAGCATTACTGATCCAGGGATGACACTGTTGCACAGAGATCAGACTGTTTGAGGTCTGGTCGCTACACGGACGATTTCAACTCTAGCCATTTACGGCCATAATGTGGTCTGTTATTGGCCCATGTTTGGCCAACCGATCATACGGCCCGTAGAAGGCCCATTGGTGACACGGCCCGTAGAAGGCCCATTGTGTCTACGGCCCGTATAAGGCCCATTGTTTCTACGCTCCGTAGAAGGCCCATTGTTTCTATGGCCCTTAGAAGGCCCATTGTTTCTACGGCCAGTAGGAGGCCCATGTTAACTACAGTAAACATGTAGCCCATGGTTAATGTGGCCTAGTTTTAAAAACTAGGCTATTGCAGCCACTAGCAAACCATGGAAAAAGAATTGCACTGACTATAAGAAAACAAATAAACAAGACAATAAGGAAATAAATAGGCAAGCAACTTATGCTAGGCTATCACGGCTATTACACATATTACATCCACTGGGCATCAAAGTTCGCCACCAGTGCAAATATAGGGAACAAAGCATCATATAAACGCTGCAGCAAAACAAGTCCAAAACTGAAACCACTTCAGAAGAGCTCAAGAAATAATATCCTGGGTACCCATAATGCTGGCAAGATGCTTAGCAAGCTTATTAACTTTCTCTTGTTTGGCGCTCAAATCCTCCAGCACTTGCTGTTACACCAGAAAGTATGCATCTGAATTCTGCAGGGACTTCCTCAGTCCTTCGGCTTCCTGTCACATAACATCTGATCGATGTCTTTCAACTTGAAGTTGAGACTCAAGAAGCTGAACTGATTCAGGCAGCGAGTTCGAAGAGCTGGTGCCAGCAGTACTAGCCAGTAATTCGAACACTACATCAAGACAGGACTTTGGGGTTGTCTCAGTGTCTTCAATATAGTTTTTATTAGCTTTCTTGGAGACCAACAGGGATGTCTCACTATCTTGAACCTTATCTGCATTACTTCCGGTACCATTGCATAACGGGGTACTCTTCTCCAATATTTTATCCGCATTCTAAAAGAGAAACAAACAAACACATCACAGGTTTACAATGTAGTATATGAAACTCGTTTTGGTAAACCAGTTCAGTAGTAAGGTGGACAGGATAATAGCATGAAACAAACATATATCTATGTAATATGGTCACTGTATGGTCTATATCATTCTAGTTTATGTTGCCAAATCAAGATAGATACAGTTCGAATCATATCTATTTAAGACAAAGCAGCTTAGACAGAATATAAGTGTGGGAAACTACACAGCAGTAACAACACTTGTAAGGTGCATGGCATGAGAATATAACTGTTTATTCAATTGAAATTGAAATAAACATAGAGCAAGTTACAACAGCAAACACGTTAAAGAAACAGGTTTAAAACATACCTGTTGCGCCATTGGAGTTTCAATTGCATCCTTCAAATTTGAGATTAGTTGGTATAAGTAAACACAGTGATGCAAGAGTAAAGTAGTATGAACCATAGCTACGGAACCTGACCTGAGAACAATTCTTCTGCTGCTTTAAGCGTTGACTTGGGGTTCGGAGTGGTGATCCTCGTACTTTGGGCACTGCAGTTGCCTTACTAACTGCTCGTGTTTGGGTGCTCTGTGGTGGAGACGGTGTTGTGTCAACGGGAACTGGATTACTATCTGCTGGGGTTGGGGTTAGAAGGGGTGTAGCTGGTTCTCTGTCCAATTTGGTAGGGGTACAACCTGCGTGAGTCTGGGTTATGTGTGGTGGGTCTGGTTCTTGGGCAAGTACTACCGTGGTTCTATCTCCATCGACAGGTAGCACGATCTTTTCTGAAGACCGTGTTTTACTCCCACAGATACTGCCATCACCCCCTCCAATTGAAATGGCTGATAAACAAGAAAAGTATTGAATGTACAGACATTGTAAGATAGACAGGTGCAATGGATAGTAGGGAAGAAAACAGGGCATGAAATAATTCACATTTATGTTATCTAACCAAACAGAATAGAAGGACATAATTTCACATATATGATGGCCAATTAAACAGGATAGCATGACACATTTTCACATGTATGATGGCTAACTAAACAGGATAGAATGACATACTTCAAAATATGATGACTATGTAAACAGGATGACATGATATAACTATACGATGTGTCTATTAAAGTGGTTGGCATGCCATAAATCACAAACATGTCGTCGATGGAAACATGATGGCATGATATAATTCACGGATAGAATGACATAATTCAAAATATGATGACTATGTGAACAGGATGAGATGATATAACTATATTATGTCTTTAGAAAATGGGTTGGCATGCCATAATTCAGATATATGTTGTCTATGTAAACATCATGGCATGATATAATTCAAATATATGATTTATATACTAAGGAAGTGAGCAGAGGGCAATCGCATATATGATGTGTCAACTAAGGAGATGGCATTCAATATCGTGTATATGATGTAAAAACTAAGCATTGCAATACAACATATGCATGATATGAGTAATATAACCCTGCCAAGTTTGAGCATACACCTCAGGGGGATAATAGGACTGGTCATCTGCCTCTGAATCCTCCTCTGAAGAGCTATCTATAACCAGCAAGATATCTACTTCACCAGGTAGCATTGTCTGCTCTGAAGATCTTGTTTTCACTCCAGATTTCTCCATCACCAATTCAAATGGCGGATGCACAGGAAGAGCAGTTGAATATACAAACATTGTCGACAAAAGCAATGAGAAATACAAAAAAAGGACGTCATGATATAATTCACATATAAGATGACTGGCTAAGCAGGGTGGCATTGCAAAATTCACATATATGATGCCTGGCTAAACAAGATGGCATTGCATGATTCACATATACGATAAAGAAACTAAACAGATGGCATTGACACAAAGCATGTCTAAACTAAGCAGATGGCATCTTTGATGTATACAGTAAGCAATGCAAGGCACCATATGCATGATATTACCAACATCAGCATGACAAGTTAGAGCGAAGACCTCATGGGGTAAATAGGAGTGGTCTTCTGCTTCTGAATCCCCCTCAGAATAGTTATCTTCCTCTTGATTACGATCCGAAATGGGTGGAGGGGGGCTGCCTTCGCACCCACCATGGAGCAACGTCTGCATGAAATTTTATTGCCACGCATGGCTCGTCTCTTTTGCTCTACATGTTCAGTTCCATTGTGTACAATAGCTGACATGCATAGGAATAAAACATAGTGAGATTATGTAAGGAGTGCATGCACAAATCCAGAGTGATGGTAGCAAACTATGGATAGACCCAAAACAAATGATAGCAGGCAGATAATAGCTTTAGTTAAAAAATACAGATAATGGCTCCTTTAATGTTTGTTTGCACCCAACATGAAACTCATAGTAGACACCCGAGATTAACCAGATAGTAGACAGATAGTACTGATTGCTGCCCCAATATGTACCCCACAACCATTTAGAAACTCAAGTTTCAGCATAAGTTTGGACCTGATTCGGAGTCTAATAGGTGAACACGACGATAAAGTAGCATGTCATCATATTAAGCGATGCATAACGTAAGCAGACACGGAAGAGTGCGACCTCTCTTGCGGACATGTGTAGTCCTCAAGGTCATCTGCTCAGTTGATGATGGTAATGCAGTTGTCGTGGCTGCCGGCGGCGGGGAAGAAGATCTGAGGCGGCGAAAGACAGTCTGGAGAGCGGATCCCTGCTGTGGTGAACCCTTCCGTCGTTGGAGCAGCTGAGCTGGGGTGGAACACAGCACCGCAGGAGCAGGACAAACCACACAAGGTTTTCTTTGACACATATCTGTAACAGAAGTAATTGTGTAAGGGCTTGTTTGAATTTGAGGATTCTAACAATGCAGGGACAGGAAATAGACAGGAATAGGATAGGAATGCACGTGCAAAACAGAGAATTTAAAACACAGGATTTCTTCCAATCTGGGTGTTTGGTTCACAAGAATTGGAAGATCACAAGATGCAAAGAAGCATGTTGAGATTAAGTCAAACCACAAGAAGTGTACAACCTCTTTGGCGAAGCCATGTCGATCTCAACGTGATTGGGTTGGCCAGCGAGGACGCTCTGGATGACTTGGCTGTCGGAGGAGGGGAAGAAGATCTTAGGCGTCTGGAGATGGAGACCGAGGTACTGCTCCACTGTGATGGAGGGTTTCGTTGTTGGAGCAGCTCCAGTGAGTTGTACGACGCTGAGGCTGAAGCAGGACAAGAGAGACAATGTTAACCTGAGTGGAATTCTAATAGCATCTCCAATAGATGACGTAAAATACATAACCACAAAGTGCTAGATGTATACATCAGCCGCTCATCTCTGAACTTAACTGTTGAAACTGAATTTAACTGTTGAAACTGAACTTAACCGTCGAAACTGAATTTTGCTGTCGAAACTGAATTTTACTATCGTAACTGAACGCACAAGAGGTGAGGTTACAAGCCAGTCGACTAACTTTTTCAGCTCTAGTCAGTCGATTTTGCAGCCGTTGGATACGAAATCAAGGGCCTACAGTTCATCTTCAACCTCCACCCCCCTGAGCCGCCAGCCACCACCGGCCAAATAGCCGCCCCCCACCACCCCGCCTGCCCTGAAAACACTCCCCACCACCGGTTCGCCGTAGCCCCAGCCATCCCTGTAGCCCCCCCCCCCCCGTGCCGAGCTTTTTCTCCAGTGATCCCCACGCCACCGCCCCCACCCTGAACCCTAAGATAGGTAGTAGGGTACCTCTCCAGCGAGCCCTCCTCCCCGCTGCGGCTGGTTCTTCCTTAACTCCGGCGAGCCCCCCACCCCCTGAAAATCGACTGACCCAAAAGTCGATTCAGTCGACTGAAGTGTAGCTAAATCGGAGTAGCATCGCAAGCAAGAGCACAGCAGCAGCGCGAGCGAGATCTAAAGCAGCAGCAGCTCCTACTGATGTGGACGTCACCGCTGAAGGAGCGACACCTTGGACGAAGTGGTCGGCGACGCCGGCGTGGATGGAGCCGCGCCGTGTCAGCTCGGGACCGAGCGTCGACGGCACCGTGAGATCAAATCAAGAAGAAAATGTGGCGATTAGTGTACAGCCTCTTTGGTGGTGCCGATTAGGCCACAGCTTCATCCAAGGAAACGGTGATGATGATGCTCTTCCGGTGGTGCAGGTGAAGATGGCGGTGTGGGAATGGAGGTGGCGCGAAAGACGAGGGGAACGTCGGGGCAGCTCCTTGGAGGTGGACGACGGGGTGGCTGAATCGGCGGGACGACCAGATCGACGACGGATCCTCATCCGGTATGGTGGATGAGGGACGTCGTGGTGTTGTTGTGGACGACGTCGTCGAGGAAGAGGCTCCGGCTGGGTGGCGGACGGAGGAGGGTGTGGGGCTTCGCGGGTTTTGCGGGCCTCGGTGTACGAATAGGTGGGCGGATGGGATGGGAGTGGGGAACCATGGCTTAGGGACGCGCTTGTCCGAAATGTGGGGTAAATTACAAAAGTACCCCCACCGATTTGAGGCGATTCTTTCGGTTCAGGGGTATCACGGGCATTTTGCGTGTCGGGATTTCACAGGAGGTGGGAGTTTTCGCGCACGTTGTAATTTTGGAGTAGCAAGGTGCGGGTTGAGATGGAGGGAGTTGTCGGAGCACAGCGAGACAAAGATATATCTTAAATATTTCGGGCTAAGAAGGCGCGGGTTGAAGAGGCGGGAGTTTCGCAGCACGATAGACAGAGACGCTAGCTTGAAATTTCGACATAACAAGGCGCGGCTTGAAATTTCGGGAGAACAAGCTTAACGTGTACCTAAAAAAGACAATTTAGACTAGTATGATATACTACGTACAATGTGTTTAACACGCACAACACACACACAGACACCATTTAGGCTAGTAAGTTACGCGTGCATTGCACGCATGAGATTTGGCAACCAAATTATGAATAAATACCACATTATAGCATGTAAGCTTTGAGTCATATATGCATGATGTAGATGTTTGTTTAATTCTTATAGTTCATTTCATTCAAAATCATCTTGTTTTTATAAGAAAGCTAATCTATTTTAAGATTCATGGAATTGTGCGTTGTAAGGCATAAAGTAAAAACAAATCATGTAGAGAAACATTTGGGCAATTATGATACGGAAGATTCTAGAACAAAGACGAAGTGCTTGTGTTTTGAGGTTTGCGCATTATTCTTAAGTTCAACCATAGAGTCTTCTAGATTGTACATGTGGCAACATCTGGTGGAATCTAGATGATAACCAACGGCCAGTAGTGCTGAAATTTGCCAGCTCTGCACCATCGATTGGCCTCATCCAACGACCATCTTTCAAAGTTAAAGTTATCCGCACACTATATAAAAAATATATAATATAATATATATAGGGGTATAGATATAGATATGTGATGCGAAAGCCACCCATCATCTCCAATTAGAATAGTTTGTCCATGCACGGATGCAATGTGGCATAACGATGTCTGCCATCTGTATCTCAAATTCAAACCAATCTGACCTTGTTCAATGTGTATACATTACAACATGCTCGTTTCCAAACCACACCGCGCAGATCTCCGTTATATTCATGCATGCATGGGTTTCAAATATCATGATCTCTTATTCAAATATTTAAATTCAACTTTACATTGATTATGACCTCACCTAGTCTTTTACACCCACACATTGGTCTTCTCTTTATAACTGTACCACTAACTTTATCTCGTGCATGCATGCACACACACTACCGTCGGCATTATCCATCGCACACATGCAATCTTTTCCTTCAGGTCGGTCTCCCATGAAGGCACACACACATCCCCCTCTCCATCATATAGGGCGTTCTTTATCTCTGACGTGCATGCGCAATGGTCGATGTTCCTCTATGTGTGTGTGTATATAGCTAGTTCTTTCATAGTTTTCCACATAAATCGATCAATCTATATATCTAGTGAGGTCTCACCCTCTTTCCCACGTCCACATCGATCAATCTATACCTCTCTGTATAGGATTGCATATATAGCTAATACACCCACATTAATTATATATCCAACACCCCCTCTCATCATCCATGCCTTCCGCTTCATCTCTCAAACGCGTGCACAATGGCCAAGATAGGGGGCAGCAAGGGCCCTGCCCCCCCCTAACATCACTATATATCGGGGCTAATATGAATGTGATCATTAGACAATTGCTGGTAAAAATGGTTTAAGTTGATGAATTAGCCCTCCTCGTAAAGGATTAGCAATGCTTGGCCCCCTAGCTCATGGGACATTTTTCATGGCTCCGCCACTGCGCGCAACAGCGCACGTTCTCGCCCCCTCTCTCTAAATATCGATACCGCGGTTGTGCACTCCTTCATAGTCTCCCTCCACTCGGCCCCTCGCACCATCTCCTAGCCCCCCACCAGATTATGCCACATGTACAATCTAGCAGACTCCATGGTTGAACTTAAGCATAGTGCACAAATCTCAAAACAACAGTGGTTCTCCTTTGTTCTAGAATCTTCCGTATCGTAACTACCCAAACTTTTTTTCTAGTTGAATTGCCATTCTTTGTTTGTACTTTATGCTTTACAACACACAATTCCATGAATCATAAAATAGATTAAGGGCTTCTTTGATTCAAAGGATTCTCGAAGGAATTTTGGAGGATTCTAATCCTTAGGAATTTTTCCTATCTAGGTTGTTTGATTTGTAGGATTGTAAACCATAGGAATTTTTCCATATGATTCATTTGCACTAGATTTCATAGGAAACATCCCATCCACTCAAACCTCTTTGAAAGAATTCTGCGTTTTTTCTATGCACAATCAAACACTCGTACCATCCTGTAGGATTCAAGACGATATTCCACTCTAATGCCATGTTCTTCCTATTCCCGTGTTTTGGAAATCCTGTGAATCAAAGAGGCCCTAGGTTTTTTGTAAAAACTAATTGATTTTGAATGAGATGAACTATAAGAATTAAATGAAGGTCTACATCGTGCATATATGACTCAGAGCTTACATGCTACAGTGTGGTATTTATTCGTAATTTGGTTGCAAAATCTGACGCGTGCAACGCACGTGTACCTTACTAGTACTTCGAGTATGTGCAAAACACAATGGCACGCTACACAGTGTCTCTCTTACAGTTCATGAAGCCACGTGGGCACGTGGCACATGTGGAAGCGTTGTCGCGACATCCTTGTGTGGATTGATCACAGTGACGTGCTGCTGGTTCTAGAAGAATGTACTCGTCCTCCCTGAGCCGCACTGGTGCTACATGCATAAAGAGAAGATGTGCACGCACTCCACGCACACACACGTTCCCTCGCACGCACACGCGGGTACACGGGCGGACGAAATTTTGTACCAAGATCCACCCCATGTGATAATTTGACGCGTGTAAAGTCCTTCACTTCATTCATGGTCAATTAATACAGCGCATGCAAAATTGAGTGGACGTGGGGGCGGAAGAAAGACATTACTACTCCACTGCGCGCATGCAAGTAGTTAAATCATGGGTTGCTAGTAGTACTTCCATTGGTCTCCTTCGTATTTTGTGCCAATTTTTGACTGTAACATAATATTTACGCATCTGAGCAGTGTAGTCTACTTGAAATTTATGTTCCACTAAACTCATGGTGTCAGGACCCCGATCCTAAGTCACACCGATCTAGCATGTAACACATCATATCACTTTGCGGCCTCACGCACGGTATTCCCACGAGTGCCACCTTACCTGGCCCGGGACCGTTTGCGCCTTTTGGCTCACGTATATGATAGTGTCGCTAGCATCCATATGACAGAGAACCCGGGCCGACATGGCTAGTCGTGAACCCAAAGCGGCACTAACCCATGGGGACAGGCATACATGAATCAACTTCGAGCATGTCGGTCAACAACGTGTGAATCCGGGTTGTAGCACTGGGCTAACAGGACTCCGGTAACCCGGGCTGTAGCAGGCTAGGAAGGACTCCGGATGTCACCGCGTGACATTTCCCCAAAGGGACAAACACATGAACAAAGTGAAACACATGCCGGCCAGTTAAGTGTCCTGAGCAGTAGTGCTGGGCTAGCAGGACTCCGGTGAACCGGGCTGTAGCGGACTACTATGGCTCAAGGAAAGCACTAAACTACATTTCCCCATAAGAGAGGCTGCCAAGGATAAACAAGTAGATTGTCGGATCCCACACATACCAAGCATTTCAATCATACACACAATATGCTCGATATGTGTAAATACAACATGGCATCACAACATAACTCTACGACTCAAGTATTTATTCATTAGGCTCCGAGGAGCGAGAAATTACAATCACGGGTCTCATGACCCAACATTCAGAGCATACAAGTCAAAGCGCATGCGAAAGCTTAACATGTCTGAGTACAGACATCTACAAATGAAAAAGGCTGAGAAGCCTGACTATCTACCAGATCCTGCTGAGGGCACAAGATCGTAGCTGAGGTATCAAGCTAAACGTCGAAGTCCACACGGAACTACTAGCGAGACTGACGTCTCTCTGCAAAAACATAAAATAGGCAAACGTGAGTACAAATGTACCCAGCAAAACTTACATCAGAACTAGCTACAGATGCATCAGTATCAATAAAGGGGGTGGTGGAGTTTGACTGCAGCAAGCCAGCTTTGACTCAGTGGCTAACCTTAACTACGAGTGCAAGTAACTCTTTGAGGTGACGCACACGAGTCCACATATTCACCATATCAATACACCACTATGGATCCACTTCCGTCTCCCTACGAGAAGGCCATCCATAGCACTCACGCTTATCTTGCGCATTTTAGAGTATCCACTTCCACTTGTCTATGAACTGTTATAGGCAACCCAAAAGTCCATTACCCCGGACACGGCTATTCGAATAGATGATATTAACCCTGCAGGGGTGTACTTATTCACACACACTCTCGCCACTTACCACCATGTACACATCGTGTATCTCGGCAACCTTCAAGCGGAAGCCTGGCGAGGGAGTCGGCCACGACCTGACTAACCACACAAGTCTCTAGTCCAAGTTTGTCGCCTATTCGGGTTCCATCCGCAAGGAGATCCGGCCGGAGTTTCGCTCACAGTCCCAAACGATGTGTGCAGGGTTCCCGAGACACCAAATGGGCGCCCGGTACACCGTGCCACGTGCCTATCGCAACACATCCCACCCCTCAGGTCAGCGCTGCGTACGGCCCCCAGCATACTACAAACACCAGAAACTACTTGCAACTCCTGGACAGAGGACAAGGGCAGTTAATAAGTCGAGAGGGTCCATTGGTTTCGGGCCCAATGCATGGTAGTAACTGTTTCATGGATCACAAACACAGAACTCAGTTCCTAAGGACGACTTCAATGAGACAGCCCACCATGTACTCCTACATGGCCTCTCACCGCTACCTTTACCAAATCATGTTCACACATTTAGCTCACACACACTAGGACATGTTCACACACCTCCGATTCATTCCCGATGAATCAGACCTGAGTCAACTCTAAGCAGTAGCAGGCATGACAAACAAGCATGAATGAGTAGACACATCAGGGCTCAAACAACTCCTACTCATGCTAGTGGGTTTCATCTATTTACCGTGGCAATGACAGGTCATGCAAAGGATAAAGGGGTTCAGCTACCGCAGCAAGTAACAGATGAATCGTTGTTGTCCTAATGCAGTAAAAGAGAGCAGGAGCGAGAGAGTGGGATTGTATCGGAATGAACAAGGTGGTTTGCTTGCCTGGCACTTCTGAAGATATTATAGCTCTTCGTCGGTGTCATCGATCTCATCGTCGAAACCACGTCTATCGAGAGGGGACAAAAACCGGCAACAAAGAAGGAAAACACAATCAATGCAATGCACAATATGATGCATGATCATGACATGTTAATATGAATGTGTTTTGACTAATGCATACTAGGACAGGTTGATTTGAATCCATTTGAATCAAAGATTCAAATGTAAGCTCATGTATATAGTCATAATGGTGCATTATCTTGTTTCATTTAAACAGCAAGATTATTGTGTTCTAACATGTATGAAACCAGTATAGATGGATAGATTGGATTTTTCTGATCATTTTCAATATATATAACTTATTTAATTTGGAGCTATGGTTGGATTACTATGAATTTTTGAAGTTTGCAACATTTTCTGGAATTTCCTATATAAGAATAAATCCATACAAGGATTTACTGCGTCAGCCTGACGTCACTGTGACGTCAGCGGTCAACTGAGACGGTCCAGGTCAAACTGACCAGTGGGTCCTGCGTGTCAGTTCATTAGTCTAACTAATAATTAGTTATCATTAATCCTAACCTAATTAACAGGCCGGCCCCACCTATCATAGGCTCAGGGGGAAGTCAACCTGGGCCCACACGTGGTCAAACATGGTCAAATGGGGTCAAACTCGTCGGCGTTTAGCCGCCGACAAGGCCAGACGTGGCGGGGCACCTCGGATTTCACCTACAGGGCCCCTTTCGAGGCGTCGTTGGGCTCTATGGGTAGCTGGCGCAACGGCGCGTCCGTTGGTGGCCGTGGCTGGGCCTGGGGTGGCCGGAGTCAACGGCGGCGAGCCCGGTTGCGGCCGTCGGAGTTCGGGCGTGGGTGCGGGCAGTGCTGCAGTGCGCGAGCTAGCGAGCTGAGGCGCTAGCGGGGGCCTACGCGATGCGGTGAGTGGGTTGGACGCGTCGGGCGGACCATTTGGTCACCGGAGTCGCGTCGGCGGCGAGCGCAGGCGGCGGCGGGTTCGAGCGTAGGCGGTCCGATGGCTACGTAGGCCTACGGGGAAGAAGTGAGGGATGGGCAAGGTCAGAGGCTCACGGCGAGTCGGACGAGGAGGTCAGCGAGCTCGGAGACGGTCCGGAGCAGTCGGGGCAGCAAGGAGGATCTCCGGCGACCCGAGGAGGAAGAAGAGGTCATGGCCGGCGCTTCGGGGCATTTGGCATCGCGTGAGTCAACAGAGAGACGTCGGCGACGGTTGCGGAGCTCCTGGGCATGTCGGAGAGGCGAGGGGGAGGCGGTGGCCACGGCTAAGGCGGTCGGCGGCGACGGCTTCGCTCGGGTGAGCTAAAGGGAGAGAGCCAGGGGAGGGGAGAGAGAGCGGCGAGTGAAGGAGAGGGGACAGGGGCTTCGGGGCATCTCCGTGGTGTCGCTAGAAGGGGTCGGGGAAGCAGGAGGTGGCCAGGCAGCGTTGGCGCTCGCCACGCACCTGGTTGTCCTCCTGGCAGAGGAGGAAGATGACAAGGGGGCGCTAGTGGGCTGGGCCGCCAGCTGGGCTGCAAGAAGGCTACAGTAGCGGGCCGCAGGTGGGTGGAGGTAAGTCCTTCTGCTCTGTTTTATATTTTCTGTTTGTTTTCTATTTTCTGTAATTTGTTTTTGATTTAGTTTTCAAACTAAATCAAATTTACTGCTTCTGATAAATATTGTGTGGGCTAGTTGAGCTATTCCAAAGCCCCACACAAATTTACAGAATTATTGGACTTATTTTAAATATATAGCAAATATAAATCCAATGCAAATAGTTGTTGCATTAACTCCAAATGCCCAACATAAATATTTGTGAGCTCTTAAAAATATTGGTTTGAATTTTACCTCTGGCCAATATTTTCAGGGAGAAACATGAACATTTTCTTGGACCTATTTGAAGAAATTTTTATCTTGGTTATTTTCAGAAATGATTTCTGAGGCTTTCACATGTCCCCATTTCAAGTTCATTGAAATTTAAAGATGATGCACACATGACTAGCTAGTCTAGGTCATACCAGAACTAGGGATGTGACAACTCACACCCACTAAACAAGAATCTCGTCCCGAGATTCAGGACGTGAGGTAAGAAGACAGAGGGGGCACAAAGCTAATAACACGATCTTCATGATCCAACTGCCCTTCATAAGAACATTGATTTGATCATCATCTTTGTCTCGACGTCTTGCTATGAGAACTCCATCCACATGATAACAAGAAGAAAAGGAACATCTAGAAGAATCGATCTTCTCAAAGATCGAGCAACTGACGAACAACTCACGGAATGAGACATAGACCACCTCTTGGAGTGAGACACAAACCACACATCAGGGTGATGGGAAGAGATAGATGTCAAGGGTTCAATTTGGTAGGCAATAATTCAACACAGTAGTAAGATGGTGCAAGGTTTCAAAGTAGCGAGGAGATAATTGTCATGATCCCATAACAGGGCACCATCGAGGAGGTGACTCGTAAAATTATTCCCTTAAGTGGCAAAAATAATTACTTTTGATCCATAGATCATTGGAACTCTTCTCAACAGCCTGAGGCAATTTACGAACGATCGTTTGACGGAATTCGGGAGAACGACACACTCGGGCTAGAATTGATGATGTGAACTACCTTGTTGAAGACAACGCAAGGAATGATTTGCTTGCACATGCTCTCAAGAACTTGAGCATTTCCTTATTCATCAAGGTTCTACCAACATCCGTGGCAAGGATCCTGGCAACTTGACATACTACCATGATGACTGGTGATGGATGATGCGGATACAAAGGAAGATAACACCTTCTCAGACTTCCCCTTAGCGAGGCTAAGGAACAGAATCTGGATAATCGACCGAGAGACATTTAGCACTCCGCTTCTAATGTTCTCCTTGATGTGCTAGCGCAACCCATTTACAGATATGGTTTGGTAACTAGAACATCAAGTAAAAGGTCGGACTTCGGAAGCTCAAGAATCCATAAGGAATAACTATGGAGGCAGATCCTGCGAGATCCTTATGGGGAGGTGGCCAACTTTCTCAATCAAGATACTACAATAATAAGTCTTCCGGTTGGGTGTGTTGGCCACAACATCCACCTTGCCGGATTACAGGGAGACCAATATTATAGTTCTTGAGGGACGTTCCAACCATCATATCTGCCTGAGATTCAGATCTGGCTGGTGTCAGGATAATCCAGACTCATCAAGTCTAGAAAAAAAATGAGAGTTTGCAACACAATTCGACGAGATGGCGTTGTGAGATTCTCGGGGAATGAACTACGATAGCAAGCTCCAAAACATGAGTTGGTTCTGCTACAAACCTGTGAACACGCTATCCAAGACAAGCATGACCACGTAGTAGTCTTATAATAAAACACTACCGAGTCCTGGTTGGGAACGATCAACGAGGATAACGAAGTCCTTTCATAAGTCCGGATCCTAAGAAAGAACTTCTTCTCCTTGAACAAATCAATCAGTGGCTTGGTGTGCTAGGAACACATACAGAATGGAGGCGGCCAACCTATCAAACCATAGAGTACTTCGCACATATGCGTGACTAACTTGGGATGATTCCAGAGGAAACAAAACAAACCTTTCTCAAATTCATGGCGGCAACTTACACCAAATGCACATGAATTCGAGGAAGTCACTTCTTCCATCCAAGCATATGCTTCATGAACGGAACATGAAGGCATTGTTTACAAAGTTTCCAACACTAGCTTAATGTTTAACACGAATCATGGGGGAGACAAAATGCTGCTGATGGGCTCAACAGCAACTCATCGGAATTTCCATATCACTGGACTTCCACCATCATGTGAACACGGTGATAGCATTGGTCAAACCAAAAGGTGTAATGGTGTATGCTCTAGGGATCATCCATGAGTAAGACAACATTACGAACATCGTTCGTTCTGATTTGACTTGATGATAGCCCATACTCAAGTCAAAGTTTGACAAGGCAATAGATCCAACAACTGATCACGAGGACCAATCGATGGAGATATCATCTTCCTTCAACACTCACACACACAAAAAGATATCCCTTAACATGAACTAAGTCAGACAAGCTTTCATCTTCCAACTCTCCAAGTTGTTGTTTAGCTTAACCAACTATCTCAGGGGTATCTAACACAGATTCTTGGAGAATGGGTGGTTTGGAGGAAAACCAACATGATCACGAACTCAACATAGCGGTCAGGTGACAACCTGGTAATACATCCAAGAAGATATTCGGAACATCACGAACCACCGATATGTTATTAAGCTCAGGAGCATTCTTGCTTTCGAGGCAAGATGATGTGATCAAATAAGAAAGGGATTGACACAATCCTAACTCTTTGATCGAAGAGTGCACCAGGAAATATGGACTAGGTAGCACGATCAATCTTAGGATGATGATTCAATAACCAACATGCTAAGAATGAAATTATTGTCCATTAGCTACCAAGCAACAGAGTTGCTAGGAGTATTGATTTCACGCATCACAGTTCATTTGTCGGCATTCCAGTTATAATAACACGGAACCGAGGAATGAAACAATCATGACGAGAAGTATCACTGC
The DNA here is from genome assembly GCA_032464435.1 of Aegilops umbellulata. NCBI lineage: Eukaryota > Viridiplantae > Streptophyta > Magnoliopsida > Poales > Poaceae > Aegilops > Aegilops umbellulata. Next base: position 174,600,737 of record CP136060.1, on the reverse strand, counting down.
GTCAAGAATTCAGAGACGGTGCAATTCTCATGATAATCCTGACATAAAGGGGGTAATACTCCAAGGTAGAACAGAGCAAAAGCTGGATTGGCATTTGATCTGCAGAGCACAACTACTTTGACCCAATCCTAGATATGGATGAGGTTCTGGAGTTTGTTTCTCCTAGTCATTCTGGAATAGGATGGCTTGATGGACCACAAGAATAATAGGCACCGATGAACGAATGCACGCATACTCTTGACTATCAATTGACAGATGAAGGTCGGAATATAACTAAAGGGGGACAACTCAAAGAACGTATAACCTTCTGAGTTGTGGAGGCATAGATTAGCATGTCGAGCAAAGTTCAACATGTTTCTTCCGGATAACCCATGCGGAAAAGGAAGGACTGGCAGAGTCACAATATGAATGGGGAACTCATCGAGAACCCACCTGTTGTGATCTTTTGATCCAACAAACTTCTACCATAAGGGGTTCATAGTATTTGGAAGAAGGAAATACCACAGACCTCTAGGACTATCGCAAGGTTACTAATACCATAAAGGAACTAGCAAACACTATCAACAGGAGGTAAGAAGAGTGAATCTTGGGTTCAAGAACCCAGGAATATAATACCTACTACTAAGTAGCATCATGGGATGCTTTCGAGAGTAATGGCCAGAATCATCACACTGGGGATGCAAAGCATTGCTAGATTACTAGGTTACTCCCTAAAACACCTAGGGTCATAATAATAACTCCAACATACACGTCAAGGCAACGGAGTACCTCAACACACCGATTAGTGTGCTTAATCTGGCCCAAAAATACAATGGAAACATGGAGGAAAGATTTGCAAGTGCATCAGACTATTTCAAAACCAAGGATGACTCGGACAGCATAACGGCTGTAAATGCTCAAATGATTTGAGACATCCTGCAAAATGGTGGCATGACCACTCAACATCACAATATCAAAGTTCCGAGGCCAGTTATGAGCACACGGAAGTAGTAGAAACTGAACTGAGACTTGGATCCAACAATCCTATAACTCTATGGATTACTAACACGTCATCCTGATAGATAGATGAGAAGGCCTAGTTCTTAATCCCCGTAGAAGAGAAGAGGTTGACTCAGATCAGAAGGCATAAGGTAAAGGAGTAAAAGAGCCTTACGTTCCCTTGCACAATCAATTCCCTTACATAACTAAAGCATTTCTAGACACAACTTCGACCAGTTTGGCTTGGTAATCCTACAGGCAGTCAGGCTCTGATACCAATGCTATCAGGACCCCGATCCTAAGTCACACCGATCTAGCATGTAACACATCATATCACTTTGCGGCCTCACGCACGGTATTCCCACGGGTGCCACCTTACCTGGCTCGGGACCGTTTGCGCCTTTTGGCTCAGGTGTATGATAGTGTCGCTAGCATCCATATGACAGAGAACCCTGGCCGACATGGCTAGTCGTGAACCCAAAGCGGCACTAACCCATGGGGACAGGCAAACATGAATCAACTTTGAGCATGTCGGTCAACAGCGTGTGAATCCGGGTTGTAGCACTGGGCTAACAGGACTCCGGTAACCCGGGCTGTAGCAGGCTAGGCAAGACTCCGGATGTCACCGTGTGACATTTCCCCGAAGGGACAGACACATGAACGGAGTGAAACGCATGCCGGCCAGTCAAGTGTCCTGAGCAGTAGTGCTGGGCTAGCAGGACTCCGGTGAACCGGGCTGTAGTGGACTACTATGGCTCAAGGAAAGCACTAGACTACATTTCCCCATAAGAGAGGCTGCCAAGGATAAACAACTAGATTGTAGGATCCCACACATACCAAGCATTTCAATCATACACATAGTATGCTCGATATGTGTAAATACAACATGGCATCACAACATAACTCTATGACTCAAGTATTTATTCATTAGGCTCCGAGGAGCGAGAAATTACAATCACGGGTCTCATGACCCAACATTCAGAGCATACAAGTCAAAGCACATGCGGAAGCTTAACATGTCTGAGTACAGACATCTACAAATGAAAAAGGCTGAGAAGCCTGACTATCTACCAGATCCTGCCGAGGGCACAAGATCGTAGCTGAGGTATCAAGCTAAACGTCGAAGTCCACACAGAACTACTAGCGAGACTGACGTCTCTCTGCAAAAACATAAAATAGGCAAACGTGAGTACAAATGTACCTAGCAAGACTTACATCAGAACTAGCTACAGATGCATCAGTATCAATAAAGGGGGTGGTGGAGTTTGACTGCAGCAAGCTAGCTTTGACTCAGTGGCTAACCTGAACTACAAGTGCAAGTAACTCTTTTGAGGTGGCGCACACGAGTCCACATATTCACCATATCAATACACCACTATGGATCCACGTCCGTCTCCCTACGAGAAGGCCATCCATAGCACTCACGCTTATCTTGCGCATTTTAGAGTATCCACTTTCACTTGTCTATGAATTGTTATAGGCAACCCAGAAGTCCATTATCGCGGACACGGCTATTCGAATAGATGATATTAACCCTGCAGGGGTGTACTTCTTCACACACGCTCTCGCCACTTACCACCATGTACACATCGTGTATCTCGGCAACCTTCAAGCGGAAGCCTGGCGAGGGAGTCGGCCATGACCTGACTAACCACACAAGTCTCTAGTCCAGGTTTATCGCCTATTCGGGTTCCATCCGCGAGAAGATCCAGCCGGAGTTTCGCTCACAGCCCCAAACGATGTGTGCAGGGTTCCCGAGACACCAAACGGGCGCCCGGTACACCGTGCCACGTGCCTACTGCAACATAGCCCACCCCTCAGGTCAGCGTTGCGTACGGCCCCCAACATACTACAAACACCAGAAACTACTTGCAACTCCTGGACAGAGGACAAGGGCAGTTAATAAGTCGAGAGGGTCCATTGGTTTCGGGCCCAATGCATGGTAGTAACTATTTCATGGATCACAAACACAGAAGTCAGTTCCTGAGGACGGCTTCAATGAGACAACCCACCATGCACTCCTACATGGCCTCTCACCGCTACCTTTACCAAATCGTGTTCACACATTTAGCTCACACACACTAGGACATGTTCACACACCTCCGATTCATTCCCGATGAATCAGACCTGAGTCAACTCTAAGCAGTAGAAGGCATGACAAACAAGCATGAATGAGTAGGCACATCAGGGCTCAAACAACTCCTACTCATGCTAGTGGGTTTCATCTATTTACTGTGGCAATGACAGGTCATGCAAAGGATAAAGGGGTTCAGCTACCGCAGCAAGTAACAGATGAATCGTTGTTGTCCTAATGCAGTAAAAGAGAGCAGGAGCGAGAGAGTGGGATTGTATCGGAATGAACAAGGGGGTTTGCTTGCCTGGCACTTCTGAAGATATTATAGCTCTTCATCGGTGTCATCGATCTCATCGTCGAAACCACGTCTATCGATAGGGGACAAAAACCGACAACAAAGAAGGAAAACACAATCAATGCATTGCACAATATGATGCATGATCATGACATGTTAATATGAATGTGTTTTGACTAATGCATACTAGGACAGGTTGATTTGAATCCATTTGAATCAAAGATTCAAATGTAAGCTCATGTATATAGTCATAATGGCGCATTATCTTGTTTCATGTAAACAGCAAGATTATTGTGTTCTAACATGCATCAAACCAGTACAGATGGATAGATTGGATTTTTCTGATCATTTTTCATATATAACTTATTTGATTTGGAGCTACAGTTGAATTACTATGAATTTTTGAAGTTTGCAACATTTTCTGGAATTTCCTATATAAGAATAAATCCTGAAAAGGATTTACTGCGTCAGCCTGACGTCAGTGTGATGTCAGCAGTCAACTGAGACGGTCCAGGTCAAACTGACTAGTGGGTCCCGCGTGTCAGGTCATTAGTCTAACTAATAATTAGTTATCATTAATCCTAACCTAATTAACAGGCCGGCCCCACCTGTCATAGGCTTAGGGGAAGTCAACCTGGGCCCACACAGGGTCAAACGTGGTCAAATGGGGTCAAACTCGCCGGCATTTAGCCGCCGGCAAGGCCAGACGCGGCGGGGCACCTCGGATTTCACCTACAGGGCACCGTTCGAGGCGCCGTTGGGCTCTACGGGTAGCTCGCGCAATGGCGCGTCCGTTGGTGGCCGTGGCTGGGCCTGGGGTGGCCGGAGTCAACGGCGGCGAGCTCGGTTGCGGCCGCCGGAGTTCGGGCGTGGGTGCGGGCAGTGCTTAAGTGCGCGAGCTAGCGAGCTGAGGCGCTAGCAGGGGCCTATGCGATGCGGTGAGTGGGTTGGACGCGTCGGGCGAACCATTTGGTCGTCGGAGTCGCGTCGGCGGCGAGCGCAGGCGGCGGCGGGTTCGGGCGTAGGCGGTCTGATGGCTACGTAGGCCTACGGGGAAGAAGAGAGGGATGGGCAGGGTCAGAGGCTCACGGCGATTCGGACGAGGAGGTCAGCGAGCTCGGAGACGGTCCGGAGCAGTCGGGGCGGCAAGGAGGATCTCCGACGATCCGAGGAGGAAGAACAGGTCAAGGCCGGCGCTTCGGGGCGTTTGGCGTCGCGTGAGTCAACAGAGAGATGTCGGCGACGGTTGCGGAACTCCTGGGCATGTTGGAGAGGCGAGGGGGAGGCGGTGGCCACGGCTACGGCGGTCGGCGGCGACGGCTTCGCTCGGGTGAGCTAAAGGGAGAGAGCCAGGGGAGGGGAGAGAGAGCGGCGAGTGAAGGGGAGGGGACAGGGGCTTCGGGGCATCTCCGTGGCGTTGCTAGAAGGGGCCGGGGAAGCAGGAGGTGGCTAGGGCAGCGTCGGCGCTCGCCACGCACCTGGTTGTCCTCCTGGCATAGGAGGAAGATGACAAGGGGGCGATGGTGGGCTGGGCCGCCAGCTGGGCTGCCAGCAGGCTACAGTAGCGGGCCGCAGGTGGGTGGAGGTAAGTCCTTCTGCTCTGTTTTATATTTTCTGTTTGTTTTATATTTTCTGTAATTTGTTTTTGATTTAGTTTTCAAACTAAATCAAATTTACTGCTTCTGATAAATATTGTGTGGGCTAGTTGAGCTATTCCGAAGCCCCACACAAATTTACAGAATTATTGGACTTATTTTAAACATATGGGAAATATAAATCCAATGCAAATAGTTGTTGCATTAACTCCAAATGCCCAACATAAATATTTGTGATCTCTTAAAAATATTGGTTTGAATTTTACCTCTGGCCAATATTTTCAGGGAGAAACATGAACATTTTCTTGGACCTATTTGAAGAAATTTTTATCTTGGTTATTTTCAGAAATGATTTCTGAGGCTTTCACATGTCCCCATTTCAAGTTCATTGAAATTTAAAGATGATGCACACATGACTAGCTAGTCTAGGTCATACCAGAACTAGGGATGTGACACATGGGGAGTCGTTTCAGGCCTAGAAACCAAAAACCATCAATTAATCTTTACCTTGTTCCCGTCACATTTGAAAGTACTAGTGCTACAATTAAGTGCAAGCGTGCTCACACCTACCAGTATGTACCAAACCTGAACTTGTTCCCACTATGCAAGTTTTAGTACTAGTGCTAGTACTTAGGTTATAAAAAGGGGAACTACCTAACCGAAAATTACTCTACCTTCCTCCTCATAAGTCCTGCTTCTTCGCCCGTCCTTGCCATGGCCAGTGTGCAGAGCTCTAGGTCGAGAACTACTCGTAACAAGGGAGCGGCAACCAAGGCTGCGAAAAAAAAGAGGGCTCGCCGCCACGCAGAGACCTCGAAAGATCTCTCACGGGCAGGCAATGGCTCCCAGGAGCGCCCTAGACGCGGAGGCGAACATGCCGAGCTAGCGGTGCTAGATTCGTTATCCCTCGATGGCATGCCCGATCAGCTCAATAAGCACCTCAATAAGAGAATGAGTTCATCCACGGCTAGGTGGAGATGCTGAAGGAGAGCCTCGACGACATGCCCGCTAAGCTTAATGAGAAGGGGGAGTTAACCGCTGGCTTGGTGATGCTGCTGAAGAAGAGCATTGCCTCGGAGAAGAAGGCGACCGGCGAAATCCTGCAACTTCAGGAGGACAAGGCAAAGCTCTGCCATGAGCTCGACCTGCTGAAGAAGGAGAACGCCGGCTGGAAGAAACTGCATGAGAATAGTAGTTCCTAGATGAAGATGTTGCAGGCCCTTGTCATGGAACAGAAGGAGGAGTTGGCGAAGCTCCGCATCGAGCACCCGGCTGCTATCAAGGTACGTAATGCGGCCGTGGAACAGATGATGAAGGCTCACGTCGAGAAATCCCGCGTCATGGACACAATGATGAAGATGGCAGAGGAGAAGCGCAAGGAGATGGAGGTCTTGGAGGCGATGAAGAAGCAGTTACGACTCCGCGGCCAGCAACCCTTCATGTAGTGAGAGCAGCGCCCCAGACTTGTGTGTGCGTCTTCCTTCTTATTTGGGGGTGATAATCCTCATTCTTCTTTTGCTCCTGTGTTTCTTATTTTGCTTCGGGTGTTTCGCCGCACGTGTCACCTTCTCTGCGAGGCATGAATAGAACAATGCTAAAAATGAGATGACTAGCAAATTAGATCATTCTTTATCACCAATAGAACAATGCCTCTTGCTAGTAATATATAATAAGAGTAGAGAGTAGAGGATATGGCACTGGGCTGCCGTGTTTCGTGCTCCTCCGTCGTACTCCAGTGGAAAACTTGAGTATACCGCACGGTTCTTTGCTCCTCCTAGGGTCGTCGGCACATTTATACAAGCAGTCAAATCACAAGGCCCCGCCTTCCAGCAGTAATGAGCCGTCAAATCACAAAGGCCCTCGCCTCTCGTGAAAAGGACCAAGCTAGACTGCCCCGCCCTCTAGCCTTTTAAAAAATGTATACATTTGTACAGTAGTAGTATCGATGGATTGCACCATGGAGCAAAACTATGCATATACTATATGACACTACCCACTATGAAGGTACTAGTAACATAGACTAGTAACTGGTCTATGTTACTCTCCACTATGACCAGCCAAAGTCGAGGCGCGGATACCAATGAGGGCATGGTTGTCTCTATACTTGGACAACTCACCCGACTGCATGCGCACCAGGCAGACGAAGCTCGTGTCGTGTTGGTGCCATGTGCGGCCCGCACATTAACCAAAACCTCGTTCCTCCATCTTAGCCTCCGCGTTTAAAACATCTCAATCTCAAGGCCAAGGAGCAACGTGAAACCTATGATAGATCCAATCGGATGGTTGAGAACACTACAATTCGTAGCTACAGATGCGTGTGTGAGAGAGGAAGAGTGCGTGTGTGCACCTCTTCTCAGAGTACAACTGTATGTGGGTGGCATCAGGCTAGGGAATAGTGATGGTCCATGCGAGAAGTCCCGAGAGATAGGTGTAATGCGTCTGAAAAAAAGACTAGTCTATAGCTCGCCACGAGGCTATTCCTGTCGAACGCCAAGCATAAGATATGTATCCGACGGTGCTAGTTTTTTCACGTACACAGCAGTAGAAAAATAACTAGTAGTACCATGGCATATGCTACACCACAGCCGAGAAAACGTGCCGACGTTACGCCATCCGGGAATAGAGCCGCACTTCGAAACTAGAACCGTCAATAAATCTTGAGCGTGTCTCGTCACATTCCAAATTACTACTACTACCATGCTATATTTAATTGCAAACCTGTTCACACCGATCACAACCTAAACGGTTTCCCAATTAGGAGCGTATTAGTAGTACTCAGTTATAAATACTACTATGCTAAGATGACTGCACATTCCACCTCAACTCCTCATCCACAAGAAACAATCAAGCCATAGCCAGCGTGAGTTCTGGGTCGTGGGATTTCCACCAGGGAGAGGTGAGCATGGAAGAGGAAGCACGAGAGATGTCCCACCTCGCCGCGAAAGCAGCCGACATGTCCAGCCGCGCAGCAGTAGCAACACAGAGGTCCCACCGCGCCGCCGAAGCAGCACGGAGGTCCCGCCGCGCCGTCGATGTAGCAGACTGGTCCGGCCATGCCGCGGAAGCAGCACAGATGTCCCGCCGCACCGCCGAAGCAGCAGGGAGGTCCCGCCGCACCGCGGCGGACTGGGAAAATTTCTCGCGGGCAAGCGAGGACTCTTACAGGCACATGCATGCGATAGTCCATAGCTAGATGGATCAGATCTCCGGCTAGGCAAGGATGCAGGACGAGGCTAACGGCGTCATCCGGCAAGTTGGGGAGGGCAATGCGAAACTCAGGGGCGAGCGTGACCTGCTGAGGGTGAAGATCGCCGGAAGGGTGAAGCAGGAGGAGGAGACCGCTGCCGTGTTGCAGAGGACGGGCGTCATCATCAAGAAACTTATGAACGAGAATGCCATGCTCCGCATCAAGTGCAACAGGCTGGTGGAGGAATCCATGGATGCTGCCAAGCAGCGTATTAAGGACATGAAACTGATGAAAGAGATCATCGCCCGCCGCGAGAACTAGTCTCCGCGACCTGCAGCGCACAAAGAAAGTAGAGATTAGCGAGCCAGATCGTTGTATGTGTCTTCCTTCTTCTTTTGCCCTTGTGTATTTCGTGCGTAGCCGCATGTGGCTTTTTTAATTATCTTCCTAATTATATAATACAATTATTATCCACTCTCGTCGTCCTTATATATATTCATCAGTCTAGCTATAAGTCGCAGTAGATGCTATATAGGTCCATCGGATCTTACATCAAGATCCGTCCAAAAATTTCTTTTTAGATTTTCTTTTTTCTCTCTTAAATCTCAGTCGAGTGAGACATTGCCACGCCATTAAACAGAGGCTCGGGCGCCATTAATGGTACCTTGGGAGAGAGGTGGATGGCAGATGGAGGTCAAAGGGCTCTCCTCCCGATAAGCATGCGCAGGGGTCCGATCGCACGCCTCCCGTACTCAAATAGCTACCCTGCATGGCGCCTCCTAGCTAATAAAAAAGGGGACGCGTGGCGGCATGTAAATGGTAAACAGAACGCCCACGGTTTCAATAATACTTGTGTTTCCGATTGTAACGTGACAGCACTTGTTCCAAAATGACTTTGTTGATTGTTAATGTGTGCGCCTTCGCAAATCGGACAACAAAATTACCATAGCATGTTGGTGCCATGTCATGGCACCAAGCCAAGTTTCATGATTTTCATGCGTGTTTCGGATTCACAGGAATTAAAAAACCAAATTTCTCAATGTTCCCAGTCGAGCCATGACACCCAGATGTTTGAATTTCATTCCCATTTCTGGCATGGGACCTAGAAATTTACCCGAGGACACACATGTGATTTTTCAACCAGCTTTGGTGCACTGGAGCATGTGCTTGTATTTAAAATTTGAATCATGCACAAAAAGGTGACACGTTCCCTCTCAGAACCACGAGCCTTCTTGAGAGAAGCTCCGGTTTGCAAGAAACTTATACCAAAACTTGTTCCTATTCTGCATTTTTTTACCACAGCATGGTAGTACCATGACATGACACCATTCCAAGTTTCATGATTTTCAGGCGTGTTTTGGATTTACAAGAATTTTAAAACCAAGCTTCTCAATGTTCTCGGTCGAACCACGATGCCCAGATGTTTGAATTACTTCCCATTTCTTGCATGGGACCTAGGAATTTACCCGAGGACACACATGTGATTTTTCAGTCAACTTTGGTGCACGGGAGCATGTGCTTGTAGTTAAAATTTGAATTATGCACATTAAATGACCAGAAACTCAATCAATGTATAAAAAAGGCCAAACGAACCCGGAATAATTCCAAAATTTAACATGGCATTCATATAGTTCTATGTTGCCTCTGTAAATAAAATCTGGCGGTAGGCAGGCTATATTGTTTCGCACACAAAGGTATAAAGAAATAAAGAAATAAAGAAATTATCCCTATTTAATTCTTAGGTTCTTATTATTTATGCCACTAGTTGTGTATCACTACTCAGTTTTGCCATTAGAAGTTACAACTACTCAAAAAAATGCCATCGATCCGTGAGATGCCTGCTCAAAAATGCAATTAGATATTTAAAAAATGCCATCGTTAAGTTAGTTGTTTGCTCAGAAATGCCATTAGACATTGTTATTTTCACGTCAAACCCCGTTGACCATATTACATGACAAAAATAAGCCGATTCTCACAATGATAAGTTAATGGTGTCCAGCACAACACACCCCTCAAATAAAACTAAGCACCCTGGAATTCTTTGACAAAACTAAGCACCCTGAAATTCTTTGACAACTAAATTGCTTGCTATATGATGTTGGCCATATATATTGTACGTATATAATGTCAAGAAACGAGTGGTAGTAGTATACCAACTAAAAGATGAAATGTATGAAATATAACGAGAAGAAACATAAAATAGTTCTGCTGGGGGCTCAGCACAACACACCCCTCAAATAAAACTAAGCACACCAGAAATGAAACTAAGCAACTAATCCGGTAGACACTGCATTAGAACCACCATGAGCAACGACATTGCCACCTTACCCGGAGTCCTCGTCCACGTCCTCGACTTCGTCCTTGTCCCTCTTCCTCTTGGGCGATACTTCTTTGCTTGAACCACGCACTTGGTTCTTGCTCTTCATCCAACCCTTGTAGATATTGAAACAAAGGTAGCCATCCATTGCAGCGTAGTGGATGTGGTACATATCTAGTACATTCCACTGCCATGCATGACGATGAAACGGGTACGGAGGTTTCTCTAGTTTACCGTATGAAGGACGAACCATGGCTCCTGCTAGGGTCAACATTGAAGGCTGATCAAGGGAGGGCACCAGCCCTTCCTTCTGGAGGTCAAAGGGGTCGCCTACAACGAGGCCTATCCGACCCAGGATTTCCTTATCGTTCCTAAAGTCTACAGTAACGAATTTGACTCGGTCGCCCTTGAGGAACTTCTTAAATTCCTCGCACTCAACGTCGGCATGGAATATGTGGTAGACCAAGCATAAGTCATGCACGCAAACCTGGATCACGGCCGGCTTCTTCTTCTCTGCCTCCTTTAGTTTCTTCTCGCTTCCCAGGACTGTGGTGTACTCAACATCTAGCCCAGCGACCCACTCATCATTTGAGTTTTCGAACATGCGTTTGAAGCAAGCAAGGCATTCTTTCACCGTTGCGGAAGAACGGGTGTAGATGACGTCAAACTCATCGCCTGTGATGGTTCTAACCTTGTACTCATCGATGATCATGGAGATTTGGGACGCCATGAATTTGTGAGGAGGGTTAGGATTAGTGGAACTGCTGTAATGTGAAAGGACGGGACGACTAGGAGCGGTTTATCGATTGTAAAAATGTCGAGTGGGGGCGCGTGCGAATGGCAGGGTAGTGTCTTGCCTGGTGGATAAATGGATTCATGCACAGTACTATGGGGGCCCAATTAGATGTCATGTCTACTCGACGCCCAATTAAATGGCTTTCGATGTCATGTCAAGCGTCGGGAAAATTACAGGTGATACGAAGCTTTCCATTCTCCCATGATACGGGCTTCTAAGAGCCCTTGGATATGAGATCAAACGGTTGCATGGCGTGATTCTAGACCTATGGGTGAATATCCTATCATGGAGGGTTATTCTGCAAATTTTCAGCAACTTAGCATGCGGCCGTTCGATCTCAGATCCAAGGGCTGCCAGCAGCCCGTATCATGGTCGCGCCTACCACGACCGTCGCCTCGCTCGCGCGGTCACGCCCTTGGAGATTTAACACGGTGCGTTAGGCTATCTGATGTTGGCATGTCATACATAGTCATCACTTAGTCACTCATACAACAAGGTTAGCTATAAGGTTGGCTATAAGAGTATTTTTTTGTTTACTTCTCTCTATCTCTTTCTTCATAGTATTTATTGCATTTGCCAAGGAGTGACCTCTTCCAATGAAATGGTGCTTAGATGAGGTGCTATGTGCATTTAATGGCTTAACAACTCAAGTCCCCAATGCATAGGTGCTTAGTTTTTATTGCTAAGTTTGCTTCATCTAGGTACACACGCTTAGCACCGTTTCTTCCTGGGGTCACCAAACTAGTCTCTATCTTCTTAATTAACTTGCCACATCAGACTTTATGCCTATGTGGCAGGCTTAGCACCTGTAGGATCAAGTACAATAGTGGGCTATAAGCCCGCTTTACATGGCATTTTTGCATATGTGGGGGAAAGAGGCAAGGAAAAAGTGGAGGAGTGGGCTCTCAAGCAAGAGCCAGCCTCTACATGGTGGAGCATCAGCAGAGGCACCTGTATGGAGGTGGTCAGGAATCGGGAGACTCACGCCGGTCGTAGCGCCACAGTTAAAATGATAATGGCAAGTCAAATCACCGGGCCCCGCCTGTCTAGAAGTAATTCGCTGTCAAATCACACAGCCCTACGTTTGCAGCAGCCTACTCCCTCATCTACTCGCGTCTCTGTCGAACCGACTAGGCGGAACTGCCCCGCCTACCGCGCAGGAAAAGCCCCGCCCTCGACTTTTAAATAGTATAGTATACTAATTTTGTATCCATGGATTGCGCTATGGAGCAAAGCCTCAAGAAAACGGCGGTACACATGTACGGAGTATACAGCACGCCCGTCGCATTCGCGTCGCACCCCAGACGGTCGGTCGGTCGGTCTGGCATGCCGCTCTCCGAATGGAACGCGCGTCATATTGCATTTGCACACACATGTGGGACCGCAATTGAGAACCGACCATAGGCACACTCCCCGGCCCTGCAAGTCGGCTGAGTTAATAGAAGCACATACTCCACCTTGGTACCTGGACGATCCCTGCAAGACACGGAAGATCAGTTCGTCCATGCATGTGACCAGACTCCAGCAGACACGCTGGATTGGCTATCGTCTACATATCGTGCAGGCTGTGTTGTATAGGGCTGTAGTTCTGGTGAGAAATCTAAAAAAAGGTTTCTTGTCATCTCGCAAAATTAGGTGTCATGTGCTTCGAATCACTGCGAGGGTTAAATAGCGACAACTGAGTTGGGCTAGTCATTGGGGGCACATGCACGAAGACTACTCGGCTGCCATCTAGGTCAAGCCGGCTATGTTAATTAGGACATCTATCGACGGACCCCTTTTCTACGAGTTTATCTTTAATTTGAGCTTTGATCCTCGTCTAGTTTGTCCGTCGGGATTCATCTTGTCTCCTTTGGGCAGTGAGGTTATGATTTCTTGTCATGTGGCATTTTTTCGTGTTATATGTTATAATCCGGTGCTTCAGATCTGTCACATCCTACCTAGTTCATGCATTAGAGTGTGCATCATGTTTTCTTTTGACAAGAAAATTGAAATGGGGAAGGCAGAACCCCCAGCACCCCTCCTGAATCTACTAGGGTTTACTAAAATCTTTTTCAATGAACCTGAAATGCCCTTCTAAAATGTTCATCATCTTTGCTTTGGTCTTAAACCTCTGGCAAAAATAGTGCACATTTTTCTAGGTCAACAGAAGGTCATTGAATTATTGCATAAGTATTTGAATTTGGGCATTTAAAATTTATAAAACATTTCAAATGCCCAAATATCTCCAAACTAAAATGTTCCTGGCTGGAATTATTCTAACTAAGGACCAGGTGCAGTTTGGTGATTTTTGGAGTTGTGCTAGTATTTTTAATAAGTCTACAAAGTTACAAAAGAAATAGAAAAGGAAACAAAAATCAGAAAGACTTACCTGACGCCTGCAACCGGCCCACCTGCCGGCCCAGCCCAACTGCCGCGCCAGCGAGCTGCTTGGCTCGGCCAGGCAGGCACGCAGGTGCTCGACGCCGGCACCAGCGAGCGCCACACAGCTCCCCGCCGCCCTGCTTCACCTCCTCGCCGCCCCGCTGGCCTGGACGCGCTCCACGTCGACGCCCCGAGCCCCTGGACACGCCCACTCGCCCTGCCTCGCCTCCCTCGCTCTCCTCCGTCATGGCCGACGCCATCGTCGCCGCTCCGCCGTCATAGCCGTAGCCACCGTCGTCCCCGTGCCACGAGACCGTGTCCAACCTCTCCGCCGTCGTTGACTTCGTCGAGCAGCACGAGCCCGAGCGCTCGCGTGCCTCGAAGCCACTACACCGACCCCGTCTTCACCGAGCATCGCCGGAGATCCCTTTCGCCGTCGCCGCCGCACCAGCTCGTCCCCGACCGTGCCGTCTGGCTCTACGAGACCGCTGTGAGCCTGGCTACCGCCCCATCCTCCCCGTTCTCTCTCTCGAGCCCCGTAGCGTCTACTTGTAGCTCGCCCGCACGCACCGCCGCGGAGCTCGTCGCCGACGAGGCTCCGGCCACCTAACGGCCACGCCACCCTGTCCACTAGCCTCACCGCACACCCAAGGCCCCGACGCATCACTCCACGCGCCTCGTCGTGCCCCGCAGCCCCGGTTTCACCTTCGCCCGAGCCCCGGCGCCGCCAAACTCGTCGCCGGCGTCATTTCCGGCGACCCCGAGGCCAACTACCACCACCACTCGATGCGGCTCACCTCCCGCATCACGTAGACGTGCTCCGCCGTCGATTTGGTCGCCGGAGAGCGAATCTGCACTTCCTCCGCCGCGTCTGGACGTCGCCGGTGGCTCAACGCCGGCGGAGTTGACCTGTTTGACCCCCTGGGTCTATGACATGTGGGCCCCGCCCGCTAACTAATCCAGGATTAGAATTAATCTAATCTGTTTAAGCTAATGACCCTGACACGCGGGACCCACGCGTCAGGTTTGACCTGGACCGGGTCTGTTGACCTGCTGAGGTCAGCATGACCTCATGCTGACGCCACAATTAATTTTCTGGATTTATTTTTGCACAGGAAATTCCAGAAATTAGTTCAAACTTCAAAAATTCATAGAAATTTATCTATAACTCCAAATGCAAAGTTTTATATATGAAAAATTATCAGAAAAATCCAACCTATCCATTGGAACTGGTTTCATGCATGTCAGAACAAGTTAAACCCACTGTTTAGACATTACAAGTTGATACACTAATATGATCTTCATTAATGAGCTACCATTTGAATCTTTGGTTCAAATGGGTTCTTTCCCTTCTGGTTTAACTTGCACTAGGTCAGGACACATTCATATTGCCATGTATTGATTGTGTTCCGATGTGTTCATCGTGGTAGGTTCTGCCTCCGAGGATATCTCCGAGTATCCAACTGAAGGGCAGTATCCCACGACCACTCCATCAGGCAAGCAACCCATTGATCATTCCGATACAAACCCATGTTCTCGCTTCTGCTCTCATTTACTGCATTAAGACAACGCGTTTCAAACTGCTGTGTGTTATGATAGTTGAACCCACTTCCTTTGCATGACCTGTCTTTGCCACAGTAACTAGATGAAACCCACTAGCATGTGTAGGAGTTGATTGAGCCAATACATGTGTGTGTGTTCCTACCATGCTGTGCTTGCTATGCTTAGAGTTGTGTCAGGTCTGGCTCATCGGGATGATGATCCGGAGTGAAAGATTGTAGCGTTGTCAATAGTGTGGAGGTGTTGAACACGATTTGGTAAAGGAATCGATGGAAGGCCATGTAGGAGTACATGGTGGGTTGTTTCATTGAGGCCGTCCTTAAGAACTGAGATCTGTGTGTGTGATTTAAGACTCAGCTACTACCACGCATTGGGCCCGAAACCAATGGACCCTCTCGGCTTCTTGATCACGCTTGTCCTCTGTCCAGGAGTTGCAAAGTAGTTTCTGGTGTTTGTAGCATGCTGGGGGCCGCACGCAGCGCTGATCATCGGGGTGGGCTGTGTTGCGGTAGGCACGTGGCACGGTGTACCGACTCGCCCGTTTGGTGTCTCGGGAACCCTGTTCACATCGTTCGGGGCCGTTAGTGGAAACCTCGGCCGGACTCCCTGCGGATGGAACCCGAATAGGCGATAAACCTGGACTAGAGACTTGAGTGTTTAGGTAGGCCGTGGCCGACACCCTCGCTGGGCTTCCGCTTGAAGGTTGCCGAGTACATGTCGTGTAAACGGCGATAAGTGGTGAGAGCGTGTGTGAAGAAGTACACCCCTGCAGGGTATAAATCTATTCGAATAGCCGCGTCCGCGGTAAAGGACTACTTGGTCACCTATACAGTTCATAGATAAGTTAAAGGGATACTACTAAAAATCTCAAGATAAGTGTGAGTACCGCGGATGGCCCTCTCGTAGGATGGCGAGAGAGGATCCACGGTGGAGTATTGTGATGGTGATAGTGGACTCGTGTGCGACAAATGATTTACAAGTGGTGTCTATCGTAGGATAGCTTAGCCAAGAGTCAAAGCTGGCTTGCTGCAATAACCCCACTACCTTCTTGAGAATGTGCATGTATAGTAGGTTCCTGTTGTAAGACTTGCTGAGTACCTCCGTACTCATGTTGCTTTAATCATGTTTTTCAGACGACTGCACCAACCCCTCTGATGGGTTCTTTGTAGACCTCGACGTTGACGAGTGACTTATCACCCAGGTGGTGATCCAAGACTTGTGAAGGGTTGATGTAGATAGACAGGCTTCATCAAGCCTTCTTTCTTTCTAGTGTCTGTACTCAGACTAGTTTGCTTCCGCATGTGCTTGTATGTTTGTATGACTTGAGTGTTGGGTCATGTGACCCCTATCTGTATGGATGATATGTATGGCTCCTCGGAGCCTTCTAAATAAAGTACTTGAGTCGTAGAGTACTGTTGTGATGCCATGTTGTATTTACTCATATCGGGCATATTGTGTGTATGATTGAAATGCTTGGTATGAGTGGGATCCGACTATCTAGTTGTTTATCCTTGGCAGCCTTTCATATGGGGAAATGTAAGTTTTGTGCTTCTGAGCGATAGTAGTCCGCTACAGCCCGGTTCACCGGAGTCCTGCTAGCCCAGCACTACTGCTTGGACACTTGACTGGCCGGCATGTGTTTCACGTCGTTCCTATGTCTGTTCCTTCGGGGAAATGTCACGCGCTGATATTCGGAGTCCTGCCTAGCCTGCTACAGCCCGGGTTACCGGAGTCCTGTTAGCCCAGTGCTACAGCCCGAATAGATACGTTGATGACCGACATGTTCGATGTGATTCATGTATGCCTGTCCTCATAGGCTAGCGCCGCTTTGGGTTCACGACTAGCCATGTCGGCCCGGGTTCTCTATCATATGGATGCTAGCGACACTATCATATACGTGAGCCAAAAGGCGCAAACGGTCCCGGGCCAGGTAAGGTGGCACCCGTGGGAGTACCGTGCGTGAGGCCGCAAAGTGATATGATGTGTTACACGTTGGATCGATGTGGCCTAGGATCGGGGTCCTGACAGCGTTGGTATCAGAGCCGGACTGCCTGTAGGTTCGCTAAGCCAAACTGGTCGATGTCGAGTCTAGAAATGCTTTAGTTATATGTAGGGGAATTGATTGTGGGAGGGAACGTAAGGCTCTTTTACTCCTTTACCTTATGCCCTCTATTCTGAGTCATTCTCTTCTCATTCTACGTAGGTTGAGGACTAGGCTCTCTTCTCTCTATCAGGTTCACGTGTTACAAAATCTGTAGTAACTTATAGGATTGTTGGTTACAACCCAGTCCAGTTCTACTAAAGTTTAGTATGTTGCCATTTGAACCAGAACCTTGATATGATGTTGTTGAGTGGTTTCGCAAACTGTTGTGGATGTCTCAAGTCTTTTTCTGAGCATTTACAGCCGTTATGCTGTCCAATTTCATCCAGAAATTCTAATGCCTTTGCACTATTTTGTGCTTTCAGATGGCTACCTGTCCCCAAAACCAAGTGGTTCGTCTGACCCGTTGCATCGGTGTATGTGGTCATACCGCCATGTTGGTTCGAGTGATGGTTGAGGCAGGTTACCGATGGTACCCTGAATACACCGTCGAAGAGCAGTTTAGAGATTTCAACCAGAGTCAATATCTGTGCACGGTCAGGATATATCCATCATATCCCGGAGCCACGGAACCACTCCACCGTTCTTATGGACTCGGGATCACTATTGGGATGTCCGTTCAAGATGCAGCCTACTCGATGATGACCATTATGCGAGCTAGAACTGCTTTGTTGAGCAACACTGAATTTCGCTACATGCCAGCATCCCTCCCTGGGGCGCATGGTTACCTTCAGGGCATGTACAGTGATGCATCCCATGAGGACTCACTCCTTTGCACCACTACTGAGATGTTGGAAGATAAGGACCGTGAAAACCGGGCCTTGCGTATGGAGCTCTTTAATGCTCGTGCTGATCATTGGGCCACCTTGACGAGGTTTGCACCTGCTGTGCAAGCCGGATACATGGACACGAGAGACTTGTACCCTGTGCGGGCTAGTCTGCCAGACTTCATGGAATGGCGTGAGGTGGGAGGCATCACCCCTCCTCGTGGGCCTCTTCTGCCGCCATCTGTTGGACCGAGGCCGCACCCAAGTCCCTATGGTCCACAAGCACCGCAGGACCGTCTGTTCCCAGATGACCATGTTCCGCTTCCAGGTCTGGGTGGTGACTTCTATGAGGACTTCTACGGAGCCGTCTGAGCTAGTAGTAGTCTCGCTAGTATTGTAATAGTTGTATGTCCATCGTCCTGCGTGATTGTGGAATATAACTTAGTTTGTATCAATTCCGGAGGTGTAGAAAAATAATGTATAGGAGCTTGGAATGCCTCCGATGAGATGTAACGTCTGTCGTCTTAGTTGTACTTCAGCTTGAGCTTGTACTAAACTATGTATGATGTGTATGACCGTTGGTATATATATGGCAGTTTCTATATTACCATGTCATACGGATGATCATCTCTGCATTCCTTGTTATCCATTACATTCCGCACTTCCTTGGCCAGATTTTGCCATCCTGGTTTAAATCGCTGTTTTGTTTTCCCAGGATGGTCAACACCCGCAGCAACCCTGCTGCTTCGGAGCAGGGAGAAGCTAGTGCACCTAGAGAGGAAAGTCTGCCTCAACCACCTTCTCTGGCCGAAGTGATGCTGGAGGCAGAGCGCAACAGGCGCGACACCAACCGCTTGTTAGAGCGGATTGAGCAGAACACTGCACGCCAGCAGAGGATCAATTCGGTGTCCATCAATGACTTTGTCAAGCTGTACCCGCCAAAGTTCAATCATTCCATTGAACCTCTCGATGCGGATGACTGGCTCCGCAGCATCGCCCACAAGCTACGTTCTGCCAACGTGGCTGAAGATGATAAGGTCACCTTTGCTGCCTATCACCTTGAAGGCCCTGCCAGCCTTTGGTGGGAGAATTATGAAGCTATGCGTCCGGTCGGCCAACTCACTACTTGGGCTGATTTTAGTGCCGCTTTTCGTGAGCATCATATTCCGGAAGGTCTCATGGATCGCAAGAGGGAGGAGTTCTGTAACTTCACCCAGGGGAAGCTGATTGTGGATGCATACAGTCGCGAGTTTGGGAAGCTTGCACGCTATGCTCCCGAAGAGGTATCCACCGATGCCAAGAAGCAGGCAAGGTTCCGCAAGGGACTTAGCCCTGAGCTCCGACGTGACCTTCGTCTGCATGAATGCATTTCTTTTCCGAAGCTAGTCAATAAGGCCATCAGTGCCGAGACGGGGCAGAACGATTTTGAAGCTTCACGCAAGCACTCCCGTGACTATGGATCTTCATCCGGCTCTGGATCTCAGAAGCGCCGGGTCTGGATTCCAAATTCTGCTATGCCACCCAGGTATACCCCGAGGCCATCCTTTGAGGCGCCTCGCCCCAATCAGCAGTATATGCCGCCCAAGACTTTTGGTGGCCCCACTGTCAATACTGCTCCACGCCCCAATATAACAACTTGCTTCAAGTGTGGTGAGCCGGGCCATTACATCCGTGAGTGTCCCCAGAACAACCCCAACCAGTTCGGAAAGTCTGTTGGACGTGGTAAGTCAACAGCGAAGGTGCTTGTCGCCAAGCCAGCCACCACTGCTCGTGGCCATGTCAACTACGTTTCAGCTGAAGAAACTCAAGAGGACCCCAACGTCGTTCTCGGTACGCTCCTTGTTAATTGCCATCCGGCAACTGTTCTCTTTGATACTGGAGCATCTCATTCGTTTATTTCTGAGAGCTATGCTCGTTTGCACAACACCACCTTTTGTGACATGCCCACCTCCATGGTAATTCAAACCCCTGGTTCTAAATGGCAAACCTCTAGAATCAGCCATGGAAATGAAATTCTTGTTGACAGATTGGTCTTCCTTGCGTCACTAATAGCTCTCAAGTCCTCAGACATAAACATCATCTTGGGTATGGACTGGATGTTAGCTCATTACGCCAAGATTGATTGCTCAACTAGAACTGTCCAACTTACCCATCCATCGGGCAAGACAGTCAATGTTTTGACCCGAGTATCGGAGCGTCAACTCTACTCTCTAAATGCCAATCCCCTTCCAGACCTCGAAGATATTCCGGTAGTCCGTGACTTCCCGGATGTCTTTCCAGAGGAACTGCCAGGTGTTCCACCTGACAGAGATGTCGAGTTCGTGATAGACCTTGTTCCAGGGACCGTCCCAATCTCTAGGAGACCTTATAAAATGGCACCCCTAGAACTAGCCGAGCTTAAGAAACAACTCGATGAGTCCTTGCAAAAGGGTTTCATCCGTCCTAGTTCATCTCCATGGGCTTGCCCCGTCCTCTTCGTCAAGAAGGATGGAACGGATCGGATGGTTGTGGATTATCGACCTGTCAATTTGGTCACTATCAAGAACAAGTATCCGCTCCCCAGGATCAACGACCTGTATGATCAGCTCGCTGGATCCTCGGTCTTTTCCAAGATGGATTTGAGGTTGGGCTACCATCAAATCAAAATCAAGAACGGGGACATTCCCAAAACGGCTTTCGTTACTCGTTACGGCCAATACGAGTACACCGTCATGTCCTTCGGTTTAACCAATGCTCCAGCCACCTTCTCTCGGTTAATGAACTCGATCTTCATGGAGTACTTGGATAAATTCGTCGTAGTATACCTCGATGATATACTCATCTACTCCAAGAATGAGGAAGAACATGCCGAACATCTAAGGCTAGTATTGATGAAACTTAGAGAGCATCGCCTTTATGCCAAATTATCCAAGTGCGAATTCTGGTTGCCAGAAGTGACCTATCTGGGCCATGTAATCTCTGGCAAGGGCATTGCTGTCAATCCCGAGCGAGTTCAAGCTGTCCTTGACTGGAATCCACCTGAAATGGTCAAGCAAGTCCGGAGTTTTCTTGGTTTAGTGAGCTATTGCCGCCGCTTCGTCGAGAATTTCTCCAAGGTTGCTAAGCCTCTAACTGAACTCCTCAAGAAAGATAAAAAGTTCGAGTGGACCCCACAGTGCGAGTTCAGCTTTCAGGAACTGAAAAGACGCCTGACATCTGCTCCCGTGCTGGTACCACCGGATTTTTCTAAGGACTTTGTTATCTACTGCGACGCCTCGCGACAAGGACTAGGTTGCATACTCATGCAAGATCATCATGTGATTGCCTACGCATCTCGACAGTTGCGTCCACATGAAGATAATTATCCCACTCATGATCTAGAGCTTGCAGCAGTAGTCCATGCACTCAAAACCTGGCGACATTACCTTCTGGGTAATCGTTGCGAAATCTACACTGATCACCAAAGTTTGAAATATATCTTCACCCAACCGGATTTGAATCTCAGGCAAAGACGTTGGGTCGAGTTGATCTCGGATTACGACTTAGGAATAACTTACACCCCAGGCAAAGCCAATGTCATGGCTGATGCACTAAGTCGTAAATCTTATTGTAACAACCTGATGTTACAACAAGGTCAACCACTTCTCCACGAGGAATTTCATAAGCTTAACCTTCACATTGTTCCTCGAGGATTCCTTTCCACCCTGGTGGCGAAACCTAACCTTACGGATCAGATCATCAAGGCACAAAAGGTGGATCCGGGAATTTCCCGTATCAAGAGAAACATCAAGAAGGGAGTTGCAGATTGTTTCTCCATTGATTATCAAGGTGTTGTGTTCTTTGGGAACCGTCTAGTGGTTCCCAAGGTACGCAACTTGAGACGATTAATCCTTAAGGAAGCTCATGAATCCCCTCTCACTATTCATCCCGGTAGTACTAAGATGTATCAAGACCTACGCCAGAGGTTTTGGTGGACTAGGATGAAGAGAGAAATCGCTCAATACATTGCAACTTGCGACGTCTGTTGTCGTGTTAAAGCAGAGCATCAACGGCCCGCTGGCACCCTTCAACCATTGGAGATTCCTGAATGGAAATGGGATAAAATCGGTATGGATTTCATTACCGGGTTTCCCAGAACCAAAAGAGGGAATAATGCTATCTTCGTTGTTGTCGATCGTCTCTCCAAAGTAGCCCACTTCTTACCTGTTCGCGAGAGTATAACCGCTAGCCAGCTAGCTGAATTGTACATCTCTCGAATAGTATCTCTCCATGGTGTTCCATTGGAAATTAATTCAGACCGTGGAAGTCTTTTCACCTCTCGATTTTGGGAAAGTTTCCAAAATGCTATGGGGACTCGTCTCTCCTTTAGCACCGCCTTCCATCCTCAGTCAAGTGGTCAAGTAGAACGAGTCAATCAAATTCTGGAGGATATGCTCCGAGCTTTTGTCATCTCTTTCGGTATGAATTGGGAGAAGTGCCTTCCATTCGCCGAGTTCGCTTATAACAACGGTTATCAAGCTAGCTTGGGTAAAGCTCCTTTCGAAGTTCTTTATGGACGAAAATGTCGGACGCCTCTTAACTGGTCAGAAACCGGCGAGAGACAACTCTTTGGCCCGGACATGATCCAGGATGCAGAAGAGCAGGTTCGTATTATTCGTGAGAAGTTGAAAACCGCCCAGTCTCGACAAAAGAGTCAGTATGACCGCAAGCATAAGCCCATGGCTTATGAAGTCGGCGAGATGGCTTACCTTCGGGTTACACCTTTAAAGGGAACCCATCGATTCGGTATCAAAGGCAAATTGGCTCCTCGTTACATTGAACCCTTTCGCATTCTTGCCAAACGAGGGGAAGTTGCCTACCAACTGGAACTACCTCCGCATCTCTCCAGAGTTCATGATGTCTTCCACGTTTCTCAACTCAGGCGTTGCTTCGCGGATCCTATCCGTGGAGTGGACCACGAAACGCTTGATCTCCAAGATAATCTCACCTATCGGGAATACCCCGTTCGTATCCTTGATCAAACCGAGCGTACCACTCGACGCCACAATATCAAGTTTCTCAAGGTTCAATGGTCACATCATTCCGAGCAAGAAGCTACATGGGAAAGGGAGGATCGTCTTCGACTCGAGTATCCCACCTTCTTTCCGACAGATCCTAAATCTCGGGACGAGATTCTTTTGAGTGGGGGTGAGTTGTCACATCCTACCTAGTTCATGCATTAGAGTGTGCATCATGTTTTCTTTTGACAAGAAAATTGAAATGGGGAAGGCAGAACCCCCAGCACCCCTCCTGAATCTACTAGGGTTTACTAAAATCTTTTTCAATGAACCTGAAATGCCCTTCTAAAATGTTCATCATCTTTGCTTTGGTCTTAAACCTCTGGCAAAAATAGTGCACATTTTTCTAGGTCAACAGAAGGTCATTGAATTATTGCATAAGTATTTGAATTTGGGCATTTAAAATTTATAAAACATTTCAAATGCCCAAATATCTCCAAACTAAAATGTTCCTGGCTGGAATTATTCTAACTAAGGACCAGGTGCAGTTTGGTGATTTTTGGAGTTGTGCTAGTATTTTTAATAAGTCTACAAAGTTACAAAAGAAATAGAAAAGGAAACAAAAATCAGAAAGACTTACCTGACGCCTGCAACCGGCCCACCTGCCGGCCCAGCCCAACTGCCGCGCCAGCGAGCTGCTTGGCTCGGCCAGGCAGGCACGCAGGTGCTCGACGCCGGCACCAGCGAGCGCCACGCAGCTCCCCGCCGCCCTGCTTCACCTCCTCGCCGCCCCGCTGGCCTGGACGCGCTCCACGTCGACGCCCCGAGCCCCTGGACACGCCCACTCGCCCTGCCTCGCCTCCCTCGCTCTCCTCCGTCATGGCCGACGCCATCGTCGCCGCTCCGCCGTCATAGCCGTAGCCACCGTCGTCCCCGTGCCACGAGACCGTGTCCAACCTCTCCGCCGTCGTTGACTTCGTCGAGCAGCACGAGCCCGAGCGCTCGCGTGCCTCGAAGCCACTACACCGACCCCGTCTTCACCGAGCATCGCCGGAGATCCCTTTCGCCGTCGCCGCCGCACCAGCTCGTCCCCGACCGCGCCGTCTGGCTCTACGAGACCGCTGTGAGCCTGGCTACCGCCCCATCCTCCCCGTTCTCTCTCTCGAGCCCCGTAGCGTCTACTTGTAGCTCGCCCGCACGCACCGCCGTGGAGCTCGTCGCCGACGAGGCTCCGGCCACCTAACGGCCACGCCACCCTGTCCACTAGCCTCACCGCACACCCAGGGCCCCGACGCATCACTCCACGCGCCTCGCCGTGCCCCGCAGCCCCGGTTTCACCTTCGCCCGAGCCCCGGCGCCGCCAAACTCGTTGCCGGCGTCATTTCCGGCGACCCCGAGGCCAACTACCACCACCACTCGATGCGGCTCACCTCCCGCATCACGTAGACGTGCTCCGCCGTCGATTTGGTCGCCGGAGAGCGAATCTGCACTTCCTCCGCCGCGTCTGGACGTCGCCGGTGGCTCAACGCCGGCGGAGTTGACCTGTTTGACCCCCTGGGTCTATGACATGTGGGCCCCGCCCGCTAACTAATCCAGGATTAGAATTAATCTAATCTGTTTAAGCTAATGACCCTGACACGCGGGACCCACGCGTCAGGTTTGACCTGGACCGGGTCTGTTGACCTGCTGAGGTCAGCATGACCTCATGCTGACGCCACCAATTAATTTTCTGGATTTATTTTTGCACAGGAAATTCCAGAAATTAGTTCAAACTTCAAAAATTCATAGAAATTTATCTATAACTCCAAATGCAAAGTTTTATATATGAAAAATTATCAGAAAAATCCAACCTATCCATTGGAACTGGTTTCATGCATGTCAGAACAAGTTAAACCCACTGTTTAGACATTACAAGTTGATACACTAATATGATCTTCATTAATGAGCTACCATTTGAATCTTTGGTTCAAATGGGTTCTTTCCCTTCTGGTTTAACTTGCACTAGGTCAGGACACATTCATATTGCCATGTCATAGCATGCATCATATTGTTGCATATTGCCATGTATTGATTGTGTTCCGATGTGTTCATCGTGGTAGGTTCTGCCTCCGAGGATATCTCCGAGTATCCAACTGAAGGGCAGTATCCCACGACCACTCCATCAGGCAAGCAACCCATTGATCATTCCGATACAAACCCATGTTCTCGCTTCTGCTCTCATTTACTGCATTAAGACAACGCGTTTCAAACTGCTGTGTGTTATGATAGTTGAACCCACTTCCTTTGCATGACCTGTCTTTGCCACAGTAACTAGATGAAACCCACTAGCATGTGTAGGAGTTGATTGAGCCAATACATGTGTGTGTGTTCCTACCATGCTGTGCTTGCTATGCTTAGAGTTGTGTCAGGTCTGGCTCATCGGGATGATGATCCGGAGTGAAAGATTGTACCGTTGTCAATAGTGTGGAGGTGTTGAACACGATTTGGTAAAGGAATCGATGGAAGGCCATGTAGGAGTACATGGTGGGTTGTTTCATTGAGGCCGTCCTTAAGAACTGAGATCTGTGTGTGTGATTTAAGACTCAGCTACTACCACGCATTGGGCCCGAAACCAATGGACCCTCTCGGCTTCTTGATCACGCTTGTCCTCTGTCCAGGAGTTGCAAAGTAGTTTCTGGTGTTTGTAGCATGCTGGGGGCCGCACGCGGCGCTGATCATCGGGGTGGGCTGTGTTGCGGTAGGCACGTGGCACGGTGTACCGACTCGCCCGTTTGGTGTCTCGGGAACCCTGTTCACATCGTTCGGGGCCGTTAGTGGAAACCTCGGCCGGACTCCCTGCGGATGGAACCCGAATAGGCGATAAACCTGGACTAGAGACTTGAGTGTTTAGGTAGGCCGTGGCCGACACCCTCGCTGGGCTTCCGCTTGAAGGTTGCCGAGTACATGTCGTGTAAACGGCGATAAGTGGTGAGAGCGTGTGTGAAGAAGTACACCCCTGCAGGGTATAAATCTATTCGAATAGCCGCGTCCGCGGTAAAGGACTACTTGGTCACCTATACAGTTCATAGATAAGTTAAAGGGATACTACTAAAAATCTCAAGATAAGTGTGAGTACCGCGGATGGCCCTCTCGTAGGATGGCGAGAGAGGATCCACGGTGGAGTATTGTGATGGTGATAGTGGACTCGTGTGCGACAAATGATTTACAAGTGGTGTCTATCGTAGGATAGCTTAGCCAAGAGTCAAAGCTGGCTTGCTGCAATAACCCCACTACCTTCTTGAGAATGTGCATGTATAGTAGGTTCCTGTTGTAAGACTTGCTGAGTACCTCCGTACTCATGTTGCTTTAATCATGTTTTTCATACGACTGCACCAACCCCTCTAATGGGTTCTTTGTAGACCTCGACGTTGACAAGTGACTTATCACCCAGGTGGTGATCCAAGACTTGTGAAGGGTTGATGTAGATAGACAGGCTTCATCAAGCCTTCTTTCTTTCTAGTGTCTGTACTCAGACTAGTTTGCTTCCGCATGTGCTTGTATGTTTGTATGACTTGAGTGTTGGGTCATGTGACCCCTATCTGTATGGATGATATGTATGGCTCCTCGGAGCCTTCTAAATAAAGTACTTGAGTCGTAGAGTACTGTTGTGATGCCATGTTGTATTTACTCATATCGGGCATATTGTGTGTATGATTGAAATGCTTGGTATGAGTGGGATCCGACTATCTAGTTGTTTATCCTTGGCAGCCTTTCATATGGGGAAATGTAAGTTTTGTGCTTCTGAGCGATAGTAGTCCGCTACAGCCCGGTTCACCGGAGTCCTGCTAGCCCAGCACTACTGCTTGGACACTTGACTGGCCAGCATGTGTTTCACGTCGTTCCTATGTCTGTTCCTTCGGGGAAATGTCACGCGCTGATATTCGGAGTCCTGCCTAGCCTGCTACAGCCCGGGTTACCGGAGTCCTGTTAGCCCAGTGCTACAGCCCGAATAGATACGTTGATGACCGACATGTTCGATGTGATTCATGTATGCTTGTCCTCATAGGCTAGCGCCGCTTTGGGTTCACGACTAGCCATGTCGGCCCGGGTTCTCTGTCATATGGATGCTAGCGACACTATCATATACGTGAGCCAAAAGGCGCAAACGGTCCCGGGCCAGGTAAGGTGGCACCCGTGGGAGTACCGTGCGTGAGGCCGCAAAGTGATATGATGTGTTACACGCTGGATCGATGTGGCCTAGGATCGGGGTCCTGACAAGATCAAAATGACGACAACTGCGCCTCCGGGGCACGTGCATGAAGACTTCTCGACAGTCATTGCCGAGGTCAAGCCGGCTCCGGCCAGTAGACAAAAGAAAACTAGTACTCCACTATATACGCAGGAGCCTCCGCGCTTGCTTGCCAGTGTTGCTCTCTTCACACTGTCTCGTCCTCTCCAGATCTAAACACGACAGTGGTAGCCACACTTTCTCTCTACTCACCGCTGGTCACAGATCCAGCCGGATCCTCTCCGCCAGGGAAGGTGCAACGTTCATGCGGTCGTCCTCGGTGATGGCTCTTACCCACTGTCGGCGCGTCCCGATCAGCGTGCCTTGTCGTTCTCTCCCAAGCATCGCTGGCGAGGGAGGGCCTCCCACCTCTTCTTCCTCGCTGCCGTAGTGTGCGCAGATCCGGCCTCCCGCCGCCCACCTAGCGACATCCCGGCGACCCTCAGGTATAACTTCCTTCGAAACCGGTCTTGCTCTACTTCCCGAGCTCCTAACGTCGCTGCATTTGTATCTTTTACTATTTCTCAGGCCCCCTCATGTAGATAGGGTAGATTGGCTGTTCGAAACCCACCTAATTTTTTACTGTTAAGAGGTAAAACTAGTTCATGCACTCGAATCTAGTAGTACTTGGTTCAAACAAGGAATAAAGGGGGTGGGGTGGGGGAAGATTTGTTACCTGAATCTGGGACTTGGTCGAAAGAGGAAATAATGGGGGCGAAAAGTAGCAGAGACTGGTTATCCAACTAGTCTCTAGGTCTAATAGGCAAATAAAGGGAACGCTGTTGTAACGCCCCGGATTTGTTGCGCCAGGTGTCCGCCAGTTATTCGTCAGCGTTGCCATGTCATTTGCTTGCGTCTTGCACTTTGCCATGTCATCATCTGCATTTCATATCATGTCATCATGTGCATCGCATTCGCATACGTGTTCATTTCATGAATCCGAGCTTTTTCCCCGTTGTCCGTTTTGCAATCCGGCGCTCCTATGTTCCCCGGCGTCCCCTTTTACCTTTTCCCGTGAGCGGGTATTAAACTTTCTCAGAATGGACCAAGGTTTGTCAAGCGGCCTTGGTATAGCACCGGTAGACCGCATGTCAAGTTTCGGGTCATTCGGAGGTCGTTTGATACTCCAACGGTTAACCGCGTAACCGCAAAGGCCTTTTTCGTGTGCAGCCCAACACCCCCTCCAAAGTGGCCCAAAACCCATCTAAGTCATCTCCATCATATCGGTCGTCGGATCACGATCGCGTGGCCAAAAACCGCACTCCATTTGGAGCTTCCTAGCTCCTCCTACCTATAAATATGTGTCCCTCCCGGATTTTCCGCGCAGTCCAACCCTAGCGTCTTCCTCCTCGCGCAGCCGGACGCGTCCGCCCTCCGCGCCGGACCAATCCGGCCTCGCCACGTGGCGCGCCGCCGCTATCCCCTCGCCGCCGACCGCGCGGGCCCGCGAGCCCGTCCGCGGCCCTCCCGGCCCGCTCCTCCGCGCCGCCCGTCCGCGCCCGCTCCCCCTCGCCGCGCCGCTCGCCTCCGCCTCGCCAGCCGCCGCCTCGCGCCGGAGCCGCCCGCACCGCCGCGGCTCCGCCGCCCCGACCGGATCCGGCGTCCTCCCGGCCTTCTCCGCCACTCCCGCCGGCCGCCCCTTCCTCCAACTCCGGCGAACTCCGGCGCCTGCCTCGATCTGCGAGCCGAAACCCTGGATCCACAATTTTCGGAGGTTGAATTTTCCCCCAAGTCCCGTATATTGTTGCATATTTGTTGCATGTTCATCGTGTCCTAACTTTGCACCCGTGGCTCCGTTTTGGGCGTATAGCATGTCAAATTGTTCGCCTCGATGAGTACATCATTTTATTCCATTGCATCATCTTCATTTGAGCTCATCTTGATGCCCGGAATGCTGTTAGAAGAGGGCTATGTGATGTTAGTTTCAGATCTGTTTCAGTAGATGCACTTTTGTCATTTTTGCCATGATTGATGTGTGCATCCTATGGACTTGAGCCCTACATGTGTTTTGTAATATGCCATGCTATCTTTCCAGGGGTGTATGCCATGTATTTTTTTGATCCTTGTGGTGACTAGCACAAGCATGCAAACTAGGGATCATATTGTTGTTGAATTCAGGGACTTAGTAATTTCACTAAGTTATTCCTGCTGTTATTTTTATGTCATGTGTTCATGTTGTTTCAGAGAGATCTATGCCTCTTTTGAGCATGATCAGTAAGGGTGTTTTGAACATATGGATTTGATCTATCCATCCATGCCTTTTTTTGTAATTATGGAGGGCCATAGCTTGAGTCAATCGAGCTCTACTTGTGCTATAAAATGTTACTGGCAGATTGTTTACATGTTATTCGATTTTGCCTAGCTTGTTGTAGTTGATCCTTGCATGCTATGATGTTGTTCTTGCCATGATTAGCTTCTATGCCATGTCTTCTTGTTGGGTGTATGCTTAGTTTATCATGAAATGCTCTGTAGTGAGTGCATCGAGCTCGTAAACATGCCTACTTGTTATCTGTTCTTGACATGTCCAGTTTTCTGCTAAGTCTGAAAACTGTAACGAAACTTGCTTAATTGACATGGGTGCTATTATATTTTCTGGTCCTTTTTGGCTCATGGTCAGTAAGGGACTTTTGTTCTAGGTTTTGAGTAGATTCATGCCATGCCTTGTTTTGCTATATTGTATCCCTGTAGCAGGTTGTTTCCTTGCTCTAAACATGTCATCCTGATGTTAATTTCTGGCATGATAGTATTTTCACCAAGTCTGTGAACCTGTTATCTTTTGCACTTTTGCCATGCTTGTTTGAACCTGTTGTGGTGTGATTTAGCCGTAGCTCAGTGTTCATCTTTTGTCGAACATCTTGAGTAGATCACTGTCATATGCTTTGTTGGTAATGTTTGGACGCAGTAGCTTAATTTCTTGTTGCATGGTAAGTGGCATCATGCTGTTAATGGCAGAATCTTGTCATTCTTGTTTTGCTTGTCATTTGCAAACCGTGCATCCGATTCCGGTGATCTTTATATCGATTTCAACCGAAATCACCTCACCTTTCCAGTGGCCTACTTGGTTTGCCAAGATTAAGCCTTGTTCATCTTTTCCTTCCGGAGCACGCATATGCATTGCATACCACATCTCGCATATCATGCCATGTTTTGCATCATGTTGCTTGCGCATTGCATCGTGATTGATTTTTGTCCCCTTTGCTTGTGTTCTTGCCTTGGGTAGAGCCGGGAGACGAGTACGTGAACGAGGAACCTGTTGAGAACACTTACAAGGATCAAGCTTTCGGCAACTCTGAGAACCTTGCAGGCAAGATGACCATACCCTCGAAATCACTTCTATCTTTGCTTGCTAGTTGCTCGCTCTTTTGCTATGCCTATACTGCGATACCTACCACTTGCTTATCATGCCTCCCATATTGTTAAACCAAGCCTCTAACCCACCTTGTCCTAGCAAACCGTTGTTTGGCTATGTTACCGCTTCGCTCAGCCCTTCTTAGCGTTGTTAGTTGCAGGTGAAGATGAAGTTTGTTCCTTGTTGGAACATGGAGATGTTGTTCCTTGTTTGGAACATGTTTACTTGTTGGGATATCACAATACCTTATATATTATTAATGCATCTATATACTTGGTAAAGGGTGAAAGGCTCGGCCTTATGCCTGGTGTTTTGTTCCACTCTTGCCGCCCTAGTTTCCGTTATACCGGTGTTATGTTCCCGGATTTTGCGTCCCTAATGCGGTCGGGTGATTTATGGGACCCCCTTGACAGTTCGCTTTGAATAAGACTCCTCCAACAAGGCCCAACCTTGGTTTTACCATTTGCCTATCACCTATCCCTTTCCCTTGGGTCGGCCAGCCCGAGGGTCATCTTATTTTAGCCCCCCCCCCCCGGGCCAATGCTTGTCTAAGTGTTGGCCCGAAACGAGTAGACTGCGGGGCCACCTCGGGGAAACTTGAGGATTGGTTTTACTCGTACGATGTCTCATCCGGTGTTGCCCTGAGAACGAGATATGTGCAGCTCCTATCGGGATGTCGGCGCATTGGGCGGCTTTGCTGGTCTTGTTTTATTATAGTCGAAATGTCTTGTAGCCGGGATTCCGAGACTGATCGGGTCTTCCCGGGGAGAAGGAATATCCTTCGTTGATCGCGAGAGCTTATCATGGGCTAAGTTGGGACACCCCTGCAGGGTTTGAACTTTCGAAAGCCGTGCCCGCGGTTATGTGGCAGATGGGAATTTGTTAATGTCCGATTGTAGAAAACCCGAAGTTGATCTTAATTAAAATACATCAACCGCGTGTGTAACCGTGATGGTCTCTTCTCGGCGAAGTCCGGGAAGTGAACACGGTGTTGGAGTTATGCTTGACGTAAGTAGTTTCAGGATCACTTCTTGATCATAGTTGTTCGACCGTGCTTTTGCCTTCTCTTCTCGCTCTCATTTGCGTATGTTAGCCACAATATATGCTAGTCGCTTGCTGCAGCTCCACCTCATACCTTTTACCCTACCTATAAGCTTAAATAGTCTTGATCTCACGGGTGTGAGATTGCTGAGTCCCCGTGACTCACAGATATTATCACTACAGTTGCAGGTTCCAACGATGCCAGTGCAGATGACGCGTCCGAGCTCACTTGGGAGTTCGACGAGGAACGTGGCCGTTACTATGTTTCTTTTCCATATGATCAGTAGTGGGGCCCAGCTGGGGTGATCCGGGGATCTGTTTAGCTTTTGGGGTAGTCTTCTTTCATTTTGGTACCGTAGTCGGACCTTGAGTGTAATCTGTATGATGGATGTGACTCACAGATACTTCCAAAACCAGTTTGCAGGTGCCGATGAAACCGTGCAGGTGACGCAACCCGAGCTCAAGGAGGAGCTCGATGAAGATCGTGTTCATTATGTTGTTTCATTTTAGTTGATCAGTAGTGGAGCCCAGTTGGGGTCGATCAGGGATCTGTGTAGCATTTGGGGTAGTCTTCTTTTATTTTGGTTCCGTAGCCGGACCTTGATTGTATATGTATGATGTAGTGCTTTACTCATGTATTGTATGAAGTAGCGATTGTAAGCCAACTATGTATCTCTTTCCCTTATGTATTACATGGGTTGTGTGAAGATTACCTCACTTGCGACATTGCTTTCAATGCGGTTATGCCTCTAAGTCGTTCTTCGACACGTGGGAGATATAGCCGCATCGAGGGCGTTATAGCAGTACAAACTCAATATAAACCCGACTTATTGGTTGAAAAAGGAAAGAAAGTGGGGACTGGGGGACAAGTCAACAGAGTACGTCCAGCACTAGATTTGCTAGCCTCACACAGTATAAGGTGGATATATACCGAACAAAAATGGGAACAACCCAGATATCCTATTCTGATGTTTGTTGCCCCGAGCCGCTCTTATGTAATGCCACTGGTAAAATGTAGCAGTCGTATTGTTAAAAGTAAGGACACGTTCAACCAATGTTGTTTTGAATGTAATGCCTCTAGTAATATGAATCAATGGCACTTTTTTTCATGTCCTACTAAATTTCCCATTAAGATAAGTTGCTTCTTTTCGTTAGAGATGCAACTGTCCTGGTCCGCCTACTCTCCAGGAGCTTCACGACCAACCTTGATGTTGCTCAATTTTATCGCAACTAATGAAGAAGCTCTGTGGGTTTCATTTTCTGATGGAAATGGAACCGGGGCTGGAGCCCTTTTCTTAAAAAAAAGAAGTTGCTAGCTCATGGGACATTGCTTCATTTTAGATGAACTGCACCAAAAGGCCCCATGAATTGAATCATCCATGTTGGTGACTGGTTTCATCCCTTCTACGATGGCGTTGACTGCAAATATGGTTCCCATCACGAGGTATGTTCCTTTTTGGTTTGACCGTTCGCCAAAGATCCTGCATGTTGATCCTGCTCTTGTGCTACTGTTTTGGCACTGCCGTGATAAAGCAGTAATGTTATTATTTTGCACCTTAATCTAGTGGCACTATTAATTTGAGGCAATGTTTTGGCACCGCTAGTGCCACTGTTTTTTTATATCGAAAGAGGGGGTTCCCTCCGATTTCATTAAAGAAACCCAACCATAGAGAACCATTATCCAACAACATCTCAGTGTAAACGGGCAGTTATGCAACTACTACTAGAACGGACTGAGTACTAGCAGGAGACAAGTTTGCCACATAAGCTAGGCAGGTAGGGGGACGCAGCACCAGCTCGACCAAGTTTGGATTACAACCCAAATGCTACCACAGAAACATCAGGGGGGAGATAGGGACTGAAAGAGCTAGCTTCAGCATCCTAGTCTAAGCACCCCCGGCCTTCATCCTTGCGACGCACGGTACACCTCGTTTGCCACCTGCTCGACCCTAGTGTCACTGATAAAAGGAAGTAATAATACTGCTCAAATAGAGCGAGTGTCCTCTATATCATTTCATTTCCAATGTAGATAAAGAAAGTGCTTCTCTTTGTTAATGTATGTTTCATCAACTAGTCCCATTGTTAATGTTTAAGCGTTTTTGCAAACTGGGGTGCTTAATTTTAGTTGATCTGCACAAAAATAGAGATTTGAATGTCTAAAGGCCCCTCCTTGTACTACCGTTGTACACTGATGTTCATCACTGGCAGAAGGTGTATCGGGGAGACTTGGGTCGATTTCCAGTATGATGTAATATTTTCTTCTGTTTATTAGTGTATGTTTCATAAACTAGTGCCACTATAATCTAATCACACCTTTTCATTATCTGTGCAAAAAGGGTTATTCAGTTGCATTTTGGTGGAACTGCACAAATGTACGGATGGAACCGGGATATATGTAGAGTGTGAGGTGCCAAGTAAAAATTACCGACACCAGCCCTGCTCCATCTAAGCATTGGCATCCACCACCATCAGTGGGATGTGTGGCGCTCACTATGGATGGATCTTTCTCGGCAGCAAATCCTCTAACCAAATACTAGTAGCTTAGAATTAAAAAAATTCTAGTAGCTTATATTGGCAGTTTTCTAGGGGTGTACTTTTTTCTGAAAGAAGCACCAATCTATTTTCTTTATTTGTACACAGTGTCACAACTTTGACCCAAAGGTCCAGAGCTATTTTAGGGTGATTGGCATAGTACTCGGGGACTGATTGTAAGCATGATTTTTATTAGTTGTCACACCGATTGTAAGCATGAACAGATGGAAGATTAGGTTAGTGCGAAGCTTACCTTAAACCCTACCGATGCCGTTGAAACGAGGCGAGCGTCGAGGGAACCGTGGAGAACGGCAGGGAAGCGGTGTCGCGCCATCCGGCCTCCTCTTGCGGTGGGAGAACGAATACTCCTGTGGCTCCGGTTGGCTCTGCACCCTCACAAACGGCACACCGTACTCAATCGATTCGTTATCCTCTGGGTGCTCGACCTTCGACCTGTACGCCCACCACCTCCGCCTGACTTTCGCCTCGGGCGAATCTGTCTGCTCCATCGCCCAGAGGAGATACTCGATGAACTCAAAGGACTGCGGTGTGACTGCCGCTGAGGAGTACATCGTCGCCCTCATCGCCGTCATCTCGCTCTTTCGCATACATTGCCACATGGCCCTCACCGTCCTCGAAATCTCCCACTCATTGCCAAACCAAGTAAGGATCTCCTTCAACCTGGCTAACTTTGCCTGGTCGCCACCGGCGATCTTCCTGGTTCGCTGTTGCATCCCCTCCATAAATGTCCTTCTGAGTGGTCCGGTTCTAGCTTTGGAAGATGGGAGGAGAGACGGTGGTCTTGCAATAGAGAAGAGGGAGAGGCGAGACGGTGGTTTTGGAATGGAGATGATGGAGAGGAGAGGGGGTGGTTTTGAAATGGAGAAGAGGGAGAGGCGAGACTGTGGTTTTGGAATGGAGATGATGGAGAGGAGAGGTTCCCCTGCCTTTCGGTCGCTGATAGGTGGGCCCCGCGCTTGGTGGGACCCATGTGTCAGTGTCTCAATGGCAGGATGGGCTACGTCAGGGGATCCTCATCCGAGGAGAGAGGAGGTGGTTTTGCAATGGAGAAGAGGGAGAGGCGAGACGGTGGTTCTGGAATGGAGATGATGGAGAGGAGAGGAGGTGGTTTTGCAATGGAGAAGAGGGAGAGGAGCGTGCGGCAGCGATTTAGGATTAGACGAGAGGGCCGGCGCGCTGTGACTGGATCAAAATCAAAATCAATTTACCCTTCAATTAAGAAAGCGACCCCACATTAACTAGCCTCCCTTTTATTCTGGGTCATAATTGACCATGATTTTCGCAAATAAAATATATGTTATACGTTGCAAAAATCATATAATTTGAAAGTACATTCAGATACGAACCAAATGATACAATTTTTGGTGACATGCATTCACATTTTGCTTGTCAAATACAGTACGTGGTCAAACTTTGACCCAAAATATGCAAAACAAAAAGAATACTTCCAAGACCAGCGCCGCTCTTCTCCTCTTAAACCACTGTCGCTTCTCTCCTGTTCCAATCTAGATCCAGCGCCGCTCCTCTCCTCTTCCATTTCAAAACCACCGCCCCTCCTCTCCTGTTCCAATCCAAAACCAGCGTCGCTCCTCTCCCATTCTAAACCAAAACCATCACTGACCTCTCCTCTTCCATTCAAAAACCACCGTCGGCGAGTGAAGGTGGTGTGGAGAAGTAGATCGATGGAGGAGTACAACCGATACATGAGGATCGCAGACGGCGACCCTGTGAAGCTAGCTAGGATGTTGGAGATACATTCTTGGTTTGACAACAAGGACCAACTAGCGGCGACGGCGACATCCATGGCCAAATATCTATAACAGAGCGAAAAGGCGGCGATACTCCCGGAGGGAGTCGCGCGGGAGTACATAGAACTGCTCCTCTGGGCCATGGAGCAAACAGATTCACCGAATCCGGTCGTGAGGAAGCGGTGGTGGGAGTATTGATCCCAGATGGAGCATCCACCAGAGATTGAAGGATCGAGCATCTACAGGGTGCCGTTTGTGAGGGTGACGTGCCAGAGCGAGCTGGTGGAGTCTTCGTCGACCGAACCCAACTGCAAGAGGAGCAAAACAGTTGGCCCGACGACGCTTCCCCGCCATCCTCTCCCTCGTCGTTCACATCGTCTCACGGGGCGGCTGTCTGCCGCCGAGGAATAGGAGGGATCCCCCCCAGACCAATAGTTGGGCAGGTTGTGAATTGTCAGGAGGAGCTTAGGGTTGTTAGTATTTGCAGGTTGTGAATTGTGTTTTGTGTTGTGTATTTTGAGAGTACTTTCAGATATGAATGTCTTTTGAATTTCAGATTTGTAGTATTGAGCATATGAAGTATTTTATGAATTCTAGAGATCTATTTTTAGCACTTAAAAATGTAGTTTCATAGGAGTATAAAAGTGCAGACAATGTGATTCTCAGAGAAGAAACTGCAAGTTTTAGTTTCAGATAAGAAACTCCAAGTTCAGTTTCAGATAAGAAACTGCAACTTTCAGAGGCGGAGCATTTATATTAACACGGCCTTTTCAAACAGTGTTAACATCATGTTGGAAATTTTATTCATGGTCGAAACTAGAACTACCAGCCAGTTAACATCATGCTGATCAATATTCATGCATAGCAAATCTTCATATGATGCACAGTCAAAAAGATGTGCTATTTTCAAAATGCCCACACAATGTCGAGTGTGCGAAAAATAGAGAAAACGAGGGACGAAGTTTTGGCAAGTGTAGGACATGGTGTGCGTAGTTGACAATTGGGACCCACATGTCAATAAAGGCAGAGGCAAAAAAACTGAAGATATTTTCTCTGCACAGGTGGAATCGAACCCGGGCGAAACAGCTGTCGGGTAGTGTCACTCGGCCATTGGGCTAGTTCAGTTGTTTTGTTACTAATAAGGCACTTCCTCAGGTTGTCGGATCTCCTCCTACGCCTTTGCGAGCTCGCTGCGACGCCGCTATCTGCCGTTGTGAACATGTTGAACAAACAAGAGGAATCTGAAGAGGACTGTACATGGACAGGCGGACAGTCGGGACCCACCAGGTCTATGGCCGTACGCAAGCAAGTGCCTCATCGAAAATATACTTCCTCCTAATGTTATACTGACGTTGGGGCCCACGGGTTTGTCAACATAGTTACACTTTTTTTAGGTGCTTCAACATAGTTACTATAGGAGATAAATTCACAACAAAGCCGGGGAGGTGGCGGGTATCATTTATTATCACTGGGGCAGCAAGTATCAGCTGGGTTTTGGGATGCCCTCTCTAGGCTTTCTTTTTTAACATGCGCAGCCCACGACCTCGGATGGGAGGTCCATAAGGCTGTTTGTATTGTCTTGAGGGTCATCATGTATCGACCCGCCTATGGACCTCCCACCCGAGGTTTTATTTTTCCTTAAACATCGGCAGCCCAATTTATGTATTCTTTTTTGAAGAAAACGCAGAGGTCTGTTCGATTTTTCTATATAAGAATAGGAACGCCTGGTCCAACTTATGTTTCCCTTCTAACTGTATTATATATATTTAAATTATTTTATATGTTATTATATATTATTGTTATTGTCATCATATATTTAACAGATACTTACATATGTAAGAAAACAATATCCCACATCTTGTTAACTTATAAAAATAATTTCTTAACAACAAAATACTGGATTTTTTTGGCAACGAAAATCCTAGTGATTGTGTACAAAAGCTTGGTAAGATTTAAGAACCAATGTAATAATAAATCACTTATTATTTAAATATATATATAACAAAATGATCAGCCCCTGTTTATTTTTTGATAACATTGTTGCGCCCACTCCAACATTATAATTAGAATCAGCCCAGCAAAATCGTGTATTTCGAGAAAGTGCAAATGGCCTGTAACTTTTTAGGAAAACATAAATGAGCCGCATGGATGCTACATTATTTGTTCACCTAGGCCAGCTAATGGACTGTAATTCAAAAAAAAAGATCAAATGGACTGTAAATTCTACCCCTTAAAAAAAGACTGTAAATTCTGAAAAAAAGGTTGAATACGTGCCACATTTTTGGAGGCTGAAATGTGGGCCAATAGGCCGAAGCCAATGCAAGTCGTTGTCAACTTAGTCAACAAATGATTCTAACATCGTTAGCCGTTGGATTTACATCCAACGACCGGCATCCATCTTCAATCTCTCGTATTCTTCCTCCAGCGCCGCCGGGACCACCTGCTCCCGCCTCCTGTTGCTAGCAGCTCTGCTTAGCACGCTTCGCTGTGAAACGCTACTCCACCGTTGGCCAGGCCATCCCTCCACCCCTCCACACCTCATGTTCTTCTCCACCGACTGCCGAACCACACCGCATCAGAACCAGTTAACCCTCGTACACCTCTCCGTCTGCGACTCTACTCCCGCGTCTTCCCATCTCTGGCTCGTTGCTGTCCGAGGCCTCGCCGTCGTCCACCACCTTGGATGCGCTCGGCGCGGAGTGGTCAACGTGGTCAACGAACGACACCATCGGAAGTAGAATGCGCGTGGAGAGGCTGACAGCTGGGTCCACGGCTGCACGCAAGGAAATGCCTCCTTATTACGCGCAAAATAATGATTCCTCCACTTGTCCTCCACCTGACAGCTGGGACCTACCGGAAGGGCCTTTGTATTTTGCGAAAAAACGTTCCCACCGCTGACAGGTCGGACCCACCAACTATATCTTCGCACGCAAGGAAGTGCCTCCTTATTACGCACAAAAAAATGAATACTCCCTCTGCTAGTTGGGACCCACCTTGGTGGGAGGCTGACTTGTGGGCCTACTAAGTTGACGGGGACGGAGAGCTTTGTCAACTTAGTCAATATGAACAATTCTAGCTCCAGTGATCATACGATATCCATCCAATGGCCGTAGTGCTTCTTCAACCTCTGGTCTTGTTGCTCTAGTCGCCCAAAGCAGCGCCGGTCGTGCCGCATTCTCCTGTCTCCTGTGGCCGGCTGTGCTGCCACGGAGGCCTCACCGTCCCCTACTATTCCCACCGCTGGCCAGGCCATCCCTCTACTCACCCACACCCCCTGTTATTCTGCGGCGACGGCAGCCTCACACCGCAGCGAACCAGTGAACCCTCGTACTTCTCTATGTGTGGGCATCCACTGCCGCGTCTTCCCCAGCTCCGCGTCGTCCCCTTCCTAGGCCTCGCCGTCGTCCACCGCCCTGGCGCTCTCGGTGCGGTGTGGTCAACGTGGTCAAGGAACGGCTTCCATCGGACGTGGACTGTACGTGGAGAGGCTTACAGCTGGGTCCACAACTGCAGCAAGGAAGTGCATCCTTATTACGCGAAAAATAATTATTCCTCCACCTGACAGCGGGGACCCACCGGACGGCCCACCGTATTTCGCGAAATAAATGTTCCCCCTGACTGCTGGGACCCACCAGCTACATCTTCGCACGCAAGGAAGTCCGTCCGGGCAAAAAAATGATTCGCCCCCCTGACTGCTGGGACCCACTAGCTACATCTTCACACGCAAGGAAGTGCTGACAGTCGGGACCCACCTGGTCGAAGCATACGTAGCATTGTCATTCTGGTCGCGAACGTGTACGTACATACGGGTCGATGTAGAGGCGCGCACGTATCGTAGTAGAGGCGCGCATGTAGCATGTACACATACTACAGCGGCCAGGGTGCAAGAAAATAAATACGGCCACATACGTACATACGGGCGGGGTCTTGAACGCCTACTCGTGCGTATGTACGGCCAGGGCTCGTGTACATGGCTGGGTCGCAACGGAGAAACAGCGTCGTCGTGTTCATGGGGAGCCAACCGGCTGGGTCAGAACGGAATGCGTCGTCGTGTTCATCGGGAGGGCTTGAACGGAACAACCGATGGAAACGAGGCCTGGCGTACCATAGAATGGAGGAAACGGCCTTGTGTTTGACCGGCCACGTTCGAAACGGGATCATGTTCATCGGGAGGGGTCTGGCATACCGCAAAACGGAGGAAACGGACCTCCTACGGTCGAAACGGGGGTCCTGTTGATCGGGAGGGGTGTGGCGTACCGCAAAACGGAGGAAACAGACTTGTGTTGGAGCGCTACGGTCCAAACGGGGGTCCTGTTCATCGGGAGGGGTGTGGCGTACCGCAAAACGGGACTCCACGGGATACTGTTCATCTCCACCGTCGACCCCCTCCAGCCTCCACGGGCTACTGTTCATCCACCGTCAACCTCCTCCAGCCTCCACCTGCGACTGTTCATCCACGGGCTCCTGTTCATCCAGCCTCCACCATGCACTACTCCACCAGCTACTATTCAACCAGCCCTCTCCACGGGCTCCTGTTCAACCTCCCCTCCACGGGCTACTGTTCATCCAGCCCTCCACCATCTACTGTTCATCCTGCCCTTCACGGGATGGTCCTGTTCATCCTGCCCTCACGGGGTCCTATTCATCCAGCCCCAACCGGCTCGATCGATCGGGGTCCAGTTCATCCAAAGGCAACACCACGGGGTCCTGTTCACCCACCCCCACCGGGAACTGTTCGTCCAAACCCCCCAACAACGCTCACTGTTGATCCAGAGGCAGCATCGGTCGGCTTCAGTTAGCAGCAGTAGCGAAGGAATCGCTCGATCGGGTTCAGTTAACAGTCATCAATCGATCGCTCGGGTTCAGTAACACGTAGCCTGCAGTGCAATCGCTCAGGTTCAGTTAGAGCCCAACACCTTGCTCGGGTTCAGTTAGAGCCCAACGCCTCGCACCCACGTGCGTGCGTGTACGAGAGAAACGCACATCGCTCGGCCCCGACCACCCACCCTAACCGGGAACACCCCGATATTTTCCTCGCCCTCGCTTCTACCACGGTTTTTTCCGTCATGGACGGCCCAAAGAATGTCATGCAGTTGCATCTCCAGCCCGCCCAGGACGAAAAGCCCATTTTATGTCATGATTTTTTGTCATAGAAGTAGGACCCCACCACATCTATGATGATACCAGGTTTTGTCACAATTGTCGTCATAGAAGTGTCATAAGTATGACAAAAGATTTTCGTTCGGCCCAAAATGTCACGGATGTGTCTTTTTTGTAGTGAATGGTTCTCTGAAAACACAGTACAGATAAGCCGGAATTGGCAAACACAAAGTCGTATCACGTAACCCGGTGATAGTTATCGCAGGCGGACGACATAAGTAAAACGTCCAAAAAGGGTGGTCACAATCGTAACATCTCCATTTATTTAATAGCTCCCAAAGTAGATGAGCCAATCTTTGCTCAAAGAGATGAAGTTTCTTTTTTGAAGAAGAGGTCTTGATTGTTCTTTTTTTGAACCGGGCATTACCCCTTTCCATTACTGCGACATAACGGAAATACAACAGTCCAAAGAGGAGAAAAGGGGAAGCGAGTTCAACGCATCATCGAGAAACCCACTGTGAGCACTCGCCATCGAGATTACTCCCTGTGGGGCGAAAACCCGACGACACCAAATCTCAGTAGCTAAGGACCAGGGTCAAACAACCCCAAAAGAGCACAAAACACAAGCTCGCAACAGTCGAGCAGAGTAAGTTCAGTCCCACACAGGGGAGAGCAGCTCAAGCATCAAACTAAACCACAGGGACACAGCTCCAGTAGAATCAGTAGGTCGCCT
This sequence comes from Aegilops umbellulata, assembly GCA_032464435.1. Taxonomy (NCBI): domain Eukaryota; kingdom Viridiplantae; phylum Streptophyta; class Magnoliopsida; order Poales; family Poaceae; genus Aegilops; species Aegilops umbellulata. Next base: position 174,558,936 of record CP136060.1, on the reverse strand, counting down.
CTTCACGGTTCGTAGCACAAATCCTCATCATCATCGACGCATTCTCCTTCAGCATCTTCGCGCCGTCCCTCATGGCAGTCGCGTCATCCTGCTTCATCATTCCTGCCCAATAGCAAATTAAGGCACAGGTAGAGAAAATACATTCAAACGGGCTTGTAAGAGGTTTGAACTCAAAGGTGGCCCTGTTGCGACACGACCAGATCGCCCAGCATACAGCAGCGATCCCTACTGTATAGAACTCCCCCCCCCCAGGTAGGAAAGTAAAACACCAAGAGTAAGCCTGCCAAATATTATCAGGGCATAAAGCAGTGCCAAACATACATGCCACTGTTCTCCAGGTTATCCTGGCAACAAGGCAAGTAAAGAACAAGTGTTGTGCGGTCTCTCTTCCATCACAAAAAGAGCATTTTGGATTTCCTTTCCAACCGCGATGTTTCATCACATCCCTAGTCAGGACAGCATCCTGAAAAAGTTGCCACGGGAATATTTGAATTTTGAGAGGGATTTTGGCACTCTAGATCCATCTGTAATCACACCCAGCGACATTCTTTTCCAGGAACGAGTACACCGATCTGGTGGTAAAAGAGGTCTTACCACCCAAGCCCCATTTGATCACATCAGAGGCATCTGAAACACATGCTTCCATGGCCCTATCACCAACCACAGCCCATTGATCCAAGAGCTCACCACTCAACCTCCTTCTAAAGAATGAGGAGGGATCAGCATTTGCGCATTTATCAATAGTGCACTCAGGATAGTTGCAGATCGAGAAAAGACGGGGAAACTGCTCAGCCGGAGGGATATTGTCCCCAATGGGGTCAATCCATAGCCTAGCAATGTTTCCCGATTGTACAATTACTCTCCTCCCTGCCATATAAAGATTTTTCACCTTCATGGTCGCTTTCCAGCATGGTGAGTCATTGCACTTCATTTTAATGTCAGCCACAGTAGCCCTACTGAAGTATTTGGCTTTTACAATATCCTGCCATAGGCCATATTTAGTTTCTAATTTCCACCACCATTTAGTAAGCAAGCTAAGGTTCTGCTTATGTAAGTCTTTCACACCCAGCCCTCCTTTATTCTTGGATCTACAAATTCTAGTCCATTTAACAAGGTAGTACCGTTTCTTATTCTGGGTCACATGCCAAAAGAACCTCCTTCTACATTTATCAATCCTGGCCAGAATAGTTTTAGACAGAAGGTACATGGACATATAATAAAAGGCAATGCTAGAAATGTTAGCATTGAGCAGTGTCAAGCGCCCCCCAGATGAGGCATTGCCCCCCAGGCCAGAATCACATCTCTTAATGAATCTGGACTCTAAAAAGTCCTAGTCAGCTACTCATAAAGAAGAAAAGGTCACTGGCACCCCAAGATACTTCATGGGAAAGTGCCCTATTTGACAATCGAACATATCAGCATATGCTCTAAGGATATCATCATCCCCCTACACACAGGATCTCACTTTTCTGGAAATTGATTTTGAGCCCAGACATGAGCTCAAAAATGTATAACAACTTCATGTTCACAGCCTTCTCTAGATCATGGTCAATGCACAAAACTGTATCATCTGCGTATTGCAAAATGGCCACTCCCTTATCAACAAGGTCCGGGGCGAGCCCAACAACTAAATCATTCTTCTGTGCCTGCAATACCATTTTACATAAGCATTCAACAGCAACGTTAAAAAGGAAGGGCGACACCGGATCCCCTTGTCTAACCCCTTTAAAGCTCTTGAAATATGGGCCCATAACATTGTTCAACTTCACGCTAACTGTACCATCGACCAAAACACTTTTAATCCACCCACACCATGTGGGACCAAACCCTCTCATCTCGAGACATTCCAGAAGAAAGTCCCAATTCACTTTGTCATATGCTTTCTCAAAATCAAGCTTAATGACAACCCCCACCTTCTTCTTGATGTAAGTATGATGCAGAATTTCATGCAAAGATAATACTCCATCCATGATGTTCCTATGCTTGATAAATGCATTCTGATGTCTACTAAACAGCTTATCAGCAAAGGGAGCCACCCTGTTATCCAGCACCTTAGTTATCAGTTTGTAAGGACATCTTAACAGGCAAATCGGCCTAAACTGCTGGATTTTATTGGCCCCATTGACTTTGGGCAGTAAAGTAATGATGCCATAATTCAATCTACAGACATCAAGCTCCCCAGCATGAAAGGCAGTAAACAATCTCATGATATCACTCTTCACTATCTCCCAGCAATGCTGGTAGAATTCAGCGGGGATATTATCCGGGCCAGGGGCCCTGTTACTTTTCATGGAAAACAAGGCTCTCTTCACTTCTTCTTCTGTGAAAGGCCTATTAAGGATCTCGTTGTCGAGCTCATCGAGCTTTTCTTCAACCCCCCAAATATCAGGGTCAAGGTGGAATATGTTTCCCCGAGCCGGCCCAAAGAGATTTTTGTAAAAATCAGTGGCATGCTCCAGCAGCTTCTCAGTCCCCTCGATCACCGTACTCCCAACATGAAGTGAATGTATAGTGTTTTTACACTTATTACCATTAGCGATTTTTTGGTAATAGGCGGTGTTGCGATCCCCCCCCCCCCCCCCCGCAACCATCTTTCATTAGATTGCTGCAGCAGAAAAAGCTCCTCATTGACAAGAATTTCATTCATCTCCACAAGGAGATCAGTCTTCCTACAGAACAGTTCATGGTCTATCTCCCCCTCCTCTTCTATTTTCTCAATGAAAGCAAGTTCTTCTCTAATCTCATGCTTCCTTTTCTTTTCATGACCGAATTTATTCGATCCCCAACCTTTGAAAAACTTATTAAACCTTTTTAGTTTGATATTAAGAATATCAACAGGATCGGTGGCATTCACATTCTGGTTCCAGATTTTGCTGACTAGAGGAAGAAATTCCTCAGATTTTAGCCAGCTAATTTCAAATCCGAACTCTCTTTTTTGTGAGGCTCTGACAACATGGTTATCAGAGTACAATAAGAGAGCATTATGATCAGAGATCTCCCTAACGAGCTTCTTCATGTTAACTATAGGAAACATCTCCTCCCACTCATTATTCATAAGAACACGATCCAATTTCTCCAAGGTCGGATGAGCTTGGTTATTAGACCAAGTGTACGCCCCCCGCTCATATAAATCTCCCTCAAACACATAGTGTTAATGATAGAGTTGAACAGGTCAGAATGTGTTGTTCGACGCCATCTTTTATTCTTCTCTCCACTATGTCTGAGGATATTGAAGTCTCCCCCAATTAGTAAAAGAGTTTGAATGTGGCAACAGAAATCAGCCAATTCACTAAGAAAATCATTTTTATCCCTCTCATGGGCTGCTCCATAGACACTACAGAGAGTCCAGATTTTTTTCATACTAATATCATACAGAGTGACTTGGAGAATGAACCTGCCTTTTCTCCAAGCAACTACTTCAAACTTTTCCTTCCGAACCCCACACAAGATACCTCCAGCCTTGCCAATTGAGGGGATCCACTCCCACTCAAACAGGTTGTGAGGGTCAAGCTTTCTAAAATAACTATCCAAAAAATTCTTCTTCAACGTTTCTTGCAAACAAAGAAAGTCAAGGGAGTGGTCCTTAATCATGTGGGACACGCAGGTTCTCATTCCTTTCTTTCCTGCCCCCCTGCAATTCCAAAAAAGACCTATCATTTGTATCGTTTTCCTTTTCGTCCCCCTCTGGTGGCCCTGGTATTATGGGCAGGGCTGCCAGCCTGTGTGCCTCCCACAGGATTTTTTTGACTTCTAGTAATCGGCCTGGAAATAGCCACTTTCACTTTAGGGCTTTTCCTTTTCCTAGACCGGACCAAGGTAAATTGCTCTTCCATGTCCTCTTCCCCATCCCCCCAGTCAGTACTAACAGGAGTTTGGTCTACTTTTCCATTTATGATATACATCACTTCCTCCTTTACCCTCACATTTTGACCCCTCTCCGTTTTGGACATTTCCCCCTGACAATTTCAAGTTCTCTAATAATATCCACATTAGAGAAATTATTATCAGGGAAAGCTACCCCCATTTTCACAGCACGAATCGTAAGTTCAGGATTAGCAAGAGCATCAAAGGAGTTATGGTTGACTGAGTTACCTTCCAAATTTCTCTTCTTGGAAATGGCAACGGCTCTCTCTTGCATTCTTCCTTCCATATTCTGCAAGTTCCTCATCTAAACCTCTGAACTTCTTCAGATAAAAGGGGAGGGGTGAGAATCACCTCTCCCACATCTTCAGAAGGGGAGGCAGGAAATTGTACCAGGTAATCTGAATTTTCCAACTTGGAAAGGTCCTCTCCCTCAAGTTCCACCACCTGGATCTCATCGGCATTATGCTTGGTGTCATCAACACCCAGCATTGCCTGAGAGGCCTGCGCTTTTTCTTTGTTATAAGCCTCCACAGCCATGGTTTCAATTAAAAGGGTGTTATCTTCTGATTCCTCAGATTACATGCTTTCTCCTTCTTTCTCATCGACCGGATTCTCGTCCCCATCGCCACCATTTTTACTGTATCCATCATTTTTCCTTTGTGTCCAGACTTAGGGTCATGCTTGCCCCATGTGGATGTTCTCATAAAAGGGGTTTTGTTAACACCCTCCTCCGTCTGTACATCTTTTTTCTCTCTTTCTGGGTCACGAACCAACACCTTCTCGATTTCATAGAAAAAATCAAAGAAGTGCGTACCCAACACTGCTTCAGCTACCCCAGGGAGTTCGTCCACGTTGCGACATCCCAGCCGGACCCTGACAAATTCTGGCTTGTGCAGGGTGGCCATGTCGATCTCGAGCGGGACGCCCACCAGAGAAGAAACATACGCAACATTTCTCTCATTTCTTCTTTCCAGCGGGATATTAGCAACTTTCACCCACGCCATCTCCATGATCCCTTTGGCCCCAATGTTGGCCGACCAAGGGACGATCTTAACTACCACACCACAAGATTTGAGGATCATTCTATCATTATAACAAGCCTTTTTCACATCTCTTTGGTTAGGAAATCTCATCACATAAGTGTCAGGTCCAATAGTGCGGGCAGTACAATGCCATTTGGTCCCTATGTAATCAGAAAATGCTTCCTCAAGCTCTTTCACACTAGCATTCCCCTCTACGACAGTAATCACTACGCTAGTAGATCTCTCCTTGAGCTGTTTAGCAGTGCAAGAATCAGGGATGTATAGGAATCCCTGTCCTTTAGCTTGAAAAGCACACATGGGGGCAATGCACTCCCAGGGCAGAAAAGTGACACAGACCGAAGCTAGATGACCCAATCTATTGCATCTCTCGCAAAAGGCTTGCGGACAACTAGCAGGAGAATGACTAGCAGCCTTGCAAATAGCACATGGATCATAAGCCTTGGAAGGGTGCACCTGGTTGGTAGGGATCGCCCGAGAAGGGTTTTCAGGCGCCTGCTTCTTGTTGAACGCGAGCGCAGCTTCAGATCCGGAGGAGTTAGGGTTCTTCTCCACCCACACCCCCCCAGATCTCGCCCTCTTGGCGCGCTCCGCTGCCTCATCCCAGCGCTCGATGTCGTCAGAGGCCGACGCCGTCTTCCTGTTGGTGGAGATGTCGTTGCCGTCCGCTTCCCTGGACCAGGAGAAGCGCCCGCGTCCCCGGCCGCGGTCGAAGCGACCGGCCCCGCGCCCCATCCGTCCAGATCCTAATCCCTGCGTCTCCCTCCGCGGAAACTCCGGTCGCCGAACCCCTCCATCGCCTTGGGCTCGCTCGGGGAGGAGGATACTACCTCCGCAAACGATCGAAGATCGCCGCCAATCTTCCCCTCCCACCACCGGAAAGAGGGCGAAATCTCAGATCTAGGGTTTTTTTTGGCACCGTCCAGAGATGGGAGAGAGCGGTGTCTAGGTCAAGAATAGGGCGAGCCGCCCGGGCTCGGGCTTTTGTACTCCACGCACGATCAGCGCCCACGCCATGGATTCCTCGATCTCCATCCACGTGGCCAGCATCCACGGCGGGCGGCGCCACCACGCCTGGGCACGGGCCCAAAATGCCTAGGGCCCGAGATCTCGTCCCCGCATCATGACGGCTCGTTGCACGCGCCCCGCCTCCATAGGAACATGCCACGCCCCCGTGTACCGCCGGGTCGCTCGTCGTGATCCGGTCCCAAACTTTGGCAAAGTGACATGGGAAATCCATGATCTGTCCGATATCCACGTGTTCCCCCTCACGAAGATAGCGCGCATCCACCGTGGCTCCCCTCTGGTCGATCAGGACGAGCCGGAGAGCCCCTCGCCGGAGAAGGATCTCCCCGTCGGCGAGGGTGACGGTGCGAGCCGTGACGAAATCTGGTGCGAAGGAGACGTGCCAGCGTACGTCGCACGCCATCCCTCTTGGCGGCTTGCCGTACCCAGTTGCAGAATTGTGAATCATGAAGATAGGTGTTAATATATATGTACGTTGAAAAATAGAATCTTGAACAGGGAGTTTAGTATAACTAGATGATACCCCGCGCGTTGCTGCAAAAAAATTTGGCACATGAAGTTGAAGGAACTTGATAAATAAAGCTATGCAGTGTAAATATCCAATACTAGTAATAGTTTGTTGTTTTAGTAGAATGACAGTTAAATAAAAGGAATGGAAATACACCAAATGATTGAAATGACTATGTAGCAATACTGGCAAAAGGAAATACAAACATATCACGGTTGTGGGAGTTAAGGATTTCACATGCCGCAAGTGAAAAGGTTTGAAAATTACGAACTTACAATCGTACGAAACAAATTATGTCTTTTGAGCTTTTCTACAAAAGCATATGTCCATAGTAACACATATAAATAAGTTAAGTGATATTAAACAGATCAGATTTTTGAATGACGTTTAAGAGTAGTAGTAGAAGATGGGAAATGACAACTAAAAATGTTCCAAAGTGATTTGTGAGTAAATAGCTTACCCATAGTATTTTTTTCAGACTGCAATCCGTCATAAGAGATAACAATGGCCAACACTTCAATATAATCACTATGGAATCATTAGCCAGCAAACATCCGCGTGCACTGGAGACAGTATATTTTTAGGCCTCTAGAGGGTTGAGGCTACAGAGAAGACACTGGTTTATGACTTTATTTATCGATTGTGAGACCAAGTTAACCTAGGCCAAATATGTGTCGTTGTATATTCCACTCCCTTCTTCACAAAAAATAGAAGATGTTGAGTAACGTGCTTGCCGAGGGCAAATTGAAGGTTTGCCAGTGCCAAAACAGAAGTTGACATCTTGATGAAATTGCTCAATCAGACATGCATGATGTATAAATTTAAATTATTGCAGCTAAGCCAAATATGTGTCGTTGTATATTCCACTCCCTGCTTCAACAGAAAATAAAAGATGTTGAGTAACATGTTGGCCGAGGGCAAATTGAAGGTTTATATGTGACAACACAGAAGTTGACATCTTGATGAAATTGCTTAATCAGACATGCATGTTGTATAAATTTAAATGACTCCAAGTTTACTATAAAAAAAGCAATGGTAGATGACAAACAAAATAAACATAATAGACATCTTCTATACGATTTGTTGAAATAGCAAGCACATAATTAAATTCTTCTCTAGCACTGAGATATCTAATTGCCCTAGTATGCTCAAATAATTGTTGTTTCTAGAGTTTCTTGAATCGCTTGGTCAGAAATCATGGAAGCATTGATCTTGAATAGTTAAAGAGAAATCCCAACCAACTCAGTAAAGCAAGATACTGAGTGTCTCTCTTTAACTTCTGCTGGTCACATTTTCTAGCGCTTGGTTCAAGAATATGTTTATCATAGTTGGACTTCCAAATGTTGTTTAACTCAAACCATAAAGAAGTTTGAGGTGTAAATATTTCTTTAAGCCGAACGTTGCCTTTCTTTGCATAAATTTCTGCAAACTGCATCTTGAAAAAAATTAACAGAACTGTTTCCTAATCCAACAAACACCAAAACGCATAAATGAGCCCCGCAAAAGAAACACGGAAATGAGCAACAATAGGATAGAAATATTGCCTGCTTAATCCTTGAGGAGATATATCATTATTCACATCCATTGGACTGCAATATGAAGTGTCAGATCAGGATGCGAGATAGGAGACAACAGATTAGAACAATATAATCTAGAAACGGTATATGTTAATGCTAGGATATAGATTGTAAATAACCAGAGACAAAAGAGGTACTTATTGTGCAAAAAAACCAAACATTGCCCATCTGGCTGGATATATGCGTATCAAGGGCGCCATAGCTGGTATAACCCGGTAAATAAAAACGTTCATGAATAACTTAACCCGAATCATGGGCTGCTCTCCATATTTTGGGCGATAGCAGTACCATACCCATGCATATGTGCATGTTAAATCAACAGGAAAATACAGCAATTCCGATAAGACACTAACTTATCCGCTGGTTCGTATCTAGGTGTTTCCCCTAAAATATCTCATCCGCTTGTCATCAGCAGCCTCATGCGCTGCAAAATCCACCAAAATAAAATCCAAACAAAATTGGTTAGGTTCTATCTGAATCAATTGATGCCCTTACGTGGAGAAGAGCCATGGGAATCATCGCTGGAATCGAAAGATGAGTACCTTGGCAATCGGCAATGAATCATACTGGACAGCAGCCCTAGATAGAGAGATGTTTTACCAAAAAAAGGATACAGTGTTGGTAGTGCTTGCAGTCAGACTGCAAGATGCCGCCCTAGCAGAGAGTCCATCGCGAGAGGCGAACAATGAACGCCATATTGGAGGTTGAGGACGACAGGGGCGACCACGTACGTGTGGAGAGTGCCAGCAGGAACAGGTAAGGGCGGAGGCGCGGTGTGCCACGAGGCAGCCGCCGGCGCGATAAGGAGATGGGGTGAGATGGAGGGATCCTTGAAGATGCAGTGAAGACGGGATAAGGAAGGGGCAGATGTGATGGGATTTTGTGATTTGGGAGTGACCGTGTGGAAGGCTAGTAGTGGGAGTAACTTAGCTAGTAACATAACGCATATCAAGACAAATTTGCTTATGTGGCAAGCAATTAATGAGGAAGAGATGTTTGAAGTAACATAATATGTTACTGTAACATAGCGCAACCTGAGAAAAGATGAGTCTACGCCTAAATAAATGAAGGCTTGCATGACACCACAACCATGTTACTACCCACTATGAAGGTAGTAACATAGGCTAGTAACATATGCATGTTACTAGTCTAAGTTACTCCCCACTATGACTAGCCGAAGAGCAGTAATTCGCTTACGGGAGACGGAAGAGAAAGCGATTGCATTAACTTCGGTGGACAAGGGACGGGAAAAAAGTGTTAAGATATATGCAAATTTGTTGAGGTGGCATGTGAGGCATGTGTGATGAGGTGGATAGGTTGCATGTTAAGAGAAATATGATAGTGGGGATGAACTATTTAGGTATTATAGATGTGGCTATTTACCTTTTTGCCTTTTTCTTGTTTGTGCTACTGGAAGCATTATTGACAAGTGCAATTTGGATCTTCCGGTGTCTGTTGGCTGGCTGGCAGTGGCGTTTTTTGCCCATAAATTTTTTAGATATGTTGGTGCAGTGAAGAAATAAAGTACTTTATAATTTGAGAGAGGACTATACTGGTGTACTAAGTACGTGACCATGTGCACAAGAGATCAACATAATCTCAATTCTATTGGTGCTAGCTAGTGTTCAGCTGTTATTGGAAAAGCTCAGAGATCACAAATATAGTTACTTTTAGTTATAACTTGTCGCCGACAATTATGATAATGACTCTGTAGTCGGTAATCTGAGACATGATTATATACACTAAGTTACATGCGATTCAGCTAATATAGTGAGAGTTCAGAGGATAATGACTCTATAGTCGGTAATCTGAGACATGAGTATATACACTAAGTATATGCGATTCAGCTATTATACTGAGAGTACGGAGGATAATAGATAGTCTTTGTGACTCTTATGAAAGTTAGAAGATAATAGATGGTCATGTAATTTAGATGAGAAAGCATACTCATTATCTGTTATCTGGAGGTTAATTTTGTCAGAATCCTGGGCTCGAGCAGGCAGTCAAACCTTAAAAGAGATCTGAAATCACCAAAACTATTCCGACAACTACACATTGAAACATGAGCATGATAATGGACCAGAAAGATAATAAAGCAGCAAAGTGGAGGGAACAAAGGAATAATTGTGCATGCACTAAAGTAGATTTTCCTTGCCTATCTGTCTTTCCAACCATAGAGGGCAGAGGTATAAAATTGGTGAGTGAACATGCATAATCAGGATAATTGATAGGGACATAACGCTGCGCCTAAACTGACCATGGAGTTATTTTTATGGAACTTGCTTCCACAACCTTATACATGTTCTTTGCTACTTTCACAAAGGACTCGTTGATGAGGAAAACATTGCCCTCCTTGGGTTTTTCCTGAATATTTTTTGCATTCATCACACTTATCTCTCCATACATATTGTTTCGATAGAAGATCAGTGTAAAACACAAGGACGTTATATTAATAAGTTTTTAGTAGGCATGTTCATCAAGAAAGACGATGTCAAGATGCGTTCAATGCCCTTCTAGGGATATCATACAAGAGCTACACGTGAAAGCGCAGTGACACGCCGAGGGATGGCTTCAGATCTTCTGATAGATGGAAATTGGCCTGAAAACCAACTCACTGAATTCTCTTACTTCTTCCTGTTGGGAAGGGAGTAAATCAGAATTAGTTATATTTCCACAAAGATGAGTTACATGTGCAGAAGCCATAGATGATCGTGAGCTGCCGAAGTAGAAAAATTGCGAGTACAGTCTTCATGAACTCCACAACAAGCATGAAACACCTATATGTACAGTTTTTGGAATGAGACAAAATCAGAACAATTCAATTGCTTGCTGGAAGAATGAATCATACATTCATAGGTGAACTGAAAAATATATATTAAGGGCGTCTGAATACTCCTCACTAAAAGGCAATTTTACGTGGCCATTGGCATCACGCAATGGTCCTGATTGTACTAATTTCTTATGTCGTCTGAATTTAATGCGGGCGAAACAATTTTCATTTGAATGAGGCGTAAGGTACTTAGGTAAAAAGTGGTCCACGGAATTGGACTTTGCTCCAGGCAGAAGAAGTTGAGGCTTCGGCTCCTTCTACGACTTCGGCTCCTTCTACGACGGAATGGTTACGTTTTTTGCACATTGTAATACTACTTTTCTAACACACCTGTTCCATATCCCAGAGGAAAGGATTTGCAGCGTAGTATTAAATTTGATAGCAAAACCTGAAAGGAGTAATTACCTGTCCAAGAGCCATTTGAGATGATGAACGACTGAGCACAACAATGGACAATAGGAAGCTGCAAAATCTGCCCAAATCAATTGTCAACACGTAGCATGAACATCACCTGCACATATTTTTTTGGGGAGAGGATATGAGTATCTTTTTTTTAGATGACACGAGGACATTGATGCAATTTGCAAGTAGCATACCTGAGCATGTCGCCGAAAAAGATGTTGTTGCTGGAGTAGGATGTGCATAGGCAGCCGGGGAGGGAAGCATTATACAGAACCTGTGAGGTTTGCGGCTTTACCAGGCATTAAGCAAATGAAGGAATGATAATAGGCATGAATGAATGAATGATAATAGGCCATAATCGCGAGCTTGAAGGGGAGCAGAGCAGTTTCCAGCAGAATAATGCCATGAATGCGAGATTGAAGGAGAGGAGAGAAGTTACCAGTACACGAGGCGTCTCTCCCTCGCCCGCACCTCACACCTCTGCCACGATTGGATCGGCTCGACCCAGATCCTGCTCCGCCGGTCGCTGGGATCGACCGGATGGACTCGTCTTCACCTGGATCTATACCTGGCCATCCCTCAGGCCGGGCTGGGCCGGGCCGGGCTTCGGGCCGGGCCAACCAAAGCCCGACGCAAAAAACCCAGGCCCGAGCCCGGCCCGGCTGTCGGGCTTAAAAATCAGGCCCGAGCCCGGCCCATCACGCTAAAAGCCTGTCGGGCCTCGGGCCACAGGCCGGGCCTCTTCCTTAAACGACAAAAACGACGAGTCCGGGCCCGTCCCGTGGACAAGGTCGGGTCGGGCCAGGTCAGGCTTTTTTGGGCTGGGCCGGGTCGGGCCGGGCCGGCCGGGCTGCCCATGGCCAGGACTACCTGGATCCCACTCCTCCGGTCGCTGGGATCGACCGGACTCGATCCCATCCCTGTGGACGGACGTACCCCGACGGTCTTCGATGGATGGCGGCTCGATTCTGGATCGATGCACTCATGTTCCCCTCCTTCGATTAGCGTTCCCTAGCTTTTCAGTTGGGCTCGCGAGTAAAGCCGACGCGGTCGCTCTCCCTCCAGTAGGCTGCCGGCTCGCCCAAGGCCCAATGCACCACAGGCGTCGGTTTCGGCCCATGGAGCAACAGCCCGCAGGACAGCCGGGTCCAGTTAACACAAACTATGGAATATATCGCCACAGCCACAAAACTCCTTTGATTAGGGTTCCCTAGCTTTTCAGTTAGGCTCGCGAGTAAAGCCGACGCGGTCGCTCTCCCTCCAGTAGGCTGCCAGCTCGCCCAAGGCCCAATGCACCACAGGCGTCGGTTTCGGCCCGTGGAGCTGGAGCAACAGCCCGCAGGACAGCTAGGTCCAGTTAACACAGACTACGGAACAGATCGCCACAGCCACAAAATCGGACGGCCAGGAAGTCCCAGACCGAAAAAACATACGGCCGAAAACTTAAATCGCTGTGAGAGCTCAGTTTAGGTCCAGTTATACTGTCCTTACTTAATGCCTTATGCGGTGCATTCCTGCTTTAGTACGCCGTTCTAATCAATGGATTTGGATAGCTCTCCTACCAACATTATAAAAAAAACCTAGCATCCCACACAGCTACAGCGCCGGTTTTTTTGAATGAGTAGCACCAATTCTTTGATGCGGCCAATGTGGAGCTGCGGGCAGCTCTTCCAAGTGCGTTCCTCGCTCTGCTCCAAAATGCGGCCACCACTAATCAAGACAGAAGCTCTCCATTGTTGGCACACAAAAAGAGTCATTGCATACGCAATATCTATTAGAAAGGAATCGGGAAACAAACAGAGACAAAGCAAATGATTTCAGTGTTCTTTATTCATCATGGATGTACACTTATATACAAGGGGAACGGATGCGTCCATGGGACACGACCGTTCACTGAGGCGCCTCCTCGAGAGGCAACTGCCAATATGGGAAGCGGGGATTATCCCTTAATAACCACTGGGTTATTATTTTCAACACTCCCCCTAATCACCACTTGACATAAGAATCCATTATCTTGATGAAGTCTCCTCCAAAAACCCTGTGGGAAAAATATGAGGAGTATAGAGTTTGATATGTTGCTAAAACTCCTTTAAACCCAGTGGGAAAAATAAGGAGAAAATGATGCAACATATAATGGTTATTGTCTCTTTTAACTCAATACGAGAAAACCAATAGAGTTCAGAGGACAATAAATATGTCGTATATACTTTCCCAAAAACCCCGGTGGGGAAAACAGAAAGTATGACATATGATCTCATGTTGATATTATCTCATTAAAAACCTTTATGAGAATCTGTATAGTAAACTCATGAAGGGTGTAACGCCCTCGATGCGGCTATATCTCCCACGTGTCGAGGCACGACTTAGAGGCATAACCGCATTGAAAGCAATGTCGCAAGTGAGGTAATCTTCACACAACCCATGTAATACATAAGGGAAAGAGATACATAGTTGACTTACAGTCGCCACTTCACACAATGCATAAATAAACATCCATCATACAGAATACACTCAAGGTCTGACTACGGTACCAAAATGAAAGAAGAATACCCCAAATGCTACACAGATCCCCGAATCATCCCCAACTAGGCTCCACTACTGATCATCAGGAAAAGACACATAGTAACGGCCACGTTCCTTGTCGAACTCCCAAGTGAGCTCGGTCGCGTCATCTGCACTGGCATCGGTGGCACCTGCAACTGTACTGGTAGAATCTGTGAGTCACGGGGACTCAGCAATCTCACACCCATGAGATCAAGACTATTTAAGCTTATAGGTAGGAAAGGATTGTGAGGTGGAGCTGCAGCAAGCGACTAGCATATATGGTGGCTACAACGCAAAAGAGAGCGAGAAGAGAAGCAAAGCACGGTCGTGAAGCTAGAAATGATCAAGAAGTGATCTTAGAACAACCTACGTCAAACATAACTCCAACACCGTGTTCACTTCCCGGACCCCGCCGAGAAGAGACCATCACGGTTACACACGCGGTTGATGTGTTTTTAGTTAAGGTCAACTTCGGGTTTTCTACAACCGGACATCAACAAATTCCCATCTGCCTCATAACCGCGGGCACGGCTTTCGAAAGATAATACCCTGCAGCGGTGTCCCAACTTATCCCATTATAAGCTCTCACGATCAACGAAGAATATTCCTTCTACCGGGAAGACCCGATCAGTCTCGGAATCCCGGACTACAAGACATTTCGGCAGTAATAAAACAAGTCCAGCAAAACCGCCCAGATGTGCCCATAAATCCCGATAGGAGCTGCACATATCTCGTTCTCAGGGCACACCGGATGAGCAAGACGTCGGGTTGGCATAGACCCTGGTTGCCCAAGGGGCGTCGGACATCGCTCGGTTTGGACCAGCAATCGAAGGAGAACTGGCCCGGGGGTTAAAATAAAGATGACCCTCGGGCTCGCGAAAACCCGGGGGGAAAAGGCTTAGGTGGCAAATGGTAAAACCAAAGTTGGGCCTTGCTGGAAGAGTCTTATTCAAAGCGAACTGTCAAGGGGGTCCCATAAATCACCCAACCGTGTAAGGAACGCAAAATCAAGGAACATAACACCGGTATGACGGAAACTAGGGTGGCAAGAGTGGAACAAAACACCAGGCATAAGGTCGAGCCTTCCACCCTTTACCAAGTATATATATGCATTAATTAAATAAGAGGTATTGTGATATCACAACAAGTAACTTGTTCCAACAAGGAACAACAAGTCCATGTTCCAACAAGGAACAAACTTCATCTTCACCTGCAACTAGCAATGCTATAAGAGGGGCTGAGCAAAGCGGTAACATAGCCAATCAACGGTTTGCTAGGACATGGATGGTTAGAGGCTGACATGGCAATATGGGTGGCATGATATAGCAAGTGGTAGCTATCGTAGCATAGGCATAGCAAAAGAGCGAGCATCTAGCAAGCAAAGATAGAAGTGATTTCGAGGGTATGGCCATCTTGCCTGCAAGGTTCTCAGAGTTGTCGAAAGCTTGATCCTCGTAAGCGTTCTCAACAGGTTCCTCGTTCACGTACTCGTCTCTCGGCTCTACCCAAGACAAGAGAACACAAGCAAAGGGGACAAACATCAATCACGATGCAATGCACAACCAACATGATGCTAAACATGGCATGATATGCGAGATGTGATATGCAATGCATATGCGTGCTCCGGAAGGACAAGGATGAACAAGGCATAATATTGGCAAACCAAGTATGCCACTGGATAGGTGAGGTGATTTCGGTTGAAATCGATATAAAGATCACCGGAATCGGATGCACGGTTTGCAAATGACAAGCAAAACAAGAATGACAAGATTCTGCCATTAACAGCATGATGCTACTTAGCAAGCAATAAGAAATTAAGCTACTGCGCCCAAACATATCAACAAAGCATATGACAGTGATCTACTCAAGATGCTTGACAAAAGATGAACACTGAGCTACGGCTAAATCACGCTAAAACAGGTTCAAACAAGCATGGCAAAAGTGCAAAAGATAACAGGTTCACAGACTTGGTGAAAATAACATGCCAGAAATTAATATCAGGATGACATGTTTAGAGCAAGAAAACAACATGCTACAGGAACATTACATAGCAAAATAAGGGATGGAATGAATCTACCCAAAGCACTTAACGAAAGTCACTTACTGACCATAAGCCAAAAACGATCAGAAAATATAATAACACCCATGTCAAATAAGCAAGTTTCGTTACAGATCTCAGACTTAGCAGAAAACTGGACATGTCAAAAACAGATAACAAGTAGGCATGTTCGTGAGCTCGATGCACTCACTACAGAGAATTTCATGATAAACTAATCATACATCCATCAAGAAGACATGGCATATAAGCTAGATATGGCAAGATTAACATCATAGCATGCAAGGATCAACTACAACAAGCTTGGCAAAATCGAATAACATGTAAACAATCTGCCAGCAACATTTTATAGC
The DNA here is from genome assembly GCA_032464435.1 of Aegilops umbellulata. Lineage (NCBI taxonomy): Eukaryota > Viridiplantae > Streptophyta > Magnoliopsida > Poales > Poaceae > Aegilops > Aegilops umbellulata. The sequence continues at coordinate 174,542,736 of CP136060.1, read as the reverse complement.
AAAAGTAGAGCTTGATTGACTCAAGCTAAGGCACTCCATAATTACAAACAAAGGAATGGGTGGATAGAGCAAATCCATATGTTCAAAACACTCTTACTGATCATTCTCAAAAGAGGCATAGATCTCTCGGAAACAACAGGAACACATGGCACAAAAATAACAGCAGGCAGGGACTTAGTGAAATTACTAAGTCTCTGAAATCAGCAACATTAAGTACCCTAGTTTGCATGCTTGTGCTAGTCACCACATAGATCACAAAAATACATAGTAAAGACCACTGCAAAGATAGCATGGCATATTACAAAACACATGTAGGACTCAACTAAATAGGAGGTACACATCAATCATGGCAAAAATAACAAAAGTGCATGTTCTGCAACAGATCTGAAACTAACATCACATAGCACTCTTCCAACAGCATTACGGGCATCAAGATGAGCTCAAATGAAAATGATGCAATGGAATAAAATAATGTACACATCGACGCGAACAATTTGACATATTATACGCACGAAACGGAGCTACGGATGCAGAGATATGGTGCGATGAACATGTGACGAAAATGAAAAATATAAAAGACAGAAATTCGGGAGGGAGGAGAAGTCAACCCAGGCGGCACGCGGACCGAGGATCGCCGGATCTGGCCGGAGAAGTCGCCGGCGAGGACGGGGGAAGGCGGTGGAGGCAGATCCGGGCCGGATCCGGCCGGATCCGGCGCCGGCGAGGACGGGGGCGCGCGGCGGCGCGGACGGTGGCGCGGGGCGGCGCCGGCTCCCGGCGGCGATGGGCGAGGCGCCGGGCGCGGGGCGGCGGCGGAGGCGCGCTAGAGAGGGAGGAGGCGCGCGCGGGCGGGCGCCCGCGGGGCGGCGGCGGCGGCAGCCCGGGCCGGGGAGGGCCGCGGTCGGGCCCGGCGGGCCCGCGCGGGGCGGCGAATGGCGGCGTGACACGTGGCGGCGGCGGCGCAGGTCGGACGTGTCCGGCCTGGCGAGTTTCGTCCGGCGGCGCGGGGGAGAAAATGGACTAGGGTTAGGGTGGATTGGACCGGGGATTTCGGGGGAGGCCACATATTTATAGGTAGACGGGGCTAGGAAGCTCCAAATGGAGAGCGGTTTTCGGCCACGCGATCGTGATCGAACGGCGATGGACATGGGAGTGTCTTAGATGGGTTATTGGGCTGTTTTGGAGGGGTTTTGGGCTGCGACGCACAATAGGCCTTCACGGTTACCCGGTTAACCGTTGGAGTATCAAACGACCTCCGAATGACCCGAAACTTGACAGGCGGTCTACCGGTGCTATACCAAGGCCGCTTGACAAACCTCGGTCCATTCCGAGAAAGTTTAATACCTGCACACGAAAAAAGGTAAAAGGGAACGCCGGGGAACATAGGAGCGTCGGATTGCAGAACGAACAACGGGGAAAATGCTCGGATTTATGAGACGAACACGTATGCGAATGCGATGCACATGATGACATGATATGAAATGCATGACATGAACAAAAATGCAAAGCGACGGGAAACCCAACCACGGAGGGAAATATCATAACACATAGCCGAAAATGGCAAGAGTTGGAGTTACAATTATGGCAAGTTACATCCGGGGTGTTACAACACTCCACCACTACGAGAGGATCTCGTCCCGAGATCTAGGACTGAAAGAACTCCGGATACTCGGAACGTAGGTGGTCCTCGTGCTCCCAGGTGGCTTCTCGGTCTGAATGGTGAGACCACTTCACTTTCAGGAATTTGATTGACTTGTTGCGAGTCTTGCGCTCAGTTTCTTCAAGAATAGCAACGGGATGCTCATGATAGGACAAATCTTCTTGAAGATCAATCTCTTCGAAGTTGATGGTGCGCTCAGGCGTCTTGAAGCACTTGCGAAGCTGTGACACGTGGAAGACATCGTGCACATTTGCAAAGTTGGAGGGAAGCTCAAGTTGATAGGCTAGATCGCCTCGTTTGCCGATGATCTTGAAAGGGCCCACGTATCTAGGGGCAAGTTTCCCCTTGATACCGAAGCGACGAGTTCCTTTCATTGGAGAGACGCGGAGGTAGACATGGTCTCCGATCTCGAATGCCAAATCTCGGTGTTTGCTATCGTAATAGCTCTTCTGGCGCGATTGCGCGGCTTTGAGGTTCTCACGAATGACCTTGCACATTGCCTCAGCCTCTGAGATCAAATCGTTGCCAAGCAATTGGCGTTCGCCCATCTCAGACCAATTGAGAGGAGTACGGCACTTTCTGCCATAGAGAATCTCGAATGGGGCTTTGCCCGAGCTGGCTTGAAAACTGTTGTTGTAAGAGAACTCAGCATAAGGAAGACAATCCTCCCACTTCATGCCGAAAGAGATAACACAAGCCCTGAGCATATCTTCAAGAATTTGGTTGACACGCTCGACTTGTCCACTAGTTTGAGGGTGGAAAGCTGTGCTGAAGCGAATATTTGTGCCCATGGCCTTCTGAAAAGAATCCCCAAACTTGGAGGTAAAGATGCTGCCACGGTCTGAAGAGATCAATTGTGGAATGCCATGCAAGGAGACAATTCTGGAGGTGTAGAGCTCTGCCAGCTGCGCTGCTGTGATAGACTCTTTGATAGGAAGAAAATGAGCCACTTTAGTGAGCTTGTCGATGACGACGAAGATGGCATCATTTCCACGCTTGGACTTTGGAAATCCAGTCACGAAGTCCATTTCGATATGATCAAACTTCCATTCTGGAATAGCAAGAGGTTGGAGAAGACCAGCTGGTCGTTGGTGTTCTGCTTTCACTCTTCTGCAGACATCACATTCATTCACGAATTGAGCAATCTCTCGCTTCATTCGAGTCCACCAATACGACTGCTTGAGGTCCTGGTACATCTTCGTACTTCCAGGATGAATTGACAGAAGAGAATTGTGCGCCTCGTTCATAATGACTTTACGAAGATCACCCTTTGGAACCACGATCCGGTCCTCGAAGAAAAGAGTATCTCTGTCATCAACTCGATAGCACTTGTATTTGGAAATGCCCTTGTCAATACCACGTTTCACCTTCTTCACCATGGTATCCATCAGTTGTGCCTCGCGGATTTGATCTTCCAAAGTAGGAGAGACGATGAGGTTGGCAAGGAAACCTTGAGGAACAACTTGGAGATTCAACTTGCGGAAGCTTCACAAAGATCCGGTTGAAAGGGCTTGAGGATTAAGCTGTTGCAATAAGCCTTCCTGCTCAAAGCGTCTGCAATCACATTAGCCTTGCCTGGAGTATATTCAATACTCGGATTATACTCTTGAATCATTTCGACCCATCGAGTTTGCTTGAGGTTGAGGTTGGGCTGAGTGAAGATGTACTTGAGACTCTTGTGATCGGTGAATATGTCCACTTTCCTTCCCAACAGGAGATGTCTCCATGTTATTAGTGCGTGGACAACTGCCGCCAACTCAAGATCGTGAGTGGGGTAGTTCTTTTCGTTGGGCTTCAACTGACGAGAGGTATAGGCCACAGCCTTCTTCTCTTGCATTAACACGGCACCGAGGCCTTGAAGAGAAGCATCACAGAAAACTTCATAAGGCTTGTCATCGTCAGGAGGATTCAGAACTGGAGCAGTGACGAGTTTCTCTTTGATAGTGTTGAAAGCCACGTCACACTCAGGAGACCAGACATACTTCACATGCTTCTGGAGGAGGTTGGAAAGAGGCTTTGCAATCTTTGAGAAATTCTCAATGAATCTTCGGCAATAGCTTGCAAGTCCAAGAAAACTGCAAAGCTGCTTGACATTCTGAGGAGGTTCCCAATTCACGACTGCAGACACCTTCTCAGGATTAACAGCAATGCCCTTGGCAGAGATGATATGCCCAAGGTAAAGAACTTCATCAAGCCAGAATTCACATTTGGAGAACTTCGCATATAATTGATACTCTCTGAGCTTGTTGAGCACCAATCGCAAATGTATGGCATGATCCTTCTTATTCTTGGAGAAGACCAAAATATCATCGAGATAGACCAAGACGAATTCATTGGTGTAGGGGTTGAAGATGAAGTTCATCAAGCGAGTGAAAGTTGGAGGAGCATTGACAAGGCTGAATGACATGACAGTATATTCATAAGAACCAAAGCTTGTTCTGAATGCTGTCTTGGGAATATCTTCTTCACGAATGCGAATTTGATGATAACCCATACGAAGGTCAAGCTTGGAGAACACCTTAGCACCTTTGAGTTGCTCGAATAGCTCATTGATGTTGGGAAGTGGGTACTTGTTCTTGATTGTCTTCTTGTTCAATGGACGGTAATCGACGCAAAGTCGGTCCATGCCATCCTTCTTCTGGACAAAAAGAACACCACAACCCCAAGGAGAAGAACTCGGTCTGATCAGACCCAGACGCTCTTGTTCATCGAGTTGTTTCTTCAATTCCTTCAACTATTTTGGTCCAAGCTTGTAAGGACGCTTGCAAACGGGTTCTGTGCCAGGCTCAAGATCAATAACGAACTCAACTGGCCGGTGAGGAGGCATACCCGGAAGCTCTTCTAGAAAAACATCTTGGTACTCACAAACGACTGGAATTTGAGAGATAGGATCCAATTCACCCTTCTCATTGAGAGAAAACAACCGAATGGTATCATCACGAGCGGCATAGATGATCACATCGTCAGAAGAGTGAGTCAATTGAATTTCCCTGGCAGCACAATCAAGCTGAGCCTTGTGCTTATAAAGCCAGTCCATCCCGAGAATAAGATCAATATCAGAGTCACCAAGAACCATAGGTTTAGCCAGAAATCTATAGTCGCCCATCTTGATAGAAACATCCGGAGCCATCATCTTGGTATTCATGAACAAACCCGGAGAGGAAACCGCCATTGGCTTGGGCAGATCGACAATATGCAAATTGTTCATGGATGCAAAAGGTCTTGAAATGAAAGAATGCGATGCACCAGTATCAAATAAGACTTTTGCAGGAATATCATTAACAGGAAGGTTACCCATGATCACTTCTGAAGATCCTCTGCCTGAGCCGCATTCATCATGTTCACCTTTGCAGACTTAGGATTATGCTTGACCACTGCATTGCTGGAAGATTTCACAGGAGGAGGAGGCGGAAGGCGCCTTTGGTTGAAGCACTTGTTCGCATAGTGACCCTTTTGCTGACATTTGTTGCAAGTCACCTCTGAGAGCGGACGATGATAAGGAGCATTTGGCCTTGGAGCTTGGTTCTGAGACTTGTTATGATAGCCAGGGTTGGGTGGGTGGGAAGATCCACGACCACCTGAGTTCTTCTGCTGATAAGGCTGACGGAACGGAGGACGAGGAGGCAACCAGAACTTCTGTTGCTTAGCTGCCACAAGTGAGGAAGAAGAAGACTGAACTGCGTCTCTGACTCTCTTCTTAGATGCCTCACACTTGAGCTGAGCAGCTTCTTGTTTCAGCACCATGTTGTAGAATTCATCATACTTTAACGGCTCGAAAAGCACGAGAGCTAGTTGCAAATCTTCTCTGAGACCACGCCTGAATTGGTAGATCATGCTCTTCTCATCAGGGATGTCTTGCCTCGCAAAACGAGAGAGCTTCTGGAACTGAGTGTTGTATTGATAGACAGATATGTTGCCTTGCTTGAGATTGCGGAACTCCTCGCGCTTACTCTCAACAACACTTTCTGGAATGTGGTGAGCTTTGAAGTCACGACGGAAATCATCCCAGGTAATCACACGACCTCCTCTGGAATCTTTGTATTGTTGGAACCACTCAGCAGCTTGATCCTTGAGTTGAAAAGAGGCAAACTTGACAAAGTCCTCAGGTCTGACATTGCTGCACTCGAAATGCTTGCTGATATCCACGGGCCAATCATCGGCGTCTGTGGCCTCGACACAGTAGCTGAAGGTCTTTGGCTGATTTGCAAGGAACTGATTGAGGGTAGCGAAATGCGGCTGATTGTTGCCTTGGCCTTGATTTCCTTGATTACCTTGCCCTTGGTTGCGATATTGCAAGAGCTGAATCAGAATCTGAGCGTTGGCATTTGTGGCAGTCATCAGGGCTTGCCATGCCTCCGGAGGCGGAGGTGGTGGCGGAGGGTTAGCCTGACTTCCTTCATTGCGTTCCGGATTCTGACGCGTTGGCGGAGCCATCCTGAAGAGGGTGACATCCATTAGCATCTTGAAAAAGATATACAATCAAGCTGAATCAAAGGATCGAAATTGCAACATATAGTCTTCACAATAAACATTCGAACGAGAATGAACGAATGAATTCCAAAGTAAAGCATCACTCTTCCATAAGTTGAGAAGCCACTTAGAACAAGGTATGGAATAAAATCAACAAGGTACGGATGTGAACAAATACTTGGTAAGGATTACCCAATCACGAACCAAATATCTGCGGGAAGAAATACTAGAGCTACATGAATTCCCACTTATAAACTCCCAAAACTTTCTGGTTATGCAATCAGGTGTTGGGGATACAGGGGACACAAAATATATCACCCAAACTAACAATACCTAGATCCAGCTGTATCCATCCTTCAACACATAACCAAGAAATCCTCGGAAATCGTCTACCTCAACCTTTGAGAAGCATCCGTTATACGAGTCATGGCAATACTCCCGCACTCGCCTCAGTACTGGGCTATCAGGGTTATCTCACCAACAACTGTACAAAAGAGATTTTCGATGTCGGCGTACTAAACTCAGGTATTCCAGAACTGCAACGATAAAATTATGACGACAACACCTCGGAGCTCAACTCCCCGGGACACCTCCTCTAAAACCCCTGCTGACGGGGGGCAACCAAGACAATGTTGTCATCATAAAACCATCGGAACGATTCTAAGATACCCGCGTGATCCTAAAAAAAATTTAGTGAAATTTGAGAAGAGAAGAGTCAAAACTCTACGTCAGGATGCCTTACCAGAGCGATGAGGAGACTGGGAAGTAAAAATAATTCCTAAACTCTCCGATATATAATTCCTAAATGACTCAAAACATTTTTCTAGACACAACTCGGCCGCTAAAAACAATCAATCAGTGGGGGCTCCTAAGGTCGGGGAAGGCTCTGATTACCAACTTGTAACGCCCTCGATGCGGCTATATCTCCCACGTGTCGAGGCACGACTTAGAGGCATAACCGCATTGAAAGCAATGTCGCAAGTGAGGTAATCTTCACACAACCCATGTAATACATAAGGGAAAGAGATACATAGTTGGCTTACAGTCGCCACTTCACACAATGCATAAATAAACATCCATCATACAGAATACACTCAAGGTCCGACTACGGTACCAAAATGAAAGAAGAATACCCCAAATGCTACACAGATCCCCGGATCATCCCCAACTAGGCTCCACTACTGATCATCAGGAAAAGACACATAGTAACGGCCACGTTCCTCGTCGAACTCCCAAGTGAGCTCGGTCGCGTCATCTGCACTGGCATCGGTGGCACCTGCAACTGTACTGGTAGAATCTGTGAGTCACGGGGACTCAGCAATCTCACACCCGCGAGATCAAGACTATTTAAGCTTATAGGTAGGAAAGGATTGTGAGGTGGAGCTGCAGCAAGCGACTAGCATATATGGTGGCTACAACGCAAAAGAGAGCGAGAAGAGAAGCAAAGCACGGTCGTGAAGCTAGAAGTGATCAAGAAGTGATCCTAGAACAACCTACGTCAAACATAACTCCAACACCGTGTTCACTTCCCGGACCCCACCGAGAAGAGACCATCACGGTTACACACGCGGTTGATGTGTTTTTAGTTAAGGTCAACTTCGGGTTTTCTAGAACCGGACATCAACAAATTCCCATCTGCCTCATAACCGCGGGCACGGCTTTCGAAAGATAATACCCTGCAGCGGTGTCCCAACTTAGCCCATTATAAGCTCTCACGGTCAACGAAGGATATTCCTTCTACCGGGAAGACCCGATCAGTCTTGGAATCCCGGACTACAAGACATTTCGGCAGTAATAAAACAAGTCCAGCAAAACCGCCCAGATGTGCCGACAAATCCCGATAGGAGCTGCACATATCTCGTTCTCAGGGCACACCGGATGAGCAAGACGTCAGGTTGGCATAGACCCTGGTTGCCCAAGGGGCGCCGGACATCGCTCGGTTTGGACCAGCAATCGAAGGAGAACTGGCCCGGGGGTTAAAATAAAGATGACCCTCGGGCTCGCGAAAACCCGGGGGGAAAAGGCTTAGGTGGCAAATGGTAAAACCAAAGTTGGGCCTTGCTGGAAGAGTCTTATTCAAAGCGAACTGTCAAGGGGGTCCCATAAATCACCCAACGGTGTAAGGAACGCAAAATCAAGGAACATAACACCGGTATGACGGAAACTAGGGTGGCAAGAGTGGAACAAAACACCAGGCATAAGGCCGAGCCTTCCACCCTTTACCAAGTATATAGATGCATTAATTAAATAAGAGGTATTGTGATATCCCAACAAGTAACTTGTTCCAACAAGGAACAACAAGTCCATGTTCCAACAAGGAACAAACTTCATCTTCACCTGCAACTAGCAATGCTATAAGAGGGGCTGAGCAAAGCGGTAACATAGCCAATCAACGGTTTGCTAGGACATGGATGGTTAGAGGCTGACATGGCAATATGGGTGGCATGATATAGCAAGTGGTAGGTATCGCAGCATAGGCATAGCAAAAGAGCGAGCATCTAGCAAGCAAAGATAGAAGTGATTTCGAGGGTATGGCCATCTTGCCTGCAAGGTTCTCAGAGTTGTCAAAAGCTTGATCCTCGTAAGCGTTCTCAACAGGTTCCTCGTTCACGTACTCATCTCCCGGCTCTACCCAAGACAAGAGAACACAAGCAAAGGGGACAAACATCAATCACGATGCAATGCACAACCAACATGATGCTAAACATGGCATGATATGCGAGATGTGATATGCAATGCATATGCGTGCTCCGGAAGGACAAGGATGAACAAGGCATAATATTGGCAAACCAAGTATGCCACTGGATAGGTGAGGTGATTTCGGTTGAAATCGATATAAAGATCACCGGAATCGGATGCACGGTTTGCAAATGACAAGCAAAACAAGAATGACAAGATTCTGCCATTAACAGCATGATGCTACTTAGTAAGCAATAAGAAATTAAGCTACTGCGCCCAAACATATCAACAAAGCATATGACAGTGATCTACTCAAGATGCTTGACAAAAGATGAACACTGAGCTACGGCTAAATCACGCTAAAACAGGTTCAAACAAGCATGGCAAAAGTGCAAAAGATAACAGGTTCACAGACTTAGTGAAAATAACAACATGCCAGAAATTAATATCAGGATGACATGTTTAGAGCAAGCAAACAACATGCTACAGGAACATTACATAGCAAAATAAGGCATCGCATGAATCTACTCAAAGCACTTAACAAAAGTCACTTACTGACCATAAGCCAAAAAGCATCAGAAAATATAATAACACCCATGTCAAATAAGCAAGTTTGGTTACAGATCTCAGACTTAGCAGAAAACTGGACATGTCAAAAACAGACAACTACAACAAGCTTGGCAAAATCGAATAACATGTAAACAATCTGCCAGCAACATTTTATAGCAAAAGTAGAGCTCGATTGACTCAAGCTATGGCACTCCATAATTACAAACAAAGGAATGGGTGGATAGAGCAAATCCATATGTTCAAAACACTCTTACTGATCATTCTCAAAAGAGGCATAGATCTCTCGGAAACAACAGGAACACATGGCACAAAAATAACAGCAGGCAGGGACTTGGTGAAATTACTAAGTCTCTGAAATCAGCAACATTAAGTACCCTAGTTTGCATGCTTGTGCTAGTCACCACATAGATCACAAAAATACAAAGTAAAGACCACTGCAAAGATAGCATGGCATATTACAAAACACATGTAGGACTCAACTAAATAGGAGGTACACATCAATCATGGCAAAAATAACAAAAGTGCATGTTCTGCAACAGATCTGAAACTAACATCACATATCCCTCTTCCAACAGCATTTCGGGCATCAAGATGAGCTCAAATGAAAATGATGCAATGGAATGAAATGATGTACACATCGAGGCGAACAATTTGACGTATTATACGCACGAAACGGAGCTACAGATGTAGAGATATGGCGCGATGAACATGTGACGAAAATGAAAAATATAAAAGACTTAGAGAAATTCGGGAGGGAGGAGAAGTCAACCCAGGTGGCACGCGGACCGAGGATCGCCGGATCTGGCCGGAGAAGTCGCCGGCGAGGACGGGGGAAGGCGTTGTAGGCAGATCCGGGCCGGATCCGACGCCGGCGAGGACGGGGGCGCGCGGCGGCGCGGACGGTGGCGCGGGGCGGCGCCGGCTCCCGACGGCGACGGGCGAGGCGCCGGGCGCGGGGCGGCGGCGGAGGCGCGCCGGCGCGGGAGGAGGCGAGCGCGGGCGGGCGCCCGTGGGGCGGCGGCGGCGGCAGCCCGGGCCGGGGAGGGCCGCGGTCGGGCCCGGCGGGCCCGCGCGGGGCGGCGATGTGGGCACGGGGCGGGCGGCGAATGGCGGCGTGACACGTGGCGGCGGTGGCGCAGGTCGGACGTGTCCGGCCTGGCAAGTTTCGTCCGGCGGCGCGGGGGAGAAAATGGACTAGGGTTAGGGTGGATTGGACCCGGGATTTCGGGGGAGGCCACATATTTATAGGTAGAGGGGGCTAGGAAGCTCCAAATGGAGAGCGGTTTTCGGCCACGCGATTGTGATCAAACGGCGATGGACATGGGAGTGTCTTAGATGGGTTATTGGGCTGTGATAAAGGCAAAGGTGTCCCGATGTTTCGATGAGATGGTGGCTATCGTTTCTGTGGGAGTCGACCTTGACGATCCGACTACGAACGTGCGAGACGTCGCGCCTTAGCAATCGCTAAACCAACTTCCGAGGGTTATTGACCACGCCGGAGCACGATCAACCTGACCACGAGGGCCTGTTTCCTACGAGCAAACGAAGAACAAGCAAGAAACTAAGATTGCAATCTGGATATTGCGAATATAAGAGGAAAGCTTTATTAATGAAGGTGGGGTTCTGTGACGCCTTGGTCTGGTCGTTGAACACAAATGAAGTACGCGAAGTTGCAGCTATGGCGAACTTTTGATCTAAACAAAACCCAAAGTCTAAACGATACCCTAGGGGCTGTATATATGGGGGAAGAGGGGGAATTTCGTGGCCCTTGGAGGAGGGGTCCGAAACCCAACCTAACTCTTGTTTCCCCACACATACGGACTCTAAAAACAGCCTATATTGAATTATTTCGAAATTACATGGGCCTGGCCCAAGAAGAAGGTGACGCAGCACCTAGAATAGCCTCTGGACGAAAATTATGAAGTGGCATCTTGTATATTTCATCCAAGGCTTCATGCACTCATTATGGTGGCTTCAAAGTCCTGAAATCATCACTTGAAACTCTGTTCTTGTCTCCCTTGCGCATGCCATCAACTCCATGCTTGTTCTTGCTCCAATGATCATCCTTCTCCAAGCTAGGCCCTTCATTTGTAAGCAAAACAAATGTATCCAATTTAGGCAGCATCATATTCTCATGAACATTAGAATCATTACCAAGAAACGAAAGTACCTGATAATTCAATTGGCGTGCGCGAGCTCTAGTAATTGGTCCAGTATGTATAGCAGCAGGGGTTGTGGGTGTAACAATGGTATTGATGTCCTCATCATCCTCCCCTTCTTGAAATGAAGTCGTCCTCGACGGAAGCTCATCTTCCTCACCCAAATAAGGCTTCAAATCTGCAATGTTAAAAGTGGGACTAACCCCAAAATCTGCAGGCAACTCAAGTTTATATGCATTATCATTTATTTTCTCTAACACCTTAAAAGGACCATCAGCACGTGGCATTAGCTTTTATTTGTGCAAATTAGGAAATCTATCCTTACGCAAATGTAACCAAACAAGATCTCCAGGTGCAAACACAACATGTTTTCTACCCTTATCTCCAGCAAGTTTATATTTAGCATTCATACGCTCAATGTTTTCCTTAGTTAACTCATGCATTTTTAAAATCAATTCAGCACGTTCTTTAGCATCAAAATTAACCTTCTCCGAAGATGGAAGAGGCAACAAATCAATGGGTGCACGAGGTAGGAAACCATACACAATTTCAAAAGGGCACATCTTAGTAGTAGAATGCAACGAACGATTATAAGCAAATTCAATATGAGGCAAGCATTCTTCCCACATTTTCTTATTATTCTTCAAAACAGCCCTAAGCATAGTAGACAATGTTCTATTGACTACTTCAGTCTGTCCATCAGTTTGGGGGTGACAAGTAGTACTAAAAAGCAGTTTAGTCCCCAACTTAGCCCATAAACATCTCCAAAAGTGGCTAAGAAATTTAGTATCACGATCTGAAACAATAGTATTTGGCACACCATGCAAGCGAATAATTTCACGAAAGAACAAATCAGCAACATTAACAGCATCATCGCTTTTATGACATGGTATAAAGTGTGCCATTTTTGAGAATCTATCCACGACAACAAATATGCTATCCCTCCCCTTCTTTGTTCGAGGTAAACCTAAAACAAAGTCCATAGATATATCCTCCCAAGGAACACTAGGCACAGGCAAAGGCATATATAAACCATGAGGATTGAGTCGTGACTTAGCTTTTTGACATGTAGTGCAGCGAGCAACAAAACGCTCAACATCCCGTCTCATCTTTGGCCAAAAGAAATGTGTAGCAAGTACGTCCTCCGTCTTCTTGACGCCAAAGTGTCCCATTAATCCTCCTCCATGCGCCTCCTGCAACAACAAAAGACGAACAGAGCTAGCAGGAATGCATAGCTTGTTAGCGCGGAACACAAAACCATCATTAACAACGAACTTGTTCCATGTTCTTCCTTCTTTACAATTCTGCATTACTTCTTTAAAATCAGCATCATGCACATATTGATCTTTGATGGTCTCCAAACCAAATATTTTGAAGTCAAGTTGTGAAAGCATAGTATAACGACGAGACAAAGCATCAGCAATAACATTTTCTTTACCCTTCTTGTGTTTGATGACATAAGGGAAAGTCTCAATGAATTCAACCCATTTAGCATGTCTACGATTCAGTTTAGCTTGACTTTTAATATGTTTCAAAGATTCATGATCAGAATGTATAACAAATTCTTTGGGCCATAAATAATGTTGCCATGTCTCTAAAGTCCGAACAAGAGCATATAATTCCTTATCATAAGTAGAATAGTTCAGACTAGGCCCACTCAATTTTTCAGAAAAGTATGCAACAGGTTTGCCATCTTGTAATAACACACCTCCTAATCCAATTCCACTAGCATCACATTCAAGCTCAAAAGTCTTATTAAAATCAGGAAGTTGGAGTAAAGGAGCATGTGTCAACTTATCTTTCAATACCGTGAAGGCTTCTTCCTGTGCGGTACCCCAAACAAAAGGCACATCCTTCTTTGTAAGCTCATTGAGAGGTGCAGCAATGGTGCTAAAGTCTCTCACAAAACGCCTATAGAAACCAGCGAGTCCAAGAAAACTCCTCACTTGTGTGACCGTTTTGGGCTGCGGCCAACTCTCAATAGCTTCAATCTTGGCTTTATCAACTTCAATTCCCTGTGGAGTAACAACATAGCCAAGAAAAGATACTCGGTCGGTGCAAAAGGTGCACTTCCCAAGGTTACCAAACAAACGTGCATCACGTAGAGCATTAAAAACAGCACGTAAATGTTCCAAATGGTCTTCCAAAGATTTGCTATAAATCAGTATATCATCAAAATAGACTACCACAAATTGTCCAATGAAAGCACGTAAAACTTCGTTCATTAGTCTCATGAAAGTACTAGGTGCATTAGTTAACCCAAAAGGCATGACTAACCACTCATATAAACCAAACTTAGTTTTAAAAGCTGTTTTCCATTCATCTCCCAATTTCATACGAATTTGATGGTATCCACTACGCAAATCAACTTTGGAGAATATTGTAGAGCCACTCAATTCATCAAGCATATCATCTAGCCTAGGAATAGGATGACGATAACGAATAGTAATATTATTAATGCCTCTACAATCAACACACATACGCGAGGTACCATCCTTTTTCGGCACTAGAATAATAGGAACAGCACAAGGACTAAGGGATTTGCGTATATAACCTTTGTCGAGTAGCTCTTGTACTTGACGCATAATCTCCTTCGTCTCCTCTGGATTGGTACGGTATGATGCGCGGTTGGGTAATGATGCACCGGGAATTAAGTCAATTTGATGCTCAATCCCTCGAATAGGTGGTAATCCCGGTGGCACGTCTTGTGGAAAGACGTCAGCGAACTCCTGCAAAATGTTAGTAACAGCAGGAGGTAAAGAGGAAGGCACGTCCTCGAATGAAAATAATGCCTCTTTGCACACAAAAGCATAGCAAACAGATTTGCTAACATCTAGATCATCAATATCAGATTTGGTGGCAAATAAACATGCACTTTTCAATTTAATTTCAGAAGCAACACTAGATGGTTTATTACTAGGCTTCATTTGTTGCTCAAATTCTTTTGCCACAATCTGATATTCACTCTTATTTTTCTCCTGTTTTGCTTTATTAGCTCGATTAATATCATCTTTCAAAATGGAATCAGGAGTCATAGGAAGCAAAGTAATATTTTTGTCCTTATGAACAAGAGTATACTGATTGTTTCTACCATGGTGTACAGAATTTTTATCAAATTGCCATGGTCTACCAAGTAATAAGGAACATGCTTGCATAGGTACCACATCACAATCAACATAATCAGCATATGTAGAGATACTAAAATGCACACGAACAGTACGTGTTACCTTAACCTTGCCGCTGTTGTTGAACCATTGGATGTAGTAAGGATGTGGATGTGGTCTTGTGGTGAGAGATAGCTTCTCCACCATCTCCATGCTCGCCAAGTTGTTGCAGCTCCCTCCATCTATGATGACGCGAACAGAACGTTCCTTCACAACTCCCTTTGTATGGAACAAATTATGCCTCTGATTTTGCTCAGCTTGCGTGACCTGCACACTCAAAACACGTTGAGCAACTAAACATTCATACCTGTCAGCATCTTCAGCAGCCATGTATTGCGTCTCATGATCAGAATCATCTCCACCGTGTTCTTCATGTGTAAGAAGAGCCAAAGTCTCCTCATCATAGTCACTTGCGGACTCATACCCACCATCCTCAGTAGCAATCATCACACGCTGAGATGTGCATTCTCGCGCAAAATGTCCTCTTCCCTTACAACGACGACAAATAATATCACTTGTGTGCCCTGTAGACGCCATGGAAGAAGCAGAGCTCAGTGCAGGCCCGGCAGGTGTGCTCTTGGCAGATAGTGGTGGTTGTGCCTGCTTTCTTGTATCACGGTTGGAGGTGGCAACTGACGGCGGTGCCGGTGTAGCAGAACGTGTGGAAGTAGATGATGCACGTGGTGTCCACGATGAAGGTCGACCTGCAGAAAAGTTAGTTCGCGCCAATGCATGTCGATCCTGCACTTCACGTTCAGCTTTACAAGCAAGATGGAATAAACGAGTGATATTATTATAATCCTTATAGTCTAGAATGGTCTGAATCTCTCTATTAATCCACCCAGAAAACGTGCAAGCATAGCTTCATTCTCCTCAACGATACCACATCTAATCAAGCCAGTTTCTAATTCCTGATAATATTCTTCTACCGAATTTTTTCCTTGTCTTAAGCGCTGCAATTTTTGAAGTAATTCACGTTTATAATATGGTGGAACCCAATGAGTACGCATAGCAGTTTTCAAAGCAGCCCAAGTAGCTGGCACAGGATATAATCTACAATATTCAGACCACCAAACACATGCAAAGCTAGTGAAAGCACAAACAGCAGCAGGAACACGTCTCTCCTCAGGATATTGTAAACATGTAAATCGTTGTTCAGTTTCTAACTCCCAAGTAAGATATATATCAGGAACATACCTACCCTCAAATGGTGGAATATTCAATTTCAGCTTAGGGAGATGGTCATGATCTCGTACCTGAGGGGGAGCCCTAACATTGCCAGTATTTGCATGTGGACGACCTGGTGGTTGTGGTGCTGGTGGTTGCACGTAGTTCTAATGTTGATCAACCTCATCCTCGTAATCTCCCACATAATCATCCTCCCCCACATCAGCAGCAGGAGCCACAGAAGTATCAACAGCAGCACCAGCAGCTTGGCCAGGCTGAAGAGGGACACGGGTCGCTCGGCGGAGGGCTGTTTCGCGATGTGGAGGTAGTCGTTGTTGTTGTTGTAGAGGTGCGTTAGGTGCAGCCGGTGGTGGTGGTGGTAGACGCGCGAGCAACTCATTGAACTTGTTATCGAGCTTTGTTTCGAACGCCTTCTCAATGCCATCTATCTTCTCCATGGCCTCTTCAAATCTATTGAGCACATCTTCCACCTGTCCACTCATCATTTGTTGAAACTTATCATGTAACGCTTTGTTTGTCATGTTCTCCCAGTCAGTCTCGTCGGCTTGTGATCCTGCCATGGTTAGCAGCAATAGAAACACACAAGAATATGATCCTACAGACTACTAATAAGAGGTGGTGGTGGGAGTCGCAAATCCGTCAAGCAAAACTCAAATTCTTACCAGTTCTTACCCAGCACCAGGCGGTGATCGGCAACCGTTGTAGTCAAAACTCTCAAAAGCTTGGATAGAGCGATTACCAGGGAGAGTCAAACGCACGACGTAGATGTATGTGGAGCTGGGAAGGCTTATAGTATGGTAGCAAAACGGGTCAGCAATAATCAATTCAGAGATGCAAAGTTGAATAAACGCTCAACGACGGTACTATGCTGGTCCTAGGCTAGATCGTACTAGAGACGCGAGCCTAGAACACTAACAAAATCACGACGCTGCACGTAAACAAGGGAGGAGCACACTCTGAATTTTTTTTTATTTTTTTTTCACTTTTTTTTTGCACTTTTTTTCCTCTTTTTTTTCTTTTTTTTTTGCTCCGCAACAAATTTTTTTCAAAAAAGTCTACAAATGTCCTAAAAACTGCCTAGCCAGAATTTTCCAGACTTAGTTTTTTTTTTAGTTTGGAACTATTTTTCTTCTGCGGGTAGCACGAAAGTTGGGGAGTCCTTCTTTGTCACGACTCGGAGTATGGCGTGATCTGGAAATCCAAAACAGAGTAACAAAATACTGGACTTGGAATAGGACTGGTGGCGGAGATGAATCTGGTGGAACTCGGACTGGTGGCGGAGATGAATCTGGTGGAACTCGGACTGGCGGCAGATATATGTTGCCGGTGGACTCGGATTGGCGTGATGGCGGCGGGTATGTGGTGGCGTATATGGACTCGGATTGGCGGTGAATATGTGGTGGTGGTATATGGCAGCGGTGATGAAGTTGGTGCGGTGGTGGTATATGGCAACAGCGATGATGATGATGCGATGGTGATATATGGCAGCGACGACGTGACAACCTGTGAACAGAACTCGAAACTCTAAAGGACTAGACGCTAAGACCAGCAACTTGACACGACGATGCAACCGCAAATTCAACAAAGCAAATACAGAAAAGATTATGCAAAGGCTCAGATTGGTTCGGATGGGATGAACTAACCCTAATTTTTTTTGGCTTTTTCATGGACTATAGGTATGAAGAACAGACTCGATCTAAACTATGAAAAACTGTAAAATCTCACCGAGCAACCTGGAAATCTGATACCACTTGATAAAGGCAAAGGTGTCCCGATGTTTCGATGAGATGGTGGCTATCGTTTCTGTGGGAGTCGACCTTGACGATCCGACTACGAACGTGTGAGACGTCGCGCCTTAGCAATCGCTAAACCAACTTCCGAGGGTTATTGACCACGCCGGAGCACGATCAACCTGACCACGAGGGCCTGTTTCCCGCGAGCAAACGAAGAACAAGCAAGAAACTAAGATTGCAATCTGGATATTGCGAATATAAGAGGAAAGCTTTATTAATGAAGGTGGGGTTCTGTGACGCCTTGGTCTGGTCGTTGAACACAAACGAAGCACGCGAAGTTGCAGCTATGGCGAACTTTTGATCTAAACAAAACCCAAAGTCTAAACGATGCCCTAGGGGCTGTATATATGGGGGAAGAGGGGGAATTTCGTGGCCCTTGGAGGAGGGGTCCGAAACCCAACCTAACTCTTGTTTGCCCACACATACGGACTCTAAAAACAGCCTATATTGAAGTATTTCGAAATTACATGGGCCTGGCCCAAGAAGAAGGTGACGCAGCACCTAGAATAGCCTCTGGACGAAAATTATGAAGTGGCATCTTGTATATTTCGTCCAAGGCTTCATGCACTCATTATGGTGGCTTCAAAGTCCTGAAATCATCACTTGAAACTCTGTTCTTGTCTCCCTTGCGCATGCCATCAACTCCATGCTTGTTCTTGCTCCAATGATCATCCTTCTCCAAGCTAGGCCCTTCATTTGTAAGCAAAACAAATGTATCCAATTTAGGCAGCATCATATTCTCATGAACATTAGAATCATTACCAAGAAACGAAAGTACCTGATAATTCAATTGGCGTGCGCGAGCTCTATTAATTGGTCCAGTATATATAGCAGCAGGGGCTGTGGGTGTAACAATGGTATTGATGTCCTCATCAGGCTGTTTTGGAGGGGTTTTGGGCTGCGACGCACAAGAGGCCTTCACGGTTACCCGGTTAACCGTTGGAGTATCAAACGACCTCCGAATGACCCGAAACTTGACAGGCGGTCTACCGGTGCTATGCCAAGGCCGCTTGACAAACCTCGGTCCATTCCGAGAAAGTTTAATACCCGCACACGGAAAAAGGTAAAAGGGAACGCCGGGGAACATAGGAGCGCTGGATTGCAGAACAGACAACGGGGAAAATGCTCCGATTTATGAGACGAACATGTATGCGAATGCGATGCACATGATGACATGATATGAAATGCATGACATGAACAAAAATGCAAAGCGACGGGAAACCCAACCACGGAGGGAAATATCATAACACATAGCCGAAAATGGCAAGAGTTGGAGTTACAATTATGGCAAGTTACATCCGGGGTGTTACAAAGGGAAAAAGAGTATAATATGATGCATTGAACAGGAACAATTTAGGAAGATACTCCCCCTGATTCTTGCATATTCCGAAGTCGTCATATACCAATTCCATGTACACATTCCTGGAATGTAAAAGTTCGTAGAGACTTGGTGAACAAATCAGTTGCATGATTTGACTTGCAAGATATGCAATATAGTGATATTGCTTATTATGAACCTGTTTGCATCCGGGCAACACAAGAAACATTATCGTTGAGATAATGGTTGGTGGATGTAGTCATGAGGTCTGTTTTGAAGACTCTTCATGAGAGAGCTACCACACCTAGTAGGAACACTAAGCCTGTCTACGATCTGACATAGTGGGGATCTGATCGAAGTATCCAATGATATCGGTGTTCAAATTTCTGTGAAACTGAAAAACCAGGACAAGATGTTTGATGCCTTGGAGATATCGAAAGATATTCTTGAGTACCAACCAACTGTGTTTGGTGGATCCAATGGCATTATGGAACATTGAGTCCCAATATCTCATTTCCATGATCTCTTGGTCTAAATAGATCTTTCTCTACGTCTAGAGAATGAATCACCATGAGAGTTATGGATATATAAGACTTGTCCACAATGAATTTCTCCAATATATTTTGAATATAGACAACATAGTGTACCAAAATGTATGAGTGAAGGTGCTCAAGTTGTAGTAACGAGCGGTATCTTGGTTTTACCCAAATCCTTCATTTAAACTCCGTCGTTTAGATGATTACATGTATCGTCATTGCAGGAGTAATCACTGTGTATGACAGACAAACATGGATAACCATCATTGCAGAAGTAATCCTTGTGTAAAGGAACTCACTAAGTCGGTTGTACCAAATGTACCGACAACAATAAGTCATATGGTGACTTACTGATTTTTACACAATGTATGTTGCATTTTGTATTTCGATTCAGAATTGAGATTCCATTGGAAATCAATCATATATGTCTGAATCTAGTGAGCCACATGGATATGTGATCACTACATCTATCAACTGCAGAGATAGATGATTTTGAACTGCCAATGATATAAATTATCGGAAAGAGATTCCACCTCTGGAGAATAGTTGGGTATCTGCGTGAACCCTTGTGCTACAATACTTGCTCTATGATTCACCACCTCGTTGTTCTCAATTCTGTTTCTAGAAGAAAACTGGTGTAGGTATTGCTTATGAATACCTTCCCATTATTGAGCAAGATCATTTCTACCTAGATTATACCCTTTGCTTGAGTTCAGTCCGAGTGTTGTTCACACTTTGCCATGGCCATGGTCTTTGGATCTGAATCACTTGAAAGGTTTTTTCAATCTAGTTGAGAAATGTATGTCGACAATTGTAGACTTCCGGTTATATGTTTCTCCAGAATCTATATATCAATATATAGTTGATGGAAATATCGTTACCCATAGTGACTGCTCGCGATTTCCCAATGCGATTGAGTCGGGTATTCCGATGTCCCGGTCATTGTGTGCACTATGACCTGGGTTGGCGGGGGTTTCCCGTCCACTGGGTGTATACTACCCATTAGGTGTCTGTCAACGTGAAGTTGACTTGCATTTACTGAGTCACGGGCCTTGATATCCTTACTTGCAAGAAGCTGAATCTAGATGTACTTTTATCATACATCTCCCCCTGTTGCTTTGAACGGGGAGTGGAGTGAATTTTGTTGCTACATCCACTCTTTCAGGCGTACTTTTGTGGGATTGTAGGATTGTGTGACACCTTTATAGTCAGTAAATGAATCTGGCAGGTTATTTGCAATGTGTTGCAAATCTTCTGAACACATGGTTCGGATCTTTGAGTACGTGGATTTGAGGCAGAAATGTGTTGAACATTCCACTAATTTCCTGGCATTCTTTATGGTACTTGAAATCTCCCCCTAATGCCTGGAAATATTCCTCATTGAATTAGCATACTGGCCTTGAGTAACTCCCCATGCGAGGGGCTTGAGGTATTGATGAAAATACAGTTATTCCTCACATAGATCCCAACTATATGTTGAGGGGCCAATGATGTATGCCGGGTGGTGATATCGGTATGCAACCGAATTACCGTAGATAGGAAATACTTGGTAGATTTCCACGTATCAAAGATAGAGGGGAATAATATAATGCAGTTCTGTCATGAGCGTGTAAAACTGCATGACTCCAACGTAAAGTTGGTAAGTTGCAATTCCAAAGTAAAGATAATGCAATGAGCTTAACTCTTTGGATAGGATTCTACCAAACCATTTTGAGTCTAGACATTAGGACAAATTGCTAAACTTCAATCCAAAGGCCATAGAGAAGGCCCTCAAGGAGAATTCTGCAATGTTATCCATTCGATTTGCTTGAAATCGATGTCAGGATAATTAGCCAATGGTTTCGTGTGAATAAAGCACACACTTAAGACCATCATATAGATATGTCTTTTAGAACCATGGAATCCCTGAATAGTCTACTCAATGGCTGGGAAAAGCCACTTACCTCGACTTGATGCATTCAAGGAGTCTGAGTGGTTCAGCTTAGACTTTAAGGTGTACGAGCCTTAAAATTAGCTTTCCGGTGTCACTTGTAGTGCACATAAAATCCAAATGTTATTAGAATTTAGCATCATAATAATCATAAACTATTGGAATTGCGCATAGTTCCGGTTTCAACCCAATGTCTCGATGACCATGGCGTGTATGCCAAGTTTGTCATGTACAAGACATTTTGCAAACTATCTTGGGCGCAACATGTGCTACGGGTTTTGTAGTATGTGTAGTACAATCCAGATGATACATAGAGAATGTGCTTGCCATATCTATTGCATATGGTAAAGAGAAGTTATTTCTCTTTCTTGTCAGCATAAGTTTCGCTATGGAAACCATTTTGACGAATATCTCTATAGCTTAGTAGGGTACAAGTTAAACTTGGGAAGCAATGAAGCATCCCGACGTTACTGGAGTACCCACAGGGATAGTAAATATGACTCGAGTTGAGCCAACAAATACCTCATCGCGTCTAGCGATTTTAAAATAGCTCCTTTCTCTCAATGAGAGTGGAAACATTGGACTTCCCTGAGTATAGAGTTTGTGGTGCGTATGTCCACAAGGCACATATCATCTTTCATCGGATTGACTCCCGTAGAAATCTATATATAGATATGCAGATCCTCAATATGAAAATCGCTGTCAGATATTTAGAATACATACAAATGTATTTGTACCAAAGTACTGATATACAATATATTGTGATATACAATATATGATGACAACAATAATTATGTTCTTATTAGAACATCATAAATGGACATAAATAAATAGATCACTAAGGAGACTAAGGGACTAAATGTATAGTCTCCAAACATGTCAGTTGATGCATATTCAACCATCATGCTCTCCATGCTCATAGGGTCTCGTGACAGCTTGATGGTGTCACGTTGAGGGTTTGAAGTGAGTTTCAAACAATTACCCTTGAGGTCCTTTGCGTCCCGGTAGCGTGGCTTGGATTGCACGCGCTATCCCATAGGATGCAAGACTGATCTTGATGTCCATGACCCGCTTAAGTAAGTTGTGGCCATTGAGGGCAAGAGCCTCAAATTGTTAGCCATTGATTACTTATAGGGGCAAGCCAGAGATAATTAATTTACAAGAAGTAAATTAAAAACCATCATGGTTTTGTAATAAGAATGCAAAAATTTGACTCAAGTGCATAACTTGAAAATGCTCAACCTCAATTATGGGAACATAACACATTGAAGATCATACAGATCTCACAGTAATAGAGATAGTCTGCACATGGGCAGAAGATCCAACTCATTACCTTATGTTTTCCTAATATAATGAGGGAGATGTTATTGTCAAAAATTTACAAGTTTGTTGTGCGGGAGAAATCAATCTCGACTGCTGTATGTATTTGCAAGAAATTGAAGATCTCAATTGCAAATAGATGTATTATTCTCGACATGTGTTTAACATGAAAATAGATACATCATAGAAATATTCGGAATACTGTGTACTCAACAGAGAAACAGTACTGCAGAGGTACTGAATTTATCTTTGCAAGAGATTAAAAATCTCTATTGCAAATGGACATAATTAATCTCAACACGTGATAAGCGTGGAAATGTATTACATCAACTTAAGATCTGGAATACATCTCGGTACTCAACAGAAAAATACTACTATTGTAATGAATAGTAATGATGTTGCAAACTTGATGTTCAAGTGAAAAACTTAAATTGTATTGACCTCAAATTAAATGAGATGATCTTGTATCAAGTTGCAAGATAATTCAGCAAAGTGAATTAATATTTTGTGAGAGAAAATTAATCTCAATCGCAATGAGATTGTTTTGCGAGAAAATGATAATTCTCAATCGCAAATATAAATTGTAGTGCGAGAAAATTTAATCTCAATCGCGGGAAACATGTTCTAAAGAATCTGATATGTAGTAAACACATTGAACATGTCAAGTATCAACATATGCATATTTCCGGAATTTTAAAACTCAACGGAAAAAGGGTTGAGAATGCAAAGTCCAAGGAGCCAGATGGCTCGATTGTAAAATATAGTAAAGCATAGAGCTAAACTGCAAAGATTCGTAAGTCTGAGGATCGAATCAGAATTTACTTGGACGTATTTAGCATTAAGATAAAGTCAGAGGACTAAATCCAGAAATGGTTGAAAGGATAAGATTTCCTTTCTTCCTCCTGTGCGGATATGAAATTCCCAATGGGGAATTTTCTACGCCACAACCATTCGAGATGGGCTCCGCCGGCCGGAGGGGCCGCTGCTGTGGGCGCACCGTCGTCTCCGCTTCCGGGAACCATGCCGGAGGAAGCCTCGCGACGGGCTCGGGCCTGGCCAGCGCCGGGTGCAGGCTGCACTCTGCCAGGCGGAGGGAGAGCCTGCTCCATCTCCGCCACGGCTGGCCGCACCTGGAGGAGTGGGGTCAGCGGATAGCGCCGCACCCCAGGGCAGAGGTCCACCACGTCGTCGAGTAGGAGCCGCGGGAGCGAATTGCGCCGAAGCCGCCGCTGCAATCTCCACCGCGAGTCGTGATGGGGAGGGCGCATCACATTTGACAGAGCGCGGGAACGCCGCGTGTCTCCGTCGTAGTGGCCGGCGAGTACGCCGAGGCTGGGTTCTCCACCGCGCCTGCTACTGCATGCGTCCTCGACGAGCAAGTTGCTTCTGCATTGATGGCGAGACGGTTAGCGGCACCGGCCGCTAGTTACAACGTAATGGAGATTAGGAAATTATACAAGGTAGTTACTTCCCTTTGCATCATTGGTTGTTTTCGCTGATGTGCCTGAACCGAGGAAATGCTCCATAAATCATTCATTGAATCAACAGATCACGACGCCCACGCGCGCAACCGGGCGGCCGGGCGCGGAGGCCGAGGTCTGGGGCGCGGAGGGCGCGAGTCCGGTGGCGCGGCGCGACAGGGTGGCGGCCGAGCGGACGGCCGCGGGGCGGCCGGCGCGATCAGACGGCGATGGCGCGAGGCGCGGTGTGGCCGGGCAGAGCCGACCACGGCCTGGCTCGGCCGCGGAGGCTGGGGAGCGGTGCCGACGCGACCAGGGACGGCCACGGCGCTGGCGGGCGTTGCCACGGTGGGATCTAAAGGCTCATACCTTATCTGTTCTTGATTCTCCAATGCTCTTGGGCTTGACTCCTAATCCAATCGCTCCAAGGCAGCGATGCACCTGTAGATGGAGACCGCCGGAGTTGCTCCACGACGTTGCCGCTTTCATGTTTCTTCGTTCTCGCTGTTGAGCGCCGATGGAATCGCTCCGCGGGAGCGTGCTGATAACGTATTAGAAAGGAATCGGGAAACAAACAGAGACAAAGCAAATGATTTCAGTGTTCTTTATTCATCATGGATGTACACTTATATACAAGGGGAACGGATGCGTCCATGGGACCCGACCGTTCACTGAGGCGCCTCCTCGAGAGGCAACTGCCAATATGGGAAGCGGGGATTATCCCTTAATAACCACTGGGTTATTATTTTCAACAATATCCACATCAAGTAAGAAAATGCAGAGCTTCCGGATCTAAACTCATCCCTACATTGCATTTAGTTCTGCAAAATAGAGATACAATGCAGTCTTAAAAACTATGTGAACCCTTCTGGGTCTTTACAAATGTAGCATGTTCAAAGTTCTGAGTGGTGAACATCCCTCTCTTATTATACATTTCACCAAGTACCTCCGAAGAAAGATGAGCTCACTCCAAATGGTGAGCCACGTAGGTTTCTGGTGCAGTAAAGAACAATTTCCATCAACTTACACCGCAGAAATCCTCAATAAAGCCCCAAGTATTTCCACCAAAATGTACCAACTACTCCCCAAATCAAAGCATTAATTGCTGCTGCTGTAAACCCCAGCTTGAATACATCAGGAAGGTCAACATACCCAGCTGCAGTGCAAAATAACAAGAATTTGGTTAAAGCCCTGATATGAGAAATCTAACAGTTAAATACATTTAAAAAAAGGACTTCTTTAAATGTCAGTTTGTGTATATGTACTCGTGGTTTCCAAACGAGGCATTGGAATGGTGTTGTTCTATGCAACAATCTTGAAGGTGGTTTATACACACTCCCCGTACTTAATGGAACGTTCCTTCTTTTTTTTTAAGAAACAGTACAAACAACCCGATATATCAGAAAATGGTTTTGTTTAGATGTGTTTTTACATTAAAACACGAAACTGAGCATGTAAATTGACGGGCATGTAGCACACAAGTGCTTGTGAACATGCATAAATTTGAATCTCAAGTAAAATTACCTCCATAGTAAACCGCAGACTGCCCACTGCTATAATGTGTTAGTGCTCCAAAGAGATTTGAATTGTACGTCAGGGCAAGTGCTGAGAGTATAGCAGGAACACCAGCTGCTAGGTGCATGGCAAGAAACGCCGAGTATAGAGCTCCAACATGTGCAGTTTGACTTGCAAATAGATAGTGAATAAAGAAATAGGAGGCCTGAAGAACACCAAATGCTGCAGGCCAACTCAATGAGAAAGACTGAAGAACCTTTGCAACACAATTTGACATCCATGACACAATCCCGAGGTCAGTGAGCTGCCCTGCCATTCCCACTAGAATAGCAAACCAAGCTAAAGTGTCCCACGCAGACTTTTCATTCAAGCAATCATCCCAGTTCATCACTCCAAGTAGAAGAAGAATTGAAAGCCCAATCATTGCAGCAACAACACTCGACACACCAATAGCATCCCTGCAAAACAAAGTGTACAACAGTTCAACATGAAACTATTTTTTGAATAATAAACAAATAATTACACATTTCTGTCTATTTGTAAAAACAAGCATGGTGTTGCACTTTTAAGAACTTCTGTTGCTGTTTTAGTTTCCTACTTCTAATCTTGTTGTCACCATGTCTTACGAAAACATTTACAAAAATTCCATGCCATACAGAATGTGACCGCAAGTCGAGATTTTGGAAGCAAACAATCACATAATCTGTTCGCAGGAAGAACATAACAGTATTTCCGAACAATGAAGGCATAAGTAAAACTTACAGGATTTCAGTTTTATTTACTACTACGAACAAATCAGATATTCCTTGGGTGTCTCTCATTTGGAACACCTATTATGATGGAGTTGTACCCCATGGAACAGTGTTGTGTGGCTCCTTTTGGTGGAGGGATATCATCAAACTTAATGAAGCTTTCAAGCTACACTGTGAGGTTACTATAAACATGGGGGACTCTGTTCTTTTCTGGTTTGATGCTTAAATTTTCTTGGGATCATCTGTTCCTCTCAGGGAGAGGTTTCCCAGGCTCTTCTCTTTTGCCATTGATGATAAGGTCTCTGTAAGAGATGTTCTCAACACTCTTGATATGTCTGAGCTCTTCCACCTGCCCTTATCACAAGAAGCAATGGAGGAAATGATCACTGTACAGAATGGCCTGCTTGACATGAATACTGATGACAGTATCAATGATTCTTGGTCATGGATCCCAGGCAAAGGAAAATTTTCTGTCAAGAGCTACTATGCAATGATGCATGCCCACCTTCCTACGGATATGCCGGCCAAATGGATTTGAGAAAGTAGATCAACAATGAAAATCAAGGTTTTTGCGTGGTTAATGCTTAATGATAGGCTCAACACCAGAGATTTGCTGGTCAGGAGGCACTGGGGATCGCCTCAGGAGGACAACACTTGCCCCTTATGTCATGCTCAAGCCCATGAGGACAGAGATCATCTATTCTTCACCTGTCAATTCAGCTCAAGGGTCTGGAATTATTTGCAAATTCAGTGGCTAGCTGGTTTGTCTCCTTCAGAGTGCCTGATTGCTGCCAGGAACAGCTTTGGCCAGCCTTTCTTCAAAGAGGTTGTTTATCTAGCTGCTTGGAATGTCTGGTTATTGAGGAATGGAAGAATCTTCAGAAATGAGAGGCATACCTTCGCAGCATGGAGGAGGAATTTCATCCATGATATTACCCTGCTATCCCACAGATTCAAGCCTAGTTTAAAGCCTTTGTTGTTGCATTGGATTATTTCTTTGCCCTAGATGGCTCCTTGTAATTATGTAACCCAGCATGTAATTATGTACATAGGACCATAGGTAAGTAGTCTAACTTTTACTTACCAGACCTCTTGTTTTTTGTTGGTTGAGTTTTAATAAAATACTGTGGGGCTGTTGCCTCACAGTTCCCAGTCGAAAAAAAAAGGTGGCAAAGAAGGCCACAAAGCGAGCTGTGAGTGAAGCAAGGGGTCCGGACCTATGAGGAGCTCTACCAGCACTTAGACACGAAGGAAGGCGAAAGAAACATCTATAAGGGCCAGTTCTTTTGCTGGCTTCTAGAATAAGCTGCCAACCAAATTATTTTTTTAGAAGCCTACCAACTAAGACTTGACTAGTAGGCTTCCAAAAAGAAAATTTTGGTTGGGCTTCCAGAATAAGCTGGGTAGGGGTCAGCTTATTCTAGAAGCCCAAAAAAGCCACCAAAAGAACTGGCCCTAATATGGCCAGGATCCGAGAGAGGAAGGCGAAGGATGTTGACCAAGTCAAACGCATCAAGGACGGAGCAGATCAGCTCCTGGTGAAGGACGAGGAGATTAAGCATAGATGGCGGGAGTACTTCGACAAAGCTGTTCAATGGGGAGAATGAGAGTTCTACCATTGAACTGGACGACTCCTTTGATGAGACCAACATGCGTTTTGTGCGGCGAATCCAGGAGACTGAGGTCAAGGAGGCTTTAAAAAGGATGAAAGGAGGCAAGGCGATGGGCCTTGATTGTATCCCCATTGAGGTGTGGAAAGGCCTCGGGGACATAGCAATAGTATGGCTAACCAAGCTTTTCAACCTCATTTTTCAGGCAAACAAGATGCCAGAAGAATGGAGATGAAGTATATTAGTACCAATCTTCAAGAACAAGGGGGATGTTCAAAGTTGTACTAATTACCGTGGAATTAAGCTGATAAGCCATACAACGAAGCTATGGGAGAGAGTCATTGAGCACCGCTTAAGAAGAATGACAAGCCTGACCAAAAATCAGTTTGGTTTCATGCCTGGGAGGTCGACCATGGAAGCCATTTTCTTGGTACGACAACTTATGGAGAGATACAGGGAGCAAAAGAAGGACTTGCATATGGTGTTCATTGACTTGGAGAAGGCTTATGATAAGATACCGCGGAATGTCATGTGGTGGGCCTTGGAGAAACACAAAGTCCCAGCAAAGTACTTTACCCTCATCAAGGACATGTACAATAATGTGTGACAAGTATTCGAACAAGTGATGTCGACACTGATGACTTCCCGATTAAGATAGGACTGCATCAGGGGTCAGCTTTGAGCCCTTATCTTTTTTGCTTTGGTGATGGATGAGGTCACAAGGGATATACAAGGAGATATCCCATGGTGTATGCTCTTTGCGGATAATGTGGTACTAGTTGGCGATAGTCGGACGAGGGTAAATAGGAAGTTGAGTTATGGAGACAAACCTTGGAATCGAAAGGGTTTAGGCTTAGTAGAACTAAAACCGAGTACATGATGTGCGGTTTCAGTACTACTAGGTGTGAGGAGGAGGAGGTTAGCCTTGATGGGCAGGTGGTGCCTCAGAAGGACACCTTTCGATATTTGGGGTCAATGCTGGAGAAGGATGGGGTATTGATGAAGATGTGAACCATCAAATCAAAGTCGGATGGATGAAGTGGCGCCAAGCTTCTGGCATTCTCTATGATAAGAGAGTGCCACAAAAGCTAAAAGGCAAGTTCTACAGGACGGCGGTTCGACCCGCAATGTTGTATGGCGCTGAGTGTTGGCCAACTAAAAGGCGACATGTTCAACAGTTAGGTGTGGCGGAGATGCGTATGTTGAGATGGATGTGTGGCCACCAATTGAAGAGAAGCTTGTCCAACATCGTCTAAAAGATAGAGTTGCTTGGATGTGTGGCCACCAATCGAGTCCGGAATGATGATATACGAGATAGAGTTGGGGTAGCACCAATTGAAGAGAAGCTTGTCCAACATCGTCTGAGATGGTTTGGGCATATTCAGTGAAGGCCTCCAGAAGCTCCAGTGCATAGCGGACAGCTAAAGCGTGCAGAGAATGTCAAGAGAGGTCGGGGTAGACCGAATTTGACATGGGAGGAGTCCATTAAGAGAGACCTGAAGGATTGGAGTATAACCAAAGAACTAGCTATGGACAGGGGTGCGTGGAAGCTTGCTATCCATGTGCCAGAGCCATGAGTTGGTCGCGAGATCGGGTTTCACCTCTAGCCTACCCCAACTTGTTTGGGACTAAAGGCTTTGTTGTTGTTGTTGTTGTTGGCGGGAGTACTTCGACAAGTTGTTCAATGGAGAGAATGAGAGCTCTAGCATTGAACTAGACGACTTCTTTGATGATAACAACAAGCGTTTTGTGCGGCGAATGCAGGAGTCTAAGGTCAAGGAGGCTTTAAAAAGAATGAAAGGAGGCAACGTGATGGGCCCTGATTGTCTCCCCATTGAGGAGTGGAGAGGCCTCGGAGACATAGCGATAGTATGGCTAACTAAGCTTTTCAACCTCATTTTTCGGGCAAACAAGGTGCCAGAATAATGGAGGCGGAGTATATTAGTACCAATCTTCAAGAAAAGGGGAATGTTCAAAATTGTACTAAATCCATGGAATTAAGCCGATGAGCCATACAATGAAGCTATGGGAGAGTCATTGAGCACCGCTTAAGAAGAATGACAAGCGTGACCAAAAATCGGTTTGGTTTCATGCGTGGGAGGTCCACTATGGAAGCCATTTTCTTGGTACGACAACTTATGAAGAGATACGGGGAGCAAAAGAAGAGCATGCATATGATGTTCATTGACTTGGAGAAGGCCTACGATAAGATGTCGCGGAATGTCATGTGGTGTGCCTTCGAGAAACACAAAGTCCCAACAAAGTACATTACCCTCATCAAGGACATGTACAACAATGCTATGAAAGTGTTCGAACAAGTGATGGTGACACTGATGAACTTTCGATTAAAATAGGACTGCACCAGGGAGCTTTGAGCCCTTACTTTTTGCTTTCGTGATGGATGAGGTCACAAGGGATATACAAGAAGATATCCCATGGCGTATGCTCTTTGAGGATGATGTGATGCTAGTCAATGATAGTCGGACGGGGGTTAATAGAAAATTAGAGCTATAGAGACAAACCTTGGAATCGGAAGGTTTTGGGCTGAGTAGAACTAAAACCGAGTACATGAGGTGCGGTTTCAATACTACTAGGCACGAGGAGGAGAAGCTTAGCCTTGATGGGCAGGTGGTACCTCAAAAGGACACCTTTCGATATTTGGGGTCAATGATGCACAAGGATGGATGAAGATGTGAACAATCGAATCGAATCAAAGCCAGGTGGATGAAGTGGCGCTAAGCTTCTGGTGTTCTCTATGACGAGAGAGTGCCACAAAAGCTAAAAGGCAGGTTCTATAGGACGGTGATTTGACCTGCAATGTTGTATAGTGCCGAGTGTTGGCTGACTAAAAGGCGATGACATGTTCAACAGTTAGGTGTAGCGGAGATGCGCATGTTGAGATGGATGCGTGGCCACACAGGAAAGGATCGGGTATAGAATGATGTTATATGGGATTGGGACCGATTGAAGAGAAGTTTGTCCAATATCGTCAAAGATGGTTTGGGTATATTCAGCGCAGGCCTCTAGAAGCTCGTATGCATAGCGGACGGCATGATGATAATGTCAGGAGAGGTCGGGGTAGACCGAACTTGACACGGGAGGAGTCCGTAAAGAGGGATCTGAAGGACTGAAGTATCGACAAAGAACCTCCCGTAAAGAGGGATCTCAAGGACTGAAGTGTCGACAAAGAACTAGCCATGTACAGGGATGCATGGAAGCTAGCTATCCATGTGCCAGAACCATGAGTTGGTTGTGCGATCTTATGGGTTTCAGCTCTAGCCTACCCCAATTTGTTTGGGACTAAAGGATTCATAGTTGTTGTACGAGGGGAGCAAATATTTGTTTGGGTACAAATGTCAGTTAGGTGCAACCAACAAAATTGGATGACTTCTATAGTTGAAAACAAAACGACGCATACCTTTTTCAAGACAATGGAATTTGTTTTAAACCCGTTGAACTTTACGTCAGACTGATAAAGGAAACTTCAGCAGAAAATTCTGGAGGGAACAAATTTCTGTACCATCAGAGCATCTCCAACAGATGATGTAGATGAAAAAATAACATATTTTAGCACCACCAGGGGCAAAAACGGTGCTCCAGCAATTATTTTACTAGAGGGATAGGGCGTGGTGTAAAATAGGCCACCAAGTGATGCAAATTTGCATAACTTGTGTCGCTCGAGCAAAACGTGTGCAGTCGCAGGCGTAGCCCAACTGCCGCGTGGAACATTCCTATGTCGGTCCTGCCGCCCGCTCGTCCACCTGACCACCGCTGCCGGCGATTTTGCAAGGGAAGGCTGCGGCCGCCGCTCGTCCATCCTCCCCTGAGTTCGCTGCAACCCCATCCAACCGCTGAAGGTCCTGCCGCCGCGCCATGTTTTGGCCGATTCGGCTGTTGGCCAGAGCGCCGACTCCCGTGATGGCTCTCGCAGCTCATGGCCGTTGTCCGGAATAGGACTTCTGGCCACCGGAGCTACCGCGGGCAGTCGCGCGACCACCATGATTTTGGTCGGCGCCGCCGGCACCACGTCACCAAAATCACAGGCAGCCCCCAACCGGCACGCGTCAACGAGGCGTAGAAGAGGCCTTAGTGAGCGTCTCGTCACCGGCACAGCTACCATCTTTGCTCCGACGAGCAGCCCCCCAGTTTCGTCCTCCTCGTGCACAAGGTGTTCGACAAATATTGCACAAGATAAAAATATCCTAAACCTGTCATGGTTTTTTAGCGTGCACGAAAGAGAACAGCTAGAGGCTCACGCAAGATTGATGGGCAACTATTTTACTCCTAAACCAGTTTTTTTAGAGAGGTACTTTCAGTGCCGGTTTAGGTTTAGGAT
Source organism: Aegilops umbellulata (assembly GCA_032464435.1). Lineage (NCBI taxonomy): Eukaryota > Viridiplantae > Streptophyta > Magnoliopsida > Poales > Poaceae > Aegilops > Aegilops umbellulata. The sequence continues at coordinate 174,510,276 of CP136060.1, read as the reverse complement.
TGATTTGAAATGATTTGGTTCACATATGTACGAAATTGTGGAGCGGCTGTTGTGCGGCTGCTTTATTTTACATCACCTATTGGAGCACTAGTGTCCTATTTTACATCATCTATCGGAGTTGGAGGTTTTTGGTGATGTAAAATAGCACTTTTAGGTGATATAAATTTTACTCGAACCACAATTTAGTGCCCTATTTTACATCATCTATTGGAGTCTAATGATGATAGTTCGTTATAACTGGAGACGTCATCCACGGGCAACTCGTCAGCACCACCAATCGTGAGCTAGACAGTCATCCCCGGTATCTTAATTTAATAGTGCCTAATTCATGTTAGGTCCCTGTTACGGCCGTAGAGGCCCACCGGGCAATCTTAGCCCACAAGTTATCTTAGGTTAATTCTTATGCAAGTTATCTTAGGTTAATTCTTATGCAAGTTATCTAGGTTATAAATATAGGCTGTAAGACTCTGTTTGGAATTAAGCAATAAGAAGATTATCTCTATTGCCCAGCTCCCAGAGGAGCCGGAACCCTAGCCGCCCCCTGCCTCTTGCGCTGCCGCCGCCATCCTCCTCTTCCGCGACGGCGCCCAGCCGCTCATCGCCACGCCCAGCCCCCTCCTTCCCCTACTGCCTACGGCCAAGACCGGGCAGAACCCTAGCCCCTAACACCTTGGTATCAGAGGAGCCGGAACCCTAGCCGCCCCCTGCCTCTTGCGCTGCCGCCGCCATCCTCCTCTTCCGCGACGGTGCCCAGCCGCCGGCGCGGCCGCTCATCGCCACGCCCAGCCCCCTCCTTCCCCTACTGCCTACGGCCAAGACCGGGCAGAACCCTAGCCCCTAACAGTCCCTCTTAGTTTCGACAACTGGACACAACTACAAAGTCAGCAGAGCAACCATAAAAGTACTTGTAATCATGTGATGTGTACGTGTGTCTGCTTTCACAATAGAAGGTGTAACGTAATGAGAGAAGCAGCAAGATATGCAGTTCGTGAAACTGCAAGCAACACTGCAGATAACAAGTAGATATAAATGGAGACAAATGCACCATTAGTCATATTGCTTACGCAGGATGAGTACTTTAGTCACAGAACTATTAGATTGTTAAATAGCGGTCGCATTTGTTTATGAGCAAACAGATCACATACCCCTTTGCAGAGTAACCGCAGCTGACATGGCATGCTGATGAGGCCGTCTTTTTACAAAATAAACCCTGATAATATCTTTATAGTGGTTTAATGTGCAACTTAAACCTCTCTCTTCCCCTCACGCTCCTAGCCATGGCTCGGTGGCGCTCATGCTCGCCGCCGCATGCCCTCTTGTCTGACAGCACAGCGCGACGCCGCCCACGGCACTGGGGTTCAGGGGCTGGCCGTTAGCGCTGTAAAAAAAGCTTGGGCTTGTCATGTTGCTCGAGTTCGATTCGTTCCAGGCTGGATTCGAGCTTGGCTCGAGAGCTAAACAAGTTGAGCTCAAGCCTGATGTGAAGCTCACGAACCTGGCGAGCTCAAGCTTGAACAGTTCGCAGAGGCTCGGTAGAACGAGCATGCTCAACGTTCCAGCTCTTTCAGCAAATAACTGTAGGCCCAATGTTAGCATACCCCTGCCACTACTACTTGATATGCACAAGTCCGGGCACCTCACGGGACTTCACTCCTGAGGCAAAGAAGCCTTTTGCAGCCTAGTAACTCATCGTTAATGCATGTGTGTTGGAGTACTCCAGTTCATACCACATCGGTTGTTGATACAGAGCACGGCAGAGCTCCAGCAATAAATAGAGGCTTGTGTTGTTGTCATCTTGGCCAGTATACTCTAATTTGTGCCGTCTAACAGATGTGCTGGTTGAATTAGTTAAATATAAAAAATAAAGAGTTCTGCAAGCTTGTAAAGCCTTCAGCTAGTAGAGCTCAACCTCATGCCTAAGCTCACGACCCGAGCTCGAGCTAACCTTTTGGCTCGTGATGGAAATCGAGCTCGAGCAGAGCCTGGGTGTACTCGCTCGAGTTCGATTCGTTTATGGACCTACTGTCCATGCTTGGCGCTAGGCAGGGCCATGGAGCAGCCCATGGCGGCGCTGGACGCGTCCGTGAGCTACGAGGACACGCACGCCAGTTTGCCCATGGCATCTACAGGAGTGGAGGTGGCCGGATTGTCACCGGATGTGAGCACAGACGGTGCCAATGGAAGGCATGTGTGGCAGTGACGAATGCAGCGGTGATGGTCTGCAGAAGTCATGGAAAAGGTCCTGGGGGCTGACCCACAGCTACGCAGGGGGGCATGCAGGTCGTGGAACACGCTCGGAGTCGTCGTCGTACTCGACGAAGGCATAGCACTTCCCTTCCCCATTGCACCATGGGCGGCGAGGTGGACGGAGAGGACCCGGCCGATGAGCTCGGAGGCGTCACAGACCTCCTTCTCCGCGGTGTCAAAGGGGTGTGACGAGGATACGGACGGCACCAGGGTATAGTCAGCAAGGCCGAAAGCCAGCCCAGCGACCCTAGCATGGCCGGACTGGCGACTACGTCCAGCTCCTAGATGGGATGCCGCATCATCTCGATGGACAAGTCAACCAACCAGCTCACCCAACAAGCCAGGGTCCAGTGTGACCCAGTAGCCCCCACCAACTTGTAAACCGCCCGAGCAATGTAACCCTAACCTGACCACATATATAAGGAAAGTTATAGGCCTCTCGAGAGACAAGAGATTCATCTCAGATCATTCTACACACCACTAGCGAGATCTATGGTTCCTCACCTAACCCTTCAGCTCCCACCTCTGCAGCCACCGTGGCGCCCCTTGTACAACCCTAGCTGAGATGTCTCCGATATCCAGCCGGCACACTAAGCAATACATCTCAGCAGCAGGAGTAGAGTATTGCGGCTTCACGGAGGGCAAGAACCTGAGTAGATCGTTGTCTCTTGTGTGTCGCCATTCCGATCTACCACTCGTAGACCCCCGATAGTTACTATCGGATCAGAATGCTGACATTATGTTTACTATCGGATCAGAATGCTGACATTATGTTCTCGACGCACACGACACGGCTACACAAATAGGTGGAGGAAACTGCAATGATGTCATTGATTGACAACTTCAGTCGAAGTCCCTTTTTTAAGTGCGCCGTGCCATAAGTCGGTTTCGCAGTCTCATCAACCTCGTGGAAGAGAGAGAGGTTTAATTTGCACTAAACCACACTAAAGCTGTCATCATAGTTACTTTTAAAAAAAATACAGACTCATCAGCCTCGTGGCTGGGAGCGTGAGGGGAAGAGAGGGGTTTAATTTGCATGTCACATGTTTGCTCATAAACTATAAGTCTTGTGGCCACTTTAAAATTAAAACATTCTTAGACTACACATATCACATGAGCTGTGTGACTAATGGTGCGTTTATCTCTTGTAAATCAATCATAAATCCGAAGTATATTGCTAGTAGGTAAACTCAGTGCAGAGAAGTCAAAAAAGACATAAATCTTACCCAAAAATCCAGAGTGAGACTGCAAGAATCATTGTAGCAACCATGACCCATTCATTTTTTGTCACTGGGCCCATTTTCTTTAGTTTTTGAGCAGCTAATGCAGGGGCTTCAGGAGTGTCCTTTATTTCTGGAGGGAATATTTTGTATAGCAAATAAGGTGTTGCTAAAAGCGAAATGATGGCAGGCAAACTTGCAACCTTGAACCATGATATCCACGGGCTTGCAATTTTGACACCAGCCTCCTCCGCTAACTTCAAACACAAGAGATTCTGCGCAGCAGCGGTCAGAAAGAGAGCACTGGAGTTGCCAGATGCCTGTCAAGCAGCAGAAACCAACACGACACTGTTATTGGTTGTTTTAAAATTCAAGCCAAATGGTTAAGAAGTGAAACAGAGAGAAATTATACATGCAACCACTCTAGAAGCAACACATCAGAAATTCTGGGAGTATATCACAGATAAACAGCACCAGAACTTCCAAACTTAAAGAAGGATTGTTTGTTGCCCATGGTTTACATTGAAACTCAGATTTCTCCACCAAACATCGACATACTAAAGCATATCTTATCCTTCCAACGTAAGACGTTACAAGAATACACCATCCTTCCCAATGTAGTACCATATTATCATTATTTTAATGATTTAGTCTCAGTATTCCACTATGCATAGGATCGCACCAGATCCTCTACGCACATACCCAGAAACAGCTCCAGATCACACAAAGAGCAGCGGACATTACAAAACCACACTTCAAGACCTTCATTATTAAAGGGAAGCTTAGGTAGCGAAGGTATAGGCCCTTCGCTATTATGAGGAAGATAAATGATAATGCTTATGTGATAGATCTTCCAGGCAAGATGGGCATACAATGTTGCGGACTTGACTCTCTACCACCCAGAAGAAGCGCTCACAAACAACCAGGGGAGAATGATGAGGAACAATAGAGGAAAATAAAAGAAGACAAACTTCACAACAACAACAACAAAGCCTTTAGTCCCAAACAAGTTGGGGTAGGCTAGAGCTGAAACTCATAAGATCTCGCAACCAACTCATGATTCTGGCACATGGATAGCTAGCTTCCACGCACATCTGTCCCCTCCAGTATTTTCTTTTCTTTTCTTAACCTAGCTACTGTTTTCTAGAGTCTTCTAGGTATAAATGGAACATTGTATCTTAAGTGATGTTGTCTAGAATGTTCTAGCTATAAGTAGAATTTGGGATGTGAAGACTTCCCAAAGTCCTATAAATAGAGGTCCTCATCTCTTAACTTGTGACAAGGCTATGTACCCCCACTACCTATAATAGAACTTGGTATTCTTATCTAAGATCTTGGAGTAGATCTTGTGCTCAAGGAGTTTTGGACTAAACTCCTGCTGCCACATTGGCCTATTTGGCCTCTAGAGCGATATCTACGCAGCACATTGAAGTAGTTCCTTCAACACTTGGGTTGCACACTGTGTAGCAGCAACCAGCAAGGTGGAGTTGTTCCTCCACAACCTTGTGCTGCTTCACATACCCAACAACACGCTTATACAAAACACTCGCAGACTTTTTCAGCACCAGTGCCAGTTTATTAATTTGATGGTGTCGTCTACTCAGATGACACCAGGGCAACCTTGTGTATAAACATCAAATATCTAAAATTGCACCCTTAGTGATGGACTTTTAGACTGAATGTCCAATATAATACTCCAAAGTTGATGTTGAACTACCATGCCCAATGCAAATCAAAGCAGCTTTCTGGCGCAGTCTAGAAGAATCTACTACTGACATGACCCTGATTATTGAGAAGTAGATAAAACCAGACGATAATATTCTTCTCTGCTTTGTTGAGAGGGGCCGAGCCCCTTTATATTGTTGTAAATAAAAATATCAGCTATCAATCAGAAGGTTCCTGGTTCTTCATGTTGTATAAGCCAGAGCACCAAGAAATATTGAAGATCAAAGACACAAAAAGAAAGGTCAAATGCCAAGTCAAATGGCAACCTAATGATAAAGAGACTCAAGAAAGTATGAAGCCCATTAACCCCACTCATGCACATCCCTCATTGACCAAAGAAGATTGAAATAACCTTCCTCTTCTTTATGTTCGCAGGGGCATTTAGTTTTTTCTACAATAGACTCTTTTGCCCATGCTTTCCCTCCCCACCAGGGTAGTGGTGGTCATTTGTACGAGGCCTTGAGCCTATAAAAGGCACCACATGGATCATTTGTAACCTATCTCTCATTTGGAATAAGAGAGCTCTCACAACAGGCAAGACCTTGGCTTCCTTTTGAGACGACCGCTTAGGCAATCGGACCAAGTGAATTTCCCTCCGAGCCCAGGCTTGGAACGGAAACATCATGAAGAAAGCTTACCACGTGTCGAGGATTCAGCCTACAACACGGGGCCGGGTATTGTAACGGTACTCGAGGGGTCCACCCATCAACGAGATTAAACTTCACTCGATCAGGAGGCATGGCCAAACCCAAAAAAAGAAAAAACTCTCCAGTATACGTTGACCGGTTGCACAACCGATGTGTATGCCCGTTTTTAAGGTTGATAAATGCAATGCTTGCTAGCATTGTGCCACGTCGACTCGATCAACGACAAATATCTACCAAGACTATTCAAACTTCGGATCGAATATATAGCAGACAAGACTTGATCGACAAAAAAACACCTTATGTGGTTTTTCATTAAGCAACATATATAGTACATAAGACTTGATCAACAAGCTGGTAAATCTATTCAAACTCTAATACGATCTCTAAACTAACTGGACTCTTTCTAACAAACTTGCTTAATCAATCAGGACTCTGGTTAAGGGATAAGAGCAAGACTCCATGTTTGATGGGCTGGTCCACATATCATCTCCCCCTTTCTTCAAGGAACCTTGGGTACTACTAGTTGTGGAGCTATCTTGGTCGTAGTCATCAGCCTCGATGAAGAAGAGCCACGCACAATGATGACCACCGAACATAAATCTCGTTGTGCTACCAACTCAGTTGGGGTGAGGCACCAAACTTGCCATGGCAGCGTTCACAGGAGTGGTCGACAATGTTGTGCAAAGGCCCAACGACGACGTTCTACCAACTCAGTTGGGGTGAGGCGCCAAACTTGCCATGGCGGCGTTCACTGGAGTGGTCGACGATAGAACAGGTGCTAGTGGTGTTGGAAGTGACGGTATTGGAGTTGCGTTGATCGCGGGAGGGTCGGAGGGGCCGTTCAGAAGGCTAGTGTAGTGATGTTGCGAGGAAATGCCACTGCTCATAGGCCTTGGTGAAGGAAATGGCGGTGTGGACGTCAGATGGTCGTTGAAGCTCGATGTCAAAGCGAAGACCATCAGGCAAGCCTACTGTGTATAGGTACTGTTGTTGGGACGGTGTTAATGGCTCATTGTTGCGGCACTTGAGCGCTAGAAACCTGTTGGTGTAGTCAGCGACCAAGGAAGTGAATGGGAAACGTGCCAACTCACCCAAGGGATTTGCTCGATGTGATGGCCCAAACTGAACGTGGCAAGCCTCATTGAACTGCTCCCATGGTCAACTGTTGAAATTGTGCTCGAGTTGGATGTACCAGAACTGGGCATCATTAGTTCATGTGTTGTCCATGAAAAAACTGCTCGGACCTATTGAGGCAACCAAGAGGATCAAGCAAGACAGCATATGTTGGGAAGTCGAGCTTGTGGAAGCGGAGCATGCCGGAACCTAAACCTAAGCCAAGGTAATGGTGAGGCAGGGGGGAGGGAGGTGATGGGCAGGGTGGATCCATAGATGGGTTGTGGAAGGGGGCACGGCCATACTGGTGTAAGGAATCAATTGGTGGCTGGAGGCGTGAAGGCGGTCGAGGCGGCAGAGGTCTGCGCCTGGTGATGGTAGAGCTGTTGTTAGTAGGTGGGCGACAAAGTTGGGGCGGGATTTGGGGTAGGATTTGAGCTGTAAGGTGGGGGTGCGAAGTGGCCCAAATTGATGTTAGGGGGCAGCTGGCGAGTAAGGAGATGGCTAGAGGTGGTAAAAGGGGAATGGTTGCTGGTGGTGGTTAGCAGGACTTAGCACAGGGTTGTATTGCGACAGCAAGCAGCCGGTTGATGGAAGGAAAGCGAGGGGTGGTTGGGGTGGGCAATCAGTGATTCCCCGCTCGAGAAGGGTTGGCGAGGGGGAGCACTAGGGGCACATTGTCGCCGGGGAGGAGGGCCTGGGACAGGGAGGTGGCGTAATGGATGGCCGCTGCAGCCGTGGGATCTAGTGCCGCGGGCAAGGCTGCAGCCGTTGCTCGAGGGCCATCACTAGCCCGGCAAGGAGCGTCTTGTCCTTTGCTCGTTGGCGCGTGAAGACCTCCAATTGCTTCATGATGCTCTTCATCTGCTCCACAGCCTCGATCTCGATTTCTTTGCCCACCATCGTAGATGGCTCAGGTACCAAACTGGAATTATCTACTGATGACATAACCCTAATTATTGAAAAGTAGATGAAAGTAGCAACACTATTTTTCTTTGCTTGCTTTATTTGCAGGGTCGGCCCTTTTATACAGTAGACAAGAGTTGACCGACAAGCCGGTAAGTATATTCAAACTCTAATACGATCTAAACTGATTGGACTATTTCCTAACAGACTTGCTTAATCAACCAGGACTCTAATTAAGGGATAAGACTCCATCATTTGATGAACTAGCCCACATAACAGAGTCAAATTCCGGTAATTATGAAGAACCCTTAATTAATAGTAAAAATATATAGACTCCATGATCACAACTATCTGTAGACCGTGTAACTTAACCCATTCAAACAACACTAGTACAGCCTACATGTATCAAGTTCTGCCGCTGACACGGCATTTAACGCAGGTAGCTAGCATACTAAAAAATGCCATGCAAACCAGATCTTGTGATACAAATGCCACATATTTTCCAATAGTTTCAGAGTGAAGGTGCTTTCAAGTATAAGAATGATCCAGAACGCATGCTTCTGGATGCAATGAGGAAGCAAACAGAACTCTTGATTAATAATAGCAAGACAGAAATTTTCACATAAGAAATTATAATCTTAGGAGTATAATAATTATTACTAAGATCCATCCTACTTGCTTGTCAGCATATGGACAACCCATGTGACGCAACTGTAATTGAAGAACTCATTCTAAGCACCCCCATAAGCAATGTAGTATAGAGATAAAATGGTAATTACGTATTCTATCAGGATATGAGAAACAGAACATGATCCTAGCTATGAGCGCATATCACGGACTCAGCGATCTCGGGAAAAATTGATGACCATCTGGGCAAAATGCACCTCCAAGATTACAATGATTCATCAGTAATATCTTAAATTCGTAAATAAAAAGCGCAGCCTTTTGGCATGTGCATCAGTAAATTGTAGTGTACCTGCAGCTGAGACTGCACAAGGTAGGCACCCAGTTTCTTCGCTGATGGATCATTCGGCTTGCTGCCGGCCGATAGCGACAGCGACTTGACAATGGGAAGGAACACCCCTCCAGCCCTCGCCGTGGTGCTGGGCATGGCCGGCGCGATGCATGCCTCACTGATGGTGAGACCGTAGGATAGGCCCAGAGTGCTTCCACCCAACCACTTGACGAAGTAGGTGGCAACGCGGTCGCCGAGGCCGGTCTTGACGAACCCCCGTGCAAAGAAGAAGGAGATGACGATGAGCCAGATGACCTCGTTGGTGAACGCCCCGAACGCCGCGGTGAAGGGGAGCGTACCCGTGGCCACGGTAGCAGTGAGGCCGAGGAATGCCCACGCGCCGACGGGGAGCGGGCCGAGGACGAGCCCTGCGATGGTGGAGAGAAAGATGGAGAGGAGCTGCCACGCCTGCGGAGTCACCTCGGGGGGCCGCGGCGCCAGGAATCGCACTGCGAGGCCGACCGCGATGGAGGCGATGAGGGGGAGCAGCTTCGCGCCGGCCGAGGCCGCGGTGGGGGCCGGCGCCGGTGCGGGCTCAGTGTTGGAGCTTGAAGCTTGGGTGGCGGATGCGGAGGCCAGGAGAGGATGGAGGTGGCGGCGAGGGGCGAGGGAGATGTGAGGGGAGATGGGGCGGCAGAGGGAGAGAGAACTAGTGGAGGGCTGCAGCTGGAGATGGCGGCGGCGTAGGTGGTTGTGAGGAGTGGGGAGGGGGAGAGCCGGGCGGTGAGACACCGCGAGGTGTAGGCGCTCCATTGGCGCGCGGCTGTGCACGGCGGCGCGAGCGGCCGAGCGGAGGAAGCGGGGGTCGGATACCGGTGGCTGCGGCCTTCGGAGAGCTACGGGTGAGATTGGTCTATACGGGAAAGCATAATCCGTTAGGGTTCTGTACAGTGTAGACACTGGCCCGTCGTGTCAGCGTCTTAAAACAAGTACAATAGTGTTACAATAGTGGGCTTATAGGGAGTAGGGCATTTTGAAGAGCGAGCTTCTTGGAGCCTTTTTTTTTGCGGGGGTAAAAGATTTTTATTCCATAAGCATAGGGTTACAATCCAGAGGCAAAATATCCTCCACACACGATGGACCTCTCCCGAGCCATACAGCAGTAGTACACTCCGTACGACTATAGCATGCCAAACGATCTGCTATCCTATTTTGCTCACGCTTAATTTTTAAGGGAATAAACTCTCTATCTACATGAGATGCTTAATCTCATTCACCAGATGACCATACGCCGATCTTGACAGTCCTTCACCAATCATCGAGGAAATGGCCATCGAGGAGTCTGACTGGACAATGATGGGCACATTACAATGTTGAATAGCTAATGCCATACCCTGCATTATTGCATGCAGCTCGGCTTCCAATGCATCATTACAGTTGAACAAAACCCGATATGCCGCAAAAATTACCGACCCATCATGTCTCCTTTATACCATCCCTGCTGCCGCTGACCCATCCGCTGGGGAAAAGGCTCCGTCGACTGACTGCGCAGCTTGATCAGCAGGTGGTGGCGGCCATGGACTACTAACAACTTCTCGGTTTGTAGCAACGGCCTCAGTCTCCATTGCAGGCATTTTACCCTTGATTATTTCATCAATCGTGTATCTTCGGGCCAGCCTCAAGGAGCGTAAATAACTCTGTAGGTAATCAGCCGTACCAGTTACATTTGGGATCTCCTTCCCATGGGTAAAATCTGATCTTTGAGACCAAATCCTCCATACCAGCATTATCACACAATCCCTCATCAAATCCGTGCAGTTTGCCAAGATATTCAGTAACCAGTCCTTTCCTGAATCCACGAGCATCTCCTGCTTCGGCAGAGGCCAGACAGTGCTCATCTTTGCCCAGATATTACGTGCATGCTCGCATGCAACCAGGGCATGGAAACTTGTTTCCTCTTCACGCCCGCACAGAGGGCAAGTATCCCGAGTGGGTATATGGCGAAACTTCTTGCAAGAATTCGTTGCTAGAGCACCCGAGACAGCCTTCCAGGCCATGATCTTCATTTTGAGGGGCACTTGAGCAGACCAGATGCGCTGCCATATAGGTCTACGACCTGACGGATTACTGCTGGACGCCCCCAGCGCCGCGGTTGCGCCCTGATTTTCAGAGGCCAAACGGTATGCACTTCTGACAGTAAACTGGCCACTCCTCTCCGGGAACCAGGCTAGGAAGTCCTGACCATTCCTTGGAGATGTACGAATCTTTAGGATTTCACGGACATCCATCTCCCAAAAATGTTCGTGGAGTCTCTGTACATTCCATGCACCATGCTCATTGATGAAATCAGCGACCCAATTAAATCTGCAATTTCTTTTAGGGGTAATCGGCCTGAAGTTATGGCCCCGCGGGATCCAGGCATCTCTCCATACTTTGATCAAAGTACCATTACCCACACGCCAAATTATCCCCTGCTTCACCAATGCTAGCCCATGCATGATCCCCTTCCACACCGCCGAGGAGCTAGAGGGAAAAACAGTATCCAATAAATTTCCATGAGGGAAGTATTTGGCTCGAAGCAACCGATCACACAAGCTCTCCGGGGTATCTAGTAGCCGCCATGCTTGCTTAGCCAGCAAGGCTTGATTGAACGCACGCATGTCTCTAAATCCCATGCCCCCATTGCTTTTGGTAACTTCATTTTCTCCCAACTTAGCCATGCCATCTTTCTCTTTCCATGCTCTACCCCCCACCAATACTGCCTCATCATTTTTGTAAGGTTATCATCATTTTTGTAAGGTTATCACAGACAGAAGCCGGCAATCTAAATACACTCATGACATAGGTAGGTATTGCCCGGGCCACAGCCTTTATCAAGATTTCTTTGTTACCGGACGAAACATATTGTTCACTCCAATCCACCAGCCTCTTTCTCAACCTTTCTTGAACAGTCTCGAATTGTCCCTTATGTAATCTTCCTTCAGGCACTGGCAGCCCCAAATACTTGGGTTCAAAAACCTGTAGCGTTACCTCCAGAATGCCTTTTATTTCGTCCACCATCGACTCAAGACAATTATCAGAAAAAAGGATGGAACACTTTTCCGGGTTGATGAGTTGACCCGTCGCTCTAGTGTATGTGTTCAACAAACCCTTAACAATCCTTGCCTGCTGAGCCGACGCTTCAAAAAGCAACATAGTATCATCCGCGAACAAGAGATGAGAAATAACCGGCGCCCTTCTACATATGGTGACCCCCTTCAGATCCCCTTCATTCACTGACTTTGAGATGAGAGCGGACAAGGCGTCAGCAACAAATAGGAAGACGAATGGGGAGAGTGGATCACCTTGTCGAAGACCCCTGGAAGGGGTAAAACCATGCAGCAATTTCCCATTAAATTTGACAGAGTATTTCACAGACTTAACACAAGCCATAATCCAAGAAATCCATAGAGCTGAAAACCCCCATTTAGACAACGCTTGCTCCAAAAAATCCCAATCCACACGATCATACGCCTTCGAGAGATCAAGTTTATATGCACACGCAGCCGGCTCATTGTGCTTCATAGACTGAATATGGTGAATGCACTCAAACGCTATTATAGAGTTGTCAGAAATAAGGCGACCAGGCACAAACGCGCTCTGATTTTCAGAAATGAGATCCGATAACATTGGTCGAAGGCGATTCACCAAGCATTTTGACACAATTTTATAAACAACATTACACAAGCTTATCGGCCTAAAATCCTTTAGCTCCTTTGGATGTGGAACCTTCGGAATTAGGACTATAGCAGTGTGGTTCACTCCATCCGGCATTATCCCAGTCTTAAAAAATTCCAACACAGCAGCCACTATTTCAGTTTTCATCACAGCCCAATTACGCTGGTAAAATCTAGCCGGAAATCCATCGGTCCCAGGTGCTTTCAGAGGTCCGATTTGGAACAAGGCATTCGAAACTTCCTTTTCTGTAAACTGAGCACACAAACTATCATTCATAGCTTGTGTTACCTTTGGCATGATCCCTTCCAGCACACCCGTGGACTCCAGAGTAGGGTCCTTTGTGAACACTTCTTTAAAGTACGACGTACCCATCAGCTCCATGTCCGATGGCGTGGTACTCCACGATCCATCCGACCTCCGCAGCCGCTGTATGTAATTCCTTGGAGCCCTTTATTTTGAAAAATTCAAAATTCATAAATTTCAATTTCAAAAAATTCTGAAAAAATTTATACATGTATGAAAGGATGAAAAGTGTATGTGTGAAAAATTTCAGGATGAAATACCTTGAACCGCGAGCTGCACAAAAAAAACAAAATCAGAGACTTTAAATATGAACAGTACATATGTTAAAAAAACCCAGATTTGTCTTTTTTGTGTAGCTCACATTTTAATGTATTTCGACCTGAAAATTTGCACACATGTACATTATGTATATAGGTATATGTGTATTTATTTTCAGATTTTTTTAAACTGAAAAGTTTGAATTTTGAAGTTTTCAAATAAAGGCCTCCATGGAGCTCGGTCTCCGTTTGGCATTTTCAGCTTATAGCCTGCTTACATGACAATTTTGTCTATATAAAGAAAAGAGACATGAAAAATAAGGGGAGTGAACTCTTATGTAAGAGCCTAGCTATATGGGTGCTTCAAGAAAAATGCAATAAATGTGAGGAAAAAGATAGAAAAAAGATGAGAAAAGGTACTAATCTTAGAGCATCTCCAATAGACGGTCCAAATGTAAAAATACCTAACTTTTGGACCGTCTGGGGCAAAAAACGCTGCTCCAACAGACGGTCCATATGTAAAAAAAATTGGACCGCGACCTCCTCGTGATGTAAAATACAACACCTCGCGGTGCAAATTTACATCACGAGATGCATCTGGTCCAAATTCGGCGACCGCCCGCCAACGCCCAACCGCCACTTCATTTCATTTCACAGCCGCGCCTGTCCGCCCGCCCGAACACCAGTCGGCCGGAATCCGCCGCCGCCACCGCCCAAATCCCCGTCGCCGTCGCCGCCACCGCCCCAAATCGCCGCACCGCCCTCCGCCGCCCTCGCCCCCGTCGCCTCCCTCGTCGGAAGCCGTCTCGCAGCCGCCTGGGCGCCGCCGAATCGGGAGGCAGCCGCGGTGGGATTCGGCGCCTCCGGCGGTCTGGCTACCCATGTAGGCCTCCGCCGGGTCCTTAGGCTGCCGCCCGCCACTGCTCGCTGGCCCGCCCCGTTGCCACCGCTTCCCGGCCCCTCCACCGCCCCGCACTGACCTTGTCCAGCCGAGTTGCCGTCACTGCTGGCCCGTGCAGCGTGCCTGTGCCGCTGCTCGTGGTGTTCGCGTCGGCTGCTGCCCGCCTTTGTCGCTGCTGGCCGGCAAAGGAGCACGTACAGGGGAGCTCGGGCTCCGGCCATGGCGACCACGGAAGCGGTGGCAAAGGACATCGATTGAAGGGGAAAAATAGGGGGATTGGGAGAGGAGCTCATCACGTGGAGGATGGCGCGCTCGGGGAGGTCGGGGAGAGCTTGATGGCGACGGATTTGACAAAGGCGGCCGACGTCCCGAGGTTGAAGAAGACGATCAAGGCGATTTTACATCTTCATTTGGACCATCTGTTGGAGTTGCTTTTTTGGACCATCAATTTGGACCATCTGTTGGAGTTGAGCTTTTTTCAGAGCTCCAAAACGCATTTTTTGGCGGTTTAAATTTTACATCTTCGGTTTTGGACCGCCAAATTTTGGACCATCTATTGGAGATGCTCTTATAGCCAACCTTATAACTAACCTTATTGTATGAGTGACTATATGTATTGGCTATAGATGATCTAGCAACATCTTATAGCCAGCAGTTGGCTGTATTATTAACCATGCTCTCAGTGCATTTTGCGCTTTTTTGTTCTGTTTTGTGGATGAGAGTTAATTGCATGCAATTACCGGATTTGTGGCTGGGTTTTCATTAATTTTTTAGCATATCAGGACCAAGCTTAGGGTAGGCCGCAAAAATCAGACTAACTCTAGTTTGAACCCTTTTTGAAAGCCTAACTGACAAATAGGGCCCACTTGCAAGGATGACATGGCGGGAAGGCATGCCGACTACGCCTGCGAACCTTGTATGGTGGACCGCGCATGAGCCTTCTCTGTCGCTCATGTCACGCGGCGGCACTAGTGACGAATGGGGCAACGATCAGCTCACCAGTCATGGCGCGGCCGCTCGACCCGCATCCTTGCAGAGTAGCAACGCCTGAGGCAACATCCTTCACCCGCAGCGCGCGGTAGGAACGACATCATCCAAGGCGAGGCTCTCCCCGGCCAGCAGCGACACGACGCCCGTCGACCCTCCAGCGTGCAGCCAACAATGGTGCGGCGATGCTCATAGGCGACACATATATTGCCATGGCCATCAGCCGGCGCATGCTTGGCGAGCCCCCCTCGGCCTGAGATACAGTATGGACCACCCCGCCACCAACGCACAACCGCCCATGCTCACACTCGGCTTGGTCCTCGGCCATGTGACCATGTCCAAGCTCCTTGATTGAGACGATGTGCGGTGCAGAAAGTCCTCCAGCACGCGACACAACGACGCGGGCCTCGGTTCATCTCTAGAAGACCAGGACCAGTGGCGGCTCTCTTCCTCGCGACGCGGAGATGCTCGCGGCGATGTTATTGTGGAGGCGTCGGCGACGCCCTCGGGCTCCAACGCGATTTAGACTCAAACCTTATACATGGTCCAACCAAGCCAAATCGGTCGGCCGAGCCAAGCTAGCGCTGCTGCTCCTCCTCAGCACCGGTTAGTCAGACAGCTCAACCTCAGCCGATAGTGCAACTCGCTTCGCGATGCTACAACTCGCACGGCCAGCGCGAGGCGCATAGGCAGGCGAGCAAGCCAACAGTGCACGACGACGACCACCTTGCTAGAGAGTCTGTCCGGGATCGCGTAGGAAACACACCATATGTTGGGCATATAACACCGCGATATCACCGCCTGTTTAGGGTTGGGTCATTCTTTGGCGACTTGGCAAAGGTATGGTTTGATGATGGGCTGAGATGACCACGAGTTCAAGGCCCAGGAGGTGGGACGCCAACGGACGTTTCTTACTTAGGAAACAAGACATACGGAACATACTAGAGCACGGATCAAAGTATGACCCAAACTTTGTTGTAAGCCCACGGCCTCCACCTTTTTATAAAGGGGAGCCCCTGAGGCAGAAAGACTAAGTTACGATCTCTCGAGTACTAGGTTAGCCAAGTCGCACCGTTGTAATCGAGATCATCATTACCAATAGCAATCAAGCAGGAGTAGGCTTTTACCTACACCTTGAGGGGCCGAACCTGGGTAACCCCTTGTCTCTCGATTCCGATCAACCTTGTTCAAGCTACTAATTAGCGGCGATGGCCTCACGACTAAGTCCTTTCACGAGGACATCTGTCGTGACAAAACCACGATAGTTGGCGCCCACCATGGGGTTATCGCTCGGTGGTGTTGAGTTCTTGGAGGGAGCTCTCCCGGGGATCGAGGGATACACGATCGGCCACATGACCAAAAGTCGCTCCGGCAAGCTCTACATCGACGAATCGGGCTGGGGGGCCGAGGCCGACTCAATAGAGTACGGGTACCGGGTCCCCTTCGACGAGATTCACGTCTTCATCGGCGAGATCGGCGAGTCAGGACATGAGCCGGACATCTACACCAACATCGTCGAGCCGGCTCGGCGCACGCAACCCACCAGGGCTCAAGCCGGCCAAAACCATGTCTTCGTTGGCTTCACCCGGGGGGTCGATCTCGCGGACAACTCAGAGTCTGGCAGCGACACCCTGGTCTACTCTGATGGCGAGTCGTCGGTTGGAGATACGGAGTCAATACTCCCACTGTATGACGGGCGGCTTGGGGGCTGCTCTGATGATGAACTAGCTCCGGTTGGCCCTGAGCCGTGTGACGCCCCGAGACCGACGCTCCAGACGCCTTCCATCTTTTTCGTCATCGCCGTGTGTTTTATTTTTTGCTTGTTACATTTCATCATGTTATCATGAGCATTGCATCCGCATGTTTTCATAAAAACTCGTAACCATTCGTAGTTGCCGCCTCTCTCCGTGTCTCCGTGGCATGTTATCAGGCCGTTTGTCTTCCTTGACCATTCTCAGTCCAACCACACACTTGACCATGTCCGCCTAACCCCTCTTTTCACAATGCATCGACCCCCCGCCGTGTCCGAAACTTCCCCGAACCCGACCCGCTCAGTCATCACCATTGGATTCAGATCATCCCCAAACATCCGTAAAATGTCTTCGTTTTATTTATTGGACTCCCTAGCCTATTTTTTTCGACCGTCCAATTTCGATTGGAGGAACGGATTAACCCCTATCCTAATCCCTACCTATATAAATGGTCTAACCCTAAAATCTAGGAGAGCTGTCCCATCCTTCCTCCTCACCCGCCGCCACACTCCACCTCCCACCTCGGGATCTCCTCCCGATCAAAATTCTCTCCGACCAAGCCCCTTGTTTTCCGCTGCCACCCAATCCGTCCATACAGCCCGCAACAGTGCATCCCCTCGATGAATCCATCGATCATGCTCGATCCCCTCTGCCTCGATCCACCAGGCGCCTAGCTCGCAGCAGCCAACGCACAGGAGAGGAGCTCCTCGACCCCGTTGACCCCGACCTCTGTGCCCCACTGCCTCCTCCTCGTCGCCTTGGAGCCCGAGTGCGCCACCACCTGCCGGTGACCTCGCCGAACCAGGCCACGCCGGCTAGCCTCCGACCACCTACAGGCCGACCCCGTCGCCGCTCCTCCCCTGCAACCTTCCCCGTTCTCTTCGCTCAAGCTCTCTCTGTCTCACACGTCTCCCTCTCTCTGATGCATCCACAGGAGGAGCAGCACCCTCGCCGGAGCAAGCGCGTCCCCAGATCTGGACCTCTCCGACGCCTCCTCGTCGGATCCGGTCGTCCCCGGCTCATTGAACCCTGCCGAGCCGCTCGCCCCTGCTGCCATGGCCGCCGGTGACCAGAGTCGTGGGTCCTCTCCTTCCCGTCCCGGCCCACCCCGTCGCCAAGTCCATCTTCGAGCCCAGCCGCCGCCTTGGAGCTTCTCCGCTGCTGTGCCAAGTCCCTCTACTCAATCATGCCAAGTCCCGCTCGCCCGTGCCCGTTGACTCTGTCGTCCCGTGCGTGGGCCACGAGGGCGCCGAAGCCCTGCAGCGCCTTTCCTTCGCCAGCTCCCCCGGCCCAGCTTCCGTGCCAAGCCTGCCAGCCTTCGCGGGCCAAAGGCCTCAAGGGCCCGATGTGGGCAGCTCCCCCAACCCTCCAGTTTTGGCCCGATATGTTTCTTTCCTGTCACTGCGAATTTAGCTAATTTCCAGATACTGCTTGTTTTACAGAAAAACCCTCATGCTTCATGCATTTAATAACTCTTGAACCGTGCATCTGATTAAAAAGTTTTAAACATGTAAAGTGCTTAGAATTTAATCTAGTTTCATAATATGCAGCATTCATCCATGTTAAATTAATTTAAAATGTTGTTTGATTCAATTTGCTAGATGGCATGTTAAAATGATTTATTTCATAACTAATTAACCGTAGCTCCGAATTTAATAAACTTTATATGTAAATGGGGTGGGAAAATGCCAAGTTTAACATGGTGGCATTACTTTGCATGTTTAACAACTCTAAAATATGGTTTAGGGAAGAACAGTACCATAACCAAAATATGCACATGGGGATTTTCCGGATTTGTTGTTTGTTGTTTCCGGCCTCATTTAAACTTGCCTAGTTAGGTAGTTTTCATATGTTTCACCCTTGAAATGTTAACCAACATTTAGTTTTGATAAGTAGCATAAACGGGAGCGAACTAAACATTTGGAATGTGGGGTTTCGTCAATATGCAACTTGTTGCATATTGAGCTCCACTTAACTTGTAGTATTGTTTGTTGCACTTTGCCATGCTTTTAAACCGGACATGCATCATACTTGGTTGCGCATCATGCCATGTTTATGTGATGGTTGTTTACCATGTTGTTTGTTTCTTTCCAGTTTGCTTCTCTCGTTAGCTTCGGTTTCGTTCCGGAGTTGTGAGGATTCTTTCGACTACGTCTGATTGTCTTCTCCGTGGACTCGTTCTTCTTCCTAGCAGGATTTTAGGAAAGATGATTATTACCCTCGATATCACTTCTATCTTTGTTTGCTAGTTGTTCGCTCTATCGCTATGTCGCGCTACCTACCACTTGTTTATCATGCCTCCCATATTGCCATGTCAAGCCTCTAACCCACCTTCCTAGCAAACCGTTGTTTGGTTATGTTACCGCTTTGCTCAGCCCCTCTTATAGCGTTGTTAGTTGCAGGTGAAGTTGAAGATTGCTGGAACATGATGATTTTGGGATATCACAATATCTCTTATTTAATTAATGTATCTATATACTTGGTAAAGGGTGGAAGGCTCGGCCTTATGCCTGGTGTTTTGTTCCACTCTTGCCGCCCTAGCTTCCGTCATACCGGTGTTATGTTCCTTGATTTTGCGTTCCTAACGCGGTTGGGGTTATGGGACCCCCTTGACAGTTCGCTTTGAATAAAACTCCTCTAGCAAGGCCCAACCTTGGTTTTACATTTGCCTAACAACCTATAACCTTTCCCTTGGGAGTAATTAACCCGAGGGTCAGCTTTATTTTAACCCCCCGGGCCAGTGCTTCTCTAAGTGTTGGTCGAAACTGAGTAGACTACGGACCCACCTCGGGGAAACTTGAGGGCTGATTTTACTCGTAGGATGTCTCATCCGGTGTGCCCTGAGAACGAGATATGTGCAGCTCCTATCGGGATTTGTCTGCACATTCGGGCGGTCTTGCTGGTCTTGTTTTACCATTGTCGAAATGTCTTGTAACCGAGATTCCGAGACTGATCGGGTCTTTCCGAGAGAAGGAATATCCTTCGTTGATTGTGAGAGCTCGTGATGGGCTAAGTTGGGACACCCCTGCAGGGTATAAACTTTCGAAAGCTGTGCCCGCGGTTATGTGGCAGATGGGAATTTGTTAATGTCTGGTTGTAGAGAACTTGACACTTGACTTAATTAAAGTGCATCAACCGCATGTGTAGCTGTGATGGTCTCTTTTCGACGGAGTCCGGGAAGTGAACACGGTTTGTGTTATGTTTGAACGTAAGTAGTTTCAGGATCACTTCTTGATCACTTTTAGCTTCACGACCGTTGTGTAACTTCTCATCTCGCTCTTACTTGCGTATGTTAGCCACCATATTTGTAGCGCTTGCTGCAGCTCCACCTCATTACCTCATCCTACCCATAAGCTTGAATAGTCTTGATCTCGCGGGTTTTGAGATTGCTGAGTCCTCGTGACTCACAGATACTACCAAAATAGTTGCAGGTGCCGATGATACCAGTGCAGGTGAGGCAATCGAGCTCAAGTGGGAGTTCGGCGAGGACCTTGGTCGTTACTATGTTTCGTTTCCTGATGATCAGTAGCGGAGCCTAGTTGGGACGATCGGGGATCTAGCATTTGGGGTTATTTTCTTTTATTCGGATTTGTCCGTAGTCGGACTATGTGTGTGCTATGAATGATGTATGATTTATTTCAGTATTGTGTGAAGTGGCGATTGTATGCCAACTCTTTATCCCATTCTTGTTCATTAAATGGGATTGTGTGAAGATGACCCTTCTTGCGACAAAACCACCATGCGGTTATGCCTCTAAGTCGTGCCTCGACACGTGGGAGATATAGCCGCATCGTGGGTGTTACAAGTTGGTAATTAGAGCCATCCCCGACTTAGGAGCCCCCTGCTTGATCGAATCGCTGACGTTGTTGAGTCTAGAACAAAAATGTTTTGAGTCTTAGGATTATATATATAAGAGAGTAGGATTCTTTTTACTCCTCAGTCCCTTCGTCGCTCTGGTGAGGCCTCCTGACGTAGATGTTTTGACTTGCCTCTCCTCAAATTTCACTAAAAAAATTTAGGATCATGCGGGTATCTTGGGATCGTTTCGATATTCTTGTGACGAGAACATTGTTCTTGGTGCCTCCTGACATTTAGGGGTTGTGGCAGTGTCCCGGGGAGTTGAGCTCCGAGGTGTTGTCGTCACAATTTTATCGTTGCATTTCTGGAATACCTAAGTTCGCCGACATCGAAAATCTCTTTTATGCAGTTGTTGGTGAGATAACCTCGACGCCACCCAGTACTGGGGCGGGAGTTCGGGAGTATTGCCATAGCTCGTATAACGGATGCTTTTCGAAGGTTGTGGTACATGATTTCTGGAGTTTTCTTGGTTATGTTTTGACGGATGGATATAGTCGGATGTTGGGATTGTTAGTTTGGGTGAGATATATTGCTTCCCCTGTATCCCCAACACCAGATTGCATAACCAGAAAGTTTCGGGAGTTTTTAGGTGGGAATTCAAGTATCTCCTAGGATATATCCTTCCGACAGATGCATGATATGAGATTGGGGTTCGACGTCTACTGGTCTGCCTGTCCACGGTAGGTTTTATAGTGGTCTCATTGTGTCTTAAGGAGTCCTTGGCTATGCTGACTTGGGGACGCTTCGTATGTCACGTGCACTGCCTTGTACATGATGGTGTTGTACGATCGAGCCCATGCGGGCCCCACCACGAAAACTTCGGACGAAATCTCTATCATATGTTTGTTTCCGGCTTATTCTGCAAGCCAATCCTTTCTTTTATTTTGAGTTGTGGTATTCGAATTGCTTCTTAGTCAAGTGTTGATTCCATGCCTTTCCTAAGCAGAGTTCTCATATTTCTATGGGAGTGCTAATTCTTCTTGATCATCTAGATTGTCATGTCAATCCTTTTTCAACCGGTGTGCTTCCCTTCAAGTTAATCATATTCTTTCAGTTTCTACTAGATCATTTATCAGTTCTTTGCAACGGTGTTTGTTTCATCTGTCCGAAGCTGTCTTTATTTTTCCCGCCCTCCCACCCCTTTTCTTCAAGGACTAGATATCTTAATCAAGTATCCATTTTATTGATGTGAAGTCTCTTCATTATTTTCCTTCAAAGTTCTTACCTGGTGATTCTCATGAAGATACTAAGGAAGCTTCAAGTTCATCGTTCTCCATTCTCATACTATTTTCTGGTGGATTCAATTCAAGCTTTGTCGATCATATCCTTTCCTCGTTTCAAATGTTTTCTCATGCTGGTGCACCTCTTAACCATCCACTTCTCGCCATTCATTTGTACTGGAGTACTGAAGATATCTCGGGAGATTCGTGTTTTCATTCCTAATATTTTCAAGATATCTCGAGGTTGTTATCTCTTTTGAGCCATTTAATTCAACCGGCACAATCTCTCTTTTAAATCGTTCAACGGTGTTTTCTTTTTAGTGGGCCCTAACCCACAGGTCTTTTTCCAGGATCTTACCTGACTTTTCTAATTTTCCCGGAGCTATTCCCAAATTCTTTTCGAAGTTTGACGTAAGAATGAATTTCATCAGTCATATGTTTTCCATGATCGGTTTCAAATTATTTTTCATTGCTGGCTCAACCTCTTTGTTTTTCATTCTCCCGGAGTATCTCAACAATTCATGGTGGTGTCTCTTGTCATCATTCTCGGATTTGAAGACCGAAGAAGAGTTTCTCTTCAATCTTATCCGTTTTCTCAAAGAGGTGTGGTTCTAACTTGTTGCCATCCTCTCATAATTGTTTCGATCGTGAGAAATTCTTTTCACCCGTCCGGAGCAATTCAAGAGTCTTTTCAGATTGATTCTCCATAGCCCATCATCTCAGAATTATTCATTCTCAGCTTTCAACTCTCGTTCTCGAATTCTTCCGGTCCATCGTTCAAGTATCCTCTAGTCAGCTCGTGACCTATTCGTTCTCATGTATCCAAATTCTCTCAAGTATCTTCATTCATTTCTAATTCCTTACGGCGATTCGTTCTCTTTGATCATTCGATTTCAGTTCTTATGATGGTTTGTTTAAGATTCCTCTTCGTTTGGCATCGTATCAATTCATTTGTTCTCTCATAATCCAACCGGTGGTTTGTTCAACATTCCTATTCCTTTATTATCATATCATTTCATTTGTTCTTTCCAATCCTCCCGGTGATTCGTCGAAGACTTCTTCAAGTTGGCGCTATATTTCTCTTCAATCCTTGCAAAAGAATAAGTAGTGTGCCAAATCCGTTGCTTATCATCAATTTAAATTGGTGAAGCATACGCATAACATAATTCTTATTCTTGTTTCATCCAAGTGATTAATTTCTTCTTTCCAGAGTTGTTCATCATATCACATTCTCGGTTCAAGATGCTTCATCTTTTGTCTCCGGAGTTCCAAGCTCTCAATTATATCGTCCTAAAGCTCCATCTAAATCATCGCAAGGATTCACCTTATGTTTTCAACTTCTCTTTCTTTCTATCATCCTTTTATTATTGGAGTTCTCATGAAGGCTCTACATGGTGGGTCGTCAAGGATTCCTTTCATTCTTCAATTGTTATTCAAGATTTCTCTCAAAGTTATGATCCGCCAAGCTATATTCAAAGATAAACATGGTGCTCAACACATGTATCATTTTGAGGAGTTCAAGCATTCTTCATCTTGCATTCCGAAGTGCAATTCTTTCTATCTTATCTTTTGAGGTGGTGTTATGTCATTTTGACAGTTCCCTTCATGTTTCATGATTGACAAGTTGTCAGGAATGAGATATTTAAACCCATCATTTTCTCTTTGTTCAGGAGATCCTTTGCAATCCATTAATCTCTTCGTTGGAGTTATCTTGGGTTATATTTCACCTAAAGCCTTCCCTAAGGAATGTTGCCATATGTGGTGCTTATTAATGATCCAAGTTTTCTCCTATCCTCTCGGCGAGAGAAGTTTTCATCTCTTCGTTGATCTAAAGCAAGCAATTGTTTTCGTTAGTGGCAGAATTTCACCTCAAGTTTTGAGATGTTTTCATAAGCCCACATGCAGCTATTTGTTTTCGTTGTTGATTTTTCAACAACTCCATTCAAGCCTTCTTCGTACGGATGTTTTTTCAAATTCAGTTGTGGAAGGAGTTGTCATTTTCTTCTCCGTTCTTTCCTTTCCATGAATTCGGCTTCTATTCTTTTGTTCTAGAGGCATGGTGATGTTGCTCTCATTGACCCATCGTCTCCTTGTGTCAAGATCATGATTTTTTCCTTACTTATCCATTTAATCGGAGTGTTGTGTCATCTCTTCAAGTTCTTTTCATCTTACCAAGTTTTGCTCCTCTTGTCAACTGGAGTGCTGCCGAAATTGTTCTTTCTCGTTCCTTGTATATCTCGTTCCAACTGGTGTGGTGGCATATTTTTATTGGTTCATTGAGCTCTTGTTCCACGTTTCAACCTACAAGGTTTTCGCAATGTTCCTTGTTCCTCTCATGTAATGGAGTGTTTTCAACTTCATTCATCTCTGGCGTATTCTTTCCTTGAATTTGTTTAACCTCTCAAGGTTCGTGGTTTCACTCGTTTGTCAAAGAAGCAACTTTGTTTTACCTCTTGCTCTTCTATTTCTCTCCGGTGCCATCCCTAGGATCTCGGGTCGAGATCCTCTGTTAGTGTGGGAGAGTTGTGACGCCCCGAGACCGACGCTCCAGACGCCTTCCATCTTTTTTGTCATTGTCATGTGTTTTATTTTTGCTTGTAGCATTTCATCATGTTACCATGAACACTGCATCCACATGTTTTCATAAAAACTCGTACCGTTCGTAGTTGCCGCCTCTCTCCGTGTCTCCGTGGCATGCCGTCAGACCGTTTGTCTTCCTTGACCATTCTCAGTCCAACCACACACTTGACCTCGTCCGCCTAACCCCTCTTTTCAGAGTGCATGGACCCCTCGTCCGTGTCCGAAACTTCCCCGAACCAGACCCTCTCAGTCATCACCGTTGGATTCAGATCATCCCCAAACATCCGTAAAATGTCTTCGTATTATTTATTGGACTCCCTAGCCTATTTTCTCCGACCGTCCGATTTCGATCGGAGGAACGGATTAACCCATATCCTAATACCTACCTATATAAATGGTCTAACCCTAAAATCTAGGAGAGCTGTCCCATCCTTCCTCCTCACCTGCCGCCACACTCCACCTCCCACCTCGGGATCTCCTCCCGATCCAAATTCTCTCCGACCAAGCCCCTTGTTTCCGCTGCCACCCAACCCGTCCATCCAGCCCGCAACAGTGCCTCCCCTCGATGAATCCATCGCTCATGCTCGAGCCCCTCTGCCTCAATCCACCAGGCGCCTAGCTCGCAGCAGCCAACGCACAGGAGAGGAGCTCCTCGACCCCGTTGACCCCGACCTCTGTGCCCCACTGCCTCCTCCTCGTCGCCTTGGAGTCCGAGCGCGCCACCACCTGTCGACGACCTCGCCGAACCAGGCCACCCCGGCCAGCCTCCGACCATCTGCAGGCCGACCCCGTCGCCGCTCCTCCCCTGCTCCCTTCCCCGTTCTCTTCGCTCAAGCTCTCTCTGTCTCACACGTCTCCCTCTCTCTGATGCATCCACAGGAGGAGCAGCACCCTCGCCGGAGCAAGCGCGTCCTCAGATCTGGACCTCTCCGACGCCTCCTCGTCGGATCCGGTCATCCCCGGCTCGTTGAACCCCGCCGAGACGCTCGCCCCTGCTGCCATGGCCGCCGGTGACCAGAGCCATGGGTCCTCTCCTTCCCGTCCCGACTGTCCCCGTCGCCAAGTCCATCTTCGAGCCCAGCCGCCGCCTTGGAGCTTCTCCGCTGCTGCACCAAGTCCCTCTACTTGATCCTACCAAGTCCCGCTCGCCCGTGCCTGTTGACTCCTTCGTCCCGCGCGTGGGCCACGAGGGCGCCGAGGCCCAGTAGCGCCTTTCCTTCGCAAGCTCCCCCGGCCCAGCTTCCGCGCCAAGCCTGCCAGCCTTCGCGGGCTAAAGGCCTCAAGGGCCCGATGTGAGAAGCTCCCCCAGCCCTCTAGTTTCGGCCCGATATGTTTCTTTCCTGGTGCTGCTAATTTAGCTAATTTCCAGAGACTGCCTGTTTTACAAAAAAAACCTCATGCTTCATGCATTTAATAACTCTTGAACCGTGCATCTGATTAAAATGTTTTAAACATGTAAAGTGCTTAGAATTTCATCTAGTTTCATAATATGCAGCAGTCATCCATGTTAAATTTATTTAAAATGTTGTTCGATTAAATTTGCTAGATGGCATGTTAAAATGATTTATTTCATAACTAATTAACTGTAGCTCCGAATTTAATAAACTTTATATGTAAATGGGGTGGAAAATGCCTAGGATAACATGGTGGTATTACTTTGCATGTTTAACAACTCTAAAATATGGTTTAGGGTAGAACAATACCATAACCAAAATATGCACATGGGGATTTTCCGGATTTGTTGTCTGTTGTTTCCGGCCTCATTTAGACTTGCCTAGTTAGGTAGTTTTCATATGTTTCACCCTTGCCATGTTAACCAACATTTAATTTTGATAAGTAGCATAAACGGGAGTGAACTAAACATTTGGAATGTGGGGTTTCGTCAATATGCAACTTGTTGCATATTGAGCTCCACTTAACTTGTAGTATTGTTTGTTGCACTTTGCCATGCTTTTAAACCAGACATGCATCATACTTGGTTGCGCATCATGCCATGTTTATGTGATGGTTGTTTACCATGTTGTTTGTTTCTTTCCGGTTTGCTTCTCTCGTTAGCTTTAGTTTTGTTCCGGAGTTGTGAGGATTCTTTCGACTACATCTGATTGTCTTCTTCGTGGACTCATTCTTCTTACTAGTGGGATTTCAGGCAAAATGATCATTACCCTCGATATCACTTCTATCTTTGCTTGCTAGTTGTTCGCTCTATCGCTATGTCGCGCTACCTACCACTTGTTTATCATGCCTCCCATATTGCCATGTCAAGCCTCTAACCCACCTTCCTAGCAAACCGTTGTTTGGTTATGTTACCGCTTTGCTCAGCCCCTCTTATAGCGTTGTTAGTTGCAGGTGAAGTTGAAGATTGCTTCATGTTGGAACATGATGATTTTGGGATATCACAATATCTCTTATTTAATTAATGCATCTATATACTTGGTAAAGGGTGGAAGGCTCGGCCTTATGCCTGGTGTTTTGTTCCACTCTTGCCGCCCTAGCTTCCATCATACCGGTGTTATGTTCCTTGATTTTGCGTTCCTAACATGGTTGGGATTATGGGTGTTGGAACTATGCCCTAGAGGCAATAATAAAAGGATTATTAATATATTTCTTGTTCATGATAATTGTCTATTGTTCATGCTATAATTGTGTTATCCGGAAATCATAATACATGTGTGAATACATAGACCACAATATGTCCGTAGTGAGCCTCTAGTTGACTAGCTCGTTGATCAATAGATAGTCATGATTTCCTGACTATGGACATTGGATGTCATTGATAATGGGATCACATCATTAGGAGAATGATGTGATGGACAAGACCCAATCCTAAGCCTGGCACAAGATCGTGTAGTTCGTTTGCTAAAGCTTTTCCAATGTTAAGTATCATTTCCTTAGACCACGAGATCATGTAACTCCCGGATGCCGTAGGAGTGCTTTGGGTGTGCCAAACGTCACAACGTAACTGGGTGAGTATAAAGGTATATTACAGGCATCCCCGAAAGCATCTATTGGGTTGACACGGATCGAGACTGGGATTTGTCACTCCGTATAACGGAGAGGTATCTCTAGGCCCACTCGGTAATGCATCATCATAATGAGCTCAATGTGACCAAGTGGTTGGTCACGGGATCATGCATTACAGTACGAGTAAAGTGACTTGTCGGTAACGAGATTGAACGAGGTATTGGGATACCGACGATCAAATCTCGGGCAAGTAACGTACCGATTGACAAAGGGAATTGTATACGGGATTACTTGAATCCTCGACATCGTGGTTCATCCGATGAGATCATCGTGGAGTATATGGGAGCCAACATGGGTATCCATATCCCGCTGTTGGTTATTGACCGGAGAGTCGTCTCGGTCATGTCTGCATGTCTCTTGAACCCGTAGGGTCTACACACTTAAGGTTCGGTGACGCTAGGGTTGTATAGATATGAGTATGCAGTAATCCAAAAGTTGTTCGGAGTCCCGGATGAGATCCTGGACGTCACGAGGAGTTTCGGAATGGTCCGGAGGTGAAGAATTATATATAGGAAGTGCAGTTTCGGCCATCGGGAGAATTCGGTGTCACCGGTATTGTACCGGGACCATCGGATGGGTCCCGGGGGTCCACCGGGTGGGGCCACCCATCCCGGAGGGCCCCATGGGCTGAAGTGGGGAGGGGAACCAGCCCATAGTGGGCTGGTGCCCCCCCTGCGCCTAGGGTTGGAAACCCTAGGGTGGGGGGGGGGGGGCGCCCCACTTGCCTTGGGGGGCACTCCACCTCCCTGGCCGCCGCCGCCCTAGGAGATCCCATCTCCTAGGGCCGACACACTCCCCTAGGGGGCCTATATAAAGGGGGGGGACGGAGGGCAGCCGCACCTCAAGTCTTGGCGCCTCCCTCTCCCCTGCTACACCTCTCCCTCTCGCAGAAGCTCGGCGAAGCCCTGCTGCGGTGACTGCTGCATCCACCACCACGCCGTCGTGCTGCTGGATCATCATCAACCTCTCCTCCCCCCTTGCTGGATCAAGAAGGAGGAGACGTCTTCCGCTCCGTACGTGTGTTGAACGCGGAGGTGCCGTCCGTTCGGCACTTGGTCATCGGTGATTTGGATCACGGCGAGTACGACTCCATCATCCCCGTTCTATTGAACGCTTCCGCTCGCGATCTACAAAGGTATGTAGATGCACTCCAATCACTCGTTGCTAGATGAACTCATAGATAGATCTTGGTGACACCGTAGAAATTTTTTATTTTATGCAACGTTCTCCAACAATGGGACCCCCTTGACAGTTTGCTTTGAATAAAACTCCTCTAGCAAGGCCCAACCTTGGTTTTACATTTTCCTAACAACCTATAACCTTTCCCTTGGGAGTAATTAACCCGAGGGTCATTTTTATTTTAACCCCCCCGAGCCAGTGCTTCTCTAAGTGTTGGTCCAAACTGAGTAGACTGCGGGGCCACCTCGGGGAAACTCGAGGGATGGTTTTACTCGTAGGATGTCTCATCCGGTGTGCCCTGAGAACGAGATATGTGCAGCTCCTATCGGGATTTGTCGGCACATTCGGGCGGTCTTGCTGGTCTTGTTTTACCATTGTCGAAATGTCTTGTAACCGAGATTCCGAGACTGATCGGGTCTTTCCGAGAGAAGGAATATCCTTCGTTGATTGTGAGAGCTCGTGATGGGCTAAGTTGGGACACCCCTGCAGGGTATAAACTTTCGAAAGCTGTGCCCGCGGTTATGTG
Source organism: Aegilops umbellulata (assembly GCA_032464435.1). Classification (NCBI taxonomy): domain Eukaryota; kingdom Viridiplantae; phylum Streptophyta; class Magnoliopsida; order Poales; family Poaceae; genus Aegilops; species Aegilops umbellulata. Next base: position 174,481,163 of record CP136060.1, on the reverse strand, counting down.
GCAGATGGGAATTTGTTAATGTCTGGTTGTAGAGAACTTGACACTTGACTTAATTAAAGTGCATCAACCGCATGTGTAGCTGTGATGGTCTCTTTTCGACGGAGTCCGGGAAGTGAACACGGTTTGTGTTATGTTTGAACGTAAGTAGTTTCAGGATCACTTCTTGATCACTTTTAGCTTCACGACCGTTGTGTAACTTCTCATCTCGCTCTTACTTGCGTATGTTAGCCACCATATTTGTAGCGCTTGCTGCAGCTCCACCTCATTACCTCATCCTACCCATAAGCTTGAATAGTCTTGATCTCGCGGGTTTTGAGATTGCTGAGTCCTCGTGACTCACAGATACTACCAAAATAGTTGCAGGTGCCGATGATACCAGTGCAGGTGAGGCAATCGAGCTCAAGTGGGAGTTCGGCGAGGACCTTGGTCGTTACTATGTTTCGTTTCCTGATGATCAGTAGCAGAGCCCAGTTGGGACGATCGGGGATCTAGCATTTGGGGTTATTTTCTTTTATTCGGATTTGTTCGTAGTCGGACTATGTGTGTTCTCTGAATGATGTATGATTTATTTAAGTATTGTGTGAAGTGGCGATTGTATGCCAACTCTTTATCCCATTCTTGTTCATTAAATGGGATTGTGTGAAGATGACCCTTCTTGCGACAAAACCACCATGCGGTTATGCCTCTAAGTCGTGCCTCGACACGTGGGAGATATAGCCGCATCGTGGGTGTTACAAGCTGCCTCGTTGGACTGTCGTCTACATGGCGGGCACTGCTCCCGCTCTTAACTCCACCGCTGCAGGCGCCGTGGATGGAACAGACGTTGCGGTGACTGATCCAAACGCTTCTGTCCCGGTCAAGCCGCTGGCTCAAGTCCTTTCTAAGATGGTCACCTCATTAACCATGCTCCTTGAGTCACCATTGATGGCGTAGAATCAGGCAAAATGATACGTCTCCAACGTATCTATAATTTTTTATTGTTTCATGCTATTATATTATCTACTTTGGATGTTTTATATGCATTAATGTGTTATTTTATATTATTTTTGGGACTAACTTATTAACTTAGAGCCCAGTGTCAGTTCCTGTTTTTTCCTTGTTTTTGAGTTTTACAAAAAATGAATATCAAACGGAGTCCAAACAGAATAAAACTTTGTGATGATTTTCTTGGACTAGAAGACATCCACGAAGCTTGGAGAGGGGACCAGAAGAGTCCTGAGGGACCCACAAGCCCTGAGGCCGTGCCCTAGGGGGCGCGCCTCCTTGGCTTGTGGGCTCCCCAGGAGTCCTCCAACCTTAATTCTTGCGCTATAAATTCCCAAATATTCCCAAACCAACAGAAGCGTCTACCAAAATACTTTTTCGCCGCCGCAAGCCTCAGTTCCCGTGAGATCTCATCTTGGGGCCTTTTCCAACACCCTGGGTGAGGCACACTCGGAGCCACCGATCTGAGATGGACTGAAATCCAAAAGCTTCTTTATGCATTTCGGTTGGACCAATCCACTCAAACTCGGTCAAAACGAAATCATTGAGATTGATCTAGGTTTCCATCTCGGTGTTACCAAGTTGAATGTTTCGGAGTCACTTTAGGATCGAAAGTATGTCTAGAGGGGGTGATTAGACTACTTGACCAAATAAAAATCTAGCCTTTTCCCAATTTTATGTCTTGGAAGATTTTAGCAATTTATCACAAGTCAAGCAATCAACCTACACATGCAAATCTAAGAGTATAGCAGCGGAATGTAAATCATTGCATATGAAGGTAAAGGGGAGGAGTTTGGAGGGAGAAAACGCAATGTAGACACGAAGATTTTTGGCGTGGTTCCGATAGGTAGTGCTATCGCACATCCACATTGATGGAGACTTCAACCCACGAAGTGTAACGGCTGCGTGAGTCCACGGAGGGCTCCACCCACGAAGGGTCCACGAAGAGGCAACCTTGTCTATCCCACCATGGCCATGGCCCACGAAGGACTTGCCTCACTTGGGTAGATCTTCACGAAGTAGGCGATCTCCTTGCCCTTACAAACTCCTTGGTTCAACTCCACAATCTTGACGGAGGCTCCCAAGTGACCCCTAACCAATCTAGGAGACACCACTCTCCAAAGGGTAATAGATGGTGTGTTGATGATGAACTCCTTGATCTTGTGCTTCAAATGATAGTCTCCCCAACACTCAACTCTCTCTCACAGATTTGGATTTGGTGGAAAGATGATTTGAGTGGAAAGATGATTTGAGTGGAAAGCAACTTGGGGAAGGCTAGAGATCAAGATTCTTGTGGTTGGATTGGAATATCTTGGTCTCAACACATGAGTAGGTGGTTCTCTCTCCGAAAATGAATGTTGGAGGTGTAGGCACGTTTTGATAGCTCTCTCCACGAATGGAGGAAGGGTGGAGGGGTATATATAGCCTCCACACAAAATCTAGCCGTTACACACAATTTACCAAATTCGGTGGGACCGAATACTCAAACTCGGTCCGACCGATTTAGTTCAAAATGTGAACGTTAGTATTTTTGGTGGGACTGACATGTCAACTTGGTGGGACCGATTTCATTAGGGTTAGGGCATAACGTAATCTCGGTGAGACCGATCACATGAACTCGGTGGGACCGATTTCTGTAATAGGCAAACAGAGAGTTGGTGAGGCAAACTCGGTGGGACCGATCGCTCATTTCGGTGAGCCCGAAACGTTACAAAAAGGAAACAGAGAGTTTGCATTACGAACTTGGTGGGACCGACTGCTCATCTCGGTTAGACCGAAACGTTACGAAGGGAAATAGAGAGTTTGCAATCCCATCTTGGTGAGGCCGAGATCCCTATCGGTGAGACCGAACATATTAGGTTTTCTGGCTATGGCCATGTCAAATGAACTCGGTGGCGCCGGATAGATCAAATCGGTGGGCCGAATTTGACTTTTGGTTTGGGACATATGTGGATATGGGAAAGTGGTTGAGGGCTTTTGGAGCATATCACTGAGCAAGCAAGCCATTAAGCAACACCTCATCCCCTTTTAATAGTATTGGCCTTTCCTATGGACTCAATGTGATCTTGGATCACTAAAATGAAAATGTAGAGTCTCGAGCTTGAGCCAATATGTTTCCTTAGCATTTTGAGGGGTCCACATCTCTAGCCCATGCCATGCCAATCATTGAACTTTCTGAAATGATCATCTTGAAAGAGTATTAGTTCAATGAGCTATATGTTGTTAAGAATTAGCAAAACCACCCAAGGATTAGTTGCACTTTCAATCTCCCCCCTTTTGGTAATTGATGACAACATATAGATCAAAGCTTTGACAAATGATAATAAGAATGAAATATATCGTCGCTTTGAGAAGTATGTGATAAGCAAGAGCTCCCCCCTAAATTTGTGCATTATTTAAAATTTGCTTTTGAATGCAAATGCACAATCGATTAGGATCATGGGTTACTCTTCCATGTCGCATACATCTTGGTGGAGCGCTCAAAATTATAGAATAAGAAAATATGCACTCACCACCAAGGCAAAGTGGATGATCATACATGAGAGATAAATAATATCATCATCTGTCGGATCACGGGTTCCGGCAAAACCCTTAAGGTTCGAACTCTGGGGTGCACACGAAGTTCTTTCCCTCCTACCGATCCTCGCCCTAGCTTGCTAAGATCTCGCGGACGAACTCAACGAACTCACAACACAAGAGACACAAGATTTATACTGGTTCGGGCCACCGTTGTGGTGTAATACCCTACTCCAGTGTGGTGGTGGTGGATTGCCTCTCGGGCTGATGATGAATAGTACAAAGGGGGAAGAACAACATCCTGAGGATGAGGTGTTCTTGTGCTTAGCGAACTTGTGTGTGGGAGGATTCAATCAGCTTAGGCTTAGTTGCCTTCTACTATGGTGGCTAGTCCTATTTATAGAGGCCCTGGTCCTCTCCCCAAATATTGAGCGGGAAGGGAGCCAACAACGGCCAATTTGAAAGGGGACAACTAGTACAGCTTATCTTGACAAAAGTGGTCTTCGCCTGCAAAAGGCTCTGGTTGTGACGCCGCCTTGGGCTCCATGGTGACCTCCTTCTTGCCGTCCTGCTGGTCTTGGTCTCGTTGCACTGATATGGAAACCTTTGCTTGATGCCTCGGTACTCTGCGCCTGCGCTTGCTTCCTTAGCACCAAAGGGGAAACAAGGACACTGCGCGCACTGGCACCCGCCTGGCGCCCGCCTGGTCTCGATCGTCATGGCTCACGTCACGAGAACCTCGCGAGGTTTGCCTTGCCTTGATCTCTCCGCTCCTCGCGAGCCAACCTGGTGAGGCCGCTCCTGAGGAGGTCTTGTGTCGTCCGCCTCGCGAGGGTCTTGAATGCCTTGTTGATGAAGATGGGTCGTACGGGCGTGCTAGCACAGCCACGCCGTGGGCCGCAGGCAGGCAAGTCTGGGGACCCCCGTTCCCAGAACGCCGACAGTAGCCCCCGGGCCCAAGGCGCGCTCGGGCTTGGCTTCGAGGTGAAGCCAAGGGTCAAGTACGGAGCGCCGAGGGCCCCAAAAGCCTGCGGCCTTGGTCGACGCATGGCGGTTGATTGGACGTGGGCGTCTCCGCTTTCCCACGCTGCCTCGGCAACTGCCTGACTTGACAAGTCCCTGCGACATGCAAGGAAAACCATCATTACCTATGATCGTGGGGGGCGCTGGTTGGTCTTCTCCTGCTATAAATGAGGAGGGGGTAGAGCCCCTGTTGCCCATTTCTTCCCATTCCGCTTGCTTCTTCCTCCTCTGCTCCACCACCAACTCCAATGGCACCGTTGAAGAGGTTCTCCGCCGCAGAGAAGGGAAAGGCCCCTCATGAGGGGCCCGACTCCCCGGTGCCCAAGCGGGGACGCGGCCGTCCCCGTAAGTACACCACAACCCCCTGTTCCCGCGGTGGCACCGCTGCACGCGGCAGGGGTCGTTCCAGTCGTGGGAGCCCTGTTGATGAAGGGAGACGCGCCATGGTCGCGTGGCCATTCTGCAAAGGTGTTGCCGGAGTTCGTCGTCTGGTCGGAGAACCGGCTGGCGACTGGCTTCAGCTTTCGCGCTTCTTCGCCGACGAGCTGCCGGCCTCCTGCCCAGGCGGGCTCTGGCTGTAGGCTGACGGCTGTTGCAGTAGAGCTTCTTGGGTTGTGGTTGAGGTCTCCGCCGTGGGCAACATAGCTCTGGCCCGTGGTTGGCAGACGTTCGCTCGCCCGCGCGGCCTGGGCAGGCGGTGCACCCTCCATTTCAAGCACGACGGTTATCTGACCCTCAACGTGAGGGCGTTTGGAGAAGATGGTCACCGCGCCGGGTGCTGCCCCAAGGTGAACGATGGCGAGGAGGTTCTCGGCCTTGGCGATGGTCGGGACGAGGAGGAGGGCGAACCCGCCCTTGGTTCCGACCGCATCTCGTCCAGCTATGGCGGCTCCTCGTCTGGCGACAACTCCAGTAGCGGTGGCTATGGCCAGCCGGCACGCCGTCGCGCCCGCTTCGAAGGTGGCAGCGGGTCGTCTCGTCGTCGCGTCTCCGTGAAGCGCGATGTAACGCCCTCGATGCGGCTATATCTCCCACGTGTCGAAGCACGACTTAGAGGCATAACCGCATTGAAAGCAATGTCGCAAGTGAGGTAATCTTCACACAACCCATGTAATACATAAGGGAAAGAGATACATAGTTGGCTTACAGTCGCCACTTCACACAATACATAAATAAACATCCATCATCCAGATTACACTCAAGGTCCGACTACGGAACCAAAATGAAAGAAGACTACCCCAAATGCTACACAGATCCCCGATCGTTCCAACTGGGCTCCACTACTGATCATCAGGAAAAGACACATAGTAACGACCACGTTCCTCATCGAACTCCCACTTGAGCTTGGTTGCGTCATCTGCACTGGCATCGTTGGCACCTGCAACTGTTTTGTTAGAATCGGTGAGTCACGGGGACTCAGCAATCTCACACCCGCGAGATCAAGACTATTTGAGCTTAAAGGTAGGATGGGGTTGTGAGGTGGAGCTGCAGCAAGCGACTAGCATATATGATGGCTAACAACGCAAAAGAGAGCGAGAAGAGAAGCAAGGCACGGTCGTGAAGCTAGAAGTGATCAAGAAGAGATCCTAGAACAACCTACGTCAAACATAACTCCAACACCGTGTTCACTTCCCGGACTCCGCCGAGAAGAGACCATCACGGTTACACACGCGGTTGATGTGTTTTAATTAAGGTCAACTTCGGGTTTTCTACAACCGTACATCAACAAATTCCCATCTGCCTCATAACCGCGGGCACGGCTTTCGAAAGATAATACCCTGCAGGGGTGTCCCAACTTAGCCCATTATAAGCTCTCACGGTCAACGAAGGATATTCCTTCTACCGGGAAGACCCGATCAGTCTCGGAATCCCGGACTACAAGACATTTCGACAATGGTAAAACAAGACCAGCAAAGCCGCCCGATTGTGCCGACAAATCCCGATAGGAGCTGCACATATCTCGTTCTTAGGGCACATCCGGATGAGACATCCTACGAGTAAAACCAAGCCTCAAGTTTCCCCGAGGTGGCCCCGCAGTCTACTCGGTTCGAATCAGCACTCAGAGGAGCACTGGCCTGGGGGGGGGGGGGTTAAATAAAGATGACCCTCGGGCTCGCGAAAACCCGGGGGAAAGGCTTAGGTGGAAAATGGTAAAACCAAGGTTGGGCCTTCCTGGAGGAGTCTTATTCAAGGCGAACTGTCAAGGGGTCCCATAAATCACCCAACCGTGTAAGGAACGCAATATCAAGGAACATAACACCGGTATGACGGAAACTAGGGTGGCAAGAGTGGAACAAAACACCAGGCATACGGCCGAGCCTTCCACCCTTTACCATGTATATAGATGCATTAATTAAAATAAGAGATATTGTGATATCCCAAAATAATCATGTTCCAACATGGAACAAACTTCATCTTCACCTGCAACTAGCAACGCTATAAGAGGGGCTGAGCAAAGCGGTAACATAGCCAATCAACGGTTTGCTAGGAAAGGATGGTTAGAGGTTTGACATGGCAATATGGGTGGCATGATATAGCAAGTGGTAGGTATCGCAGCATAGGCATAGCAAAAGAGCGAGCATCTAGCAAGCAAAGATAGAAGTGATTTCGAGGGTATGGTCATCTTGCCTGCAAGGTTCTCAGAGTTGTCGAAAGCTTGGTCCTCGTAAGCATTCTCAATAGGTTCCTCGTTCACGTACTCGTCTCCCGGCTCTACCCAAACAAGAACAAAAACAAAGGAACAACTATCAACCACGATGCAATGCACAAACAACATGATGCAAAACATGTCATGACATGCGAGATGTGGTATGCAATGCATATGCGTGCTCCGGAAAGAAAAAGATGAACAAGGCATATTCTTGGCAAACCAAGTATGCCGCTGGAAAGGTGAGATGATTTCGGTTGAAATCGATATAAAGATCACCGGAATCGGATGCACGGTTTGCAAATGACAAGCAAAACAAATATGGCACAAATCTGTGGTTAACAGCAGGTTGCCACTTAACATGCAACAAGAAACTAATCTACTACACTCAAACATATCAACAAAGCATATGGCAGTGATATACTCAAGATGCTTGACAAAAGATGAACACTGAGCTACGGCTAAAACACATCAGAGCAGGTTCAAACAAGCATGGCAAAAGTGAAAAAGATAACAGGTTCACAGACTTAGTGAAAATAACAACATGCCAGAAATTAACAACATGCCAGAAATTAACATCAGGATGACATGTTTAGAGCAAGCAAAAAACATGCTACAGGAACACAATGTCGCAAAACAAGGCATGTCATGAATCTACTCAAAACATAGAACAAAAGTCCCTTGCTGACCATAAGCCAAAAGGGATCAGAAGATATGATGACACCCATGTAAACATAGCAAGTTTTGTTACAGATTTCAGACTTGGCAGAAAACTGGACATGTCAAAACAGATTACAAGTAGGCATGTTTACGAGCTCGATGCACTCACTACAGAGCATTGCATGATAAACTAAGCATACAACCATCAAGAAGACATGGCATAGAAGCTAGTCATGGCAAGAACAACATCATAGCATGCAAAGATCAACTACAACAAGCTTGGCAAAATCGAATAACATGTAAATAATCTGCCAGTAACATTTTATAGCAAAAGTAGTGCTCGATTGACTCAAGCTATGGCACTACATAATTGCAAACAAAGGCATGGATGGATAGAGCACATCCATATATTCAAAACTCCCTTACTGATCATGATAAAAAAAGGCATGGATCTCTCTGTATCAACATGAACACATGGCATAAAAATAACAGCAGGACATGACTTGGTGAAATTACTAAATCCCTGAAATTAGCAACATTAAGATGTCTAGTTTGCATGCTTGTGCTAGTCACCACAAAGATCACAAAAATACATGTCATACACCCCTGTAAATATGGCATGACATATTTCAAAACACATGTATAGCTCAAGTTTATAGGGTGCACACATCAATCATGGCAAAAATGACAAAAGTGCAAGTTCTGCTGAGAATCTGTAACTAACATCACGTAGCCCTCTTCTAACAGCATTTAGGGCATCAATATGAGCTCAAATGAAAATGATGAAATACGATGAAATGTTGTAATCGTCGAGGCGAACATTTGGATATGCTATACGCCCAAAACGGATCCACGGGTACAAAGTTATGATGCGATGAACATGCAACAATTTACTGACAGAAAAAGACGAGGATTTCGGGGGAAGAAGAAAGTCAACCCTCATTTGCAGTGGCGCGCGAACCGAGGCGTGGTCGGAGCTCCGGCGTGGTGGAGGCCGGAGAGGTCGCCGGAGTAGCAGGGGAGGGCCAAGGGACGGCGGATCCGGCCGGCCCGGCCCCGGATCCGACCGGAGAAGAAGCCGGCGAGGCGGGGAGGCGGCGACGGCGCCAGGCGAGCGCCGGCTCGGGCGCATGCGCGACGGCGGCTGCGGCGAGGTGGAGGAGCAGGCGGCGGTGCGGGAGGAGGAGGCGACCGGGCGGCGGGGTGAGGAAGGAGGCGACGGCGATGTGAGAGTCTCACGGGCCGCGGGGGCCGGCGACGGGCCTCGGCGGGCCCGCGGGTCGGCGGCGGCGGCGGTGATGTGGGCGCGGCCCGCCACGTGGCGGCACGCGATTGGTCTGGGGCGGCGGGCGGACGGGTCCGGCTCCGCCCGAACGTGTCCGGCGGCGGCGAGAGGAGCGGGGCTAGGGTTAGGGGCGGATTTGATCCGAAAATTTCGGGGGAGAGGTTAGATTTATAGGTAGGAGGGGCTAGGAGGCTCCAAATTGAGCACGGTTTTCGGCCACGCGAGCGTGATCGAACGACCTAGATGATGAGACAGGTTTATGTGGGTTTTGTGCTACTTTGGAGGGGTGTTGGGCTGCAACACACCCGAGGCCTTCTCAATTATCCGGTTAACCGTTTGAGTATCAAACGACCTCCAAATGATCCGAAACTTGACAGGCGGTCTACCGGTGCTATACCAAGGCCGCTTGACAAACCTCGGTCCATTCTGAGAAAGTTTAATAACCGCTCACGGAAAAAGGTAAAAAGGGACGCCGGGGGACATAGGAGTGCCGGATTGCGAAACGGACAACGGGGGAAATGCTCCGATGCATAAGACGAACACGTATGCGGATGCGATGCACATGATGACATGATATGAAATGCGTGACATGGACAAAATGCAAAATGAAGAAAAACCCAACCACGGAGGGAATATCATAACTTAGCCGAAAATGGCAAGAGTTGGAGTTACAAATATGGCAAGTTACATCCGGGGTGTTACACGCGAGGAGGGGTCTGGCTGAGCTCAGGACGGCACCAGGAGCCTGCCTCCATGGATCGCCGTAGGGGCAGGCGCTGCTTTATTTTGTTCTTACTTTCTTTCCTGCATCAAGAAGAAACCAGTATGGGCCCCGGGGGCGTGTATCAGACTATGATTTCCCAATCATTATGTTGTGTTTGTTTTTCCGTGCTGTGTCGTTATTTTGTGCAGGGGTAACTTAGCTTGGCATGCTTGGGGTAGCCTCCTCCTCATGAGGGACTTGCTTCCTGGTGCCTGCGGAGGCCTTCCTTGACTTGCGGGTGTTAGTGAACTGCAAAAAAACTTGTTAGAAGCGTTGCCCGGAAGCTTATCGTTCACCCGAGCCTAGACCCAGCGCTTAGTATCACGATACCCGAGGGGCACGGATCAGGAGAGGTGCGCCAGCTTGTTGGCTCGAACGAGAGTGCCTCGCAAAGAAACAGACGAAGGGTCTCGCGAAAAACAAACGAAGGGCAGAGGAAAGGAAAAAAGGCTCACAAGGGCACCTGCCTAGCCCCCTCGCGAGGTACGAGCGAGAGAGAAAACTGGTTAAACTGTAACTGGAAACAGCAGCAAAAAGCGACGGAACCAAATCAGCAAGGAACTCCAGAAGCAAACTTTCAATTAAAAGGAGGCGAGCCAGCTACGGAAAGCAAATGAAAAGACGCATCCGACACCTAGCCTAGTCTTCAAGTCTTCTCACCAGTGCGGAGCTAAGTGCTGCCACTAAGACGTGGGAGGGAGCCCCCGAGGCCCGAGGGCGGCACTCCTGAGACTCCGGGGCGTGTACAACCCCACTCATTATTACGTGAGAGTGTCACGGGCGGCGATTCTTCATAGGCACCGGGCCTTCTTCACAGGCACTGGGCCTATCTTCACAGGCACTGGGCCTTGCTTCATGGGTAGAACTTCCGGAGGTGCTGGATGTTCCAGGCGTTCTGGATGGGCACCCCGTCCTGTGTGTCCAGGCGCGCGGCGCCAGGCCTGGAGACATGGGCGACTTTGAACGGGCTCTCCCACATGGGTGAGAGCTTATGCAGCCCTTCCCTGGAGAGGACCCGCCTCAGGACGAGGTCACCCGCCTCGAGCGTCCTGGAGCGGATGTTGCGGCAATGGTATCATCGCAGCGCCTGCTGGTACCTTGCCACCCTCAGTGCAGCTTCACGACGACGTTCCTCCTGCAGCACGAGGTCCATCCCCCGCGTGGCGTCCTGCTGCATTTCATCAAACGCCAGGACCCATGCAGAGAGATGCTTGACTTCGTGAGGGAGGACCACTTCGGCTTCGTAGACGAGGAAAACGGGGTCTCGCCCATCGGCTTGGTGGCGGTGGTGCGGATGGACCATAGCATGGACTGGAGCTCGTCGTGCTAGCCCCTGCCGCAGGCCTCGAGCTTCTTCTTGAAGGTCCTGGTCTTGAGGCCCCTCAGGACCTCTGCGTTGGCGCGTTCGGCCTGACCATTGCTCCTGGGGTGCGCCACCGAAGCGTAGCAGATCTGCGTTCCAAGGTTAGCACAGTATGTTTTGAAGAGGTTACTAGTGAACTGCGAGCCGTTGTCGGTGATGATGCGGTTGGGGACCCCGAAGCGGCTCACGAGACCCTTGATGAACTTGACTGCGGAGCCAGCTGGGATCGTGCAGACGACTTCCACCTCTGCCCACTTGGTGAACTTGTCGACGGCGAAGTAGAGGTAGCAGTATCCCCCAGGCGCTCGAGGGAACGGGCCCAAGATATCCAGCCCCCAGACCACGAACGGCCACGTGAGCGGGATGGTCTGGAGGCCCTGTGCCGGCTGATGGATCTGCTTGGCGTGGAACTGGCAGGCTTCGCAGGACTTCACCAGCTCGGCCGCGTCGTTGAGCGCCGTGGGCCAGTAGAATCCACTGCGGAATACCTTGCCGACGAGGGTTCGTGATGACGAGTGGTGCCCGCAGTCCCCATCGTGTATGTCAGTTAGCAACTCCTGCCCCTGGCCTCTGGAAATGCAACGTAGTGAAACATCATTTGGCCGCTTCCTGTATAACTCACCGGCCCGGATGCAGTATGTCGTGGCCTGCCGGGCCGCGCGCTCCGCTTCCTGCTCCTTCTCTGGCAGCGTCCCTTGCATCAGGTATTCCTTGAATTCCTTGGTCCAGCATCCCTCCTGGGGCTCTAGTGCCAAGAGTAGGCGTGCTCCCGAAGTCAGGCCACAGGTTGGGGCCCCTGTGGCAGGCGGTTGCGGGAGCTCCTCCCGAGGCTGAGCTGTCCTTGAAAGTGGTGGCGTTGCTGACGGCTTGAGGAGCCACTCCTCGAAGATGCCAGGCTCTTGGGGCTGCCGCTTGGACGCCCTCTTGGCGATGTCGTCAGCTTCCTTGTTGGTGCCGCGAGGCACATGCAGCAAATCCAGGCCCAATAACTCCTTCTCCATCTTGCACACTTCTGCGAGGTATGCCTCCATGTGCTCGTCCTTCGGCTCATATACTTTGTTGGAGAAGTTGACGAGAAGTTGCGAGTCGCCCCTGACGGTGAGGCGCTTCACCCCCAGGGATGCTGCAGCTTTCAGGCCGGCTATTAGGCCTTCATATTCTGCGATGTTGTTGGAGACCTTCTCGCCCTGCTGGAAGCAGAGCTGTACAATGTAGTAGAGCTTGTCTTGAGTGGGTGAGACGAGTACTACTCCAACCCCCGCGCCCTGGTGTGCGAAGGCCCCATCGAAATACATGACCCAGCCGTTGGGCGCCTCACTTCCCGGCGAGGTGGACCGGTCCTCGCCTACTTCCAGCTCGGGGTATCTGTCCATTCTACCACGAAATCAGCGAGTGCGGCTCCCTTGATGACCCTGGTAGTTCTGAACTCCAACTGGAATGCCTGCAGCTCGATGTTCCACTCAGCGAACCTTCCAGCATAGTTGGGGCTCCTGAGTACTCTCTCCAATGGGTAGGCCGAGACGACCTTGATGGGGTGGCCCTGGAAGTAGTGCCGCAATTTGCGCGAGGCCACCAAGAGCGCGAGCAGGAGCTTCTGGGGCATGGGATATCGTGCCCTCGCGTCCCACATACGATGCTGACGAAATACACCGGGTGCTCGACGAGGGCTGGCGCGTTGGTGAGGCTCATGTCTTGCGGAAGTTGGGGCGTCTCCTGAGGTGATGGAACCTCCGACGCCTGATCGCTTGCCTGGGCCTTGGCGGCGGCGGCCTGCTGAGCCTGGTCCCCTGTTGATGCCGTTACGACTCTTGCTGCGCCTTCCTGATCCCGCGTCACCTCGGCTATAGCTTGGCGCAGCGCGCCCTTGGCTTGGTGCTCTTCCCGTACCGCCACCAGTGCTGCGTTGGCGGAGTACGGAGTGGCGACAAGGTAAAGTACTAGGGGCTCGAGAGGTCGCGGTGCCACCATCGCTGGGGGGGGGCTGGTCAGGTAGCTCTTGAGGTCTTGAAAAGCTCGGTCTGCCTCCAGGGTCCACTCGAACGGGCCCTTCTTATTCATCAGCTTGAAGAAGGGCAGGGCGCGCTCTCCCAGCTTGGAGATGAAGTGCCCCAACGCGGTCACCTGACCAGCCAGCTTCTGCATTTCCTTGAGGGTCTGAGGTGGGCTCATGTCTTCAATGGCCTTGATCTTTTCTGGGTTTGCCTCGATCCCTCTGTGGGACATGAGGAAACCCAGCAGCTTGCCCGAAGGGACACCAAACACACACTTCTCTGGGAGCTCGCGAAAGTCTCCTCCAGATCTTCGATCAAGGTCCTTGCCTCTCGAGACTTCACCATAATGTCGTCGACGTAGGCCTCCGTGTTTCTCCCGAGCTGCCGCCCTAAGGCGATCTGCATCAACCGCTGAAAGGTCGCGCCCGCCTTGCGCAGTCTGAAGGGCATGCAGGTGTAGCAATACACCCCGCACGGGGTCAAGAAGGCTGTCTTTTCTCTACATCTTCTACCGCCATCTTGATTTGGTGATACCCTAAGAACGCATCCAGGAAGCACAGCAGGTCGCACTCAGCGGTAAAGTCAACGATCCGGTCGATGCGTGGGAGCGGGAACTGATCTTGGGGGCAGACCTTATTGAGGTTGGTGAAGTCGACGCACATTCGCTCCTTCCCGCCTTTCTTCGGCACTATGACAGGGTTCACCAGCCATTCGGGGTACCGAACCTCGCGAATGGCACCGGCTGCCTCCAACTTGCGGGTCTCTTGGATGATGAAGGTCTGCTTCTCCGTGGACTACCATCTCGCCCGCTGCTTCACAGCGCGCACATTGGGGCATACCCTTAAGTGATGCTGAATCACCTCTCTCGGGACCCCCACCAGCTGATTGGGCTCCGATGCGAATATATCCTTGTTTGCGCGCAAGAACTTCACCAATGCTTCCTCTTGGCTTGAGTCGAGGCCGGCACCTATGGTAAAGGTGGCTCCTGAGGACCCGTCCTCGTTGATGGGCACCTTCTTGGTTTCCGCCTTGTCTTGGGTGAACAACTACTTCTTCTTGGTTGGTGCGGCTCCCTCGGGCTCGGAGGTGCCCGCTTCGACGGGCTGCGCCGCCGCGGCAGTCTTGAGGGCAAGCTTGAGCACTGCCAGGGCCTCCTTGCGCCCCCTTGATGGTGAGGACGCCCTTGCTTCCAGGCATCTTCATGAGGTTGTAGGTCTGATGGGTTGCTGCCATGAATTGGGCCAGTGCTGGGTACTCGAGGATGGCGTTGTATGGGAGGCCGATGCGGGCGATGCCGAAGTCGACCAGTTCGGTGCGGTAGTTGTCGCGCGTGCCGAAGGTGACGGGGAGGCGGATCTGCCCCAAGGAGTGGGCAGTGCCACCACCAACTCCTGAGAAAGGTTTGCTGAGGCTGAGCCGCTCGAGCGGCACATGAAGAAGGCTGAAGGCCTCCAAGGAGAGCATGTTGAGGCCAGCGCCGCCACCGTCGATGAGGGTCTTGGTGACGACCACGTTGCAGATGGTGGGCGTGCAAAGCATCGGGAGCGTACCCGAGCCGGCGGTGGTGACGGGGTGGTCTTCTGATCGAAGGTGAGGTCGGCTTCGGGCGTAGCCCAGCCCGGCGGAGCCCCCGAGCACTTGGAGGCGGCGCCGATCTGGCGAAGGAATGGCTTGATATTGCGATCTAAAGGCGGCGCCGATCTGGCGAAGGAATGGCTTGATATTGCGATCTGAAGGCGGCGCTTGAGAGCCGCCTAGCAGGGCCGCGACCGCGTGGTGCACCGGTGCTGCATAGCACGCAGTGAAGAGGTCGCGCAGCTCCTCCCAAGATGCCACTATGGATCCGGGGAGGTTAAGCAGCCAGGCGCGCGACGCGCCGGTGAGGGCCATGGGAAACCAGTTGGCCATGACCTTGTCGTCGCCCCCGGCCTCGAGGTTGGCCTCCTCATACTAGCAGGAAAGTTGTCTGGTTCGCCGCGCCGTCATAGCGCGACGACATCTCTGGCTTGAACTTGGGTGGCCACTGCACCCGCCGCAAGGCAGGGGCCAGGGCTCGGAGCCCCCTGGCCTCGTCGTCAGCGCCGGTCGTCGGAGTCGGTAGCGGGTCGCCTGCCATGAGGGCGGAGCGCGGTGGTGGCGGAGCATAGATTGGCGGAGGGAAGGCCACGGCGCACCCCTACCCGGCGCGCCAAATGTTGGGGCACGAGTTCCGGTAAAACCCTTAAGGTTCGAACTCTGGGGTGCACGCGAAGTTCTTTCCCTCCTACCGATCCTCGCCCTAGCTTGCTAAGATCTCGCGGACGAACTCAACGAACTCACAACATAAGAGACACAAGATTTATACTGGTTGGGGCCACCTTTGTGGTGTAATACCCTACTCCAGTGTGGTGGTGGTGGATTGCCTCTCGGGCTGATGATGAGCAATACAAAGGGGGAAGAACAACCTCCTGAGGATGAGGTGTTCTTGTGCTTGGCAAACTTGTGTGTGGGAGGATTCAATCAGCTCAGGCTTAGTTGCCTTCTACTGTGGTGGCTAGTCCTATTTATAGAGGCCCTGGTCCTCTCCCCAAATATTGACCGGGAAGGGAGCTAACAACGGCCAATTTGAAAGGGGACAACTAGTACAACTTATCCTGACAAAAGCGGTCTTCGCCTGCAAAAGGCTCTGGTGGTGACGCCGCCTTGGGCTCCATGGTGACCTTCGTCTTGTCGTCCTACTGGTCTTGGTCTCGTTGCACTAATATGGAAACCTTTGCTTGACGCCTCGGTACTCCGCGCCTGCGCTTGCTTCCTTAGCACCAAAGGGGAAACAAGGACACTGCGCACGCTGGCACCCGCATGGCGCCCGCCTGGTCTCAATCGTCATGGCTCACACCACGAGAACCTCGCAAGGTTTTCCTTGCCTTGATCTCTCCGCTCCTCGCGAGCCAACCTGGTGAGGCCGCTCCTAAGGAGGTCTTGTGTCGTCCGCCTCGCAAGGCTTGGCCCCTTGCGAGGGTATTGAATGCCTTGTTGATGAAGATGGGCCGTACGGGCCTGCTAGCACAGCCACGCCGTGGGCCACAGGCAGGCAAGTTTGGGGACCCGCATTCCCAGAACGCCGACATCATCCAAGCACAAGCATTAAAGTATGATATGATCAAACACATGACCATACAAGTATCTCACACAGACATAAAGTATCATCCAGGCAAGCAGACAAATAAGTATCAAACAAGTAGCAAAAGAGGTAGCAAAAAGAAGTAAATCTCTCTCTCTCTCTCGAAGCCTATGATCTATACACTTTCTCCCCCTTTGGCAACAAGTTACCAAAAAGCTTGAAAATGCATAGTGCTACGGGGCTCTCTAGGCTTGATCTTCGGGAGGTGGCGTGGAGAGGACTCCTAGGACGAATGCATCTGTTGAGGTTGTTGGAGCTGGTGGAGTTGCAACCGGAGGAACAACTGAAGCTGTGGCTGCAGGTGCATAAGTTGTAGTTCATGTGTCTGTCACAGGCACTGCTGCAGATCTCTGTGCCCTAGGCACTCTCTGAAAAGCTTCAGTGGTAGCTTTCCCTTTCCTCTCTTCAGCTTCTTTCTGGAGTTGCTCAACAGTTGTTTGCATTTCTGTCACCTTCAAGTTAAGATCATAAAATTTTGTTTCAATGATCCTCTCAAGACTCTCTTGATTCTGAGTCAGGGTGGCCAATCCTTTCTTAATCCTCAATGTGGCTTGAATAAGATATCCAAGTTGATCTTGCTTTGACTTGAGAAAAACTTGAGAAGCCTCTTCAGCACTTGGCATCTTGTCTACCTTCTCAGCTTTTGCTTTCTCCCTCTTCTCTTGAGCCTCTACTGATGTAGGATCTTTAGCATCCACGACAACTGAGTTATCCTCAAAGTCAGGCCTCAAGGGAAGGTGTTCTTTATCCAACAAGTATGTGCATGTGTCCATCTTAGAGTTGATGAGTATCTGGATGTGTGGAGCATACCCACATGATCTCTTCTGGTCTGCAGCTGTCCTCTTGATTGTCTCAACAATCAAACTCAACACCTTGAATTTCCAAGGCTCGCGAGCAGGCTTCACGAGAAACCTTGAGGGACGCCTCGGCCTTCGCGTTCTCAAGGTCACGCTGATAGCGGCCGAGGTTGATGGCCACCCTTAGCTTGCGCCGCTCCTCCACCAGCCGAAGACCCTCAACTTCAAGGCGCGAGTCAACACCCGCGAGCTCTTCACCAAGTCGGCTCATTGCGCCCATTGCCTCCTGGAAGAGCTCATGGCGGACTATACCTCGCCCACGCTCGAACTCGAACGCACGACCTGCCTCGTCCACCGCCTCGGGGGCTGTGGGCGGGGTATCAAGAGGCGCGCCACCTCTCGGCAGGGGGCTGGGGGATGGCACTGCACCTAACATCAACTAGTCCTCACGAGGAGCCCAGGCCAATTGGGGCTCATTGCTTGCAGAGGAACCAAAGATCAGAGCCAACCAGCTGCTGTCCATGACAAAGGGAGGGGATTCGGGCACGCCCGCTAAGCTCCACACCAGACCGTGGGGGAGGAGCGACCAAGCCGCGGGTTCAGTGCGCCGTGGAGGCAAGATCGCTCCTTCAAACCACCCTGCTCCAGGGGCTGCAAGCGAACCCGGGGCACTCAAGGCCGATTGGGGAGTTGAGGAAGGAGGAGGCCGCTTCTCAAAAGGCGTAGCCGCCCCGACGGAGGGAGCCCCAAGGAACTAACGTCAGGGAATGGAAACAACACACTCGAAGCCACAGCAATACGGTACTTACACATCGACGGCGATGTACTTCCTTCGCTTCAGTGGCCCAAAGATGCTGTTGCCGCTCGGGGATCCTTTCCTCTTGCGGAGCTCCTCGAAGTCCATGCAAAGACGACCGAAGCGCTAGACATGGCGGCCGGCACGGGGTGAGGCTGAGGAATAGCTCAGAGGAACCGCTTCTGGGGTGCCTGGCTGCGGTGAACGGTCGGGTGCCGCCTCACCACAATCTCCCGAGGCTCCTGGATCCTTGGCCTTGGGAGTCGCCCGTCGCATCTCCTAAACGACCGACACCTCAGGAGAGGGGTCGCCAGCTCTCGAAGATGACGCTCCAGGATCACCACTCAGCATGTGCTCCTCAGCACTCGAGCCACCGGCCCCCGCTGAAGCTCGCCCTCCTGCACCCACACCTGGGGCGAGCTCGGCACCGGTGGCGAGGAAGGGAACCATGTCGACGGGGTTCTCGCGAGGCCCCACCAGGCCGGTTGGACGCAACCTCCACTCATCAAAGGAAGGCATGATCGCGGCAAATGCGGCTTTGTTATAACAGCGGTACAGCAGGCAGTTATTCCTGGGCATGTCGTCTGGCAGATGGACACCTGATAGGACTGTGATCACCGTTTGCCGTGTCGTAAGAGGAAGCCCCTTCTCCTGAAACCTCATATGATCCTGACTGCTGAGCAAGTCCCACATTGGACGGGAATGGCGCTGAAGCGGTGTCGACTCGGTGCTTGATGAACTCCTTCACCACCATAGGCACAGTCACGCCACGGTCCTTCAACCTCCTCAGCCTAGCCTAGACGGGGGCAAGGCGGGGGCTCGTGAGCTTCTCATGGCCCCAGCCGGAGTTTGGAATAGCAGGCCCCGCCGGAATTTGGAGCAAAGGGCTGAGCACGCCGGCATCAACAAACACCCATCGTGAGAGGAACTCGCTCGTGGATGAAGGAAGCTCGAAGTCAATCCCTGCGCCCGCCGTCGCGGCCATGGCCTGGAAGCTCGCGCACCCCGAGCTCTGACAAGGATCAGCTAGATGCAACGAGAAGAAATGACGGAGAAGGGCCACTGAGGGAGCGATGCCCACCATGGCTTCGCACAAGAAGGCGAAGACGGCAAGAAGGGTCACAGATGAAGGGTCAAGGTGCAGCATGTGGATCTGATAATGCTCGAGCACCGAGTTGAAGAAGGTGGAGAAGGGAGGTATCAGACCGGCCTAGAGGGCATCTATGAAGATTGGGATTTCAATGGCTACCCGAGCCATGCGAGTGCGAGACGCAGGCCAAGCCACCGTCTCCCCCCACTCGCTGAAGCTAGAAGCAAGCATCGGACGCACCTTGTCCATGGCCTCATCATTGAGCACTCGGGATCGACCCAGTGCCGGCTCGACGGCCGGAGGAGCGCTTGGCGGATACAAGGGCTTCTTTCCCTTATCTGCTTGTTTTGGCGCCATGGCAACGAAGCGGGCAGAGGGCAGGTCAGATTGGAGGAGAGGAGCAGAGTCCCGAGGGAGCGGGGAGATTGGGGAAGCAGGGCGTAGGAGGCGAAGGAATAACTGTGTAGGCTGCGGGGGCCGCATAGCCACGTGGATTCAAAGGCAACGTGGGGAAGCGGAGAGGCCCACGTCCAATCAACCGCCATGCATCAACCGAGGCCGCAGGCTTTGGGGCCCCGCGGCGCTCCGTACTTGACCCTTGGCTTCGCCGTGAAGCCAAGCCCGAGCGCACCTTGGGCCCCGGGGCAACTGTCGGCGTTCTGGGAACGGGGGTCCCCAGACTTGCCTGCCTGCGGCCCGCGGCGTGGCCAAGCCAGCAGGCCGTACAACCCATCTTCATCAACAAGGCATCCAAGACCCTCGCGAGGGGCCAAGCCTCGCGAGGCGGACGATGCAAGACCTCCTCAGGAGCGGCCAAGCTAGGCAGGCTCACGAGGAGCGGAGATATCAAGGCAGGGCAAACCTCACGAGGCTCATGTGACATGAGCCATGACGATCGGCACCAGGCGGGCGCCAGCGTGCGCGACATCCTTGTTTCCTCTTTGGTGCTAAGGAGGCCAACACAGGCGAGGAGTACCAAGGCATCAGGCAAAGGTTGCCTTATCGGTGGAACGAGACCACGACTAGGAGGACGGCAAGACGGAGGTCATCGTGGAGCCCAAGATAGCGTCACCACCAGAGCCTTTTGCAGGCGAAGACCGCTTTTGCCAGGATAGCTTGTACTAGTTGCCCCCTTTCAAATTTGCCCACCGTTGTTGGCTCCCTTCCCGCTCAATATTTGGGGAGAGGACCAGGTCCTAAATAAGTAGAGCTAGCCACCACAGTAGGGGCATCGAGCAGTTCATCCAGCTCTCACCCGCTAGTTCACCAAGCACAAGAACACCCCAACCTCAGGAGGTTGTTCTTCCCCTTGTACTATTCTTCACCAGCCCAAGAGGCAATCCACCACAACCACACTGGAGTAGGGTATTACACCACAACGGTGGCCCGAACCAGTATAAATCTCGTGTCTTTCGGTGTTGCGAGTTGGTCGAGTACGTCCGCGAGATCTGAGTGAGCTTGGGCGTGGATCGGTAGGAGGGAAAGACTTCACGCGCACCCCAGAGTTCGAACCTTAAGGGTTTGCCGGAACCCCACATCCGACAGCTAAGGCTGCCGCGGCCGAGGCCGCGACAGCTTGCTCCAACCTGGCCGACCCGCTGTGCGCGATGCTGCAGAACCTCAACATCCTCATCACCACCGATGTCGACGCCACCCAGGCCAGAGCCCAGCTCAACAAGGAGCGCATGTGCCTACTGGTCGAGGCCACGACGCTTGCCACTACACAACGCCAGTTGGAGTTCAACCAGCGGGAGTGCGATGCCGCATACGGCTTCACGCCGGCCGCGGCCGAGCCCAACCGGGTCACCGAGATGTGGACCCAGGGCAGCGCCATCGGCCGTGTGATGGGCTTAGCCCAACCCGTCTATGACACCCCTGTCAAGAACATGCGCGCCGCGAAGGGCCTGGAGCTCCTGTAGGGCGAGAAACTATAGAAGTGGCAGCAGCGCATGCCCGAGCTTCGCGCCGCTGCAAACATGTAGCAGAAGCACCTCGACGCTCCTGTGGCATCTGTCTCGCGCCGCTCCAAAGACCGCGAGCCCCGGGACACCCAACAGGCATCTTCTCCATGCCTCAGCAGGCCTAGTCCGGGAGGGCCCGGAGCGGCCGGACTCGGCGCGATCGTGCCCTGACGGCTCGTGATGACCTAGGCAACGAGCCGGCTCCGGATGATCGGCGCCGGCAAGATCTCCCCCCGCCATCCGGCCGGCATGGCCGGCCAGCTTTAGCCGGTCTGGCTCCCTGTGGCCCAATCGCAAGCCGGCTGGGTCCATACGACATCGACAACAACAATGCTCGCCACCGCATCGAGCAGCTTGCCTCTCCTTCGAGCTGGAGGAGGACAACGCAGTTGGCCCGGCCTGTTTCAGCCCGCGCATCCACGATGAGCCCTTCACCAAGGGGTTCACGCTTCCCCACAACACCCCCAAGTATAACAGGACCGCCAAGCCAGATGACTGGCTCACGGACTACACCACTGCCATCGGTATCGCGGGCAGCAACCGGTGTCTTGCCGTGCGTATGCCCCGCTCAAGCTGCAGGACTCAACCCGGATGTGGTTGAACAGCCTACATTTACAAGAAAGTGAGTGGTAGCTCTGTAGCATTTCTAATATTATATATGGATGACATATTGTTGATTGGAAATGATATAGAATTTCTGGATAGCATAAAAGGATACTTGAATAAGAATTTTTCAATGAAAGACCTCGGTGAAGCTGCTTATATATTGGGCATCAAGATCTATAGAGATAGATCAAGACGCTTAATTGGACTTTCACAAAGCACATACCTTGATTAAGTTTTGAAAAAGTTCAAAATGGACCAGTCAAAGAAAGAGTTCTTGCCTGTGTTACAGGGTGTGAAGTTAAGTCAGACTCAATGCCCGACCACTGCAGAAGATAGAGAGAAAATGAAAGTCATTCCCTATGCCTCAGCCATAGGTTCTATCATGTATGCAATGCTGTGTACCAGACCTGATGTGTTCCTTGCTATAAGTTTAGCAGGGAGGTACCAAAGTAATCCAGGAGTGGGTCACTGGACAACGGTCAAGAACATCCGAAAATACCTAAAAAGGACTAAGGATATGTTTCTCGTTTATGGAGGTAACGAAGAGCTTGTCGTAAATGGTTACGTTGATGCTAGCTTTGACACTGATCCAGATGACTATAAGTCGCAAACCGGATATGTATTTATATTGAATTGTGGAGTTGTCAGTTGGTGCAGTTCCAAGCAAAGCATCGTGGAGGGAGCTACATGTGAAGCGGAGTACATAGCTACTTCGGAAGTATCAAACGAAGGAGTCTGGATGAAGGAGTTCATATCCGATCTAGGTGTAATACCTAGTGCATCGGGTCCAATGAAAATCTTTTGTGACAATATTGGAGCAATTGCCTTAGCGAAGGAATCCAGATTTCACAAGAGAACCAAACACATCAAGAGACGCCTCAAGTCCATCCGTGATCAAGTCAAGGAGGGAGACATAGAGATTGCAAAATACATACGGATCTGAATGTTGTATACCCGTTGACTAAGCCTCTTCCACGAGCAAAACATGATCAGCACCAAGACTCCATGGGTGTTAGAATCATTACAATGTAATCTAGATTATTGACTCTAGTGCAAGTGGGAGACTGAAGGAAATATGCCCTAGAGGCAATAATAAATTTGTTATTTGTATTTCCTTATATCATGATAAATGTTTATTATTCATGCTAGAATTGTATTAACCGGAAACTTGATACATGTGTGAATACATAGACAAAACAAAGTGTCCCTAGCATGCCTCTACTTGACTAGCTCGTTAATCCAAGATGGTTAAGTTTCCTGACCATAGACATGTGTTGTCATTTGATGAAGGGGATCACATCATTAGGAGAATGATGTGATGGACAAGACCCACCCGTTAGCTTAGCATAATGATCGTTAAGTTTTATTGCTATTGGTTTCTTCATGACTTATACATATTCCTTTGACTATGAGATTATGCAACTCCCAAATACCGGAGGAACACCTTGTGTTCTATCAAACATCACAATGTAACTGGGTGATTATAAAGATGCTCTACAGGTGTCTCGGAAGGTGTTTGTTGGGTTGGCATAGATCGAGATTAGGATTTGTCACTCCGAGTATCGGAGAGGTATCTCTGGGCCCTCTCGGTAATGCACATCATGATAAGCCTTTCAAGTAGTGTGACTAATGAGTTAGTTGTGGGCCAATGCATTACGGAACGAGTAAAGAGACTTGCCATTAACGAGATTGAACTAGGTACGAAGATACCGACGTTCGAATCTTGGGCAAGTAACACACCAATGACAAATGGAATGACGTATGTTGTCATTGCGGTTTGACCGATAAAGATCTTCATAGAATATGTAGGAACCAATATGAGCATCCAGGTTCCGCTGTTGGTTGTTGATCGGAGATGCGTCTCGGTCATGTCTACATAGTTCTCGAACCCTTAGGGTCCGCACGCTTAACGTTCGATGATGATTTGTATTATGAGTTATGTGTTTTGGTGACCTAAGATTGTTCGGAGTTCTGGATAAGATCACGAAGATGACGAGGAGTCTTGAAATGGTCGAGAGGTAAAGATTGATATATCGAACGATAGTATTCGGACTCTGAAATGGTTTCGGAGTATTTCAGATATTTATCGGAGTACCGAGGGGTTACAGGAACCCCCCGGGGAAAGTAATGGGCCACATGGGCCATAGGGGAGAGAGAGGGCAGCTCACAATGAGGTGGCACGCGCCCCCCCATGGGGACTCCGAATTGGACAAGGGGAGGGAGCGCGCCCCCCTTCCTTCTCCCTCTCCCTTTCCTTCCCCCTTTCCCCCTCCGGAAGAAGGAAGGGGGGGGGGGGGCGACTTGGACTAGGAGTCCAAGTGGGTTCCCCCCACTTGGTGCGCCCCTTAGGGCCGGTCTCCTCCCCTCCCCTCCTCTATATACGGGGGTAGGGGGCACCCCAAAGCACATCAATTGTTTCTTAGCCATGTGCGGTGCCCCCCTCTACCGTTTACTCCTCTGGTCATATTGTCGCAGTGCTTAGGCGAAGCCCTGCGCGGATCACATCACCATCACCGTCACCACGCCGTCGTGCTGATGAAACTCTCCCTCGACACTTTGCTGGATCAAGAGTTCGAGGGACGTCATCGAGATGAACGTCTGCTGAACTCGGAGGTGCCGTATGTTCGGTACTTGATCTGTTGGATCGCGAAGACGTTCGACTACATCAACCGCGTTAAACTAATGATTCCGCTTTCGGTCTACGAGGGTACATGGACACACTCTCCCCCTCTCATTTCTGTGCATCTACTAGATAGATCTTGCGTGATCATAGGATTTTTTTGAAATTGCATGCTACGTTCCTCAACAGTGGCATCCGAGCCAGGTCTATGCGTAGATGATATGCACGAGTAGAACACAAAGAGTTGTGGACAATCATAGTCATACTGCTTACCACCAACGTCTTATTTTGATTCAGCGGTATTGTTGGATGAAGCGGCCCGGACCAACCTTACATGACCACGTTCATGAGACCGGTTCCATTGACAGACATGCAACTTGTTTTGCATAAAGGTGGCTAGCGGGTATCTGTTTATCCAATTTTAGTTGAATCGAATTTGACTATGACCGGTCCTTGTTGAAGGTTAAAATAGCGAACTTGACGAAACATCGTTGTGGTTTTGATGCGTAGGTAAGAATGGTTCTTACTAGAAGCCCATAGCAGCCACGTAAAACTTGCAGCAACAAAGTAGAGGACGTCTAACTTGTTTTTGCAGGGCATGTTGTGATGTGATATGGTCAAAACATGATGTGATATACGTTATTGTATGAGATGATGATGTTTTGTAGAATTTATCGGCAACTGGCAGGAGCCTTATTGTTATCGCTTTATTGTATGAAATGCAATCGCTATGTAATTTCTTTACTTTATCACAATGTGTTTGCTATAGTTGTAGAAGCAATAGTTGGAGAGTCGACAACGACGCTACAATGGAGATCAAGGTGTCAAGCCGGTGACGATGGAGATCATGATGGTGCTTTGGAGATGGAGATCGAAGGCACAAGATGATGATGGCCATATCATGTCACATATTTTGGTTGCATGTGATGTTTATCTTTTTATGCATCTTATTTTGCTTAGTACGACGGTAGCATTATAAGATGACCCCTCACTAAAAATTTCAAGGTATAAGTGTTCTCCCTGAGTATGCACCGTTGCGATAGTTCGTCGTGCCGAGACACCACGTGATGATCTGGTGTGATAAGCTCTACGTTCACATACAACGGGTGCAAGACAATTTTGCACGTGCGGAATACTCGGGTTAAACTTGACGAGCCTACCATGTACAGACATGGCCTCGGAACACTGAGACCGAAAGGTCGAACATGAATCATATAGTAGATATGATCAATATAGAGATGTTCACCATTGAAAACTACTCCATCTCACGTGATGATCGAACATGGTTTAGTTGATATGGATCACGTGATCATTTAGATGACTCGAGGGATGTCTATGTAAGTGGGAGTTCTTAAGTAATATGATTAATTGAACTTAAATTTATCATGAACTTAGTCCTGATAGTTTTTTGCATATCTATGTTGTAGATCAATGGCATGTGCTACCGTTCTCTTGAATTTTTTAATGCGTTCCTAGAGAAAGATAAGTTGAAAGATGATGGTAGCAACTACACGGACTGTGTCCGTAACTTGAGGATTATCCTCATTGCTGCACAGAAGAATTACGTCCTTGATGCACCGCCAGGTGCAAGGCCTGTTGTAGGATCGGAAGTATGTCTAGAGGGGGGGGGGGGTGATTAGACTACTTGACCAAATAAAAACTTAACCTTTTCCCAATTTTAGTTCTTGGCAGATTTTAGCAACTTTAGGACAAGTCAAGCAATCATCACACAATTCAAGCAAGCATGCAAAGAGTATATAGGCAGCGGAAAGTAAAGCATGCAACTTGCAAGAATGTAAAGGGAAGGGTTTGGAGAATTCAAACGCAATTGGAGACACGGATGTTTTTCCCGTGGTTCGGATAGGTGGTGCTATCCTACATCCACGTTGATGGAGACTTCAACCCACGAAGGGTAACGGTTGCGCAAGTCCACGGAGGGCTCCACCCACGAAGGGTCCATGAAGAAGCAACCTTGTCTATCCCACCATGGCCATCGCCCATGAAGGACTTGCCTTACTAGCGGTAGATCTTCACGAAGTAGGCGATCTCCTTGCCCTTACAAACTCCTTGGTTCAACTCCACAATCTTGTCGGAGGCTCCCAAGTGACACCTAGCCAATCTAGGAGACACCACTCTCCAAGAAGTAACAAATGGTGTGTTGATGATGAACTCCTTGCTCTTGTGCTTCAAATGATAGTCTCCCCAACACTCAACTCTCTCTCATAGGATTTGGATTTGGTAGAAAGAAGATTTGAGTGGAAAGCAACTTGGGGAAGGCTAGAGATCAAGATTCATATGGTAGGAATGGAATATCTTGGTCTCAACACATGAGTAGGTGGTTCTCTCTCAGAACATATGAGTTGGAAGTGTAGATGTGTTCTGATGGCTCTCTCAACGAATGAAGAGGAGGTGGAGGGGTATATATAGCCTCCACACAAAATCCAACCGTTACACACAATTTACCAATCTCGGTGGGACCGAATCAACAAACTCGGTCGGACCGAAATAGTAAACCTAGTGACCGTTAGAGATTTTCGGCGGGACTGACATGCAACTCGGTAGGACCGATATGGTTAGGGTTAGGGCATAACGTAATTTCAGTGAGACCGATTACACAAACTCGGTGAGACCGATTTGGTAATAAGCTAACCAGAGAGTTGGTCAGGTAAACTCGGTGGGACCGATTTGCTCTTTCGGTGAGACCGAAAAGTTACAAAAGGGAAACAGAGAGTTTACATTGCAATCTCGGTGGGACCGATTCGCTCTTTTCGTGAGACCGAAAAGTTACGAAAGGGAAACAGAGAAATTGCAATCCCATCTCGGTGAGACCGAGATCCCTATTTGGTAGAACCGATTTGCTAGGGTTTTGGCAGTGGCTATGACATGTGAAACTCGGTGGCGCCGGATAGAAAGAATCGGTAGGACCGAGTTTGGCTTAGGGTTTAGGTCATATGTGGATATGGGAAAGTAGCTGAGGATTTTGGAGCATATCATTAAGCACATGAAGCAAAAGGCTCATTAAGCAACACCTCATCCCTCCTTGATAGTATTGGCTTTTCCTATGGACTCAATGTGATCTTGGATCACTAAAATGTAAAATGAAGAGTCTTGAGCTTTTGAGCTTGAGCCAATCCTTTGTCCTTAGCATTTTGAGGGTTCCACTTTCACCATCCATGCCATGCCAATCATTGAGCTTTCCTGAAATAATTGTCTTGGAATAGCATTAGCTCAATGAGCTATATGTTGTTATGAATTACCAAAACCACCTAGGGATAGTTGCACTTTCACCTGTGCAGGAGCAACTGCTAACGTTATGAACATCTGGCAAGCTAAATCTGATGACTACTCGATAATTTAGTGTTCCATGCTTTATGGCTTAGAATCGGGAGTTCAAAGACATTTTGAACGTCATGGAGCATATGAGATGTTCCTGGAGTTGAAGTTAATATTTCAAGCAAATGTCCGAGTTGAGAGATATGAAGTCTCCAACAAGTTCTATAGCTGCAAGATGGAGGAGAACAGTTCTGTCAGTGAATACATACTCAAAATGTCTGGGTACCATAACCACTTGACTTAGTTGGGAGTTAATCTTCCAGATGATAGTGTCATTGACAGAGTTCTTCAATCACTGCCACCAAGCTATAAAGGCTTCATGATGAACTATAATATGCAAGGGATGAATAAGACGATTCCTGAGCTCTTCGCAATGCTCAAGGCTGCGGAGGTAGAAATCAAGAAGGAGCATGAAGTGTTGGTGGTTAATAAGACCACTAGTTTCGAGAAAAAGGGCAAAGGAAAGAAGGGGAACTTCAAGAAGAATAGAAAGCAAGTTGCTGCTCCCGAGAAGGAGCCGATGTCTGGACCTAAGCTTGAAACTGAGTGCTTCTACTGCAAAGGGACTGGTCACTGGAAGCGGAACTGCCCCAAGTATTCGGCGGATAAGAAGGATGGCAAAGTGAATGGTATATTTGATATACATGTTATTGATGTGTACCTTACTAATGCTCGTAGTAGCGCATGGGTATTTGATACTAGTTATGTTGCTCATATTTGCAATTCGAAACTTGGGCTACAGATTAAATGAAGATTGGCTAAGTACGAGGTGACGATGCGCGTCGGAAATGGTTCCAAGGTCGATGTGATCGCAGTCGGCACGCTACCTCTACATCTACCTTCGGGATTAACTTTAGACCTGAATAATTGTTATTTGGTGCCAGCGTTGAGCATGAACATTATATATGGATCTTGTTTGATGTGAGACGGTTATTCATTTAAATCAGAGAATAATGGTTGTTCTATTTATATGAGTAATATCTTCTATGGTCATGCACCCTTGATGAGTGGTCTCTTTTTGTTGAATCTCAATTGTGGTGATACACATATTCATAATATTGATGCCAAAAGATGCAAAGTAAATAATGATAGTGCAGCATATTTGTGGCACTATCATTTAGGTCATATTGGTGCAAAGCGCATGAAGAAACTCCATGCAGATGGGCTTTTGGAATCACTTGATGCTTGAGAACCATGCCTCATGGGCAAGATGACTAAGACTCCATTCTCCGAAACAATGGAGCGGGCCACATACTTATTGGAAATAATACATACTGATGTATGTGGTCCGATGAGTGTTGAGGCTCATGTGGGTATCGTTATTTTCTGACCTTCACAAAGGATTTGAGTAGATATGGGTATATCTACTTAATGAAACACAAGTTTGAAACATTTGAAAAGTTCAAAGAATTTCAGAGTGAAGTGGAAAATCATTGTAACAAGAAAATAAAGTTTCTACGAACTGATCGCGGAGGCGAATATTTGAGTTACGAGTTTGGTCTTCACTTAAAACAATGTGGAATAGTTTCGCAACTCACGCCACCTGGAACACCGTAGCGTAATGGTGTGTCCGAACATCATAACCGTACTTTATTAGATATGGTGCAATCTATGATGTCTCTTACCGATTTACCACTATCATTTTGGGGTTATGCATAAGAGACAGTTACATTCACGTTAAATAGGGCACCATCTAAATCCATTGAGACGACACCATATGAATTGTGGTTTGGCAAGAAACCTAAGTTGTCATTTCTTAAAGTTTGGGGTTGCGATGCTTATGTGAAAAAGCTTTAGCCTGATAAGCTCGAACCCAAATCGGAGAAGCGCGTCTTCATAGGATACCCAAAAGAAACTATTGGGTACACCTTCTGTCACAGATCCGAAGGCACGATATTTGTTGCTAAAAATGGATCCTTTCTAGAGAAGGAGTTTCTCTCGAAAGAAGTGAGTGGGAGGAAAGTAGAACTTGATGAGGTAATTGGACCTTCTCTCGAATTGGAAAGTAGTTTATCACAGAAATCAGTTCCAGTGATGCCTACACCAATTAGTGAGGAAGCTAATGATGATGATCATGAAACTTCAGATCAAGTTACTATCGAACCTCTTAGGTCAACCAGAGTACGTTCCGCACTAGAGTGGTACGGTAATCCTGTTCTGGAAGTCATGTTACTAGACCATGACGAACCTATCATTGGTGTGCGTCGGTCCTAAACAAACAGTTTTAACCCATTTCCGCGACGACATTTGGAACCGTCGCCAAGTGAGTGTGTGCGATAGGGTGTCCTTCCCACACGACCCATAAATCGTCGGGGATAGGCCCTCCTGGGACCCAGGCTGGGGCCATGTGCGATCGGGCGAGGCATCAAAACCCAATCATTTCCATAGGTATGTATATCCCACACGGTAATCCGAGAAAATCATTTCCGTTGGTATGTACATCCCACACGGTAATCCGAGAAAATCATTTCCGTAGGTATGTACATCCCACATGGTGAATCTCTGAAAAACATTTCCGTTCGTATGTATATCACACACAATCAATCCAAGGAATACGTTTCCGTTCTTATGTACATCCCACATAGTCAATCCAGGGAAAATGTTTCCGTTCAGACGTACATCCCACACAGTTATACGTGTAGGCTCGTGTGTGAAAGGTGTAACTATCTCACACGGTCTTCCTTGGTTTTTCTTTTATCAACTATATCACACACGATTTGATGAAGAAAACTGTGTGGCATTGGGCTATCCATCGTAAGTGCTTTTACTGCTAGAACCGTTTGCAAAGGTCCATGACACATTTAGCAGGTTTATTAGTTTACAATTAATAATTCCAGTATTACGCAAATTCACATTTCATATCGAACAGCTGTTTGCCAATTTCATATCAGGCACATAAATATATTATAACATCATAGTACGGTAGCTACATGAAAACATCACAATATAACATATAGCTAGTTCAACTTCATAAGAACAATATATTCATTTCCCTAATCGAGATCATCCAGGCTCGTCTTATCCACCTCTGCTTTCAGTTCAATAAGAACCCGTTTTGCATGGGCCAACTGGGAAAGTGCCTCCTCCTTCGCCAACACCATCTTAGCAAAGTCTGATTAAAAAAATCTAAGCTCATTCTCCACCTTCAACTTTTTATCCCGCATCTTGAAATATGCTTCAGCGTTGACAAGACTTTTTCTAAGCCTACATGTGTTCTCTTCCTCATACATGCTCCAGAGCTTCGTTAGACACATCTTCAAAGAATGTGGCCACTCTTGATCAACCCACTCCAAGTAAGAACACTTTCGTTCATCCTATAATATTGAAAACTAGATCAGTAACAATTGTAGGGGAAATTGGTTTATAGCAACATAGAAAATCACCAATGCTTATTTTGAAAAACTGAAGAAACATGTTAATTATGACATATCTTCTCAAAAAGATCAATGTGCAAAAGAAATAATTGGTACTGAGACAACAACCAAATTCTGGAACATCAGAAGCTATAATTAACTACAACGACGCTACAAATTCTTACTCATGTACAATAAATAACAAATTGAACATTTTATGAGGAAGGTAAATATAACTACAACAATATAGCGACAGTGTTTGGATGACAGCAAATTGATACTAACAGGTGTGTACATGCACAAATTTAGTAACATAGAACTAATAGCACTAAGGCCATCCACTATGTATGCCAAAACTGGGGTAAAGACAACTGTTGCTACATCTTGCACCGGTGCCCTGCACTGGCGAGCCGATGCAGCGGAAAAAAAATCAGGCACCCGGACTCCGGAGCACGTAGTTGCTTCGATGCCCATTTCCTTCGTGCCATAAAGATTTAGTATTTTATTGCTTGGCTGCTCGGATGTGTGGACCAAAGTTGGCTGCACAAACTGCTGAAGCGGTGCCAAATAATTTTCTAATGGCACTGCTGATGAGATGGCAACAATTTAAGATACTAGGTACAAACTGTGAACTACCTTAGGATGCGTTTGGTTGAAGGTGTGGTATGAATGGGTTGGGACCGTGACAGTGTTTGAATCACATCTAACAAATGATTGGTAACAACGAAAGAGGGTGTAACCTTCTATGCACATGCCAGAAACTTCCTCCCACTGTCCACAGAATCAAATGCAACTAGCTTCACGCATGGAGATTAATGGTGACAACGAGCAGCTAGATCTTCAGCCACCCCGCTCCATTCGTTGCCACTGATGGTCTTAGGGAGCTACAAGAGGAAGAAACGACTCAAATCGACCTCTGGGTAAAAATCCTTCATTCCAAGTCATAGCCCAAGAGAGAGAAGAGAGGCATACCCGGGTGGTGAAGGAGTAGTCGCCGGAGGAGGAACCGCTGGAGATGTCTTTGAAGAAGACCATGGCGACCCTGACGGTAGGATGCGAGATGGCGAGAGCGAGGAAGCGGCTATAGCTTAACAAGGAAGGAACGAGGAAACAGGGGAAATGTGACTTGTGGTCAGGGAGAAAATGGGGTGGGGAAGGGGGGCGGGGGTAGATATTTTGGTGGTAGGCAAAAGGTTTGGAAATGTGGAGGGAAACTTTGCGCGCGGTGCTGCCGGACCATTCACTTTGAACGATTGTGTGCATCACAAATGATTCTTCTGCTTTACGCGCATGGGATGAGTTTGATAATTCAAATTTTGGTCTCAAGGCATGGGCACATTCACTTTGAACGCGCGCGGTGCCGCCGGACCATTCACTTTGAATGATTGTGTGCATCACAAATGATTCTTCTGCTTTACGCGCATGGGATGAGTTTGACAATTCAAATTTTGGTGGAAATTTCCCCGGGTACGTCATTCCATAATTTAACATCGCTTGCTAATTTGGTCATACAAAAGTGCGTACAGCAGACAAACCACACTTACTGAATCGAGCAATTTTAGTAATTACACAAAGCCAGTTGACCTAAACATTGCTCTAAAAAGAGACCAGCATTAAAAACAAAGCCTAAGTGCGCATAATTAAAAATCCGCCGCCTGTCACAGCCCTAGAGTTTGCTTGTAACTAGTGGCATTGCATCCATGCATCTTGTCTAAATTACTTCTTTAAATTGAAATGGGGATTGTTGAAACCCTAGCACCAAATGAATTCAACTAGGTTCAATAAAAATATTTTCAATGATCCCAAATGCCCTTTAGGAAAGTTCATGATTTTTGTTAAAGGTGAAAACCTCTGCCAAAAGTCATGCAGACATTTCTAGGCCATTCTGGATTTTTGAATTAAATCTTATTGTATTTGACTTTGGGCATTTAAATATTATAAATAATTTAAATGTTCAAATAATGTTGGAACTATTTTTGGGCCACTGAAATAATTCAGCAGTGTCCATGAATATTTTCAGGATTTTAGGAAATGCCCTGGTATTTTTCCTAAGCTCAAAACTATAGCAGAAAACTAGAATACAGAAACAGATAAAGACAGATAGAGAGAGAGAGAGACTTACCTAGCGATCACCTGGCAGCCCACCTGGCCCAACTTCAGATGGCGGCCCAGCAAACTGGCTGAAGCGGTCGTCTCCAACCTCTACCAGTAGGCAGAGGCGTGTCGACGCGCGCGCACCCGAGGCCTCCACCTCCTGCCTACCTGCCGCCTCCCCGACGCGTCTGGACGACGCCACACGCCACCCCGGTCCCTCTCTCCCACTCCCTCGCCCTTTCCCCACCTCTGCTCCCCCTCCGCAGCACGCCTGAACACCCCGCTACACACCGACGAGCACCGCCGCAGCCACGGCCATCCCCTAGCCCAACCACCGTGACCAATAGCTCCGCAAGGACGCGAAGAATCTCCTCGATGAGCCACGCAAGCCGGGTTTCACCGCAACACCGCCATCGATGCCTTCTTCAACCTCGGGACCGCTGGCCATCTCCGTCAAATTCGTCGGCTCCGGACCGTCCCCGACCTCGCCGAGCGTTCCCTCGTCATCGCCGTGAGCCACTGACCTTCTCCCCTAACTCAGCATGCTCGCCCCCATGTCATAGCGCCGTTCCCCACGAGCACCGAAGCCGTCGTCCGCCATTGCTGCTGCACGCATAGCCTCTGTGCTTCCTTGGCCTCACCGTGCTGCTCTTAGTGCTCCCCGTGTCTAGCAGGTGCTACCCAACATCTCCATTTGCACACTGATGCACCGTAGCGACGCGCCCGTGCACCATCGAACACCACCGCCGCCAAAGCTCGTGGACGGCGCCACTTCGGCCACTCCTTGGCCGCGCCACCACCATGGTTGGATGCGGACGAGCGTCCGCATCCCGTAGCTGTGCTCCGCGCGCCAAACGGCACCCTG
Organism: Aegilops umbellulata; assembly: GCA_032464435.1. Lineage (NCBI taxonomy): Eukaryota > Viridiplantae > Streptophyta > Magnoliopsida > Poales > Poaceae > Aegilops > Aegilops umbellulata. The sequence continues at coordinate 174,447,255 of CP136060.1, read as the reverse complement.
TAGGTGAATCCCGCGCCGCTCCACCGCGTCTGCTGCCGCCGGCGGCTAAACGTTGGCGGGTTGACCGCTTTGACCGGCGGGGTTTTGACCCCGCTGACGTGGCCGTTGACTGGACCCACACGTCAGCGACCCTAACTAGCACCGTGACACTGACCAGTGGGCCCCACTGGTCAGGTTTGACCTGGACCGGGTCAGTTGACTGCTGACGTCACACTGACGCCAGGCTGACACAGTAAATCCTTTTCTGGATTTATTCTTATATAGGAAATTCTAGAAAATAGTATAAACTTCAAAAAAATCATAGAAATTAATCTATAGCTCAGAATGAAATAATTTATATATATGAAAAATGATCAGAAAAATCCAATCTATCCATCTATACTGGTTTCATGCATGTTAGAACAATTTATGGCTACTGTTTAAGACAAATGGAATGAATGGCATTTAAATAACCACATGTGGAGTTTGAATTTGAATCTTAGATTCAAACCAACTTCATTTAACCTGCTGCTAGTTGCATTAGCTCAAACCAAAACATATTTCCATGTCATGATCATGCATCATATTGTTGCATTGCATTGATTGTGTTCTTCCATGTTTGCCGGTATTTGTCCCCTCTCAGTAGACGTGGTTCCGGCGATGAGTTCGATGACACCGATGAAGAGCTATACTATCTTCAGAAGTTCCAGGCAAGCAAAACCCCCTTGTTCATTCCGATATAATTCCACTCTCTCGCTCCTGCTCTCTTTTACTACATTAGAACAACAACGATTCAACTGTTACATGCTGCGGTAGTTGAACCCCTTATCCTGTGCATGACCTGTCATTGCCACAGTAAATAGATGAAACCCACTAGCATGAGTAGGAGTTGTTTGAGCCTTGATGTGCCTACTCATTCATGTTTGGTTGTCATGCCTGCTACTACTTAGAGTTGAGTCAGGTCTGATTCATGAGGGATGAATTGGAAAGTGGTGAACATGTCCTACTGTGTGTGAGCTAAGTGTGTGAACACGATTTGGTAAAGGTAGCGGTGAGAGGACATGCAGGAGTACATGGTGGGTTGTCTCATTGAAGCCGTCCTCAGGAACTGAGATCTGTGTTTGTGATCCATGAAACAGCTACTACCATGCATTGGGCCCTGAAATATGACCCCGCTCGACTTCTTAACCAACCTAGTCCTCTGTCGAGGAGTTGCAAGTAGTTTCTGGTGTTTGTAGTATGCTGGAGGCCGTGCGCAACGCTGACCGAGGGGTGGGCTGTGATGCGGTAGGCACGTGGCACGGTGTACCGGGCGCCCGTTTGGTGTCTCGAGAAACCTGCACACATCGTTTGGGGCCGTATGTGGAAACCTCGGCCGGACTCCCTGCGGATGGAAACCGAATAGGCGATAAACCTAGACTAGAGACTTGAGTGTTTAGGTAGGTCGTGGTCTACACCCACGTCGGCTTTCACTTGAAGTCTGCCGAGCACATGTCGTGTGCAGACGCTAAGTGGTGGAAACATATATGAAGAAGTACACCCCTGCAGGGTTATAAATGATCTATTCGAATAGCCGTGTCCGCGCTAATGGAATTCTGGGTTGCCTATACCAGTTCATAGACAAGTGAAAGTGGATACTCTAAAACTTGGAAGATAAGCGTGAGTGCTATGGATGGCCTTCTCGTAGGGAGATGGGAGCGGATCCATAGTGGTGTATTGATTGGTGAATATGTGGACTCGTGTGCACCACCTCAAAAGAGTTGGAAAGTGGTGAACATGTCCTACTGTGTGTGAGCTAAGTGTGTGAACACGATTTGGTAAAGGTAGCGGTGAGAGGCCATGTAGGAGTACATGGTGGGTTGTCTCATTGAAGCCGTCCTCAGGAACTAAGATCTGTGTTTGTGATCCATGAAACAACTACTACCATGCATTGGGCCCTGAAATATGACCCCACTCGACTTCTTAACCACCCTAGTCCTCTGTCGAGGAGTTGCAAGTAGTTTCTGGTGTTTGTAGTATGCTGGAGGCCGTGCGCAGTGCTGACCGAGGGGTGGGCTGTGATGCGGTAGGCACGTGGCACGGTGTACCGGGCGCCCGTTTGGTGTCTCGAGAACCCTGCACACATCGATTGGTGTCGTATGTGGAAACCTCAGCCGGACTCCCTGCAGATGGAACCTGAATAGGCGATAAACCTGGATTAGAGACTTGAGTGTTTAGGTAGGTCGTGGTCTACACCCACGTCGGCTTTCGCTTGAAGTCTGCCGAGCACATGTCGTGTGCAGACGCTAAGTGGTGGAAACATGTATGAAGAAGTACACCCCTGCAGGGTTATAAATGATCTATTCGAATAGCCGTGTCCGTGGTAATGGACTTCTGGGTTGCCTATAACAGTTCATAGACAAGTGAAAGTGGATACTCTAAAACATGCAAGATAAGCGTGAGTGCTATGGATGGCCTTCTCGTAAGGAGACGGGAGTGGATCCATAGTGGTGTATTGATTGGTGAATATGTGGACTCGTGTGCACCACCTCAAAAGAGTTACTTGTAGTCGTAGTTTAGGATAGCCACCGAGTCAAAGCTGGCTTGCTGCAGTTAAACTCCACGACCCCCTTTGTTGATACCGATGCATATGTAGTTAGTTCTGATGTAAGTCTTGCTGGGTACATTTGTACTCACGTTTGCCTATTTTATGTTTTGCAGAGAGATGTCAGTCTCGCTAGTAGTTCCGTGTGGACTTCGACGTTTAGCTTGATATCTCAGCTAATATCTTGTGCCCTCGGCAGGATCTGGTAGATAGTCAGGCTTCTCAGCCTTTTTCATTTGTAGATGTCTATACTCAGACATGTTAAGCTTCTGCATGTGCTTTGACCTGTATGCTCTGAATGTTGGGTCATGAGACCCATGTTTGTAATATCTCGCTCTTCGGAGCCTAATGAACAATCCTTGAGTCGTAGAGTTATGTTGTGATGCCATGTTGTATTTACACATATCGAGCATATTGTGTGTATGATTGAAATGCTTGGTATGTGTGGGATCCGACAACCTAGTTGTTTATCCTTGGTAGCCTCTCTTATGGGGAAATGTAGTCTTGTGCTTCCATGAGCCATAGTAGTCCGCTACAGCCCGGTTCACCGGAGTCCTGCTAGCCCAGCACTACTGCTCCGGAACACTTGACTAGCCGGCATGTGATTCACTTCGTTCCTGTGTCTGTCCCTTCGGGGAAATGTCACGCGGTGACATCCAGAGTCTTGCCTAGCCTGCTACAGCCCAGGTTCCCGGAGTCCTGTTAGCCCAGTGCTACAGCCTGGATTCACACGTTGCTGACCGGCATGCTCGATGTTGATTCATGTATGCCTGTCCCCGTAAGTTAGTGCCACTTTGGGTTCACGACTAGTCATGTCGGCCCGGGTTCTCTGTCATATGGATGCTAGCGACACTATCATATACGTGAGCCAAAAGGCGCAAACGGTCCTGGTCCATTGTAAGGCGACACCCGTGGGAATACCGTGCGTGAGGCCGCAAAGTGATATGAGATGTTACCGGTTAGATCGATGTGACTTGGAATCGGGGTCCTGACAGCTTTGGTATCAGAGCCTGACTACCTGTAGGATTACCAAGCCAAACTGGTTGAAGTTGAGTCTAGAAATGCTTTAGTTATATAAGGGAATTGATTGTGGAAGGGAACGTAAGGCTCTTTTTACTCCTTATACCTTATGCCCTTCTGATCTGAGTCATCCTCTTCTCTTCTACGGGGATTAAGAACTAGGCCTTCTCATATATCTATCAGGATGACGAGTTACTATGATAGAGACTTATAGGATCGATGGATTTAAGTCCCAATTCAGTTTCTACTACTTCCGTGTGTTCATAGTTGGTCTCGAAACCTTGATATGATGATGCTAAGTGGTTATGCCACCATTTTTCATGATGTCTCAAATCTTTTTGAGCATTTACAGCCGTTATGCTGTCCGAGTCATCCGAGGTCTCTAAATAGTCTGATGCATTTGCAAGTCCTTTCTTTCTGTTCCCGATGTCCTTTTTGGTCAGAATAAGCACACTAATCGGTGAGTTGAGGTACTTTGTTGCCTCGACATATATGTTGGAGCTATTATTATGACCCTAGGTGTTTTAGGGAGTCACCTAGTAATCTAGCCATGTTTTGTGTTCCCGGTGTAATGATTCTGGCCACCATTCTCGAAAGCATCCCATGATGCCATTTAGTAGTAGGTATTCTACTCCTGGGTTTTCAAACCCGAGATTCACCCTACTTCATGTTGTTAGTATTTGTTAGTTCCATTAAGATATTAGTAACCTTTGCGATAGTCCTCGAGGTCCATGGTATCTCATTCTACCAATACCATGGACCATCATGGCAGAAGTTCTTTTGAACCAAAAGATCACAACCAGGGTGCTCTTGAGGAGTACTCCATTCATATTGTGATTCTGCCAGTTCTACCTTTCTGCATGGGCTATCCGGAAGAAATATGTTGAACTCGTTCGACATGCTAGTCTATGCATCCACAACTCAGAAAGATATATGTTCCTTTGAGTTGTCCCTCTCTTTAGTTGTATCCTGATCTCCGTTTATCATTTGATAGTCAAGATCATGTCATGCATTCATGCTCATCGATACCTCATATTCTTGTGGTCTGTCAAGCCATTCTATTCCGGAATGACTAGGAGTCTAGGAGAAACAAACTCCAGTACCTCGTCCATTTCTAGGATTGGGTCAAAGTAGTTGTATTCCGCAGATCAAAATGCCAATCCAGCTTTTGCTCTGTTCTACCTTGGAGTGTTACCATCCTTATGTCAAGAATGTCATGAGAATTGCACCACCTCTTATGAATTCTTGACGTAGTGATATTTCTCTCCATCATTATTCATTCATCGGTCCCGTGTTGTTTTAACCGGAATGCCGACAAGTGAACCATGATGTGTGAAATCAATACTCTGAGCAACTCCTTGCTTGGTAGTAAATGGACAATATTCTCATTCTTAGCGTGTTGGTTATTAAATCATCATCCTAAGATTGATCGTGCTACCTAGTCCTTATTTCTGGTGCACTCTTCGATCAATGAGTTAGGATTGTGTCAATCCCTCACTCTTTTGATCATATCATCTTGCCCTGAAAAGCAAGGTTGTTCTCGAACTTAGTAACATATCAGTGGTTTGTGATTTTCCGAATATCTTCTCGGAAGTATTACCAGGTTGTCCCCTGACTGTTATGTTGAGCTCGTGATCAAGTTGGTTTCTTGTGAACCACCCTTTCTCCAAGAATATGTGTTGGATACCCCTGAGCTAGTTGGTTGAGCTAAACAACAACTTGGAGAGTTGGAAGATAAAAGCTTAATCCACTTAGTTCATCACTAAGGGATATCTTTGTGTGTGTGTGTGTGTGTGTGTGTGTGTGTGTGTGTGTGTGTATTGAAGAAATATGATATCTCCATCGATTGGTCCTCGTGATCAGTTGTTGGATCTATTGCCTTGTCAAAACTTTGACTTGAGTATGGCTATCGTCAAGTCAAATCAGGACCAACGATGTTCGTAATGTTGTCTTACTCGTGGTTGATTCCTCGAGCATATACCATTACATCTTTTGGTCTGACCAATGCTATCACCGTGTTCACATGATGGTGGAAGTCCGGTGATATGGAAATTCCGATGAGGTGTTGTTGAGCCCATCAGCAGCATTTTGTCTCCTCCATGATTCATGTTGAACATCAAGCTAGTGTTGGAAAATTTTGTAAGCATTATCTTCGTGCTGCGTTCATGAAGCCTATGTTTGGATGAAAGAAGTGACTTCCTTTGATTCACATGCATTTGATGTAAGTTGCCGCCGTGAATTCGAGAAAGTTTGTTTTTGCTTCCTCTGGAATCATCCCAAGTCAGTCATGCATGTGCGAAGTATTCTATGGTCTGATAGACTGATCATCTTCATTCCATATGTATTCCCTAGCACACCAAGCCACTGATTGATTTGTTCAAGGAAAGGAAGTTCCTTCTTAAGAGCATGCCTTATGCAAGGACTTCAATATCCTCAATTATGGTTCCCCACCTAAAATCGGTAGTGTTTTATTATAAGACTGCCACGTGGTCACGCTTGTCTAGGACAGTGTGTTCACAGGTGTGTAGCAAAACCTGCTCATGTTTTGGAGCTTGCTATCGTGGTTCATCTCCTGAGAGTCTCGCAACGTTATCTCGTCGACTTGTGTTGCAACTCTTCTTTTCAGACACGTGAGTCTGAAGTATCCTGTTTCTAACCAGATCTGAATCTCAGGCAGATATGATGGTTGGAACATTCCCAACATTTGCATTTTGTTCCCAGCTGCACCCCATCGTGCCAATTTTCCATGGGCTGCACTTCTCAGTAATTGTTGTTCAGGATCATCTTCAAAAGTGGTCCTACCATGGGTCCCATCCATTTCCGATGATAGGCAAAAACCATCCATTGCGTTGTCTTCAACTAGGTAGTCCACATCATCCATCCTAGTCCGGGTATGCCATCCCTTCGTACTCCGCCAAACGATTGTTGTGGTTTGCCTTAGGCTGGTATAAAGAGTGTCAATGATCTCTGAATCAAAAGTAAATTCTTTTTGCCACTTAAGGGAATATTTCTGTGAGTCACCTTCCTTAAGGTGTCTCGTTGTGGTATCATGGCAACCCAACTCCTCGCTACGTTGACACCGTTCAGCACCCTCCTAGGTGTGGGAATTCCGCTATTTATTTAAACCTTGTCATATGCTCATTTCCATCATTCTTGATGTGTGTATCATGTCTCATCTCGACAGATGTCGCTATGTCTCGTTCTGTGAGTTGATCGTCGGTTGCTCGATCTTCGAGAAGATCGATTCTTCGAGAGTTTCCTTTCTTCCCGTTATCGTGTTGGATGGAGTTCTTAGAGCAAGACATCGAAACAAAGATGGTGATCATGTCAACATTCTTATGAAGTGCAACCTGGATCATGAAGACCGTGTTAGTTTGTGCCCCCTCTGTCTTCTTACCTCACGTCTTGAATCTCAGGACGAGATTCTTGTTTAGTGGGGGTGAGTTGTCACATACCTAGAGTTTGCTTGTAACTAGTGGCATTGCATCCATGCATCTTGTCTAAATTACTTCTTTAAATTGAAATGGGGATTGTTGAAACCCTAGAACCAAATGAATTCAACTAGGTTCAATAAAAATATTTTCAATGATCCCAAATGCCCTTTAGAAAAGTTCATGATTTTTGTTAAAGGTGAAAACCTCTGCCAAAAGTCATGCACATATTTCTAGGCCATTCTGGATTTTTGATTAAATCTTATTGTATTTGACTTTGGGCATTTAAATATTATAAATAGTTTAAATGTTCAAATAATGTTGGAACTATTTTTGGGCCACTGAAATAATTCAGCAAGTGTCCATGAATATTTTCAGGATTTTAGGAAATGTCATGGTATTTTCCCTAAGCTCAAAACTATAGCAGAAAACTAGAAAACAAAAAAAATAAAGAGATAGATAGACTTACCTGGCGCTCACCTGGCAGCCCACTGGCCCAACTCCAGTTGGCGGCCCAGCCCACTAGCCGAAGCGGTCGTCTCCAACCTCTGCCAGTAGGCAGAGGCGTGTCGAGGCGCGCGCGCCCGAGGCCTCCACCTCCTGCCTGCCGCCTCCCTGACGCATCTGGACGACGCCACACGCCACCCCAGTCCCTCTCTCCCACTCCCTCGCCCTTTCCCCGCCTCTGCTCCCCCTCCGCAGCGCGCCCGAACACCCCGCTGCACGCCGACGAGCACCACCGTAGCCACGACCATCCCCTAGCCCAACCACCATGAACAATAGCTCCGCAAGGACGCGAAGAATCTCCTCGACGAGCCACGCAAGCCGGGTTTCACCGCAACACCGCCATTGATGCCTTCTTCAACCTCGGGACCGCCGGCCATCTCCGTCAAATTCGTCGGCTCCGGACCATCCCCGACCTCGCCGAGCGTTCCCTCATCATCGTCGTGAGCCACTGACCTTCTCCCCTAACTCAGCATGCTCGCCCCCATGCCGTAGCGCCGTTCCCCACGAGCACCGAAGCCGCCGTCCGCCATTGTTGCTGCATGCATAGCCTCCGTGCTCCCCTGGCCTCACCGTGCTGCTCTTAGTGCTCCCCGTGTCTAGCAGGTGCTGCCCAGCCTCTCCATTTGCTCACTGATGCACCGTAGTGATGCGCCCATGCACCACCGAACACCACCGCTGCCAAAGCTCGTCGCCGGCGCCACTCCGGCCACTCCCCGGCCGCGCCACCACCACGGTTGGATGCGGACGAGCGTCAGCATCCCGTAGCGGTGCTCCGCGTGCCAAACGGCGCCCTGTAGGCGAATCCCGCGCCGCTCCGCCGCGTCTGCTGCCGCCAGCGGCTAAACGCCGGCGGGTTGACCGCTTTGACCAGCGGGGGTTTGACCCCGGTGACATGGCCGTTGACTGGACCCACACGTCAGCGACCCTAACTAGCACCGTGACACTTACCAGTGGGCCCTACTGGTCAGGTTTGACCTGGACCGGGTCAGTTGACTGCTGAGGTCACACTGACGCCAGGCTGACGCAGTAAATCCTTTTCTGGCTTTATTCTTATATAGGAAATTCCAGAAAATAGTATAAACTTCAAAAAAATCATAGAAATTAATCTATATCTCAGAATGAAATAATTTATATATGAAAAATGACCAGAAAAATCCAATCTATCCATCTGTACTGGTTTCATGCATGTTAGAACAATTTGTGACTGCTGTTTAAGACAAATGGTATGAATGGCATTTAAATAACCACATGTGGAGTTTGAAATTGGATCTTAGATTCAAACCAACTTCATTTAACCTACTGCTAGTAAACCACAACATATTTGCATGTCATGATCATGCATCATATTGTTGCATTGCATTGATTGTGTTCTTCCTTGTTTGCCGGTATTTGTCCCCTCTCAGTAGACGTGGTTCCGACGATGAGTTCGATGACACCGATGAAGAGCTATACTATCTTCAGAAGTTCCAGGCAAGCAAAACCCCCTTGTTCATTCTGATATAATCCAACTCTCTCGCTCCTGCTCTCTTTTACTACATTAGGACAACAACGATTCAACTGTTACATGCTGCGGTAGTTGAACCCCTTATCCTCTGCATGACCTGTCATTGCCACAGTAAATAGATGAAACTCACTAGCATGAGTAGGAGTTGTTTGAGCCTTGATGTGCCTACTCATTCATGTTTGTTTGTCATGCCTGCTACTACTTAGAGTTGAGTCAGGTCTGATTCATCGGGGATGAATTGGAAAGTGGTGAACATGTCCTACTGTGTGTGAGCTAAGTGTGTGAACACGATTTGGTAAAGGTAGCGGTGAGAGGCCATGTAGGAGTACATGGCGGGTTGTCTCATTGAAGCCGTCCTCAGGAACTAAGATCTGTGTTTGTGATCCATGAAACAACTACTACCATGCATTGGGCCCTGAAATATGACCCCACTCAACTTCTTAACCACCCTAGTCCTCTGTCGAGGAGTTGCAAGTAGTTTCTGGTGTTTGTAGTATGCTGGAGGCCGTGCGCAGTGCTGACCGAGGGGTGGGCTGTGATGCGGTAGGCACGTGGCACGGTGTACCGGGCGCCCGTTTGGTGTCTCGAGAACCCTGCACACATCGATTGGTGTCGTATGTGGAAACCTCAGCCGGACTCCCTGCAGATGGAACCTGAATAGGCGATAAACCTGGACTAGAGACTTGAGTGTTTAGGTAGGTCGTGGTCTACACCCACGTCGGCTTTCGCTTGAAGTCTGCCGAGCACATGTCGTGTGCAGACGCTAAGTGGTGGAAACATGTATGAAGAAGTACACCCCTGCAGGGTTATAAATGATCTATTCGAATAGCCGTGTCCGTGGTAATGGACTTCTGGGTTGCCTATAACAGTTCATAGACAAGTGAAAGTGGATACTCTAAAACATGCAAGATAAGCGTGAGTGCTATGGATGGCCTTCTCGTAAGGAGACGGGAGTGGATCCATAGTGGTGTATTGATTGGTGAATATGTGGACTCGTGTGCGCCACCTCAAATGAGTTACTTGTAGTCATAGTTTAGGATAGCCACCGAGTCAAAGCTGGCTTGCTGCAGTTAAACTCCACTACCCCCTTTGTTGATACCGATGCATATGTAGTTAGTTCTGATGTAAGTCTTGCTGGGTACATTTGTACTCACGTTTTCCTATTTTATGTTTTGCAGAGAGACGTCAGTCTTGCTAGTAGTTCCGTGTGGACTTCGACGTTTAGCTTGATACCTCAGCTACGATCTTGTGCCCTCGGCAGGATCTGGTAGATAGTCAGGCTTCTCAGCCTTTTTCATTTGTAGATGTCTGTACTCAGACATGTTAAGCTTCCTCATGTGCTTTGACTTGTATACTCTGAATGTTGGGTCATGAGACCCATGTTTGTAATATCTCGCTCTTAGGAGCCTAATGAATAATACTTGAGTCGTAGAGTTATGTTGTGATGCCATGTTGTATTTACACATATCGAGCATATTGTGTGTATGATTGAAATGCTTGGTATGTGTGGGATCCGACAACCTAGTGTTTACCCTTGGTAGCCTCTCTTATGGGGAAATGTACTCTTGTGCTTCCATGAGCCATAGTAGTCCGCTACAGCCCGGTTCGTCGGAGTCCTGCTAGCCCAGCACTACTGCTCCGGAACACTTGACTGGTCGGCATGTGATTCACTTCATTCCTGTGTCTGTCCCTTCGGGGAAATGTCACGCGGTGACATCCGGAGTCCTGCCTAGCCTGCTAGAGCCCAGGTTCCCGGAGTCCTGTTAGCCCAGTGCTACAGCCCGGATTCACACGCTGCTGACCGACATGCTCGATGTTGATATATGTATGCCTGTCCCCGTAAGTTAGTGCCACTTTGGGTTCATGACTAGTCATGTCTGCCCGGGTTCTCTGTGATATGGATGCTAGCGACACTATCATATACGTGAGCCAAAAGGCGTAAACGGTCCCGGTCCATGGTAAGGCGACACCCGTGGGAATACCATGCGTGAGGCCGCAAAGTGATATGAGATGTTACCGGCTAGATCGATGTGACTTGGAATCGGCGTCCTGACATCGCCGCGCCGGCCTATGCATCGCCCGTGTGAGATGAGACACCGATGACTTGTCCTGGCGACATGCCACCGTTGGTGGACTCCGCGTCCCCCCTGCTGAACTCGACCACGTCCTTGTCCTCGTCCTCGGCGTCGCCCTCAAGGTTGTAGTACTCGTAGTAGTGGCTGTGCTAGAGCTCGTGTTGGTACTCCACCGCCGATTCCTCGATAGACAGACTCTTCTCTACCTCGACCTCGGCCACGTGCAACTCCTCCTCCTGGCGCTCCTCGATCTCTGCTGCCTCCTGCATCTCCAGCTCCCGCTCGGCGACCTCATGAGGAAGCAAGTGCTCCATGGCCACCGCCGCCTTTTCAGACGTGGGTTGCATGCTAGAGTACGAGGTGGCCTGGAATATCTTGGCATGTGCATCCTCGATCTTGGCGTGGATGGCCTCGATCCGGGCCAGGGCGACATCAGCAGCAGGGACGGCAGCTCGAGTGCTCTCGGTGTTTGCAGCCGCCATTGCAGCAGCAGATGTAGCCGTCTCGGCTGCTGCAGCTGCCCTGTCGGCTGCCGTAGACGCCATCTCGGCGGAAGCGGCCACGCTCAATGCGGATGCGGCGGCACTCTCGGCGTAGGCGGTCGCGCTCGCAGCGCAGGCGGCGGCGCTCGGGGGGGGGGGGGACGCGGCCAACGTACGGGCCTTCACGAAGCGTTTCAACGGCGTCATCTTTGCAAGAAGGGGGTGCGGGTATGGGGATCGAGATTCGTGGATTCGAGGGTTGCCGGCACTAGAGCAGACGAGCCGACGAAGCTTAAGGAGGGAGACTTAAATAGACCCAGATATTTTCATTGCAAAAGGTTCCTAGAAAACAACTGTGTGTGATGTTGTAGATATTTTTTTATTAGCTGTGAAAGACGAATTTGGAATAAAGTGCCAACGGATGGTGTTTTAAATGAATGAGAAATTTTGCAGTACTAATACAACTGTCATGTCAAATTTTGGAAAATTTCAGGGGTTATTTGACCTTCTAAGACATTTAAGTTATTTTCTAGCCATTTAATGACCGTAATTGAAATTTGAACTACATGTACATGCAACAGCTAACCATAACGGTTCAAAAACTCATACTTCGTGTACTTGTGTGCGATTTTATTCCATGTGCAGTAAATTGGAAGGAATTTTCAAACATATTGGTCTAACGGCTATGACACAATTAAGCATGGAGTGACATGGCATTTTAATTCCAAAAAATCAAAAAACAAATCAGAGACACATGAAACCTTGGTTGATGTAATGTCATGCCACCAAGATGATGTGGTAAAAATATTGGCATGTTTGACCAAAGTTTGGACACACACCCCTCACAAACCGGAGCAACTCACTAGAAGGCTCGTGGTTCCGAGAGGGAACAATGCATGCTTGATGACGAACGGGAGATAGCTTACTCTTACGGCCTTCAATTTTTTTTCTACATCTAACGTGCACTACTACAACTGTAATGTGATTTTTTTAAAACTTCTAGGGGTCATTTGACCTTTTAAAGACATTTAAGTGATTTTCTAGCCATTTAATGACTGTAATTCAATTTTTAATTACGTCTACGTGCAACGCCTAACCAAAACGGTTTGAAAAATCATATTTGTGTACTTGTGTGCGAGTTAATTCCATGTGCAGTAAACTAGAAGGAATTTTCAAACATATTTGTATCACGGCATGGACACATATGCATGAATACGTATGCATGGAGTGGCATGGCATTTTAATTCCAAAAAAGAATCTGAAACACATGAAGCCTTGGTTGATGTAATGTCATGCCGCCAAGATGATGTGGTAAAGAAATTGGCATGTTTGACGAAAGTTTGGACACACCCCTCACAAACCAGAGCAACTCGCTAGAAGGTTCATGGTTCCGAGAGGGAACAATGCATGTTTGATGATGAACGGGAGATAGCTTCCTCTTACGGCCTTCAAATTTTTTCTACGTCTAACATGCACTACTACAACTATAATGTGAAAATTTGGAAAATTCTAGGGCTCATTTGACCTTTTAAGGACATTTAAGTGATTTTCTAACCATTTATTGACCGTAATTCAAATTTGAACTACATCTACATGCAACGCCTAACCAAAACGGCTTAAACAATCATATCTGTGTACTTGTGTCCGACTTAATTCCATGTGCAGTATGCATGTTTGCTGACGGACGGGAGATAGCTTCCTTTTACGGCCTTCAAATTTTTTCCTACATTTAACGTGCACTAATACAACTATCATGTGAAAATTTGGAAATTATCAGGGGTCATTTGACCTTTTAAAGATATTTAAGTGATTTTCTAACCATTTAATGACCGTAATTCAAATTTGAACTACATCTACATGCAACGCCTAACCAAAACGGTTTGAAAAATCATATTTTTGTGTACTTGTGTGCGAGTTAAAAAATCATCAGATGATGTAAATATCTGGTGTTCAAAAAAGAAAATCTAAAGATCTGGCAAGACAACCGCCCCCACACGATTGGCACTCTATCTCATGGCTCGAGGTTTGGTAGGTGATTGGCGGGGATCATTAATCAGACACGGTTCTGTATTGGAAACCGTCAGCTATTATGTTCACACACATGGATTTGCTACGGGAATTGTGTGTAATTCAAACTACAGTACTCGTAAATTCCGGCGACCGACGTGTGTACTGTCCCCGTCGATCTAGATTCCGGCCGCCAATAAATACTATCTTGCTCACGTCGTCCCGCCTGCATTCTCATATACATCCACCCCTCGCTCGCCCTCTCTCTCTCTCAAATCTTTGCCATGGCGCCGCCGGTCTGACCATGCGCCCACGAGGAGTCGCCGCCCCCCGAGGACACTCACTCGATTAGCAGCGACGAGGACCCCTACGCGCCGCCTGACGAGGTTGCACCGGATCCCCCAACTTTGGTTTGGTTTGGGGCCAGTACAATCTTTTTCTGTGGAAGTCGCTGCCGCCGGCTGAGAAAGCCAGGTGAGGGAGTCCTGGATTAGGGGGTGTCCGGATAGACGGACTATGACCTTTGGCCGGACTGTTGGACTATGAAGATACAAGATTGAAGACTTCATCCCGTGTCCGGATGGGACTTTCCTTGGCGTGGAAGGCAAGCTTGGCAATAGGGATATGTAGATCTCCTCCCATTGTAACCGACTCTGTGTAACCCTAGCCCCCTCCGGTGTCTATATAAACCGGAGGGTTTAGTCCATAGGACAACAACAATCATACCATAGGCTAGCTTCTAGGGTTTAGCCTCTCTGATCTGGTGGTAGATCTACTCTTGTACTACCCATATCATCAATATTAATCAAGCAGGAGTAGGGTTTTACCTCCATCGAGAGGGCCCGAACCTGGGTAAAAACATCGTGTCCCTTGTCTCCTGTTACCATCCGCCTAAACGCACAGTTCGGGACCCCCTACCCGAGATCCACCGGTTTTGACAGCGACATTGGTGCTTTCATCGAGAGTTCCTCTGTGTCGTCATCATCATGCTTGATGGCTCCTTCGATCATCGTTAGCGATGCAGTCCAAGGTGAGACTTTTCTCCCCAGACAGATCTTCGTGTTTGGCGGCTTTGCACTGCGGGCCAATTCGCTTGGCCATCTGGAGCAGATTGAAAGCTGCCCCTGGCCATCAGGTCAGGTTTGGAAGCTTAAACTACACGGCCGATATCCGCGGAGACTTGATCTTCGACGGATTCGAGCCCCGGCCGAGTGCGCCGCACTGTCACCACGGGCAAGATTTAGCTAGGCCGTCGGACAGTGTCATGGAGGCCGCACCCGCATCCGCTCCAACCTTTAGCTCGGAGCCAACTGTGCCAACCGAGGGCGGGTGGCTAGACCCCGCCGCAGGGGCTGTAGTCTCAACGGCGATCGAGCCGAACACCAGCCTTATCCTTCGCGAGGCCCGTGACTCCACATTGCCGGACTCTTCTCCGGACTCTGAACCCTCCGCACCCTTGCCAATTGAATCTGACTGGGCGCCAATCATGGAGTTCACCGCCGCGGATATCTTTCAGCACTCGCCTTTTGGCGACATAATGAATTCACTAAAATCTCTCTCTTTGTCAGGAGAGTCCTGGCCGGATTATGACCGGCAGGATTGGGATGCGGACGACGAAGAAATTCGACGCCCACCCACCACCCATTTCATAGCCACTGTCGATGACTTAACCGACGTGCTCGACTTCGACTCCGAAGACATCGACGGTATGGACGACGATGTAGGAGACGAACAAGAACCAGCGCCTATAGGGCACTGGACAGCCATCTCATCCCACGTGTATACATGGTGGATACACCCCAAGGAAGCAACGACGAGGAACGGGAGGATGCAACGAAGGATCGTTCCTTCGAAAAACAGTCAAAGCAGCGGCGTAAGCGCCGCTCCAAACCCCGCCTCGATAGGGAGAGCAGTCATACAGACCCAGCCATAGAGCAGGGCGAGCCGGCAGACGACGAACATGGCATCAAGCAACCGTCCAAACAAGGCAACTTAGATAACCAAACCGAACAACCCATCCCCGGCAAAGATAACAGTCCGGATGACCTTACGCCGGACAAGTTCCTGGAGCAGAAGAACCTCCACAACAGGCTCGTCGCCACTGCGCATAGCCTGAAAAAGCAGAAGCGGAAGCTCAAGACTGCGGAAGATGCACTCAGAATCAGATGGAGCTAAGTACTCAACACCGCAGACAAATATGGAGGCAGTCGCCACACAAAGAGCTACCCGAAGTGAAAGCTACTGCCCGAATTTGATGAGGAGGCCTTAGAGCACCCGCAATCAAAAAACAAAGCAACCATCCGGTCGGATAGACGACCTCATGGCCAACACAGAGCGGTAAACAATGCCGCACACAAGCCAACACGTGATTCACGCGAGGATTCGCATCAAAAAGATGGCCCAGCCAGATCTATCTACGGGCCAAGAAAGCAAGCTCTAGCAAGCAATGCAACACAACATATATCCGAACACCACGGCACACCCAAATACAGGGGTGCTGCACACCCCCTATGTTTCACCAATGAGGTGCTGGACCATGAATTCCCAGCGGGATTCAAACCCGTAAACATAGAGGCATATGACGGAACCACAGACCCGGGGTTCTGGATTGAGGATTATACCCTCCATATCCACATGGCTCGAGGAGATGACCTCCACGCCATCAAATACTTATCCCTCAAGCTCAAAGGGCCAGCCCGACATTGGCTTAAAGGCCTCCCAGAGAACACCGTTGGAAGTTGGGAAGAGCTCGAGGACGCTTTTCCGGCAAATTTTCAAGGAACCTATGTCCGACTACCGGATGCTGATGATTTAAGTCACATAACTCAACAACCCGGAGAGTCAGCCCGGAAGCTCTGGAACATATTTCTTACTAAAAAGAACCAAATAGTCGGCTGTCCAGACGCCGAAGCCTTAGCAGCTTTCAAACATAGTGTTCGAGACGAATGGCTTGCGAGACACCTCGGTCAAGAAAAACCTAGAACAATGGCCGCATTAACAAGCCTCATGACCCGCTTTTGCGCGGGTGAGGATAGCTGGCTGGCAAGATGCAGCACCAGCGACCCAAGTACATCCGAAGTAAGGGATGGGAACGGGAAGCCACAATGCAGCAAAGACCAGCGCCGGAATAAGGGAAACAGCCCGAAGAGCATGACAGTTAACGCCGGATTCAAAACCTCCCGGCAGGGTCAGCAAAAGCTGCCCCTCAAAGATAACAGGGACGAACTGTCTAATCTAAACAAAATCCTGGACAAGATATGTCAAATCCACAGCACCCCTGGTAAGCCTGCAAATCATACCCACAGAGAATGTTGGGTCTTCAAGCAATCCAGCAAACTCAACGCCGAACACAAGGGGCTAGATACACCAAGTGAAGACGACGATGAACCACATAAAAAATCAGTGGGGAACAAAAGAAATTCCCACAAGAAGTCACAACAGTGAACATACTACACGTGACAAAAGGGGAAAACGAGGTGGCGCCCACAGAGATACGCGCCATGCGGCCTATCACAAAGGAGTTTCGCCACTGGTTGTCAAAACCAATCACCTTCGACCATCGGGATTACTCCGAAAGTATCCGGCACGCAGGCTACGCTGCCTTGGTATTAGACCCGATAATCAACAGATACCACTTCACGTGAGTCCTGATGGACGGCGACAACAGTTTAAACCTGATATATCAGGACACAGTCCGCAAAATGGGGATAGACCCAACAAAAATCAGCCATAGCAATACCTCCTTTAAAGGAGTTACGCCAGGCCCAGGGGCTCGTTGCACGGGCTCCCTCCTACTAGAAGTTACGTTCGGTCCACCCGATAACTTCCGTAACCAAAAGCTGACCTTCCATATCGCTCCATTTAACAGTGGTTGTCAAGCACTATTGGGACGCGAAGCTTTCGCTCGCTTTAACGCAATACCGCACTATGCGTCTCTCACGCTTAAGATGCCTGGTCCACAAGGCATCATTTCAGTAAACGGAAACATTGAGCGCTCCTTGCGCGCGGAAGACTGTGCGACTGCCTTGACAGCCGCACACTAAACTACCCCACCAACCAGAGCGCATAACGGGTTGTTAAGACCACAGACACGGTTTGACGAGTCCGGCAAAACTAATTACTAATGGTTTGATGGTTACACATCCCTATACAAGGGGCTGCGCACACGTAAACAAGCAGCAACAAAACTCAATCCCTCCCACCTCGAATTATACTTCGTTTATGTATTATAACATGCATTTTGCACGATTACTTTTTCAACTAAGTTCCTCTCTTTTACAGATGAACATCGTGCTACACCCGTCCGGGACACGGCACAACGGAGACACAGGCGCAGACGTGCAGTAGGGACCCATTCCAAGGATTCTCTTTAGATTAAGACCCTGCGTAAACCTTTTTTACTGTCTCTTGTTGATACATACCCCCCGGATTCTCCATACAACTGAGAAGGGGGGGCTGACGTCTTGGCATGTGGCCACGTCAGAATATTGCATGTACCCGGACACTATGGGCTTATTCCAAAGGGCACTGATCAGCCCGTTTACAATCATAAAGACTGAGTACCTTAGGGAGTGTTCGGCGTCGCGAGTTTGGCCTTATATGCATCAGCTCCGAATCATGTCTTTGGTCAAATGTTGGGTTTGCCCAGCTCCTGTGTTTTGCTGCCTTACGTTCCGCTCTATCGTCTAAGGCGGCACCAGGAGAACTACTGCGATTGTGCCCTGGTTTAGCCAGGCGAGCACCTCAGTAGAGAAAGCCGAAAACTGACTGTCGTGATGTAGCGCGAGACTGGTCAACCACTCGATGACCTATCGGAATCTTCGGGATTCCTCCGTATTGACGAAGGGCCGTTTCCCGGCCAAGCACACACGCGCCTCGAATCCGGGCGAGCGCGGCATCACAAGGGGCTATATAGTAGCCCCACTGTGAAGCTCCTATGGCTAAGTGAAAGTGATAAAGCATTATAGTCTGGTTGCCTAGTTCGCTGCGCTACCACCTCCTTAATGGACCAAGACGTTGGATCAAGTGTGATGATGCGCCTTCCGCGAACACCCCCGCATTATATGCGTGGGGGCTGAAGCCGACGACTGCCATCTTTCAGGTTATATATACATATAGGTAAACGGCCGCACAGGAGGTATTATAATTCTTGCAGGCACAAGTATAAAAAGCTTCTACATTTCAGCAAAATATTGTTCTCAATACGAATACACGTTATTTGAACATAATATCCTTCGAGCACTGCGTCTCTATTAAACGAGCGCCCTCTAGTACTTCTTGAAAGTAGTGCTTGGCAGGTACTCGGCTTTCGCCCGAATCTTGGGTTGCAACGGCGGCGACCTCCATCTCCGCCCAGTATGTCTTGACACGGGCAAGGGCCATCCGCGCACCCTCCACGCATGCCGACCTCTTCATCGCGTTGATATACGGCACTACACCAAGGAACTGCTGCACCAAGCTAAAATAACTGTTCGGCTTTGGCCTTTCCCGCCACATATGATCCACGACATACCTCATGGCAAGACCGGATAACCTATTGAGCTCGGCCCATTCGGCCAAACGATCGGTCAAGGGAAGCAGACGCTCTAGTTTATGGAACTGTGACCAGAATAGCTTTTCGACTTCGCGATCCTTCTGATCTCGGAAGTGTTCGGTCGCATCAGCGGCACTCGCCGCTAAATCCATATACGCGTCCGCCGAACTCCACATCCGGTCCAATGGAGCATATTTAGGATCTCCGAACTTCACCCGCAGCATAAAGGGCTTCCCAGCCGCGATATCTCCAGCCTGACGCAGCTCCTCCTTCATCGCTCTCATCGCAGAGCGAGCATCCTTGGCGGCTGTACTGGCCTTTTCCAGGTCTGTCTGCTCCGCTCGGTCTTCCTTTTCAAGAAGCTTACAGCGGTCCGCAGCGTTCTTCAACTTCACAACCATATCGGCCAGTTTCTCCTTGCTTCGGCAGTGAGCAGCCTGTTCGGCCTTTAGCTCCTCAACCGCCTTTAAGGCAGCCGCGTCGCTTTTCCTGGCTTGTTCTTTAGCTCGGGCAAGCTCTGCCCGAAGCTTCTCCATAGCGACAACCCCATCTGCGTTAAGCACACACGTTATAAGATGCTGGCGTCAAGCCCCTCTTACGAGGCGTCGCCGGAGAAATCACATACCTTGTGATTCATCAAGCCACTTGTTGACAAGCGCGATGTCGGCATCAACCAAGTCAAGTTGTCGCTTTAGTTCGGCAAATTCATCAGTCCGGGTGGCCACCGGACACTTCGCCACCTGTATATCAAGGCGGAAAAACTAAAAAAACGGGACTATGATCCTCTGCGTGCCGTCGCCTGCGACGACACCCAGAGTCTCAGGGGCTATTATCTACACAGGGCACATCACAGAGTATGAGGTACTGTTAAAAAGGTGCATCATTCCACGTAGCTCAAAGCCCGTCAATAGACTAATGGCAGCTTCATGCAACCCGCTTCCACGGACGAAATCCTCTCAATTACCGCACCCATCAAAGCACGGTGCTCTTCTGAGATAGATGCTCGCCCTAACAGATCCTTCAGTGCGTCCGACCATGCACCAAGCGGTGCCGGACTTATTCGATTGCCTCTCCCAGAGGCCGGACACAGAGAGCTTCGGGCGGCCATACTGCTACCTTCCGGCCTTACCGGATCAGGAGAAACCCTCCGCGACGACACCTCGGGGTCGCCCGCCTCATAAGGCGGTATGGTAGGGGGAGGCGTTCCGGTCTCCATCATCTCTGGAAGAAGGTCCCCCGAAGACGAGCTCTGCTGAGAAGGGCTAAGATCCAACCTACAAGGTAAATTTTTTGGTTAGTCTCCTCAGAAGCGAAGCAAGGATTTCTCTCATTATTAAACACCCTTTCTACTTACGACTCGGTTGAGGGCTGATCCCCTTGAGGGCACAGTACGGCCGGGGTAACCCCCGGCACAGGACCCTCTGGCGAAGACTTCTTCCCCCGCTGTGAGATTATTGTCTCTGGGTCTTCAGAGGCGGTCCTCTTCTTCCCCTGAGGAGGGGAATTTTTTATTTCTTCCTTCCGGACAACCTCCTCTGCGGAGGCAGCAGCTTCCTTGTTCCTCCCTTCGTTTCCTTCCGAAGGTGCGATCTCCAGCATCCTGGTTAACATGGGATTTGGCAAGGTCTCAGGAAGGGGGGCTGGACACCTGATCAGCTTCGCCTGTGCTATCCACTCCTGGTACAAGAATGGTTCCTTTTTAAAGGAAATATTGTGATAAATAGATAGCGTGTCCGGGCACAGGGCTACTTACTTGAGTATACGGACGATTGCAGCTCAGGCCTGCGTCCTCAGTCAAATCCGTACACACTGCTTGTGGTCCGAAGAACAACTTGTACATCTCCTCGGGCGTCATGCCAAGAAAATGTCGGAGAGCTCGCGGTCCCTCCGGATTGAACTCCCACAGGCGGAGGGGGCGATGTTTGCAGGGCAGGACTCGGTGAATCAACATGACCTGCGTCACCACGGCCAGACCGACACCTCTCTCCAGAAGGTCTCGGATGCGGCTCTGCAATAGGGGCACATCCTTTGCCGTCCCCCAGTCCAGCCCCTTATTTACCCATGACGTTAGTCGGGGCGGGGGACCCGAGCGAAAAGCAAGTGGCGCCACCCACTTGGTACCCCTGGGAGCAGTGATATAAAACCACTCTTGTTGCCATAAGCTGGACTCCTCTTGAAGAAGGCCCTCGGGACACGGAGCGTTAGCCACCTTGCTTATTACCGCACTTCCGCACTCTGCGTGCTTTCCCTCAAGCATCTTCGGCTCCACTTTGAAGGTCTTAAGCCATAGTCCGAAGTGAGGAGTAATGCGGAGGAAAGCTTCGCGCACGATGATGAACGATGAAATGTGGAGGATAGACTCTGGAGCTAAGTCGTGGAATTCCAGCCCATAATAGAACATGAGCCCCCTCATGAAGGGATCCGTTGTGAAGCCTAGCCCTCAGAGGAAGTGAGACACGAACACAACGCTCTCACCAGGCTTGGGAGTGGGAATAACCTGCCCTTGAGCAGGCAGCCTATGCGGGATTTCGCCGGTCAAGTACCTGGCCTCCCTCAGCTTTAGTACGTCTTCCTCTGTGACGGAGGAAGGCATCCATCGGCCTTGAAGGTCGGAGCCGGACATCGTCGAAGGTCCGAAGCGCCTAAAAGTGGATCCTTGGGTGCTGGAACTCGAGGTGGAAGGCGGATTTGATTGAGATCGAAAGAAAGGAGTAAAGCCTTGGTCTCTTTATAAGAGGTTGAATACCAAGAGCCCTCCCTGTGACTGTTTGGGACTTACCTTTGGTCGAGGGGATATACCAACGGACACGACTGGGTTACCCATGTCCGTAATGGTGAGGATCCCGTAAATAAAAGGGACACGATCTCTGCTTCGACAAGACGTGCGAAGGAAACCACCTCGCAAAACGCGCTGAGGTGGGATAGTAAAAAACGATTCGAATAAGGGCTTGGCTGTGGCGTGATGTCACGCTGCAGAATACGTCAGCAGATTAGATTTGTGAAAATACTATTCTCTCTACGGTGGTATGTGGAACTTGTTTTGCAGAGCCGGACACGATCCTCGTGTTCAAAATCTTTTATGAAGTATTCGGAGGAGGAACCCGCCTTGCAATGCCGAAGACAATCTGCGCGCTGGACTCATCGTCATTAGCTTGGTTCAGGGGCTACTGAGGGAGTCCTGGATTAGGGGGTGTCCGGATAGCCGGACTATGACCTTTGGCCGGACTGTTGGACTATGAAGATACAAGATTGAAGACTTTGTCCCGTGTCCGGATGGGACTTTCCTTGGCGTGGAAGGCAAGCTTGGCAATACGGATATGTAGATCTCCTCCCATTGTAACCGACTCTGTGTAACCCTAGCCCCCTCCGGTGTCTATATAAACCGGAGGGTTTAGTCCATAGGACAACAACAATCATACCATAGGCTAGATTCTAGGGTTTAGCCTCTCTGATCTTGTGGTAGATCTACTCTTGTACTACCCATATCATCAATATTAATCAAGCAGGAGTAGGGTTTTACCTCCATCGAGAGGGCCTGAACCTGGGTAAAAACATCGTGTCCCTTGTGTCCTGTTACCATCCGCCTAGACGCACAGTTCGGGACCCCCTACCCGAGATCCGCCAGTTTTGACACCGACACCAAGCAAGTGGCGTTCAAGAAGGGGATGGTGGAGGAGGGAGCCTGGTACCAGGCGGCCTGTGTAGCCCGTGATGCCGCCTGGAAAAAGGAGGCGGAGGAGCTTTGGGGGCGGGCGTCTCGTCGTGCCGAGGAGGTGTATGAAGACGGGTACTTCGCGAGGAAGGTCATAGGCGCTGGGCGCCTCGTCGCTGCATGGAGGTGGGCCGATAAGCTCTAGCGTGCCACCGACGAGGAGCTCTGGTGGGCGCCCAACAAAATGGCAAGATCGGCCGCGCGCGTCCGCCAGCAAGAGGCAGATCGGTACGTCAAGCGCTGCAAGGCGGAGGAGTCGGAGTACCGCCTCCGCACTGGGAAGACGCCGCGCACCAGGGAGCTGCTGGTGAGGGTCTGCCGATATGCTGGCCCCAGGAGGGATTATTAGTTTTAGTATTGTTCATTTTCAATTTTTTGCATTGTACCTAGTAGTTAAGTATCATCACGTATATGTGATGATATTATATATATATTCTGTGATGATCTAATGAACAATTAATATATATATTATGAATTCCATTTTCTATTTGTTTTTGTATACTAATTTGAATCTAGCTGTTATCATCCGCATATACAGAATGGAAAGCGTATATACACACACGTTGAAACAGAACATATAAGAATGGAAAACAGAGTACACACATTGAAACAGAGCAATACACAGAACAATACTATGATTGCTGTGAATACATAGCTATCCACGTCGAAACGACTTTTCAAAATAAAACACGTCCATGAGACCATGACCAGCAGCCCTTGCCTAGGGTAGCCCTTGGCTCTGCCTGAACTCGTGCAGGCGTTCGTCCAAGCGGTCGACACGCTCGCGGTACATCTGGAGCGCGATCTCGAGCTCCAAGTTGGACCGACTTCTTTCGTCTATATATATCCATATACCCTAGAAACATCGGGGAGCACAATAGATCGGGAGTTCCGCCACCGCAAGCCTCTGTAGCCACCAAAAACCAATCGGGACCCTGTTCCGGCACCCTGCCGGAGGGGGGATCCCTCACCGGTGGCCATCTTCATCATCTCGATGCTCTCCATGACGAGGAGGGAGTAGTTCACCCTCGGGGCTGAGGGTATGTACCAGTAGCTATGTCTTTGATCTCTCTCTTTCTCTCTCATGTTCTTGAGGTGGTACGATCTTGATGTATCACGAGCTTTGCTATTATAGTGGGATCTTATGATGTTTCTCCCCCTCTACTCTCATGTAATGGATTGATTTTTCCCTTTGAAGTTATCTTATCGGACTGAGTCTTTAAGGATTTGAGAACACTTTATGTATGTCTTGCGTGGGATACTCGTGGTGACAATGGGGTATTCTATTGATTCACTTGATGTATGTTTTGGTGATCAACTTGCGGGTTCCGTGACCTTGGGAATCTATGCATAGGGGTTGGCACACGTTTTCGTCTTGACTCTCCGGTAGAAACTTTGGGGCACTCTTTGAAGTACTTTGTATTGGTTGAATAGATGAATCTGAGATTGTGTGACGCATATCGTATAATCATACCCACGGATACTTGAGGCGACATTGAAGTATCTAGGTGACATTAGGGTTTTGGTTGATTTGTGTCTTAAGGTGTTATTCTAGTACGAACTCTTGAATAGATCGATCCAAAAGAATAACTTTGAGGTGGTTTCGTACCCTACAATAATCTCTTCGTTTGTTCTCCGCTATTAGTGACTTTGGAGTGACTCTTTGTTGCATGTTGAGGGATAGTTGTATGATCCAATTATGTTATTATTGTTGAGAGAACTTGCACTAGTGAAAGTATGAACCCTAGGCCTTGTTTCCTAGCATTGCAATACCGTTTACGCTCACTTTTACCACTTGCTACCTTGCTGTTTTTATATTTTCAGATTACAAAAACCTATATCTACCATCCATATTGCACTTGTATCACCGTCTCTTCGCCGAACTAGTGCACCTATACAATTTACCATTGTATTGGGTGTGTTGGGGACACACGAGACTCTTTGTTATTTGGTTGGAGGGTTGTTTGAGAGAGAACATCTTCATCCTACACCTCCCTCGGATTGATAAACCTTAGGTCATCCACTTGAGGGAAATTTGCTACTGTCCTACAAACCTCTGCACTTGGAGGCCCAACAACGTCTACAAGAAGAAGGTTGTGTAGTAGACATCAACAGGAGGCAAGCGCCGATGGATCGGCTCTTGCTGTGCGGCGCATCGCGCCTCTCGCTCTACGGTGCTCCAATGGTCTCGTCGTCCGGTGAGCCGCAGCCTATCAGCGCGGACACGCCTAGCTTGCTCTACGGCGCGCCATCGATCATGTTGTGCGACGAGCTGCAGCCTATCAACGCTGACATGCCTATCTTGATCCGCGGCTCTCAAGCGCCATGCGCCAAAGGTCTGCTCAACCCTGGCGATGACGCGCATCACGGTGTCGTCCATCATGTTGCCGGGGAGCGCCTCAGCCTCGACGAGTCGTGGCGCCTGCTCGTTTTCCTCGTCGACGAGGTTGAAGGCAGAGGCGGCGCTTTGGTAGGTTGGCATGCTTGGAAAAGGTGGATGTGATACGGGCTGCGCTTGTCGCCTCCATGCGTCGCGCGCCCCCTATGCGCAGTATAGCAGGGTGGCGGGAAACAAGTGAGGAAATGGCGGGAAGCGGTGGTGTGTTCATAAAACGCCATTAATTAATGGAAACTTAGCAACGAGCTAGCACAAGAAGTAGATGATGATCAGATGAACACGGACCACACTAGGGAACTCGTGGGTGATGAATTCATCAATCCCAAACGGTTGAATACTAGCAAGCATTTGCCCACAACACACACGGCCTATTCCATCACAAATAGGTTAGATGGATCAACTGTATGCGACATATTGCACATTATCAAAAAGTAATGCGGTAGACCTTCTTTAACTTGTGTTAAAAAAATAAAAAACAAGGACCTCGAGGTTAAATTAGCTGAGGGAATGGGGCATTTCGGTCATTTGACCGAAATGACCCATCCCATCAGCTAATTTAACATCGACACAACTTCCCATCCAGTCACCCATCCAATGGCTGCTCCAGCCTGAGCACACTTAACTTGATAGTTTTCTTACATGAGCTACTGGTGGAACAACTAGTCCTTGCTGATAGGAATGCCTCTTCACATCCTTATGGCGTATCCGGATGACCGCCCGTCCCACAATGGCCAATAGATGTTGTGTAGACAGAGCATATCAGATACGTCTTATTTGAAGCAATCGTTTGCGTTATTATCGGTCTTCGCACACATTTCTGATTACAGACCTGTTTGCCGCGTATCACATACATCTTGTTATTGAACCATTTTTGTTCTCTTGCCTAATCACAAATAGTTCATCCGAGTGAACTATATGTTGTACATCGCACACACCTTGATCGGGATGACCATTTCTTTTGTGTTGCCTAATCACAAACAGTTCATCCCAGTGAATTGTATGCTATACATCGCACACACCTTCATCTGGCTGCCCGTTTCTTTTATTCCTCCTCATCGCAAACAGTTAATTGAGTTGAACCGTATGCCCTGCATTGCACACGCAACTAAAATCTGAACCGTGTTTGATGCATCCTCCATCGCAAATGTTTTGCACCTTTTTTGACGGTTATTTTACACCACCGTTTGCGATTATGGCATCGCACGCAGTTTCGTCGAAGGGTCTCTGATAGTAGTGCCGTGTTAGCAGCATCCTATACTAGTGTACGAACTATGAGGAAGCGATGATGAGCCCAGATTCCATGAAATGGCTTGAGGCCATGAAATCTGAGATGGGATCCATGTATGAAAACAAAGTATGGACTTTGGTTGGCTTTCCTGATGATCGGCAAGCCATAGAGAATAAATGGATTTTCAAGAAGAAGACTGACGCTCATGGTAACGTTACTGTCTACAAAGATCGACTTGTTGTGAAAGGTTTTCGACAAGTTCAAGGAGTTGACTACGATGAGACCTTCTCACCCATAGCAATACTTAAGTCTGTCCGAATCATGCTAGCAACTGCTGCATTTTATGATTATGAAATTTGGCAAATGGACGTCAAAACTGCATTCCTTAATGGATTTCTTAAAGAAGAATTGTATATGAGGCAACCAGAAGGTTTTGTCGATCCTAAAGGTGCTAACAAAGTGTGCAAGCTCTAGCGATCCATTTATGGACTAGTGCAAGCATCTCGGAGTTGGAATATACGCTTTGATAGTGTGATCAAAGCATATGGTTTTATACAGATTTTGGAGAAGCCTGTATTTACAAGAAAGTGAGTGGGAGCTCTGTAGCATTTCTAATATTATATGTGGATGACATATTGTTGATTAGAAATGATATAGAATTTCTGGATAGCATAAAAGGATACTTGAATAAGAATTTTTCAATGAAAGACCTTGGTGAAGCTGCTTATATATTGGGCATCAAGATCTATAGAGATAGACCAAGACGCTTAATTGGACTTTCACAAAGCACATACCTTGATAAAGTTTTGAAAAAATTCAAAATGGACCAGTCAAAGAAAGGGTTCTTGCCCGTGTTACAAGGTGTGAAGTTGAGTGAGACTCAATGCCGGACCACTACAGAAGATAGAGAGAAAATGAAAGTCATTCCCTATGCCTCAACCATAGGTTCTATCATGTATGCAATGCTGTGTACCAGAACTGATGTGTGCCTTGCTATAAGTTTAGCGGGGAGGTACCAAAGTAATCCAGGAGTGGATCACTGGACAGCGGTCAAGAACATCCTGAAATATGGTGATGCATACGCACACGCACACGCAAGATCATGGTGATGCATAGCAACGAGAGGGGAGAGTGTTGTCTACGTACCCTCGTAGACCGAAGCGGAAGCGTTGACACAACGTAGAGGAAGTAGTCGTACGTTCTCCTCGCGATCCAACCGATCACAGCACCATTACTCCGACACCTCCGAGTTCTTGGCACACGTTCAGCTCGATGACGATCCTCGGGCTCCGATCCAGCAAAGCGTCGAGGAAGAGTTCCGTCAGCACGACGGCGTGGTGACGATCTTGATGTGTTACCGGCGCAGGGCTTCGCCTAAGCACTGCAACGATATGATCGAGGTGGAATTTGGTGGAAGGGGGCACCGCACACGGCTAAGGAAAGATCTCAATGATCAATTGTGTGTCTCTGGGGTGCCCCCTGCCCCCGTATATAAAGGAGCCAAGGGGGAGGGGCTGGCCGGCCAAGCCTGGCGCGCCAGAGAGTCCTACTCCCTCTGGGAGTAGGATTCCCCCCCAATCCTAGTTGGACTAGGATTCTCCAAGGGGGAGAGAGAGAGGGGGCGCCCACCTCTCCTAGTCCTAATAGGACTAGGGGAAGGGGGGAGGCGCGCAGCCCATGAGGGCAGCCCTCTCACCTCTCCTCCAAGGCCCATGTTGGCCCATTATGCCCCCGGGGGGTTCCGGTAACCCTCCCGGTATTCCGGTAAAATCCTGATTTCACCTGGAATGCATCCAATGTCCAAACATAGGCTTCCAATATATCATTCTTTACGTCTCGACCATTTCGAGACTCCTCGTCATGTCCGTGATCACATCCGGGACTCCGAACTCCTTCGGTACATCAAAATGCATAAACTCATAATAACTGTCATCGTAACGTTAAGCGTGCGGACCCTACGGTTCGAGAACAATGTAGACATGACCGAGACACGTCTCCGGTCAATAACCAATAGCGGGACCTGGATGCCCATATTGGCTCCTACATATTCTACGAAGATCTTTATCGGTCAGACCGCATAACAACATACGTTGTTCCCTTTGTCATCGGTATGTTACTTGCCCGAGATTCGATCGTCGGTATCCAATACCTAGTTCAATATCGTTACCGGCAAGTCTCTTTACTCGTTCCGTAATACATCATCTCGCAACTAACTCATTGGTTGCAATGCTTGCAAGGCTTTATGTGATGTGTATTACCGAGAAGGCCCTGAGATACCTCTCCGACAATCGGAGTGACAAATCCTAATCTCGAAATACGCCAACCCAATATGTACCTTCGGAGACACCTGTAGAGCACCTTTATAATCACCCAGTTACGTTGTGACGTTTGGTAGCACACAAAGTGTTCCTACGGTAAACGGGAGTTGCATAATCTCATAGTTTAAAGGAACATGTATAAGTCATGGATAAAAGCAATAGCAACATACTAAACGATCGGGTGCTATGCTAATTGAATGGGTCATGTCAATCAGATCATTCAACTAATGATGTGATCTCGTTAATCAAATAACAACTCTTTGTTCATGGCTAGGAAACATAACCATCTTTGATTAATGAGCTAGTCAAGTAGAGGCATACTAGTGACACTCTGTTTGTCTATGTATTCACACATGTATTATGTTTCCAGTTAATACAATTCGAGCATGAATAATAAACATTTATCATGATATAAGGAAATAAATAATAACTTTATTATTGCCTCTAGGGCATATTTCCTTCAGTCTCCCACTTGCACTAGAGTCAATAATCTAGATTACAAAGTAATGATTCTAACACCCATGGAGTCTTGGTGCTGATCATGTTTTGCTCGTGGAAGAGGCTTAGTCAACGGGTCTGGAACATTCAGATCCGTATGTATCTTGCATATCTCTATGTCTCCCACCTGGACCAAATCCCGGATGGAGTTGAAGCATCTTTTGATGTGTTTGGTTCTTTTGTGAAATCTGGATTCCTTTGCCAAGGCAATTGCACCAGTATTGTCACAAAAGATTTTCATTGGACCCGATACGCTAGGTACAACACCTAGATCGGATATGAACTCTTTCATCCAGACTCCTTCATTAGCTGCTTCCGAAGCGGCTATGTACTCAGCTTCACATGTAGATCCCGCCACGACGCTTTGTTTAGAACTGCACCAACTGACAGCTCCACCGTTTAATGTAAATACGTATCCGGTTTGCGATTTAGAATCGTCCGGATCAGTGTCAAAGCTTGCATCGACGTAACCGTTTACGACGAGCTCTTTGTCACCTCCATAAATGAGAAACATATCCTTAGTCCTTCTCAAGTACTTAAGGATGTTCTTGACCGCTGTCCAGTGATCCACTCCTGGATTACTTTGGTACCTGCCTGCTAAACTTACAGCAAGGCACACATCAGGTTTGGTACACAGCATTGCATACATGATAGAGCCTATGGCTGAAGCATAGGGAACATTTTTCATTTTCTCTCTATCTTCTGCGGTGGTCGGGCATTGAGTCTTACTCAACTTCACACCTTGTGCCACAGGCAAGAACCCTTTCTTTGCCTGATCCATTTTGAACTTTTTCAAAACTTTGTCAAGGTATGTGCTTTGTGAAAGTCCTATTAAGCATCTTGATCTATCTCTATAGATCTTAATGCCCAATATGTAAGCAGCTTCACCGAGGTCTTTCATTGAAAAACTCTTATTCAAGTATCCTTTTATGCTATCCAGAAATTCTATATTATTTCCGATCAGCAATATGTCATCCACATATAATATCAGAAATGCTACAGAGCTCCCACTCACTTTCTTGTAAATACAGGCTTCTCCAAAAGTCTGTATAAAACCAAATGCTTTGATCACACTATCAAAGCGTTTATTCCAACTCCGAGAGGCTTGCACCAGTCCATAAATGGATCGCTGGAGCTTGCACACTTTGTTAGCTCCCTTTGGATCGACAAAACCTTCTGGTTGCATCATATACAACTCTTCTTCCAGAAATCCATTCAGGAATGCAATTTTGACATCCATTTGCCAAATTTCATAATCATAAAATGCGGCAACTGCTAACATGATTCGGACAGACTTAAGCATCGCTACGGGTGAGAAAGTCTCATCGTAGTCAATCCCTTGAACTTGTCGAAAACCTTTTGCAACAAGTCGAGCTTTATAGACAGTAACATTACCATCAACGTCAGTATTCTTCTTAAAAATCCATTTATTCTCAATTGCTTGCCGATCATCGGGCAAGTCAACCAAAGTCCATACTTTGTTCTCATACATGGATCCCATCTCAGATTTCATGGCCTCAAGCCACTTTGCGGAATCTGGGCTCACCATCGCTTCTTCATAGCTCGTAGGTTCATCATGGTCTAGTAACATGACTTCCAAAATAGGATTACCGTACCACTCTGGTGTGGATCTTACTCTGGTTGATCTACGAAGTTCAGTAGAAACTTGATCTGAAGTTTCATGATCATTATCATTAGCTTCCTCTCTATTTGATGTAGGTGTCACAGAAACAGATTTCTGTGATGTACTACTTCTCAATAAGGGAGTAGATACTGTTATCTCATCAAGTTCTACTTTCCTCCCACTCACTTCTTTCGAGAGAAACTCCTTCTCTAGAAAGGTTCCGATTTTAGCAACAAAGATTTTGCCTTCGGATCTGTGATAGAAGGTATACCCAATAGTCTCCTTTGGGTATCCTATGAAGACACATTTTTCCGATTTGGGTTCGAGCTTATCAGGTTGAAGCTTTTTCACATAAGCATCGCAGCCCCAAACTTTAAGAAACGACAACTTTGGTTTCTTGCCAAACCACAGTTCATAAGGCGTCGTCTCAACGGATTTTGATGGTGTCCTATTTAACGTGAATGCGGCCGTCTCTAAAGCATAACCCCAAAAAGATAGCGGTAAATCGGTAAGAGACATCATAGATCGTACCATATCCAGTAAAGTACGATTACGACGTTCGGACACACCATTACGTTGTGGTGTTCCGGGTGGCGTGAGTTGCGAAACTATTCCGCATTGTTTCAAATGTAGACCAAACTCGTAACTCAAATATTCTCCTCCACGATCAGATCGTAGAAACTTTATTTTCTTGTTACGATGATTTTCCACTTCACTCTGAAATTCTTTGAACTTTTCAAATGTTTCAGACTTGTGTTTCATTAAGTAGATATACCCATATCTGCTTAAATCATCAGTGAAGGTGAGAAAATAACGATATCCGCCACGAGCCTCAACATTCATTGGACCACATACATCATTATGTATGATTTCCAATAAATCTGTTGCTCTCTCCACAGTACTGGAGAATGGTGGTTTAGTCATCTTGCCCATAAGGCACGGTTCGCAAGTGCCAAGTGATTCATAATCAAGTGACTCCAAAAGTCCATCAGTATGGAGTTTCTTCATGCGTTTTACACCGATATGACCTAAACGACAGTGCCACAAATAAGTTGCACTATCATTATCAACTCTGCATCTTTTGGCTTCAACATTATGAATATGTGTATCACTACTATCGAGATTAAGTAAGAACAAACCATTCTTTAATGGTGCATGACCATAAAAGATATTACTCATATAAATAGAACAACCATTATTCTCTGATTTAAATGAATAACCGTCTCGCATCAAACAAGATCCAGATATAATGTTCATGCTCAACGCTGGTACTAAATAACAATTATTTAGATCTAATATTAATCCCGAAGGTAGATGTAGAGGTAGCGTGCCGACCGCGATCACATCGACTTTGGAACCATTTCCCACGCGCATCGTCACCTCGTCCTTAGCCAATCTTCGCTTAATCCGTAGCCCCTGTTTTGAGTTGCAAATATTAGCAACAGAACCAGTATCAAATACCCAGGTGCTACTGCGAGAATTAGTAAGGTACACATCAATAACATGTATATCATATATACCTTTGTTAACCTTGCCATCCTTCTTATCCGCCAAATACTTGGGGCAGTTCCGCTTCCAGTGACCAGTCTGCTTGCAATAGAAGCACTCAGTTTCAGGCTTAGGTCCAAACTTGGGCTTCTTCTCTTGATTAGCAACTTGCTTGCTGTTCTTTTTGAAGTTCCCCTTTTTCTTCCCTTTGCCCTTTTTCTTGAAACTAGTGGTTTTGTTAACCATTAACACTTGATGCTCCTTTTTGATTTCTACCTCCGCGGCTTTCAGCATCGCGAAGAGCTCGGGCATAGTTTTGGTCATCCCTTGCATATTATAGTTCATCACGAAGCTCTTGTAGCTTGGTGGCAGTGATTGAAGAATTCTGTCAATGACGCAATCATCCGGAAGATTAACTCCCAGTTGAATCAAGTGATTGTTATACCCAGACATTCTGAGTATATGCTCACTGACAGAACCGTTCTCCTCCATTTTACAGCTATAGAACTTATTGGAGACTTCATATCTCTCAATCCGGGCATTTGCTTGAAATATTAACTTCAACTCCTGGAACATCTCATATGCTCCATGGTGTTCAAAACGTCGTTGAAGTCCCGGTTCTAAGCCGTAAAGCATGGCACACTGAACTATAGAGTAGTCATCAGCTTTGCTTTGCCAGACGTTCACAACATCTGGCGTAGCTCTTGCACCAGGCCTGGCACCCAGCGGTGCTTCCAGGACGTAATTCTTCTGTGCAGCAATCAGGATAATCCTCAAGTTACGGACCCAGTCCGTGTAATTGCTACCATCATCTTTCATCTTTGCTTTCTCAAGGAACGCATTAAAATTCAACGGAACAACAGCACGAGCCATCTATCTACACAACATAGACAAGCAAGATACTATCAGGTACTAAGTTCATGATAAATTTAAGTTCAATTAATCATATTACTTAAGAACTCCCACTTAGATAGACATCCCTCTAATCCTCTAAGTGATCACGTGATCCAAATCAACTAAACCATGTCCGATCATCACGTGAGATGGAGTAGTTTCAATGGTGAACATCACTATGTTGATCATATCTACTATATGATTAACGCTCGACCTTTCGGTCTTCGTGTTCCGAGGCCATATCTGTTATATGCTAGGCTCGTCAAGTTAAACCTGAGTATTCCGCGTGTGCAACTGTTTTGCACCCGTTGTATTTGAACGTAGAGCCTATCGCACCCGATCATCACGTGGTGTCTCAGCACGAAGAACTTTCGCAACGGTGCATACTCAGGGAGAACACTTCTTGATAATTTTAGTGAGAGATCATCTTATAATGCTACCGTCAATCAAAGCAAGATAAGATGCATAAAAGGATAAACATCACATGCAATCAATATAAGTGATATGATATGGCCATCATCATCTCGTGCTTGTGATCTCCATCTTCGAAGCACCGTCATGATCACCATCGTCACCGGCGCGACACCTTGATCTTCATCGCAGCATCGTTGTCGTCTCGCCAATCTTATGCTTCCACGACTATCACTACCGCTTAATAATAAAGTAAAGCATTACATCGCGATTGCATTGCATAAAATAAAGCGACAACCATATGGCTCCTGCCAGTTGCCGATAACTCGGTTACAAAACATGATCATCTCATACAATAAAATTTAGCATCATGTCTTGACCATATCACATCACAACATGCCCTGCAAAAACAAGTTAGACGTCCTCTACTTTGTTGTTGCAAGTTTTACGTGGCTGCTACGGGCTTTAAGCAAGAACTCATCTTACCTACGCATCAAAACCACAACGATAGTTTGTCAAATAGACTCCGTTTTAACCTTCTCAAGGACCGGGCGTAGCCACACTCGGTTCAACTAAAGTTGGAGAGACAGTCTTCCGCAAGCCATCTATGTGCAAAGCACGTCGAGGGAACCGGTCTCGCGTAAGCGTACGCGTAAGGTTGGTCCGGATCGTCTCGTCCAACAATACCGCTGAACCAAAGTATGACATGCTGGTAGGCAGTATGACTTGTATCGTCCACAACTCACTTGTGTTCTACTCGTGCAAATAACATCAAACCATAAAAACCTAGGCTCGGATGCCACTGTTGGGGAACGTAGTAATTTCAAAATTTTCCTACGCACACGCAAGATCATGGTGATGCATAGCAACGAGAGGGGAGAGTGTTGTCTACGTACCCTCGTAGACCGAAGCGGAAGCGTTGACACAACGTAGAGGAAGTAGTCGTACGTTCTCCTCGCGATCCAACCGATCACAGCACCGTTACTCCGACACCTCCGAGTTCTTGGCACACGTTCAGCTCGATGACGATCCTCGGGCTCCGATCCAGCAAAGCGTCGAGGAAGAGTTCCGTCAGCACGACGGCGTGGTGACGATCTTGATGTGTTACCGGCACAGGGCTTCGCCTAAGCACTGCAACGATATGATCGAGGTGGAATTTGGTGGAAGGGGGCACCGCACACGGCTAAGGAAAGATCTCAATGATCAATTGTGTGTCTCTGGGGTGCCCCCTGCCCCCGTATATAAAGGAGCCAAGGGGGAGGGGCTGGCCGGCCAAGCCTGGCGCGCCAGAGAGTCCTACTCCCTCTGGGAGTAGGATTCCCCCCCAATCCTAGTTGGACTAGGATTCTCCAAGGGGGAGAGAGAGAGAGGGGGCGCCCACCTCTCCTAGTCCTAATAGGACTAGGGGAAGGGGGGAGGCGCGCAGCCCATGAGGGCAGCCCTCTCACCTCTCCTCCAAGGCCCATGTTGGCCCATTATGCCCCCGGGGGGTTCCGGTAACCCTCCCGGTATTCCGGTAAAATCCTGATTTCACCTGGAATGCATCCGATGTCCAAACATAGGCTTCCAATATATCATTCTTTACGTCTCGACCATTTCGAGACTCCTCGTCATGTCCGTGATCACATCCGGGACTCCGAACTCCTTCGGTACATCAAAATGCATAAACTCATAATAACTGTCATCGTAACGTTAAGCGTGCGGACCCTACGGTTCGAGAACAATGTAGACATGACCGAGACACGTCTCCGGTCAATAACCAATAGCGGGACCTGGATGCCCATATTGGCTCCTACATATTCTACGAAGATCTTTATCGGTCAGACCGCATAACAACATACGTTGTTCCCTTTGTCATCGGTATGTTACTTGCCCGAGATTCGATCGTCGGTATCCAATACCTAGTTCAATCTCGTTACCGGCAAGTCTCTTTACTCGTTCCGTAATACATCATCTCACAACTAACTCATTGGTTGCAATGCTTGCAAGGCTTTATGTGATGTGTATTACCGAGAAGGCCCTGAGATACCTCTCCGACAATCGGAGTGACAAATCCTAATCTCGAAATACGCCAACCCAATATGTACCTTCGGAGACACCTGTAGAGCACCTTTATAATCACCCAGTTACGTTGTGACGTTTGGTAGCACACAAAGTGTTCCTACGGTAAACGGGAGTTGCATAATCTCATAGTTTAAAGGAACATGTATAAGTCATGGATAAAAGCAATAGCAACATACTAAACGATCGGGTGCTATGCTAATTGAATGGGTCATGTCAATCAGATCATTCAACTAATGATGTGATCTCGTTAATCAAATAACAACTCTTTGTTCATGGCTAGGAAACATAACCATCTTTGATTAATGAGCTAGTCAAGTAGAGGCATACTAGTGACACTCTGTTTGTCTATGTATTCACACATGTATTATGTTTCCAGTTAATACAATTCTAGCATGAATAATAAACATTTATCATGATATAAGGAAATAAATAATAACTTTATTATTGCCTCTAGGGCATATTTCCTTCAGGTGCAGTTCCAAGCAAAGCGTCATGGCGGTATCTACGTGTGAAGCGGAGTACATAGCTGCTTCAGAAGCAGCAAATGAAGGAGTCTGGATGAAGGAGTTCATATCCGATCTAGGTGTAATACCTAGTGCATCGGGTCCAATGAAAATCGTTTGTGACAATACTGGAGCAATTGCTTCAGCGAAGGAATCCAGATTTCACAAGAGAACCAAACACATCAAGAGACGCTTCAACTCCATCCGTGATCAAGTGAAGGAGGGAGAAATTGAGATTTGCAAAATACATACGAATCTGAATGTTGTAGACCCGTTGACTAAGCCTCTTCCACGAGAAAAACATGATTAGCACCAAGACTCCATGGGTGTTAGAATCATTATAATGTAATCTAGATTATTGACTCTAGTGCAAGTGGGAGACTGAAGGAAATATGCCCTAGAGGCAATAACAAAGTTGTTATTTATATTTACTTATATCATGATAAATGTTTATTATTCATGCTAGAATTGTATTAACCAAAAACTTGATACATGTGTGAATACATAGACAAAACAAAGTGTCCCTAGTATGCCTTTACTTGACTAGCTCTTTAATCAAAGATGGTTAAGTTCCCTGACCATAGACATGTGTTGTCATTTGATGAACGGGATCACATTATTAGGATAATGATGTGATGGACAAGACCCACCCGTTAGCTTAGTATAATGATCGTTAAGTTTTATTGCTATTGGTTTCTTCATGACTTATACATATTCCGTTGACTATGAGATTATGCAACTCCCGAATACCGGAGGAACACCTTGTGTGCTATCAAACGTCACAACATAACTGGGTGATTATAAAGATGCTCTATAGGTGTCTCCGAAGGTGTTTTTTGGGTTGGCATAGATCGAGATTAAGAATTGTCACTCCAAGTATCGGAGAGGTATCTCTAGGCCCTCTTGGTAATGCACATCATGATAAGCCTTGCAAGCAGTGTGACTAATGAGTTAGTTGTGGGATGATGCATTACGGAACGAGTAAAGCGACTTGCCGGTAACGAGATTGAACTAGTTACGAAGATACCGACGATCGAATCTCGGGCAAGTAACATACCAATGACAAAGGCAATGACGTATGTTGTCATTGCGTTTTGACTGATAAAGATCTTCATAGAATATGTAGGAACCAATATGAGCATCCAGGTTCCGCTGTTGGTTATTGATCGGAGATGTGTCTCGGTCATGTCTACATAGTTCTCAAACCCGTAGGGTCCACACACTTAACGTTCAATGATGATTTGTATTATGAGTTATGTGTTCGGAGTCCCGGATGAGATCACGGACATGAAGAGGAG
The DNA here is from genome assembly GCA_032464435.1 of Aegilops umbellulata. Lineage (NCBI taxonomy): Eukaryota > Viridiplantae > Streptophyta > Magnoliopsida > Poales > Poaceae > Aegilops > Aegilops umbellulata. The sequence continues at coordinate 174,409,697 of CP136060.1, read as the reverse complement.
TCTCGAAATGGTCGAGAGGTAAAGATTGATATATTGGACGATAGTATTCTGACACCGGAATGGTTTTGGAGTATTTCAGATATTTATCGGAGTACCGAGGGGTTACCGGATCCCCCCGGGGAAAGTAATGGGCCACATGGGCCATAGGGGAGAGAGACGACAGCCCAAAAAGGGGTGGCGCCCCCCCCAATGTGGAGTTTGAATTGGACAAGGGGAAGGGGCGCGACCCCCTTTCCTTCTCCCTCTCCCTTTCCTTCCCCCTTCCCCCTCCGAAAGAAGGAAGGGGGGCCTGTCAGTGTCAAAACCGGCGGATCTCGGGTAGTGGGTCCCGAACTGTGCGTCTAGGATCGATGGTAACAGGAGACGGGGACATGATGTTTACCCAGGTTTGGGCCCTCTCTATGGAGGTAATACCCTACTTCCCGCTTGATTGATCTCGATGAATATGAGTATTACAAGAGTTGATCTACCACGAGATTGTAATGGCTACACCCTAGAAGTCTAGCCTATGTGTGTATGGTAATGAATCTGTCCTATCCGGACTATGCTCTCCGGTTTATATAGACACCAGAGAGATCTAGGGTTACACGAGGTCGGTTACATAAGAGGGAATCTTCATATCAGTCGCCTAGCTTGCCTTCCACGCCAAGGAGAGTCCAATCGGGACACGGGTATAGTCTTCGGTCTTCATGTCTTCACAGCCCATTAGTCCGGCCCAATGAGTAACAGGTCGGACGCCCGAGGACCTCTTAGTCCAGGACTCCCTCAGTAGCCCCTAAACCTGGCTTCAAGGATGAGGAGTCCAGCGCGCAGATTGTCTTCGACATTGCAAGGCGGGTTCCCCTTTTTCCGAACTTCCAAGATAGTATTCGAACGCGATGATTGTATCCGGACCTGTTACACACCATGCACAACCACAGAGAGAATATATATATATTCCACACAAGTTCTATCTGCTGACAGCTTCCGGCAACGCGATATCATGCCCGTCCGGTCATAGTTTCGAACCGTTTTTCTTCTGCCATCCCACATTTCAAAATGCGGTTGCTATTGGCACGTCTTGTCGAAACAGAGACCGTGTCCCCCTATTGCGGGATTCTCATCAATGCGGGCATGGGTAATCCAACCGTGCCGTTTACATGGCCCTTGGGAATAGGCGAGTAGAGAGGTGGAAACGGTGAAGGGGTGGCAATCCGGGTGGTTTTATATCACCGAGCCGCGCGACGCCAAATGGGCGGTGGCCCCCGAATTTCAATCTGGAACCCCGATGCAGCTCACATCTTGGCAAGAGCGGGGCATAACCTGGGGTCCCTTGGCCGAGCTGACAGGGCTCCAGACGTGCATCCAGAACATGATAGAGAATAAGATCAAGCTTGTCACCGTAGTCCAGGTTATGCTTGTTCGTCGGATCCTTCCGTGCTAATGTCGGACTTATAGTTTGTGGGAGTTCGAGCCGGCCAAGCACCAGATGCTACTAGAGCTCTTTGGCACAACGCACGAAGAAATATGGAAGGTGCTCTTTAAGGCCGGCGAGACGCCACCGCATGCGACCAAAGACTACGGGCTTAGCTTAAAGCGCCAGCCCAATCCGGTCAGTTCCTTTAATGGTTTCAAGGAGTATCCCCTACTAGCATATTTGGAGGGAAAACTTAAGCTTCCTTCCTCTATTTTCAGGCCTGGATTAAGTTGGTCGAGAAGATTAACTATCCGGCTCCGCTACCCGAGGACTAGGTATTTCCTTTATTGGAGGAGATGTTGTTCCCCGCGCCTTATGAGGTGCTCGAGAAGATGGCTAAGAAGGCGGCCCGAGGGGCCAACAAGTACCTTCGCCGGAAAAGCACTCCGAACAAGATGTCCGAGAGCAAGACTTCCTCTTCGTCCGCTGATGACGGTGATGAAGAGGAAGAAGAAAATGACTCCCCACCTGAAGCGGGGAGGAAGAAGAGAGCGACCCCCACAAGCCCGCAGGCGAAAGCGCCTAAAAAGGTTAAAGGCTCCCTCGCGGATAACTCTGCATGGGACGTCGACAGCAGTCCGGAACGACCTCGCCGGACCAAGCCTCGAGCCGCTTCGTAAGTACCAGAATTCGCAAAAGTCTGACCTTCCTGGTTTGTAATATTGACATCTTGTAAACTTTTGTCATTGCAGTCCGGCGCGCGGTGACTCCCCGCGATCCTCGACAGAGGATTTGCTGGACACAGAGGAGATGGCTAGCATATCTCCGCCACCTTCTCGTTCCGTCTCACCCAGGGGTGATGACGAGGTGGTGTCCAAAAAGACCTTCCCAGGCCGGGGGAGGTTCCGGAGATCATCGGGGTGACGCCCCAGGATGACTCCTCGGACGTCGGACACATGGGGGAAAAAGCCCCCATGGAGACTGGTGAAGGGTCTGAGTTCCCTTCAGACCTCAGCCGGATACCATTCCGGAAATCTATACGGATCCGGGGTCCAGCGAACGGCATTCCCCCCAAGGAGGTAGCGTGCCTGTTCCACCGGTGACCTTTGTCCAACTAGAGGCACCGGATAATCTGCTAGAGGCGCTACGAGGCACTTCTGTCGTGGATGAACATCGTGTCCTCATGGACACGGTAATAGAGAAGGTTCAGTTTGCTAAAAGCAGACTGACCTAAGCCTGTACTAGCCTTTTAACAGGCTTTGAGGTAAGCAATGTGGCTATAGAAAAAATATCACAATATAGACAGTAGCCCCTAATACTCTGTTTGGTGTGCGGGAAGAAAAGCCTAACAGAGGATCAAAAAATCGCAGGAGTCTAATATGAGTTGTCTATGTGAATAAGCAGGCATCGCTGCAGGCTGCCACTGCTCATGCTGCGGAGGTCTCCGGACTGAAGCAGAAATTGGAGCGGGCCGAGGAGGAGCTCGGCCGTGTGAAGAAGCAGTTGGCAGATAGCCAAGGTATGCAGTGACCCGTGGGTACATTTCGAAAAAATGAATAGTATGACCGGACTGAAAGTGTCATAAACTTTAATAGGGGCCAAAACCGAGGTGGCCACCCTTAAGAAGGCGTTAGCCGAGGCCGAGGACAAAGCGGCCAAGGAACGCGCTTTGTGCGAGAAGCAGGAGGCCCGGGTTGGCGAGGCGCAACAACAACTCCAGGGCGCGATAGAGAAATGTGAGTCCCTGGAGCGCGATTTTAAGTCGCAGGAGTCCAAATTGGTGAAGGCTCGCTAGAGCGCTTAGGATGCACGAGTCGAAGCTCAGGGCGCCCTCCAGGAGATTCAAGTGGCCCAGAAAATTGCGGCAGGTGAGTCTTTCGCCATGCCAAGCAAGTATGTAGAGAAAAACGTCCCTTGTACTTGTCCTAAATTTTGGTTTTCCAGGGGCATTTGCAGGTCTGCCGCATAGTGTGTCGGACGCGGCCGAGCATTAAAGAGCCGAAGACGAGATGTCTACGGAGAAGATGTTCTGGTCCCAATATCTGGGATCCGAACATCCGGTGCCCTTCAGCGACCAGCTAAAGCAGTTGGTCAAGCTGCACAGATTGGCAGAACTGGCCATGAAGGACCTGATAGTCCAGCTGTGGCCTGCCGATCCTACACCTGGCAGCTATTTCAGACTTGTGCAGCGGCTTGTGAGTGCCTGTCCGCGGCTCGAAGCTGTGAAGCGGTCGGTCTGCATTGAAGGTGCGCGTATGGCTTTTGCCCGCATCAAGACACATTGGGCGAAGCTGGATGCCAAGAGGCTAATGACCGAAGGACCGCCGGAGGGCAAGGAGCATCGTCGACCCGAGCACTATTTTGATGGTGTCCTAGAGGGGTCCCAACTCGCGGCGGAGCAATGTTCGAAGGATATTATATTCCCATAAGAACATGTTTATTGTATTGCCCTGTAATATGGAACAAAGATGTTATGTAGTATAATGTTTATGATTTTAAATTTCACCTCCTTTGCGGTCGTTTATTAATCTGAGGGATGACCAGTCGTCGGCTTCTTCCCCCACGTAGATAGTACGTGGGTGTTCGGGATAAATCTAAACACTCTTTACTCCACATTTTAGTCCTTAAAGGAGGTGTTTAGCGCAACGAACAAGGCAATCGGACTATGTGGCCTTTACCGCCCCCACTTAGCCATAGGAGTTTGACAATTAATAAAGTTGGCGAAGCCCCTGGTGTTCGGAAGGCCGAATTAGGGGCGCTATACACGCCAAATCGGAAGAACCGATTCTTCGCAAGAAGCAGAAAAAATCTCCAACGATTTGGAACCTCACGAACAGCTGACCGGCTCTCGCCGCATCATGATTGTTAGTTTACGGCTTTCTCTACTGAGGTGCTCGTCTGGTAGAACCGGGACACATTCGCAGTAGTTCTCCCTTTACTACCCTAGCCGATATAGCGGAACGTAAGGTAGTAAGCACAAGAGCTGGGCAACCCAACTATTAACCAAAGACATGATACAGAGCCGATGCATATAATGCTATAAGTTCGGGGTGCCGAACTATACTGAAAAGTGTTCAGACTTTTATTGTCGTGATGGGTATAATGAAGCCCCTGGTGTATTAGTATGTACCATGATGTAGGTGTGCAATGAGTAATAGATACTGAGGTGAGGAAACAGAAAAGATTAAGTAATGGGCTGGCGCCACCATTTATTCACCTTTGTGATGTAATCAGTACGTCGAGGCGTGGTTTCTACCAGTAATGCGATAAGCAAGTAAGGCTATTTAATATGCCATAACCAAGGGCGAGCTGCATGTGGGTATGTAAAACAAGTATATTAATCATTTATTAGAGACCACCTGGGGGTTCCCTTGTACGCTAGAGCTTGTTGCCTCCTTGGTGTTTTCTGCGAACGAGTCATCCACATAGACCTTGAAAAAGAAAAGAAAAACCCGTAAAAAAGAAAAAGCAGAGGCGTGCGAATCCCAGGGTCTATCAAGCTGTATTGTGGATCACAAGCGAGTTGTGCCTCCGTCCGTACCCATGGGGTTTCGAGTGAGTAATTTAAATGTGCGTGGTACTAACACCATTGCCTCGTCAGGGCTGGGACGGTGGCCAAAGTGCTAGTTTGGCTTGTGACAAACCGAGTTGTCCTGCTGTAGTGTAGTCCGGACCCTCTTAACGATGTCCAGGGGCTTGGCAGCCGTATTATAGTGCTGCTTGAGAAGGCCAATCTGTACTTCTGCTGCTAGGGTGGCGGTGTGCTCCTCTGTACGGAGGGAGCGTTCTGTATTTCCGTTTACCGTAATGACGCCACGCGGACCGGGCATCTTGAGCTTGAGACAAGCATAATGTGGTACTACATTGAATCTGGCAAACGTTGTTCGTCCGAGCAGTGCGTGATAGCTGCTGCGGAAGGGGACGATGTCGAAGATTAGCTCCTCGCTTTGGAAGTTGTCCGGAGAACCGAAGACCACTTCCAGCATGATTGAGGCCGTACAGCGGGCCTCTACGCCTGGAATGACTCCTTTAAAGGTGGTATTTGTTGGTTTGATTCGTGAGGGGTCGATGCCCATCTTTCGCACTGTGTCTTGATAGAGCAGGTTGATGCCGCTACCACCGTCCAACAGGAATCGAGTTAGGTGGAACCCATCAATAATTGGGTCAAGAACTAGTGCGGCTGAACCGCCGTGGCAGATACTGGTTGGGTGGTCTCGTCGATCGAATGTGATCGGGAACGACGACCACGGATTGAATTTTGGGGCGACTGGCTCTACCGTGTAGACGTCCCTAAGCGCTTGCTTGCGCTCCCTTTTGGGGATTTGTGTAGCGTATATCATGTTCACCGTTTTGACTTGAGGGGGAAATTTCTTTTGCCCCCGGTGTTTGGTTGCCGGGGCTCCTCGTCGTCGTTCTCGCTCTATGATTCCGCTTCTTTGCTTCTGCTATTTGCTTTGCTGGCTTGTTTGAAGACCCGACAATCTCTATTGGTATGGTTGGCCGGTTTGTCTGGGGTTCCAGGAATTTGGCAAGGGCGATCAAGTATGCGGTCCAAGCTGGATGGTTTTCCATTGCTCCTTTTATAGGGCTTCTTTCGCTGGTCGGACTTGGAGCCACTGAATCCGGCATGAACTGTTGTGTCATCGGTGTTATCGCCGTTGCTTCGGCGTCTGTTTCTATTGTGTTGGAGCTTGTTGGTGTTGTCCTTGACCTCGGAGGTGCTTGTTTTGTTGGCTGTGTTGTTACTACGAGCCAGCCAACTGTCCTCTCCCGTGCAAAAACGGGTCATGAGTGCCGTGAGGGCTGCCATGGATTTCGGCTTTTCTTGGCCGAGGTGGTGTGCTAGCCATTCGTCATGGATGCTGTGTTTGAAGGCTGCTAAGGCCTCGGCATCCGGATAGTCAATGATCTGGTTCTTTTTGGTTAGGAACCTAGTCCAGAATTTTCTGGCTGATTCTCCAGGTTGTTGAACTATGTGGCTTAAGTCATTGGTGTTAGGTGGCCGGACATAGGTTCCTTGGAAGTTGTCCAGGAAAGCTTCTTCCAAGTCCTCCCAGGTGCCGATAGAATTTTCGGGCAGACTGTTAAGCCAGTGCCGAGCTGGCCCTTTGAGCTTTTGTGGGAGGTATTTAATGGCGTGGAGATCGTCTCCTCGAGCCATATGTATATGGAGAATGAAATCCTCAATCCATACTGCGGGGTCGGTTGTGCCGTCGTATGATTCGATGTTGATGGGCTTGAACCCCTCAGAGAATTCATGATCCAGTACTTCATCTGTGAAGCAGAGAGGGTGTGCGGCGCCTCTATATCGGGCTGCATCACGGCGTAGCTCTGATGGAGTCCATCTGCGGTGTTCGGCTTGGGCATGGTTAGAGGTATCACGTCCGAATAGGTAGCCTTCCTCGTGCCTCGAGGCACACCCTCGCGATCCGTAGATCGATCTTGTGTGTCCTGTTCTATCGCCCAAGATTTGCCTGAGGTCGTATGTGTGACCCTGAACTCTTCCGTCTCTATTTTTGTGAGGCGGTGCGGCAGGCTACTGTTCGGCCTGAGTTGCCGCTTTGTCCCGGCCGCGGGGTGGCCGGTCGGCCGCCCTGTCTCGACCATGCGGTGGTCGCTCCGCATTATGCGAGGGGGATGTGTTTTTCGGTGCCTCCTCATCAAATTGAGGTAGCAGTCTGCGTTTCCGGTAGCTCTTGGCTGGGCGCTTGAGGCTGTATTCTTCTGCTGTCAGGACGTCAGTCCATCTGTTGACGAGCAGGTCTTTATCAGCTTGAAGCTGCCGCTGCTTCTTTTTAAGGCTCCTTGAAGTGGCTATGAGTTGAAGCTTAAAGCGCTCCTGCTCCAGAGGGTCCTCGGGCACGATGAAATCTTCATTGCCGAGGCTTGTCTCCTCTTCGGAGGGCGGATGGTAACTATCGTCCTCTGGGTCGTCTTCTATGGCTTGTTCATCAGGGTTATCTTGCCCGTTGCCGTTTTCCTCCTGTTCGGATGTAGCTCCGATAGGGTCTTTGTTGCTTTCGACGTCGCCCAGAGTGCTATTTTCTCTGGTGGCATTGTTGCCATCCTTTGAGCGACGAGGCTTAGAACGACGCTTGGGTTGGCGGCGCTTGGACTGCGTCTCTGTGGGTTTGTTCTTATCCGGCTCTTCTTTATCGTCGCCATATCCTTTAGGTGTATCAACCATGTACACGTCGTACAAAGAGTTGGCCGTCCAACGTCCAGTAAATGGCGGGTCTTGGCCTTTCTCCCTGTCGGCATCGTCGTCCATATCGTCGATGTCTTCGGAGCCATAGTCAAGCACGTCGGTTAAGACATCGACGGTGGCTATGAAATGGGTGGCGGATGGGAAGCAAAATTCCTCATCGTCCGTCCCTAGCTCGAACCGGACATAGTTCGGCTGTGACTCGTCCACCAAGGATAATTTCTTCAAAGAGTTTAGTACGTAACCCAGAGGCGAATGCTGGAAGATGTCTGCGGCGCTAAATTTGAAAATCAATAACTGATCCAGCTCGGTGTCCGCAGATGCATCTGGTCCGGAACGTATGGCCGGACACGAGTCCGGAGTTCCATTGTCGCTAGCTTTGCAGGGTGTCGAGTCCGTGTGTGGCTCCAACGCCGCAGACTTTATGGCCTCGGAGGGGATGATCTGCTTCGGTACCGAGGCCGTTGCAGCAACATGATCCATCTCCTGGGTGTGCTCCGATGACAGATTTAAGTCATGTTCGTCGGAGAGAAGGGGAGCGATCGCCACGGTCTCGGATCCGTAGAAGATCCAGTCTCCACGGATATCTGCGGCGTAGCTCAAGCTTCCAAATCTGACCTAATGGCCAGGGGTGTAGCTATCGATCTGCTCTAGATGGCCAAGTGAGTTGGCCCGCAGTACAAAGCCGCCAAATACGAAGATCTGTCCAGGGAGGAAGGGTTCTCCCTGGACCACGTCATTACTGACGATTGAAGGGGCCATCAAACCTTTCATCGATGGCATAGTGGGACTCTCAATGAAAGCACCAATGTCGGTGTCAAAACCGGCGGATCTCGGGTAGGGGGTCCCAAACTGTGCGTCTAGGATCGATGGTAACAGGAGACGGGGGACACGATGTTTACCCAGGTTCGGGCCCTCTCTATGGAGGTAATACCCTACTTCCTGCTTGATTGATCTTGATGAATATGAGTATTACAAGAGTTGATCTACCACGAGATCGTATTGGCTAAACCCTAGAAGTCTAGCCTATGTGTGTATGGTAATGAATCTGTCCTATCCGGACTATGCTCTCGGGTTTATATAGACACCGGATAGATCTAGGGTTACACGAGGTCGGTTACATAAGAGGGAATCTTCATAGTCGGTCGCCTAGCTTGCCTTCCACGCCAAGGAGAGTCCAATCCGGACACGGGTATAGTCTTCGGTCTTCATGACTTCATAGCCCATCAGTCCGGCCCAATGAGTAACAGGCCGGACGCTCGAGGACCCCTTAGTCCAGGACTCCCTCAGGGCCGACTTGGACTAGGATTCCAAGTGGGTTTCCCTCCACTTGGCGCGCCCCCTAGGGCCGGCCTCCTCCCCTCTCCTCCTTTATATACGGGGGCAGGGGGCAACCCAAATCACATCAATTGTTTCTTATCCGTGTGCAGTGACCCCCTCCACCGTCTACTCCTCCGGTCATATTGTCATAGTGCTTAGGCGAAGCCCTGCATGGATCACATCACCATCACGATCACCACGCCGTCGTGCTGACAGAACTCTCCCTCGACAATTTGCTAGATCAAGATTTCGAGGGACGCCATCGAGCTGAACGTGTTCTAAACTCGGAAGTGCTGTATGTTCGGTACTTGATCGGTTGGATCATGAAGACGCTCAACTACATCAACCACGTTAAACTAACGCTTCCGCTTTCGGTCTATGAGGGTACGTGGCACACTCTCTCCCTCTCGTTGCTATGCATCTCCTAAATAGATCTTGCGTGATCGTAGGAATTTTTTTTGAAATTGAATGCTACGTTCCCCAACAGACGTTGGTAAGGCGTTGCCGGTGCCGCCCTCCAAGCGGGCTGGCGAGAGCAGCCGCCAACAGAACAACCTGCAAAACAACAAGTGTAAGGGCGAGCAGCCGACTCCCTTCTATGACAACCGCCTCGTCGCTGCCGCCGAGCAAGTGCCCTCAGTCGAGCCGGCCGACAACCGGCGTCAGCGAACCGGGAAGACCGCCTAGCAACCCACCATGTGTTTTGAAGAGATGCTCGAAGGCCCATGCTAGCACCACAACGACGCGAGGCCATCCACGCAGACGCTCCGGCAGTGCGCCATCACCAAGCGCATAATGATGGGTGACATCCCTTCGCCTCCTCCTCCGGCACTGGGTGCGGGGTAGCCGCCTCTGCCTCCGGCCCCAGCGGCTGGCGCCATGCGTGATGAGGCCTTCCACAACCCGAACGCCTGCTACATCATCTTTACAGCGAAGGTGGCGACAAGCACAGTGAGCGCCGGCTCCGGGAAGAAGTGAACACCATGGTCCCGGCTGTGCCCCAGTACTGCACTGGTCGGAGCGCCCGGTCAGCTGGACCCGGGAGGACCATTCGGCTGTCATGCCGATGCCGAGTGGTTACGCCCTCGTCCTCGACCCCACCATAGTCACCGCAAAGTGCGCCTGCAAGTTTTCGCGAGTCCTCAACAGCGGTGGCAGCAGCATCAACATCCTCTACTGTGATACCATGACCAAGCTCAGCATCGAGGCAAGACAGTTGGAGCCAACCCGGACGGCGTTCCATGACATCGTGCCGGATCTCTCCTGCTGTCCGATCAGCCGTATCCGGCTTGACTTCTTGTTCGGCACCCATGACCACTTTTGGCGCGAGCCCATTTGGTTCGAGGTGGTGGACCTGGCCAGCCCCTACCATGCGCTGCTAGGCCGGCCTATGCTGGCAAAGTTCGTGGCAGTTCCCCACATTGCCTACTTGAAGATGAAGATGCCAGGTCCCAAGGGCCTCACCACCGTCGTCAGCGACTACAGGAAATATCTAGAATGTGCCCAAGCCGGCTCCAAGTTGGCCGAGTCGCTGGTCATCACCGAGGAGAGGCGCCAGCTCGACCGGATCATGGTGCTGGCTGGTGAGCAGCCGGCCGTGCCGACTCCGCCCAAGGAGTCAGCTGGTGAGGCCTCATTCCAGCCGTCCAAGGACACCAAGAAGGCCCCGCTCAACCAGGCCGACCCAAACTGCAGCTAGTACGTGGTTGTGAGCCCCCTCCTCAGCAGCAAATAGGAAGGCGAGCTCGTTGACTTCCTCCGTGAGAATCGGTATATCTTTCCCAAAGGACATGCTGGGTGTTCCGAGGAAGTACGCCGAGCACAAACTACACGTCCGCAAGGATGTCATGCCGGTTCATCAACCCCTACCCCACTTTTCTAAGGAGAAGTGAAGAACCATCGGTGAAGAGATCGCCCGGCTGCTCGCCGTCGGCTTCATCATGGAAGTGTTTCACCCTGAGTGGCTGGCCAACCTAGTCCTCATCTTGAAGAAGAACAACACCTGGCGCATGTGCATAGACTACACAAGCCAGAACAACCGTGCCCTAAGGATCTTTTTTCCCTGCCGCGGATTGATCAATTGATTGACTCCATGGTCGGTTGCGAGCTCCTGTCCATTTGGATGCTTACTCTGGCTACCATCAGATCAAGCTGGACCCGCACTACAAAAAAAATACACTTCCGTGATGATACGTGTTTGTCACAGTAGGTCACTTTTTTTTCATGCATGTACATCCATGACAAATTTATGACAGAATCAAGATAGTCATACCTGTGCTGTCGTAGAAGTGTTCCATGACATTACCAAAATTATCATAGTGTCCACTTCCATGACGATAAATTGCGCGTCACAGAAGTGCTTTCGTCAAGGGTGACCTACACGTGGCATCCACTGTAACGGAATGTCGTTAAGCTATCGGGTCGGGTTTTGGATCCGATAACCCGTTAACAACCCCGACCAATGGGAAATTTCCACGTGTAAAATTCTTATTGGCCGGACGAAACACGTGTCAGCTCGTCAGTGGGTCAGATAGGCGCCTATGATACGTCAACACGTGGCACGGCCCAACAGAGGCCCATTCCTGTGGAAAGGCCGGCCCGTTTGACTTGGTCAAAAGCTGGCGGGCCGGCCCATGGAAAGCTTGTGAACGGCCTGTTCACATATAGCCCATTTACAGCCCGCTAACCCAAGGCCCGTTACGCCCTATCCGAATTAGGCCCAGTAGCGTCATCTGGGCCATCCAATATGATTCCAGCCCGTTTTCACTTCTGGCCCATGTATGGCCCATGACGTCTTTCGGCCCAAGTGAGGCCCTATGTAACTCTTGGCCTATTAACAGCCCGTGGTGAAACTGGCCCGTAATGAATAGTGTATCACTTTACACCCATTAACGGCCCGTGGTGAAACTGGCCCATAATGAACAATGTATCACTTTATACCCATTAACGGCCCGTTATTCCATTGGGCCGTTTGCAGCCCATGTTATCTTTCGGCCTTCTCAGAGCCCATTTATTCTTGGGCTCATTTCCAGCATTCATTTACTTACGGCCCGTTACTGTCATTTTCTGCTTGTGGGCCAAATTCAGCCCGTGGTTACAGTCGGCCCGTTTGTGGTCCGTTAATACGTTTGGCCATTTTCATAGCGTCATCAAATACAGCCTATTGACGATGGCCCGTTACAGTCGGCCCATGAACGGACGATTCCAACTCTAGACCGTTTACGGCCATAATGCAGCCTGTTATTGGCCCATGTTTGGCCAATCGATCATACGGCCCGTATAAGGCCCATTGATGATACGCCCCGTAGAAGGCCCATTGTTTCTACGGCCCGTAGAAGGCCTACTGTTTCTACGGCCCGTAAAAGGCCCACTGTTTCTACGGCCCGTAGGAGGCCCAGTGTCACTACAGTAAATATTAGCCAATGGTTATTGTGGCCTAGTTTAAAAAAATAGGTTATTGCAGCCACTAGTTAACCGCGGAAAAAGAACTGCAATGACTAGAAGCAAACAAATAAAGAAGACAACAAGGAAATAAATAAGCAAGCAACTAACACTAGGCTATCACGGCTATTACACATATTACATGCACTGGGCATCAAAGTTCGCCACCAGTGCAAATATAGGGAACAAAGCAGCATATCATATACACTGGCCATCAAAATTGGCCACCAGTGCAAATAAACGCGGCAGCAAAACAATAGCATAACTGAAACAACTTCAGAAGAGCTCAAGAAACGTTATCCTGGGTATCCACCATGCTGGCAATAAGCTTAGCAAGCTGATTAGATTTTTTCTGTCTGGCGCTAAAATCCTCCAACAGTTGCTGTTGCACCAGAAAGTATGCATCTGAATGCTCCAGGGACTTCCGCAGTCCTTCCGCTTCTTGTCGCAGCACAGCTGATCATTGTCTTTCAGCTTGTAGTTGAGACTCAAGAAACCGAACTGATTCAGACAGTGAGTTTGGATAGCTTGTGCAAGCGGCAGTGGCCAGTAACTCCAACAATAAACCAAGACAGCATGTGTCACTATCCTGAACCTTATCTGCATTATTTCCTTTACCATTGCTTAATAAGGCACTCTTCCCAATATTCTGTCAGCATTCTAAAAGAAGAAACAAGCAGACACATAACAAGTTTAGCATGTACTACTATATGAAACTCATTTTGGTGAACCAGTTCATTAGTAAGGTGGACAGGATTAAACTACCAAGTCTTCTATTGCCAAGTACTAGTACATAATAAAAGCATCAAACAAACATATATCTATGTCCTATGGTAGCAATGTAATCTTAAATTAGAACAGTTGTTCTTCAGGTTTAGGCACTTGTTCTACATGAACAGAGTACAGTAAAACGCAAGAATATAATACTTAAAAATAGAAAATGAGCTCATAGACCTTACCACATTCTTGGTTCGGGACCAGTACAGAACAAGGCGTCCCCAGTCCTCGTCCAGTAAATGTGTCTCAGGAGAACGTAAGGGAATTTGATGAGTTTCTTTGCCGGTGAAGTACGTTTTCTTCAGGTAATTCCAATACTGCCACCAAACATTCTTGAAGATAGCAGAGGTATTAGCATAGGTTACCTCATCCTGAGTTTCCAAATCGGTCCTTCTCTATAGAGAAAAATGGGAAAATTTGTTGTATTATAACCATCATGGAGGTAGGATGTATGGGACGAAGCAAAGTAGTTGCCATGAATAACATTACTTACACATAACTCCTGGACAAACACCTGCAACTGGCATTTTCCTTCATCTTCAGTATAATATTTCCAAGATGGGAATATATGCACATACGATTTAACAACATCAAATGCGATAGATGCTAAACTACGACTAGCTGGTTGTGCTTCCTCCACAGGAATAGGCGTACTAACTGGTGGAGTTGGGGTTTGTCGTGATAGTACTGGCCCTTTGGGAACTGGAGCTGCCTTACTAACTGCTCTTGTTTGGGAGCTCTGCGGTGGAGATGGTGTTGTGTCAACATGAACTGGGTTACTATCGGCTGAGGTTGGGGTTAGATTGGGTGAAGCTGGTTCTTTGTCCATCGTAGTAGGGGTACAATCTGCGAGAGTTTGGGTTATGTGTGGTAGGGCTGGTTCTTGTGCATGTACAACCGGGGTGCTATCTCCACCAAGAGGTAGCACTGTTTTATTTGAAGACCATGTTTTTAGTCCGCTAGATACTGACATCACCCGCTCCAATTCAAATGGCTGATAAACAGGAAACATAGTTGAATGTGCAGACATTGTATGAGAGACAGATGCAATAGATAGTGTGGAAAAAAGAGGGCATGAAATAGTTGACATGTATATTGTTTAACTATAACGGATAGCATGACATAATTTCACATATATGATGTCTATCTAAACTGGATAGCATAGCATAACATAATTCAAAGATATGATGAATAACTAAACATGATCGCATGACATAATTCACCTACATGTTATCTAAGTAATCAGGATCGCCATCATTTAATTCACATATGTGACTTATATGCTAAACAGAGGGCATTCGATATGATGTCTGAACTAAGAACATGGTGTTGAATATTGTGTATATGATGTCTAAACTATGCAATGCAAGACACTGTATGCATGATATGAACAGTATGACCATGCCAAGTCAGAGCATATACCTTAGTGGGGGAATAGGACTGGTCATCTGTCTCTGAATCCATCTCTGAGGAGCTATCGGGACCCAACAAGAGATCTGCTTCGACAGGTAGCACTGTCTGCTCTGAAGGCCTTGTTTTCACTCCAGATTTTTCCATCTCCCACCCAAATGGTTGATTCACAGGAAGAGTAGTTTAATGTACAAACATTGTCGACAAATGGAAATGTAATGAAGAAAAGGAAGGGCAAGATATCATTCAAATATATGATGCCTGGTTAAATAGGATGGCATTGCACATTTCACATATATTATGGCTGGCTAAAAGACATGAGACTGCATAATTCCCATATATGATATAGAAACTAAACAGGTGGCATTACAGAACATGTCTAAACTAAGCAGATGACATATATGATGTTAAAAGTAGGCACTGCAAGGTAACATATGCATGATATGACTAACATCATCATGCCAAGGTATAGCAAACACCTTGGGGGGTAAATAGGAGTGGTCAGCGGCGTCCGAATCCGCCTCAGAACAGATATCTTCCTCTGGATTACAATCTGGAGAGGGGTTGGGAGGGTTTGCCATTGAACCCACCATGGAGCGATGTTTGCATGACATTGTATTGCCGCGCAACACTCTTCTCTTTTTCTCTACATGTTCAATATGACTGTGTACAATATCTGACATGCATACGAAAAAAATATGGTGAGATTATGTAAGGAGAGCATGCAGAAATTTAGAGTGATGGTAACAACCAGTGGATCGATGTTTTTCCGTTGAACCAAAATAGCCCTAATGGATCGACGTGAATGTATAGTAATAAGTGATGCAACAAGTGTACAACCTCTTTGCCGTAGCCGTGTCGACCTCAACATCATTGGGTTGGTCGCTGAAGCAGTTGAGGCAGAGGTGGCTGTCGGAGGTGTGGAGGAAGATCTGAGGAATCTGTAGACGGCGTCCAGGGCACTGCTCTGTTGTGATGGATCGTTCTGTCGTTGGAGCAGCTCCGGTGAGCCGTAAGATGTCAAGGTTGAAGCAGCACAAGACAGACATCATCAATCTCAAGTGGGATTCTAATAGCATCTCCAATAGATGATGTAAAATGGATGTAAAATTAACATCACCAAAAACCACCTGACTACAACAGATGAGGTAAAAACTGTTGACTTTGAACTTACCTGTCGAAACTGAAATTTATTGTGGAATCTGAATGCTACTGTCAAAACTGAACGCAATGGTAGCAGAGAGGCACTTGACATGTAGTTTAGCGAGGGCCTGCAGTTCATCTTCAACCTGCAGCCCCCTGAGCTGCCATCCACCACCCGCCAAAACGCCGGCCCCAGCGCCACCTCACCGCCCTGAAACAACTCGCCACCGCCGCCCCGGCCAGCCCTCTAGGCCCCCCACCCCCTACCCTGAACCCTAAGATAGATAGTGGGGTACCTCTTCGGCGAGCCCCCGTCCCTGCTACGGGTGGTTCTTCCTTAACTCCGCGAGCCCCCCCTACCCTTGAAAATCGACTAACACAAAAGTCGATTCAGTCAACTAAAGTGTGGCTTAATCGAGCAGAGCAGTAGCACGAGCGAGGGGGAGAGTAGCAGCAGTAGCTGGGCGAGCGAGCGATCGAGCGAGAGTCGGAGCGGCAGCAGCAGATCCGGCTGGTATGGACGCCGCCGCCGAAGGGGCCTCGCACTAGGGGAGAGCCGCCATGGAGATGTCGCCCGCGGCGCCGACTTCAAGGTAGCCGCTCCATGGGGGTGCGGGATGGAGCACCGTCGGCGCTGGGAGGTCGAGTTAAGGAGAAGGTGCGATGCGATGAGTGTACAACCTCTCTGGTGGCGCCGAGTAGGCCTCGGCTTCGTCCGAGGAGTCGGTGAGGATGCTGCGGTTCCGGTGGAGCAGGTTAAGGCAGCGCTGTGGGGATGGAGCAGTCACGATAGAGGAGGCGATCGTCGGAGCAGCTCCTTGGAGGTGGAGGACGGGGCGGCTGAACCGGCGGGACGGCGAGATGGACAATGGATCCTCATCCGAGGAGGTGGACGAGGGACGTCGAGCTGTTGCTGTGGACGACGTCGTCGGGGAAGAGGCTCCGGCTGGGCAGCGGTGACGTGGCGGACGGAGGAGGGTGGGGTTTCGCGGCTGGAGCGGAGAGGTTATGGCGGCCTGGGATTTTGAATGGCGAAAAGGGGGTGATGGGAGGGGGGTGAAGCATGACTTAACGCGCTTGTCCAAAATGTAGGGTGTGTTACAAAAGTACACCCCACTGATTTGAACTAGCGGCGCTTTCGGCTCAGGGTTAGAAGGGGGATTTCGCGTGTCGGGATTTGGCAGCTGGAGGGAGTTTTCGCGCGCGTTGTAATTTTGGGATAGCAAGGCGCAGGTTGTGAAGGCGCCAGCTTTGGGAGCACGATATCTGAATTTTCGAGATATAACAAGACGCGGGTTGAATTTCAGGGACAAGCCTAACGTGTCGTAATATTGTACTTGTATGTACCAAATCAATTCACACTTCCCTCAACCAAAAAGAAAGCGAAGAAAATAAAACTATTCACACCACACAAAGAGAGAGTCTTGCCCCGTTTTACTATACAAATGCTATTCAAAGCTACTCCCTCCTTCCATCTATATAGGTCCTAATGCGTTTTTCAATGCTAACTTTGACCAAATATTAGAGCAACGATATATGACATGCACAAAGCACACCGTTAAATTCGTCTGTGAAAGGTTCTTTCAATGATATAATTTTCACATTGTGCATGTCATGTACTATTAATCTTGTCAATAGTCAAAGGTGGTCTTAAAAATCTCATTACGCCCTATGTAGATGGAAGGAGGGAGTATGAATCCATGTTATGTCCGATTAAATTTTTTCGCTTGCTGTATAATGCATGTAACCTACTCATACCAATATTTTAGTGCATTCCAAATGTCTATACTACCGCTGCAATTCGAACTAAATTTGAATTCGTTTCTCTATTTCAATAAGAATCTACAATCATGATTGTTGCCAACTTCAACCATCAAAGTTTCCTTGCTATCCACCAGATATAAATTAGACGGCCTATAATGCAGGATGGCAGGCACACCATCATCAACAACTCCGTTTTTTATAAGAATAGAGATAAAATATATTAAATGTAGTATACCATGTTCATAACCACACCATGTTTATCACCGTTATATATATTCACACATCCGTCGGTTTTAAACACTATGATAAATTCTTCAAATTTCCGAATTCGCTTTTTATAATGAAGTATATATGATCTCTATACGTCTTTTACACCCACACAACCCTATTATCTTTGTAGCTAGCGCTAACTTTCTCTTGTGCATGCACACGCCCATCCCTCTCACCCTACCTCAGCATTCTCTAGCTCCACCGCACAAATTCGTGTTTTCACTTTAGGTCGTTCACCCACGATGTGTGTAGGCCCCCCAACTCCTTCTTTACGGCACACATCGATCGATATGCCTCTCTAGCCAGGTGTGCCTAGCATAAACATAAGCTTCCCCTCTTCTCTTGTCACTGTCCATGCCTCACTCCCACCACTCTTTTCATCGTTCTCGTACTCGCACACTCCTCCCCCTCGATATAGTATGCCTCTCGTACCACCTCCTACATGCATCCCTCTCTCTCTATCCTTCTCCTCATGCCTCATTTGCTTCTAACACACACATGCATGTATACCGATCGATCTCCCAACATATACCTAGATCGACTTTAACTACCCCCCATCGATCGACGTACCTCACAAGTTATGTCTCTCCTTTCTCTTACAAAGAGCGATTGATCTTCCTATGTAGTTACGTCTTCTTACCACAGCCACATCGTCCCCCCTCATCATTCGTGCATGCCTCCTGACCCATCTCTCACACGCATGTGCACAGACAACAAGCAGCCATCTCCTCTCTTATTGATATTGCGGGCGTGCCCTCCATTTGTCTGGCAAGCCTATCCCACCATTTGTTAGAAGCAACTCCACTACCACCCCCTCCAACACTCTAGCTCTGTCTCTCTCCCAAGCTTATTCATCTCCTGCATATATGCATGGATGCGGACCGATCTCCCTTAATACATGAGGCAGGTCGATCTCCTTAATACATGAGGTAGGCCTCTCTCCTCCTCCACACATATACCAGCCATTGTACCTCTATAGTTAATTGGGCCTCCCTCTTCCCCCACCACACACCGATAGTCGAGCGTTGTAGGTAGGTATCCATGCCACAGAGACAAACTGCACATGTCCCATCTCACATTCCAGTAGGCCAGCCACTCTATATCTTTGACGTGGGCACACACAAATTCGATGGCACTCTTTATCGATCACGCGCGCGCACACACACACACATCATCCCTCTCTTCGATTCTATAGACACCTCAAACCGATGATACCTCCTCTCTCTTCTCGTGGATCGCCCCCTCTCTATATATGTTATATCCAGGACTCTATTTCACACACATTGCATGTGTTATATTTTTTGATTGACCCCCCCAAAAAACTCTCAAGAACCCACACACTATATCTCTCTAGGTTTGTATCTCTCTCACACAACCCCACGTAGGTGGTGTACGTATACAAGAAGAGAATAGGTGCACCGTGCACGTACTCACGCTTCATGCCCAGCCACAACCGCGCGGGTACACGATGGAGCTCATTTCTTTACGAAATGGCAGCCCACGTGCTAATTTGAACGCCTGTAGCGGTTGTTTACCTAGGGAGGTTGTGTACCACGTGTGCACGAAACAAAGTTCGACTTGACGCGTTATTTTTAAATAAAGTTATAGCGCTCAATGGCACGTACATAGAATATAAAACGATTTTTATGGAGGAAAAGGTAGTCCGCTCTTCAGAGTATCTCACACAAGGCTCCGGTGGCCTCTCTCTCTCTCTCACCGTTGGTCATTGATCCGGCCACATCCCGTCCGCCGGGGGAAAGGGAGTGCGGTGGCCTCTCTCTCTCTCACCGTTGGTCATTGATCCGGCCGCATCCCGTCCGCCGGGGGAAAGGGAGTGTGGTGGCCTCTCTCTCTCTCTCTCACCGTTGGTCACTGATTTGGCCGCATCCCGTCCGCCGGGGGAAAGGAAGGAAGTGCATCATTTCTCCGTTCGACGGTGCCGAGGCAGCACATCCCGATCTGCGGTACACGCCGTTCTCTCTGACCAAGCTCCAGCGCGGCAGGGCCTATGCCACCTGCTCGCAGATTCCGCCCGCCGCTGCTCACCTAGTTACATCCCGATGACCTCTAGGTATCCCCTCCGGCCTTGCTCCACTGCCCATTTTCCCACGTCGCTGCATGTGGATCTTCCATAGTTCTTTGCCCAAAACGTAGATCGTCCGACGTACTTTCCATATTGCATTCTCATCCTCACACCATTTTAGACAAACACAACCATGTTGTTATCTTCCCTTAAGACAAGGAATATGCTTCTTTTTTGTCGTCGCATGTGTCATCAGTTGTTATTGGCCAGTAATTGTTTCCTTTCTACCTCTTTTTTGCAAATAGGGCTATCCATTTCACCTCGTTGCTATTGCGACCTTTTGGTGAACTGCACAAATCACTTTTTTCTTAAGAGTGTTTTGTGCAGTTGTACTAAAATGTCACATGGGCAACGTCTCTACATTTCAGTGCGACTGCACAAAGGGAGATTGGTTTTGCTCTATCCTCCTCATCCAACTCCGAGCCTAATCTTCTCCAACTAGTTAGTCTTAAGAGAGACCGCAAAGGTGACCGGCTTCTATTTGTGTGTTTATTGTTTCATCAGCAGTCCTCTATTATCGTAATCACACTTGATATCTTTGGAACAGGGACGCTCAGCTCTATTTTAGTGGAACTGCACAAAATGATCGGAATGTAGCATGCTCCAGACAGCTACTTTTTTTTCCCAACATGCCTTGTTGATTTAGACAGAGCTGGGGGGGACGTTTCTGCTAATGAAAGCATGGATCAATTTTAATTTAACACCTTCTCACAACTTTGTCTTTAGTTGTGATGTAATTATTAGCTCTGATCTGCTAATAATTGACATGCATTAGCAAGGAAGTTAGTTTTTTATTGTTTCCGAAAGAGCATCAATGGCAAGACACGCGAAACAAAAGCTGAAAGCTCACACCATTATACAATTTCATGTCGCTGGAAAACTATTTGTATAGTACGTCAATTATGTAAACAAATGATGGAAGCTCGATAGCATTGCCAGAAGCCTCTTCATCATCCGGGTCCATGTGCCATGCACGAAATCATACTCCTTCGTTCCTAAATATTTGTCTTTTTACAAATTTCAAACGGGCATATTTTAGAGTGTAGATTCACTCATTTTGCTTCGTATGTGTACTCCCTCCGTTCCTAGATATTCTATTCGTCTTAGCAGAGATTTCAACATATTTTAGAAAGACAAATACTCTGGAGTATATTTAAGAACCGAGGGGGTAGTGCACAACCGCATGAGAGACTCAGCTCGGTCGTTGCGCCGCATTAATAGTGAGTAATGAGCAGTCAAATCGTAAGCCCCACCTTTCCCACTGTAAGTTGCTCTGAAAAAGCAACCATCAATACGCTCTTCTTTGAATCCGCTCATACTACTCCATCCGTCACTGTTTATACAGCGCGCTTCAAAAAAAAGAAAAAAATCTGTGAGACCAAGGCGACTAGCGATCGGCCTGAAAAATAGCATTGGTAGTTATAGCACGGCGTCTATTACTAGAGGGAATAATGCATACACACATGCATGCAGTGCTTCCACCCCGGGTACACACATGCATGCACTCCGTAGTAGTACTGTACATGGAGAGAAAATTGTGGACTTGATTGCGGTTACCACGCCCTAATTAATTGAGCATTAAACCAAACGCGTCTAAAGTCTCTCTGGTGGTGGAAATGCATTGAGAGAAATGCATCATAATGAAGCGCGCCCTGTAAACTGTGACGGAGGGTGGAGTAGTATGAAGGTGCAAAACCAAGTACGCGTACTAGTACTACGCTTGGCTCGTCGCCCCTTCGTGAAGTCAAACAATGATGGTACTCCGCATGTTGGGTACTACAGTGTATGCCTCTAACAATCTGACACCGAATGGACTGATGCATGTCCACCGAGGGTAGGTTGCATTAGTCAAAAGGCGTAAGCGAGCTTCACCTTGTCCTGCAAGCTTCTCCTCGTTCTGCGAGTTGACGGGACACACCAAAAAGTAGTGCTATTCCATACTCCCTCCTTTCCGGTTAATATGGCTTAATCTTTTTTGCGGGTAAATGAGAGAGCTTTATTCATATATAAGCATTCTTAGGACGATCAGCCAAGACACTGGTCACTAAGAAGCCAAAAAAAAGAAGTAGGAAGTGAGGTGTTTCATCAAGCCAGCTCTCGGCCACATTCAAAGTGCAGCAAGCACGGTTCGCACGAAGATGCGCCGCAAGGTTTGCTGACCTGTTTACATGCTGAATAACAAAAAAGAGGAAATATTACTGAGCGCTACTATTTGTAATAGGATATGAGCCAAAATTAAGCGATAATTGTGGCGAGTGTTCCATGCAGTCAACTTCCATTATCACATGCGAGAACCCTCGAAGAGAACCAAATGTGTTGAAGATTGCTTTATCACATTTTAAAATTATAATAAGAGTGCAGACGCTCCTCCATCCGGTTCCTAGTAGTATAGTGTAGTATGCTTCTGGCAATCTGACACCGAATTAACTGTTGCACGTCCACCGCCTGAGCGAGGGAGAGCTTGCATTAGTCAAAAGTTTCTCCTTGTCCTGCGAGCCACTGCGCGCAAGCTTCTCCCGTCCTGCAACCTTCTCCTCGTTTGGCAAGTTGACGGGACACAACAAAGTAATGGTAGTCTATGCTGCCTCCTCTCCGGTTAACATGGCTTAATTTCAAACGAGATAAATACACTGTCTGTCACTGTATATTTGTAAAAATACGGTCGGTGGACTTCATAATACGCTCATTGCGCTCAATATATATATTTTCCGGTGTTCATACGGTCACTAGCTCACCCTGACTGAGTATGTGTGTGCATGCACATGTAGGTTGAGCACTTGAGCGTCACCGTGTGTGTTCTGTCGTGTGCTCGGACATGCATGCATTAGGGCGTCGCGTGCGTTTTTGCGTCCATGTGTACGTGTGACTGTTGCATACACGTAGGGGGAGTACGTGTAGGGGCCACTAAGGAGCAGTCAAATCACACAATAAGTTAGTCGGAAGAAGCAACCATCATTTCTCTCTTGAATGACACGTACGCAATATAAATTGGTTGATATGGAGAGAAAAAGAAAACCACTATATATACACTAGCAGGATCCTAAGCTACAAGCCTGCTTGCTTAGGTTGCTCTCTTCACAAGCATAGAATGACGGGCCTGATCCCGCAGCTGGGGAAGGGAACAATGTTCTGCGTAGACGCGGTCGACATCGGTGAGGGAGAAAACCCACAGTCGGTGCGTCCCAATTGGGGGTCACCGCGGTATGGGCCGATGCCGCGTCCCAACCACCCTTCTAGCTACAGCCCGGCGTCCCAGGTAGTCCATCTTCCTTTTGGAGCCAGCTTGCTCCACTGCCGTAGCTCCTTCTCCATGTCGATCTTTCTCTACTTCTACTGACTTCTACTTGTGATGAGTTTATGTCTCATGAACTAGTGCCAGTACTATTATTATAATCACACTTCTTCAATATCTTTGCCATCAGGGATGCTCAGGTCGATTTTAGTGGAACTGCACAAAAGCATCGTATGATCCGAGGGTGCCAGCCGTCTTTCCTTTGACAGGTTCTACCTGGCCAGGAAATTAAATCATGTTTAGGGTTTAGGGTTTAAGTCGTAGTGACCCCATCAGTAGTTTTTCTTTCGTACACGCTCTCACAACTTTTTTCTTTAGTTGTGAAGTAAATATTGGCTATGATCTGTGAATCATTGAGATGCATCAGCATGCATGTTAGTTTTCCTTTGTATTTGATGGAATGTTCTAACGGGGCAACCTTGGAATAGGAATGAAAATGGACTGGAAAAGTTTCCGTTTTTCGGAGAAAAAATGGAAACGGAGAGAAAAGAATGTTTCGTTTCGTTGGATCGCGCCATCGAGCAAAACCAACATTTAAATCACGTCTGTCATGTTCGTGTCTCACCCTCCTCCACGGCTTGACCCCACACGGCCGCTCGGCAAGCCACTCACCGCAAAACAAGTAGTATACCATAACTTTCCCGCCTGCTTGTCGATGGACCGCGCCATGGAGTACTAGCACTACTGGAAGAGATTGACTAGTTGGGGGAGGACAGCTAGCTGTAGCACAGACTCCCAAGAACTTTTTACATGCATGTTGTAGCCGGCTATTGCGACCTTTGAACGCGGAGCAGCTGCGTGCACCTATAAGCGGCACGGGCGACACTCTCTCGGCCGGCGCGCCGCTTCAATGCCGGCGCCAGTGAGAGGTCGCGTCCGCTCTGGCCGGGCATGAATGCGGCACTTACCGTTTCGGGCGGGAAGCACGCGCGGGTGATGAAGAGGGTTGGTCAGGACCGACCGTGGCAGCGGTCCAGACGTGCGCAAACAAGAGATGATGTACGTTAATATTGCTGCGTATATAATTAACAACGTAAATAATGTGCCAGTTGGAAAAATATGATTGGAGATGGAAATGGAATTTTACGTAAACACGAATATGCATGTCTATGTCTATGTGTGTGTGCGCGACGACTCTTGCGACCTGGAAGCGGGGGCGTGTTTTTGATCGAGTTTTCTTTCTTGGTACGTTAGAAAATCAATTTGTCTAATTCACATCTAGATGTTATTTAAGGATATCACATCTAAGCTCCCACAAGTATATAATGTGGCAACAAGAAACAAAAAAAACTAGGAAAAGACCATAAACAGAGTGGACATCAACTTACATGTGACATACCTATGTCACATCTAGATGTGTCCTAGACAGACCCTTAAAAAATTGTCCACCAGTTTTCGTTTCTTTTTTCCGGGAACGCGCGTATTCTATTTAAAACCACTGCTATGGAGATTTTTTTACTCCATTATAGCCTCTTGTTTGATAGAGTTTCTCGCGTCTCGCTCTCTCACCCTCTCCATATCAAAACAAGATGACAGTGTCCACTCTATCTCTCTCCTCACCGGTGGTCACAGATCTGGCCGAATCCCGTCCGCTGCGGGACGTGAGGAGGTGCAGCGTTGACGTTGTCGCCGTCGGCGACGGAGGAAGCCGATGCGCACCATCCTCTCGGAGCCGGCGCTGGCGCGGACGAAGATCCTCCGTGCCCTAGTTCGCTGCCGTCGTGTGGGCAGATCCCGCCCGCCCGCCTAAACGACATCTCGCCCACCTGAGGTATAACTTCTTGTACTTGTCCAGCTCCCCAGGTCGCTGCTTGTGGGTTTTCTTCTATGTGAATACTCCCCAGCTCCCCATGCATAGTAGCTAGGGTTCGTCGGCTGGTCCAACATCACCTGGTACTATTATAGAGGAAATGCCACTCAAAAAGTTGTCCTGATTTATGCCTCGGTGGAGGTATACATGTTGTTTCGACAAAAAGTACATGGTGGTTGTGCGGTCATTGTCCATATGGTGGTAGTACTATCACTGGTTAAATGAAGAAATGCTTTTTTTCTCGGGTATCCTGGTTTAGTTCTCATCAAGATAGTATGATGATTCTGTTTGTTGGTGTACTTTTCGTTAATTCTTATTGACAATTGAGATGTCGTTGCTAACCCTTTTTTATATTTTTGGAAACAGCGATGCGTGACTCCATACCCGGGCATGTCTTCCTCAATTTTAGTGGAACTGCATGTCTTCCTCGTTAGTTCATCAGAAGTAGTACTAGTTTTCTTCACTGTACATTAAATAAAGAGTTTCGTTTCGTACTTACACAATTTAAAACGATTGTTATGGAGAGAATAAGAAAACCACTCCACTATATTTTAGTCATATACACGAGAGTACTATATGGACGCAGCTTCATTGACTTAGTGCACCTGCCTTTGGATTTATGACAGGTGGGCCCAAAATGTGGCCGGCTCACCTGTCATACAGCCAAAAGCAGGTGCAGTGAAGGCACCGGAGCTCAGTCCGTACTACAGTAGTATATATATAAGCGGGAGCCTCAACGCTTGTTCGCTAGGGTTTGCACTCTCCACATGCTCGCCGCACTACATATATGTTACACGATGGAGGCTCAACGTTCATTTGCTAGGGTTTGCTATATTCACAGTCTCTCACACTCTCTTCACCAGATTTAAACAAGATTGCGTTGGCCTCTTGTCTCTCTCCCCCCTCACAACTGGTGAAGGAGGCGTCCGTATCCCGTCGCACCGGGAAGGGGAGGAGGTGTAGCGTTCACTCTATCACCTTCGGCGAGGGAGGCAATCCACTGCCGGCTGCGCTGTTCTCTTTCACCCAGCGCCTGTGCGGGAGGGCAACCGGCCCCTTCTTCCTCGCTGCCGTACGTAGTGTGGGCAGATCCGGCCTCCCGCCGCACGCCTTGCCACATCCCGACGACCCAAAGGTATAAGTTTCTTTGAAACCGTCGTTGCTCTAGCTGCATGTGGATCTTTTTTGATCCGTAGTCGAATCTAGGTGAGGAAAGAAGCGTGCGGTGGGCTGGAGCAAGAATCTAGGACGTGGTTCAATGAGGAAAGGAGGGGCGGAAAGTAGTATAGACTGGCTATCTAGCCGCTTTGTAGGTCGAAAAGGGAAAAAGGGGGTAACCCAGTACACACATCTATAAGGAACCGATCTCTTTGGTGAAAAGGGAAAGAAACTTGGGGGTCGGGTAGTTTGTGCATGACTAGATTTGCTGCCCTCACATAGGAAGAAGGTTCAAAGAGAACAAATATGGGACCAGCGCATATATGCTGCTTGGCTACATACTCATCACCCGTTTATACGTGTGGACGCACATGGTGTTGGCATGTCCCATGCAGCTATTTTACTGTTCTTAATCTAAGGATGCCGCCGGAAAATTGAAGCAATGCCACTGTTAAAAGTAAATTACATTTTTTAACGAATGTTGTTTCAAGAGAATGTCTCTGTTAATATGAATCAATGCAACCGTTTTAAATAAATGATGAATTGAAGCTATTGTATTGCTGTCTTTTCCCATTAAGTAGTGAACAAAAATGGGACCAATCCAGACATGATGCTTGTTGCTTTGTTACAACAAATTCAGCATCAACCCCTTTATAAGCCAGTAATTGATACCACTCTCAGAATTAACTACTGATCTGTTTTAAGAGAATTTCTCCGTTAATATGAATCAATGCAACCGTTTTAGAAATGCTACTGTCCTGTACTTTGTTTTCCATCAAGATAAGGTAGATGCTTCTTTTTGCGGCCGCATGTTTCATCCTCCTTTATTGGCCAGTAATTGTTTTCTTTTTTGCCTCTTAAAACAGGGATATCTATTCAACTTGTTGCTATAGAAAACTTAAATGTCACATCGGCAACTTTGCTTGATTTAAGTGCAACTGCACAAAACTTGATTGGATTTCTTATTCGTGTTGGTAGATTCGTATTTTATCTTGGTCGTCTCATGAAAGGTCAGTACAGGCCTTCATCCACATGATTGTGCAGCGTGCTTTGAGATGCTGTGCTACTTGTATTTGTACTGTTTTAAATAAATGATGAATTGAAGCTATTGTATTGTTGTCTTTTCCCATTAAGTAGTGAACAAAAATGGGACCAACCCAGACATGATGCTTGTTGCTTTGTTACAACAAATTCAGCATCACCCCCTTTATAAGCCAGTAATTGATGCCACTCTCAGAATTAACTACTGATCTGTTTTAAGAGAATTTCTCTGTTAATATGAATCAATGCAACCGTTTTAGAAATGCTACTGTCCTATACTTTGTTTTCCATCAAGATAAGGTAGATGCCTCTTTTTGTGGCCGCATGTTTCATCCTCCTTTATTGGCTAGTAATTGTTTTCTTTTTTGCCTCTTAAAACAGGGATATCTATTCAACTTGTTGCTATAGAAAACTTAAATGTCACACCGACAACTCTGCTTGATTTCAGTGGAACTTCACAAAACTTGATTGGATTTCCTATTCGTGTTGGTAGATTTGTATTTTATCTTGGTCATCTCATGGAAGGTCAGTACAGGCCTTCATCCACATGATTGTGCAGCGTGCTTTGAGATGCTGTGCTACTTGTATTGGTACTGTTTTAAATAAATGATGAATTGAAGCTATTGTATTGCTGTCTTTTCCCATTAAGTAGTGAACAAAAATGGGACCAACCCAGACATGATGCTTATTGCTTTGTTACAACAAATTCAGCATCACCCCCTTTATAAGCAAGTAATTGATGCCACTCTCAGAATTAACTACTGAATCTTATTTCAAAACTTCAACACTTGTTAGGGATTGGCGGGATTACCATTTTTGTGGCCGCATGTTTCATCCTCCTTTATTAGCCAGTAATTGATACCTTTTTTGCCTCTGTTTAAACAGGGGTATATATTCAACTTGTTGCTATTGCGACATTTTGCTTCGCTACGCGAAACACTTTGCTTGATTTCAGTGCAACTGCACAAAACGAGATTGAATTTCCTATTCATGTTGGCAGATTTGTATTTTATCGTTGCTGGTCTCATGAAAGGTCAGTACAGCCCTTCATCCACATGATTGTGCAGTGTGCTTTGAGATGTTGTGCTACTTGTATTCGTACTGTTTTAAATAAATGTTGAATTGAAGCTATTGTATTGCTGTCTTTTCCCATTAAGTAGTGAACAAAAATGGGACTAACCCAGACATGATGCTTGTTGCTTTGTTACAACAAATTCAGCAACACCCCGTTTATAAGCCAGTAACTGATGCCACTCTCAGAATTAACTACTGAATCTTATTTCAAAACTGCAACACTTGTTAGGGATTGGCTGGATTACCATTTTTGTGGCCGCATGTTTCATCCTCCTTTATTGGCCAGTAATTGATTCCTTTTTTGCCTCTGTTAAAACAGGGATATCTTTTCAACTTGTTGCTATTGCGACATTTTGCTTTGCTTAATTTTGGTGGAACTGCACAAAATGAGACCGGATTTCCATATATGTGTTGAGATCTGTGTGAGATCTTCCTCACGAGTTGTTTCAAATCTTGGTCTTGAATGGTCAGTATCGACCTTCCTCCAAATTAACTACTGAATCTTAGTTCAAAACTGCAAACACTTGTTAGGGATCGGCAGGAGTACCATTTCTGTTAGGGATCGGCCGGAGTACATGTTTAAGAAATGTATTTTTCAGATAATGTCTCTGTTATTATATATCAGTTATAGACTTACAGTATTTTACAAATGGTACTATCCTGCTTTGTAGTTCTTTCTACATGTTTAACCAAGGTATTGTTAAGATAATGTCTCTGTTAAAATGAATCAGTCGCATTGTTTTAGGAATGATACTTTTCTGCTTTTTTGTTCTTTATACATCTTGAAACAAGGCATTGTTAAGATAATGTCTCAGTTAATATGAATGAATCACACTGATTGAGAATTGCTACTCTCCTGCTTTGTTTCCCATTAAGATAAGGTAGATCAGTAGATGTTTTTCTTCTGGGAGTACAAGTCATCAACCGTTATTTCTCAATAATTGTTTCCCTTATACCTTTTGTTGCTTACAGAAGGTATAAGACTTAAAATTTGGTTTTATTACGACTTCGATTTTAGTTCAACTGCGCAAAAGGAGCCAATGTGTCCAAGGCAAACTGCTACATTACTAGGTCCAGTTGGTCGTTCCACTTTGCAAAAAGAAGCAGTCACTATTTGCGCTACATTACAGAAGGAATGACCGAGAAGCTTTACAGAGTATTATTAGACACCAGTGACATGACTAGTCTGCAGAGACCATTGGCAATTTAACAACACGTGGAGTGCCTCCACGATCATAGGCATTACATATTTTAAATGGGAAAAGCTTGTCAAAGTTTAATCATTGATGTTAGCAAGAAGCGACAGGACTCCACGATCATAGGCATTACATATTTTGAATGGGAAAAGCTTGTCAAAGTTTAATCGTTGATGTTAGCAAGAAGACATTAGTTTAATATGTTGGAATTGGAAAAACTTGTCAAAATTTGCTCATTGATGTTAGCCAGAAGCGTCGAGTGTTTTTTCCTATTCATGTGTTCAGTTTAGAAGTAGATAGTTACTCTGCTGAGATATTCCTGTGTTAAGAGTTTGTTCTGAATATTGTCTATGTAATGCCAAGCCTTGTGTTTGATTGCAAAGTTGAGCTTGGAATGTTGTGGCATGCGGCATCACGAGATGTTCACCGTGCCTCCTAAGAATAATGCTTCGTATTATTTTCCATGTCGATCTAATGCCAGTGATTTGCTTGTTAAGAATATCAACCTATTCTGTTGTTTCCGTGCTTAAGAAGTTCATTGTCTGATGTTTCATTCATATCCTACGTGACAAGTCGGGTTGGTTAGACATGAAACCATATGATCTTCCGACCAACTCTTGATATTAGGTCGTGATTGGATCGTCGTTTTCCAACCAAAACCACTTGTAAAACTGACGCTTGTAAATTAAAGCAGATGGTCTCGGGCGAAGGTGCTTGGTTGGTCGATTTCGACTAGTAAAATATCGGAAGTACTTGACACACGATAAAAACGCTGAACGACACTCGGACGATTGCTAATCCAGCCGTTAGCTGCTATTTCAGCCTTGCCCATCGATGGCATGATACGCACGTCGTGCATGTATAGTCTGGTAATGTCGTTCATATAGTAGTGCTCGTAAAATATACACCGGTCTCTCAAATTACACGCGTAACTCGCCGGTTTTACTTACAGACCTCGGGCCCTCGGTTTCATT
This sequence comes from Aegilops umbellulata, assembly GCA_032464435.1. Classification (NCBI taxonomy): domain Eukaryota; kingdom Viridiplantae; phylum Streptophyta; class Magnoliopsida; order Poales; family Poaceae; genus Aegilops; species Aegilops umbellulata. Next base: position 174,379,343 of record CP136060.1, on the reverse strand, counting down.
ACGCCTGTATTTTACGCGTTGTTTTCGATAACAAGTAAATTACACTTGTATGTTAATACAGGTTTGAAATAAACCAGAGCTCCCAAGCGCGTCCTTACCGTTTCATGCCGTCTCAGTTTCTCGAAGGTGCTCATAGGTGTCCGATGATCCTGGCTTCCTGAATGAGTAGCGGGCGCTGTATCAGACCATCCGTAGGGCCCACGAGGCCCTCTTCGTTGTCCTCCGAGTTGTTGCGCTCGCCGTGGCGCCGAGCATTGTTAACATCGTCAACAAACATGAGGATTCAGGAGATGACTTTATTTTGACTGGATGACACTAGGGACCCACTAGGGCCATAGCCGTACGTACGCAAGTGCCTCCTTATTACGTACAACTATATTTTTTTGCTTTCTCCTGGTTTCCTGACATCACGGTCCCACACCATTATCAACCTATGTAGTCAATATAAACGAGAGAATTGCACAAGGTGCGGCCGACAGCTGGGACCAAGCAGCTCGAGCAGTATTGAGGAGAGCAGGGTATTAACTGGGCGGGTTGTGGCCCGTCTAGCCCAGGCCAGATATCCAGCCCAGATACTAATTTTTTCAAGATGAAAATGGCTAGCCCAGCTATACGTCTTTTTGAGGAATACCCGCTGGGGTGCAAATATTTCCTAGGAGGGATGCATTAGGCTTAACAAGAAAATGGGCTTTAAAAAATAATAAATGGGATGTAATTATAAAAACTGGGCAGTAACTATAAAAAATGCACGAAACACAAAATTAGTTTATAAAATATTATTTATGGATTTTGAAAATCTTAAATTTTCATTGTTGCGCGTGCAATGTTTCGTTAGATTTTTACGTAATACAAATTTATATTTAATCTGACTAGAAATTTCGGGATAAAAATATTTCGGAGCCCATCAAAATGTGGGAAATTTTATTGAATTCTGTCTTCAACGGTTGGTTGAAATTGTTAATCATTGTCCTAGCTAGAAAATGGGTTGTACTTTTAACAAACTGTAAATAGGTTGTTGTAAATTCCATTAGAATTCCAAAATGGGTTGTACATTCTTACAAAACGTAAATGGGCTATAATTTCTCTGCCACACACTTGTGGGCCTACTAAGTGACGTGTGCCCTAAAAAAATAAGTTGACGCGTATGCAAGGCTTTGCCAACTTATTATAGTCAACACACGGTTCTAGAAGCAGTGGCCGTTGGATGTCTATCCAACGGATGTCGTGCTTCTTCTTCAATTTCGGATATTCTTAGCTTCGGCCGCCCAAAAAATGATTCCTCCCCCTGACATCTGGGGCGCACCGTTTCAGAGGCTGACCTGTGGGCCTACTAAGTTGGAGCGTACCAAGGGCTTTGTCAACTTAGTCAATAATAAACGTTTCTAGCTTCAGTGACCGTACGATGTCCATCCAACGGTCGTAGTGCTTCCTCAACCTCTAGTCTTCTTGGTCCAGCCACCCAAAGCAGCACCGGTCGTGCCGCCTGCTCCTGCCTCCCGCGGCCGGCTGTGCTGCCGCGGAGGCCTCACCGCCCCCATACTACTCCCACCGCTGGCCAGGCCATCCCTCCACTCACCCACACCCCCTGTTATTCTGCGGCGATGGTAGCCTCACACCGTAGCCGAACCAGTGAACCCTCGTACTCCTCTCCGCGCGGACTTCCACTGCTGCGTCTTCCCCAGCTCCGCGTCGTCCCCTTCCTAGGCCTCGGCGTCGTCCAGACCACCGCCCTGGTGCTCTCGGCGCGGCGTGGTCAACGTGGTCAACGACCGTCTTCCATCGGAAGAGTACTGTAGGTGGAGAGGCTGACAGCTGGGTCCAGGCGGCCGCAAGGAAGTGCCTCCTTATTACGCGCAAAATAATTATTCCTCCACCTTACAGCAGGGACCCACCGGACGGGCCACCTTATTTCGCGAAAATACGTTGCCCCCCTGACTGCTCGGACCCATCGGACGGGCCAGCGTATTTCGCGAAAAAATGTTCCCCCCGCTGTCAGCTCGGACCCACCGGAAGTGCCTCCTTATTACGCACAAAAAAAAGAATACTCCCCCTGCTAGCTGGGACCCACCATGGTGGGAGACTGACTTGTGGGCCTACTAAGTTGACTGGGACGGGGGCCTTTGTCAACTTTAGTCAATATGAACGATTCTAGCTCCAGTGACCGTACGATGTGCATCCAACGACCGTAGTGCTTCTTCAACCTCTGGTCTTCTTGCTCCAGCCGCCCAAAGCAGCGCCGGTCGTGTCGCATGCTCCTGCCTCCCGTGGCCGGCTGTGCTGCCGCGGAGGCCTCACCGCCCCCTACTATTCCCACCACTGGCCAGGCCCTGCGGTGACTGCAGCCTCACACCGCAGCCGAACCAGTGAACCCTCGTACTCCTCTCCGCGCGCGTGGGCTTCCACTATCGTGTCTTCCCCGGCTCCCCGTCGTTCCCTTCCTAGGCCTCGCCGTCGTCCACCGCCCTGGTGCTCTCGTCGCGGCGTGGTCAACGTGGTCAAGGAATGACTTCCATCGGACGTGGACTATATGTGGAGAGGCTGACAGCTGGGTCCACGGCGGCAGCAAGGAAGTGCCTCCTTATTACGCGGAAAATAATGATTCCCGCACCTGACAGCAGGGACCCACCGGACGGGCCACCATATTCCCCCTTGACTGCTGGGACCCACCAGCTACACCTTCGCACGCAAGGAAGTGTGTCCGGGCAAAAAAACGATTCGCTCCCCTCACTGCTGGGACCCACCAGCTACATCTTTGCATGCAAGGAAGTGCGTCCGGGCAAAAAAAAAAAGAAAACCAAAACGATTCGCCCCCCTGACTGCTGGGACCCACCGGCCCCCCGACTGCTGGGACCCACCAGCTACATCTTCGCACACAAGAAAGTGCGTCCAAAAAAACGATTCGCCCCCTGACTGCTGGGACCCACCAGCTACATCTTCGCAGGCAAGGAAGTGCCTAACAGTCGGGACCCACCTGGTCGAAGCGTACGTAGCGTTGTCATTCTGGTCGCGAACGTGTACGTACATATGTACTGGTGGATGTAGAGGCGCGCACGTGTCGTAGTAGAGGCGGCCAGGGTGCAAGAAAGAAAATACGACCACATATGTGTACATATGGGCGGGGTCTCGAACGCCTACTCGCGCCTACGTACGGCGAGGGCTCATGTAGATGGCTGGGTCAGAACGGAGAAACAACATCATCGTCGTGTTCATGGGGAGGCAACGGAATACGTGGTCGTGTTCATCGGGAGGGCTTGGACGGAAGAGGCGATGGAAACGAGGCCCGGCGTACCACACAACGGAGGAAACAAACCTCCTACGGTCGAAACGGGGGTCCTGTTCATAGGGAGGGGTGTGGCGTACCGCAAAACGGAGGAAACAGACCTCCTACGGTCGAAACGGGGGTCCTGTTGATCGGGAGGGGTGTGGCGTGCCACAAAACGGAGGAAACGGACCTCCTACGGTCAAAACGGGGGTCCTGTTGATCGGGAGGGGTGTGGCGTACCGCAAAACGGAGGAAACAGACTTGTGTTGGAGCGCTACGGTCGAAACAGGGGTCCTGTTGATCGGGAGGGGTGTGGCGTACCGCAAAACGGGACTCCACGGGATACTGTTCATCTCCACCGTCGACCCCCTCCAGCCTCCACGAGCTACTGTTCATCCATCGTCGACCTCCTCCAGCCTCCACGGGCTCCTGTTCATCCAGCCTCCACCGTGCGCTACTCCACCGGCTACTGTTCAACCACCCCTTCACCGTCTACTGTTCATCCAGCCCTCCACACCACGAGGTCCTGTTCAACCACCCCTCCACGGGCACCCCTCCATCGTCTACTGTTCATCCTGCCCTCCACGGGGTGGTCCTGTTCATCCAACCCTCCACGGGGTCCTGCTCATCCAGCCCCAACCGGCTCGATCGATCGGGGTCCTGTTCATCCAGAGGCAACACCACGGGGTCCTGTTCATCCACCCCCACTGGGAACTGTTCATTCAACCCCCCCCCCCCCCCCGCAACGCTCACTGTTCATCCAGAGGCATCATTGATCGGCTTCAGTTAGTAGCAGTAGCCAAGGAATCGCTCGATCGGGTTCAGTTAACAACCATCGATCGATCGCTCGGTTTCAATAACGCGTAGCCTGCAGTGCAATCGCTCGGTTTCAGTTAGAGCCCAACACCTCACTCGGGTTCAGTTAGAGCCAACACCTCGCACACACGCGCGTACGTGTACGAGAGAAACGCGCATCGCTCGGCCCCCGACCTCCAACCGTAACCGGGAACTCCCCGAAATTTTCCTCCCCCTCGCTTCTACCACGTTTTTTTCCGTCATGGACGGCCCAAAGAATGTCATGCAGCTGCGTCCCGGCCAGCCCAGGATGAAAAGCCCATTTTCTGTCATGATTTTTTGTCATAGAAGTAGGAGCCCACCACATCTATGATGATACCGGGTTTTGTCACAATTATCGTCATAGAAGTGTCATATGTATGACAGAAAAAAATTCGTTCGCCCCAAAATGTCACGGATGTGTCTTTTTTTTGTAGTGCCGACTGACGCCCTGAAGACGTCCTTCATCACGCCCTTCGGGGCGTACTGCTACATCACCATGTTGTTCGACTTGAAGAATGCTGGCGCCACTTTCCAGCGATGCATGCAGAAGTGCCTGCTGCAGCAACTTGCCCGCAACGTGCATGTCTATGTTGACGACATCATGGTGAAGACCAAGTAGCACCTCACGCTCCTAGCCGACCTCAAGGAAACCTTCGCCAACCTGCACTGGTACGAGATCATGCTAAACCCGGAGAAATTTGTATTCGGCGTGCCAGCCGGCCAGCTGCTCGGCTTCCTCGTCTCGGAGCGCGGCATTGAGGCTAACCCGGAGAAGACCAAGGCCATCAAGCGCATGCGCAAGCCGGCTCAGCTGCGCGATGTCCAGAAGATCACCGGTTGCTTGGCCTCTCTCAACCGGTTCCTCAGCTGGCTGGGCGAGAGGGCCCTGCCCGTGTATGAGCCGATGAAGAAGACGTCGACGTTCGAGTGGAGTGACCAGGAGAATGAAGCCTTCCGAGATCTCAAGTGCATGCTCTCCACCGCACTCATCCTGGCCGCGCCAGCTGACAGGGAGCCGCTTTTGCTATACATCGCCACTACCTCGCGGCTGTTAGCACAGTGTGCTGGTGGTCGAGCGCTCGACGGAGGGCAAGGTTTAGTCGGTCCAGTGTCCGATGTACTACCTGAGCGAGGTGCTCTCCGCCTCCAAGTAGAACTACCCCCATTACCATAAGATGTGCTATGGCGTGTACTTCATCGCCAAGAAACTAAGGTAGTACTTCCAGGAGCACACCGTCACCGTGGAGAGCATGGACCCCATCAGTGAGATCATGGGCTGCCGGGATGCCTCCGGCCAGGTGGCCAAGTGGGCCACCGAGCTAGCTGGCCATACAAAATCCTCTACGAGCCCCGCGCCACCATCAAGTCCCAGGCGCTGGTTGATTTCCCCACCGACTGGACGGAGACCCAGTACCTACCGCCACCACCCGACTTGATGCACTCGCGCATGCACTTCGACGGCTCCAAGATGCGATCCGGTTTGGGAGCAGGCATCGTGCTATCCTCCCCCAAGGGTGACCGGCTGCGGTATGCGCTGCAGATCCACTTTGCCACCTCCAACAACATTGCCGAGTATGAAGCCCTCGTGCACGGCCTCCGACTGGCCAAAGAGATCGCCATCCGGTGCATACTCTGCTATGACGACTCGGATCTGGTGGTGCAGTAGGCTTCCGAAAAATGGGACGCCCGAGACTTCAATAGGGGCAGCTACCGTTTCCTTGTACAACAGCTCTCTTACGGCTTTGATGGCTGCGAGTTCCTTCAAGTTCCCTGCGCACACAACAAGGCCACCGACACACTCGCCAACATAGGCTCCCCCCGGCAAGCAATCCCACCCGACATCTCCCTCGAGCACTTGTGAAAGCCGTCCATCAAGCCGTCACCCGACTTCGAGTCCATCTTCGTCCCGGATGACCCCGCGGCGTCCCCGCTTGACCCTGGATACCCCGGCCCAGCCTCGGGGGCTACCGGCTCCGGCCCGGGGGCTACCGAATTCAACCCAGGGGCTGCCTGTTCTGGCTCGGGGGCTGCCGGCTCTAGCCCAAAAAATGTTGAATCCGACCCGAGGCTCAGGGGCTGCCTCAAGGAAAAGTTGTCCACATGCCGAGCGCGCTGATGGACGCGAGCAGAGCGCGCCAACGGACGCGACAGAGCGCGTCGCGGCGCCTAACGGTGAGCATAGCACGCTGCGGCGCCTAACGACGAGCAGAGCTTGCCGAGGGACGCGAGGAGAGGACGACATAGTGAAACGTGGCAAATAAGACAAACTGTGCGAGCGATGTCGGAGATATCAAGCACGAATCATATTAGAGTTGCATGTGCGATACGTGGTAGACAGTTGATCCATCAGAGCTGTTTGTGATGGAATAAGCCATGTGTATTGTAGGCAAACGCCTGCTGGTGTATAACCTTAAATTTAACCAAAAAAGTGTTAATGCATATCTTACATTCTTAAAAAGTTGATCCCCACTACTACCAATTCTTTCAACATGCGCGCTGTCCATGTCAGCATGATGCCACATCATCATTTCAATTCCAAATGGCAGCCAATGTATCGACAATTATCTCTCCCTGACCGGCCCCTCTTTTCCACGCAAGAATTTCTCTTGATTCATGCATCTTCGCCTATCCCAGCGCCTTCTCCCTTCCCCGTACATTTATTCCCAAGGCCTTGCTTCCATAGTGTGCCACGCCATCCCTAATCTGCCTCAAGTTCCATAAAAAAAATCTGACTCGATAACAAAACCCAGTTCCTCTTCCGCAGAAACCCTTCGTTTACAAAAAAAATATGACCCATCGTGTTCCTCCCCCCACTGGCCGCAACGTCCCGTCCCCCATGCCCCAATCCACCGGACGACCCCCTTGCCCAAGCCCGCCCTGCCTCTGTGGCGCTCGCCATGGTCCAACACGCGTCTGCAAGTCCATCGATCTTACGTCCATCCCGTCGCCCGGTCCACCGTTGCGCACCTCGACTCCTTACCTTCCCCTATTTTCCCTCTTCAATCCCATTGATTGATCCCATGAATCCATGATTGATTAGTCCTTAATGCATTACCCTTCATTGCTTCCGTTGGTAACGGATCCACATGCCTGGAAGCTGCTAATGACGATGCTTCATATCCATCACACACGTACCATATATCTGTAGATTGCTGGTCACTTTGGGTAGTGCCTCATGCCCTTGGTATTGCATATCAGGTAAGCAACATATAGGCGGCCTTCTGCTGTTCGATGAAATTTTTATAATTTTGTTAATTGCATCAGTTCATCTCATCTACAAACCTTCTCAAATTTCTGTTAGGAACGACTGGCTCCGGCTGCAACTCAACAGGTGGAAGATTCCACCTCCCGATCACATTCTCAACTCAGGTAATTCTCACAAATATCATGTTTGTTTCATATGGATGTCCAGGAATTTTGTCTTACTGTGATCTCGGGGGTTTCCTTGCTATCTCTGGCCCTAATTAGTTAGCTCTAGAGTTTTCGTAGTAGCATGGAAAGCAGACAAAGTTCTTCTCGCTTGCCACCATGAAACCTAGGAGCTTCACATGGTTGTGGACGGCCACGCTGCCAGCAATCACATATTATGGTCCATGTACCAGATGCGCCAGTTGCAGCTGAGACTCGCCCTGAACATAGGCTATGTATGCATCCAAGTAACAGCACAGGTTGGTTCATACGTTTTGGAACATCTATGCAAATATACAGTGGTGCAGGTTAGTTAAGCAAAACAACGTCGATAACACAAGCGTCAATTTTGATGAGGATTCATCATTTCAGCGGCAGTGTAATAGGTGAGTCCACTTTCTTAACCATGAAGTTTATAACTAAGTTTCAGTAAATATGTTATAGACCATTCCTTCCATGAGTGTTGTTTTGTGTAGCTCGAGCTATGTGGTACCCCTTATCTTAGCCATCCATTTTTGCATCGTGATCCGTGCAGACACATTTGTCATTTTTGTTTCTCTCAAACGAAACAACGTATAAACTTGAAACTTTGCAGGAACACAAAACATTCTAATTACTATGTGGGATAAATGTTTCAGATTTTTTCATGCATTTTAAATGCTAAAAAAATGTTTTTTTAATCAAAAAATCCTCATTTTTTATATTTATGTTGGTCCAAAAAATCTGAAAGTTTTTTCACACAATGAAGTTGTAAAATTTGTTTGATCTGGAAAGTTTGAAGTCTATATGTTCTTTCATTTGAGAGAAACAAAAAAAAGAAATCATCTTGCTGTAAATTAGTTAAAGAATACGGATCTCAAAACAATGTTGGAGGGCTGAAAATAAGAGGTTCCATGTAGCCTGAGCTACAATGGAACTTTACCTTCCTTCCATACATAGGAAGCGGTATTACCATGAACGGCAATGAAGAGAAAGATGATCTTGCTCCATTGAAACGCCATAAGAACTGCTCACCACAAGCTTTCTCACTTCTCCCCATATACAACATTTAAGGCAACAATGCGGTAGCAGAAGTCACTGAAGAGCCAGAGGAAACATCAAAATAAGAGGTACTGCACATATCCAAAATCACACAAAATATTTATACTTTTTAAACCTGAATTAAGACTTTTCCATGCTACCCAGTTTTCCTTCTAAAATTCCTGTATTTTGTTAAATCTTGCAGGACAGCGCCACTATCCAACATGCTTCATTACCTTACAACACTACATCAACAGTGATTGCTCACTGCATTGACCAACTTCTTTTGTTTATTCAATTCTAAGCTAAATGTATGACATCGACCTACATAGGATGTTTTTTGTTTTCACAAACTTCGGAAAAATGTGGACACGTGCATCTACTTTTCTATACTTATTGATGCATCAGTTTTTCCTTACAAATTCCCGCCGCAACGCGCGGGGTATTCTTCTAGTTATAAAAATTGTATAGCTAGAAACTATGTTCAAATACGACTCCAATGATATAATCTATGGCGACATGCATTCGTATTTTATTAGTTAAATCCTACTTATAAACCAGGACGGGGTATAGTAGGTAATTAAATCGTAAAAGTTTTTTATTAACTGTATGTGTATGCGTCCTCTCGTCCTCCTCTCGCACGTCTTGTCACCCCACTGCCGCAGACGGCTTACAGCGCAAGCTTGCGTAGCGCGCGGGGGTGTTCTTTTGGCCAAACAGTGGCGCCAATAAATCGTTAGTGAGCCCGTTCCCGCGCAAGCTTCCTGCCCGACTCAGTGAAATCCCCCAAAATCCCAATGCTTACCGACCTGCTATAAAAACCCTCATGGCCGACGAGTCATGCGTTGCATTTTCCCCTCCCTCCCTGTAGCTTATCTCGTCTGCTTCTCCCAAAATCGCCAATGGCACCGGTCCGTCGTCGTCGCCCAGCCACTCCGCCATCATCAGAGGGTAGCTCTACCTGGGAGGCTACACCGCGGCAGCGGCGCAGTCCCCAACGTAGTGTAGTGCGCGGGGCGTCCCTGTTGGGTGTGCGCGGAACACCCACCACACGCTCCGCTGCCGCTGCCCGTCGGCAGCTGTTGCCGGCCGCCATTGCCGCCACACCACTTTTGAAAGCCAGGGTCATCTCCCGCTCCGCCGCCGTGGCCCGAAGGCAGGAGGTGGCCGTCGTGGCCGCCACCCCACTGCCGGCCACCGTGGCCATCACCCGCTCCGCAACCGCGGCCCGAAGGCGGGACGTGATGGTCGTGGCCGCCACCCCATTGTCGGTCACCGTGGCCTCCAGCCCACCGTCGACCGCCGGGATCATCACCCGCTCTGCGACCGTCGCCCGAAGGAGGGAGGCGGAGGTGGAGGACCGCACGTGCGTCAGCGAGCTTGCGCGCTACATCGAGTTCCTGCGGGAGGAGGAGGAGCGCCTCGTCGAGCATGCAAAGAGCCTTACCACAGCCGTGGCCGTAGCACACGCCGACGCAGAGGCGAGGAATCAGGAGATCTACGAGGAGAACCACCACTTCGAGAGGGATCGTCTGGAGCGGCAGTGGGCGTTCGAGCTGGAGACCTTCGTTGTCCGTGCAAAAGCGGCAGGCACCGTATTGCATTTCTCCGGCTCGTCGGTAGGCTCCTCCTCCTCCTCTGCCTCTCACCGAGTGCGCTCGGCAGAGGGCTGCCGGAAGTAGCACAAATCCCCTCCGTGGAGTAGTATTTAGGGGCTATTTTGTTCAGTTCATCTGACTATAGATGTGTGGTCGAACTGTACAGCGTACTTAAAATTAGCTAGTATATATAGTTGCAGTAGCTATTTCAGTACGTGGTTGGCAACAATTGGGGAGAAGTTTGGTCGGTTCAGCTGTCGAGTTGAACTATTTGTATAAATTAAGAACGACTGCTTAATCTATGAATGAAATCTATGCTTAATTACTGAATTTTAGTTGCAAAAATTACATAGTGCTAATGATTTTTAGCTGCATATTTTGACAAATCGCAGTGTTACAAGGATCGACAAATGGCAACATTACTAGATTAACAAATGTAAATCTTTCCAGTTTGACAAATGGCAACATACCAAATATGACAGATGCAAATCTTACCAAATTGTTTGTACGTGGTTGCACACGGATCATCCAGAACAACCGTTTGCATTGAAGGGAAGCACAAATCTTGTGCTGCTCTCACTTTGCATACGGGTGTTCTATCTAAATCATTTGCGATCAAGAGCTACAGAAATCCTGCTCGCCACATTTCAGTCAAGGTGAAGCAGCTGTCCGCACGACACCTCCTACAACTATTAAAAACCAAGACACGCGGCGTCACGTGAATGGTTAACAAAATTTTGGGTTTACTTGAATTTAAAAACCAGGCATCTCAATTTTTTGCCGGCAATCAACGGTGCCCTGGTGTTTGAAATTCATGCCCATTTCTTTCATGGGACCTAAGCATGTACCCAAGGACACATATATCATTTTTTAACCAATTTATATGCACTGGAGCATGTGCATGTAGTTCAAATTTGAATATGCACATAAATGCATTGAAAACTCAGTTAATGCATAAAAATGTCCAAATGAACCCTGAAAAATCACAAAAATTCACACAACACTCATGTTGTTCTATGTTGACACGATAATTTTTTTGAAAGCAATAAGAGGCAATGGATATCGTTTCATCCCCAAAGGTGGGATGTTCTCTACCGAAAACCATCATGCTTGTTGTGAGAAGCTCCGGTTTGTGAGAAGCATACACCAAAACCTGCCCCAAATGGGATAAAGTTTGTACAACGGCATGTTGATGCCGCTCCATGATAACATGCCAAGTTTCATGAATTTCAGACGAGTTTTGGATTTACTAGAATTTAAAAACCAGGCATCTCAATGTTTAGCCGGCAATCAACGGTGCCCTGGTGTTCGAAATTCATTCCCATTTCTTGCATGGGACCTAAACATGAACCCAAGGACACATATTTGATTTTTTAACCAATTTATATGCACTGGACCATGTGCATGTAGTTCAAATTTGAATTATGCACATAATGACATTGAAAACTCAATTAATGCATAAAAATGTCCAAACGAACCCCGAAAAATCACAAAAATTCACACAACACTCCAGTTGTTCTACGTTGACACGGGAAAATATATTTGAAAGCAATAAGAGGCAATGGATATCGTTTCATCCCCAAAGGTGGGACGTTCCCTACCGAAAACCATCATGCTTGTTGTGAGAAGCTCCGGTTTGTGAGAAGCATATACCCAAACCTGCCCCAAATGGGACAAAATCTGTACCACGGCATGTTGATGCTGCTCCATGATAGCATGCCAAGTTCATGAATTTCAGACGAGTTTTGGATTTACTAGAATTTAAAAACCAGACATCTTATTGTTTTGCCAACAATCAACGGTGCCCTCGTGTTCGAAATTCATTCCGATTTCTTGCATGGGACCTAAGCATGCACCCTAGGACACATATTTGATTTTTCCACCAATTTATATGCACTGGAGCATGTGCATGTAGTTCAAATTTGAATTATGCACATAAATGCATTGAAAACTCAGTTAATGCATAAAAATGTCCAAACAAACCCCGAAAAATCACAAAAATTCACACAATACTCCAGTTGTTCTATGTTGACACGAGAAAAAAAATTGAAAGCAATAAGAGGCAATGGATATCGTTCCGTCCCCAAAGGTGGGACGTTCCCTACCGAAACCATCATGCTTGTTGTCAGAAGCTCCGGTTTGTGAGAAGCATATACCCAAACCTGCACCAAATGGGAGAAAATTTGTACCACGACATGTTGATGCCGCTCCATGATAGCATGCGAAGTTTCATGAATTTCAGATGAGTTTTGGATTTACTAGAATTTAAAAACCAGACATCTCAATGTTTTGCCGGCAATCAACGGTGCCCTCGTGTTCAAAATTCATTCCGATCTCTTGCATGGGACCTAAGCATGCACCCTAGGACACAGATTTGATTTTTCAACCAATTTATATGCACTGGAGAATGTGCATGTAGTTCAATTTTTAATTATTCGCATAAATTCATTGGAAACTCAGTTAATGCATAAAAATGTCCAAACGAACCCAAAAGATCACAAAAATTCACACAACCCTCCAGTTGTTCTATGTTGACACGAGAAAAAAATTTGAAAGCAATAAGAGGCAATGTATATCGTTCTGTCCCCAAAGGTGGGACGTTCCATACCGAGAACCATCATGCTTGTTGTGAGAAGCTCCGGTTTGTGAGAAGCATATACCCAAACCTGCCCCAAATGGGACAAAATTTGTACCACGGCATGTTGATGCCGCTCCATGATAGCATGCCAAGTTTCATGAATTTCAGACGAGTTTTGGATTCAATAGAATTTAAAAACCAGGCATCTCAATGTTTTTCCAGCAATCAATGGTGCCCTGGTGTTTAAAATTCATTCCCATTTCTCGCATGGGACCTAAGCATGCACCAAGGACACAGATTATTCAATCAACTTATATGCACTGGAGCATGTGCATGTAGCTCAAATTTGAATTGTGCACATAAATGCATTGAAAACTTAGTTAATGCATAAAAATATCCAAACGAACCCTGAAAAATCACAAAAATTCACACAACACTCCAGTTGTTCTATGTTGACACGAGAAAAAAATTGAAAGCAATAAGAGGCAATGGATATCGTTCCATCCCCAAAGGTGGGACGTACCCTACCGAAAACCATCATGCTTGTTGTGAGAAGCTCCGGTTTGTGAGAAGCATATACCCAAACCTGCCCCAAATGGGACAAAATTTGTACCACGGCATGTTGATGCCGCTCCATGATATCAAGCCAAGTTTCATGAATTTCAGGCGAGTTTTGGATTTACTAGAATTTAAAAACAAGCATCTCAATGTTTTACCAGCAATTAACGGTGCCCCGGTGTTCGAAATTCATTCCCATACGTTGCATGGGACCTAAGCATGCACCCTAGGACACAGATTTGATTTTTCAACCAATTTATATGCACTGGAGCATGTGCATGTAGTTCAAATTTGAATTATGCACATAAATGCATTGAAAACTCAGTTAATACATAAAAATGTCCAAACGAACCCTGAAAAATCATAAAAATTCACACAACATTCCAGTTGTTCTATGTTGACATGAGAAAAAAATTTTGAAAGCAATAAGAGGCAATGGATATCGTTCCGTCCCCAAAGGTGGGACATTCCCCACTGAAAACCATCATGCTTGTTGTGAGAAGCTCCGGTATGTGAGAAGCATATACCCAAACCTGCCCCAAATGGGACAAAATTTGTACCACGGCATGTTGATGCCACTCCATGATAGCATGCCAAGTTTCATGAATTTCAGACGAGTTTAGGATTTACTAGAATTTAAAAACCAGGCATCTCAATGTTTTGCCGGCAATCGACGGTGCCCTCGTGTTCGAAATTCATTCCCATTTCTTGCATGGGACCTAAGCATGCACCCGTGGACACGGATTTGATTTTTCAACCAATTTATATGCACTGGAGCATGTGCATGTAGTTCAAATTTGAATTATGCACATAAATGCGTTGAAAACTCAGTTAATGCATAAAAATGTCCAAACAAACCCCGAAAAATCACAAAATCCACACAACACTCCAGTTGTTCTATGTAGACATGAGAAAAAAATTTGTAAGCAATAAGAGGCAATGGATATCGTTCTGTTCCAAAGGTGGGACATTCCCTACCGAAAACCATCATGCTTGTTGTGAGAAGCTCCGGTTTGTGAGAAGCATATACCCAAACCTGCCTTAAATGGGACAAACTTCATAGCACAGCATGTTGATGTTGCTCCATTATAGCATGCCAAGTTTCATGAATTTTAGACGAGTTTTGGATTTACTAGAATTTAAAAACCAAGCATCTCAATGTTTTGCCGGCAATCAATGGTGCCCTGGTGTTCGAAATTCATTCCCATTTCTTGCATGGGACCTAAGCATGCACCCTAGGACACAAATTTAATTTTTCAACCAATTTATATGCACTGGAGCGTGTGCATGTAGTTCAAATTTGAATTCTGCACGTAAATGCATTGAAAACTCAGTTAATGCAGAAAAATGTCCAAACGAACCCAGAAAAATCACAAAAATTCACACAACACTTTGTATCTATGTTGACACGAGAAAAAACATTTGAAAGCAATAAGAGGTAATGGATATCGTTTCGTCCCCAAAGGTGGGACGTTCCCTACCGAGAACCATCATGCTTGTTGTGAGAAGCTCCGGTTTGTGAGAAGCATATACCCAAACCTGCCCCAAATGGGACAACTTTTTTACCACGGCATGTTGATGCTGCTACATGATATCATGCCAAGTTTCATGAATTTCAGACGAGTTTTGGATTTACTAGAATTTAAAAACTAGTTAGTGTATAAAATGCCTGGAAAACCCAGTTAATGTATAAAAATGTACAAACAAACCCTGAATAATTCAATTTTTTTGGAGGGAACGCCTATAGTTGCATGTTCTTTGCAGATAAAAGTTCTAAAAATTCAAACACCATACTTTGTAGCTGTGACCCCATTACGTAATTCAAATGATCAAGACGATAAATCAAGTAGATCGCACACAGTTTATTATCACCAACCATGTGAGATGCAGCACAAAATATCTTGGAGCACCGTCGGTGTATAGTACGCCCATGCCTTACGAGAGAAGGTGTGTCGGCTACAGTCCACAGCCGGCATGTCAAGCACGCTCACTCCCCAAATATCATTTCACTATTCATTCATCGCCGGTGAAAGATGGGGATGTGGACCCACGTCGTGAGGGCAACTTCGGCGGGCCACTCTGGCGAGAGCGCGGCCGCAGTCGCCAGGCGCGTGCTAATAAGCTTCGTGAGGGCGACCGCAGTCTGCATCCTGGTGGCCAAGGCAGGCCAAACGATCGTTGTTGCTTCTCAGGCGGCGGCAGCAGCATGTGCCTCGGGGATAGCAACTGGCAAGAGCGGCACATCAGCTGTCCGTTCCGCAGCGGCGGCCTTAGCCCTGCTGGAGGCCGCCCAGTACCGGCCGTCCACACCCAGGTCGTGGCGGTCACCGCACAAATCGAACGAAGCTTCTCCGACAACGGTCGGCAACCCACGACCGAAGAGCTGGCAATCGCTGAGAGCGTTCGAGCAGCCACCGTTCCTGCATGGCATACCTTGCCACGACGGAGCCCGCCAGAGCCCACATGGCGTCCTCCCATGCCCAACTCGTGGTGGCCTTTTCCAAAGATATGGCGGACGCGGATGGCGAGATGCTTGCCGAGTATGGTGCAATTGATGCCATGGAGCCCCTTCCCTAGGACAACGTCGGGTGCGAGCTGGACATGGAGGCGGCGGCGGAGATCGACGAGCACCAGCCGTAGTAGTACCTTTTGTTTTGTT
Source organism: Aegilops umbellulata (assembly GCA_032464435.1). Classification (NCBI taxonomy): domain Eukaryota; kingdom Viridiplantae; phylum Streptophyta; class Magnoliopsida; order Poales; family Poaceae; genus Aegilops; species Aegilops umbellulata. The sequence goes on along the minus strand of CP136060.1, from coordinate 174,363,423 downwards.
TAATTAAGAGTGCCGGTCTTTAATTTGTTAGAGTAATGTTTAGGTCAGCTAGCTCTGTTTAATTGCTGAACTTGCTCGATTAAAAAGTTAGTCTCCTTTGTGTACCCAAATTATGCAATGACGTGGATGAGCACTGTAACCAGGGAAATTCGAACCAAAATTTTTGACGTTCAAACTCAACACACACGGGTTAAGCTATCTGAATCGTTTGTGATGTTCACATATCGTACAAAGTTCTGAATAAGGGACCGTGTTTGAGGACACTTTGTACGCCAGTTTTTTGGCTGAAGCGATTCCAAATTTTCAGCTTCCGCGGAAATATCTACCTCGTCGCCCCCTCCCCCTTACCAAAATCCACATTTCCCCTCTTTCCGCCTTCCTTTCCAAGTTGAAACCTTCACTCCTTGCTTGAGGTGCCGCCGCCTCCTCGCCGGTGACCCTCCTTCACGCTCCTCGGCTTCGCCTATCTAGGCAGGTAATCCACACCCGACCCCATCCTCCTCCTCCTTCCACATCCCACATGCCCCTACCGCCAGCGCGAGTGCGACACCTTCCACCCAAATCACCGACCCTCCACCAAATAAGCGCCGGCCTAAGCCGTGGTGCACGCAGTATAGCCAGGACCTCAAGGAGCATTTGGCAGCGGAGAAGTAAATCGCGGCCGCACGCGTGGATGAGGTCGTGATGGCTGCCGTTTGTGCCGACCCCCAGATCTTGAAGGAGCACCTTGCCATTTGCTAGCTACACGGGTTAAGCATGCTCGATTTACCCGTTGCGTGTGCTGCTCCTGCCCTTCCTTCACAAATTCTAGTGAATTGTGCTATCTAATTTTACCATGCAATCTGTTGCTCTAGTGTAGATGTTCTATATGTCGTGCAGTGTGGTGCTCACTTATTAACTGTTTTGTTAATTAGTTGTCTTCTTTAGTTAACTGTTTGGTTCAATTCTCCAAATGTGATGTTCAATTCTTCAGGCTGCAATTTTGTATTGTCTTCCATGTGAGAAATAAATCGAATTTTGTATTGTTGTGCATGTGAGGAATAAATCGAATTTGGCTGCACTTAATACATGAGAAACATATACAAGTGCTATATTTCCTAGTTCTTAATCATGCCTGGTTTGGGTAAATGGGTTTTCCCTGTGGCTTGAATTAATCTGATGATTCTGCAATGTGATTATTTTTCATCAACATATTTTACTGATAGCATGTGAACCCTTACTTAACCTGATGACTAACTACCTTATATGTGTTACAGGGAAACAATGGGAAGCACTGAGGTTTACAATTGAGGTTAGCACGTGCATGGTCCGTTATCTAATAGCACATTATTGTGCAATTGCAAGAACCATTCTAATATTTAGGTTTTTACAATTTTATCTTGCACATGTAGGTCCTGCTGTCAGAGGTTTTGACCCACTGTTTGACCCTTTTTGCATATGGGGAAATGAGTTGTCCATGAATATCAGTCAAGTCAAGAAACTCAGCAAGATTGTTAGGATAAAGAAATTAGCGACAAAAACAACAAGATCTTTGTCTGCACAATGAAGAAGACATCAGTTCATTAAAGGATGGTACTAACTATTATACCTTGCCTTTTTAATTCCTTTGGCCCATTTCCAATATAGAGAAGATATTTATGCACATCCTTGTTTTCAGGCCTTTCCAAAGCAGTTCACTAATGATTACCTCTCAAACCACCTGTATGGTCAGGAGGCGAGGAATATATTCATACAACACCCACGGTTCAATATTGAAGTGTTCCCGAAGAGTACGAAGGATGGACGGTCAATCATCCACCGGCACTGGCCTAAAGTTACAAAGACCTTCAACATCAATGAAGGCTCAATATTCGCCTTCTGCTTCAGCAGTTTTCCAGATGAGATTCATTTGTCTATGTACTGTCTATGATGCTAATTTCGAAAGGTTATAGATGTTGCATGTGAAACTTGGTCCTGGTGTAGTTGTGTAATGGGGTAGTTGAGTGCTGAAGCTATATGATGATGTACTATGATGTATTTCAATTATGAAAGTGATATATATTGTGTGCTTAATATGAACTATAAATTAGATTAATAAATGGATTATGAATAATTGGATAATTAGTCTACTAGTGGCGAATTAGCCTGCTAACTGGGTTTTGCTATTGCAAACAGTTGTTGAAAAAATACCGTGGGCGATGACCTCAGGCAACGCACACAGTTTCTAGGAATAAACCGTGTTGGATCAATGAACAATCACACATGACTTTCTCTTAAAAACTGTTTGTGTTAGGCCACCTTGCGCGAACGTTTACCACATGAAAACTGTGTGTGATGGACAACCTTTGCCACACAGTTTCTTCCATGGACCGTGTGTGATATATTGAATAATGCAAGCGATTGAACAGGAAAAATTGTGTGTGATGTACCTGTGAACAGAAACGTTTTCCTTCGAGCGACTGTGTGGGATGTACATACGAACGGAAACATTTAGCGGGGACTGACTATGTGGGATGTACTTGCAACCGGAAACAATTTCACCGTATAATGGTATTTTTTAGCTCTACTATACATATTTCCGTATTTGAGCGCTCGCCGGTCGCACACGACCTCATTTTGCCGAAAGTGCGTGCCAGGAGGGCATATCCCCGGCAGGTTCTGGTTGTGTGGGAAGGACCCCCCTATCGCCCACACTCACTTGCAGACTGTTCCAAATGCCGTTGCGGAAAGGGGTTTTAAACATTTGTTTAGGAGCTCGCTGTACTAGTGCAGGGCGAGTGCGGGCACCACGCCTCCTCGAGGTCCCTTATGGCCAAGGCTTTCTGCCACGACTTCTATTGGCCCAGAGCTCTCAAAGACGCAGAGTCACTGGTCCTCAAGTGCGAGGGCTATCAATGGTACAAAAGATCCAGTCATGTCCCACTCAGCATTAACTATACTCAATGCATAAGAATGACAATAGTGCTCACCAACTGATGCTCAAATGAGAGGTTGATGACTCAACAATACAAGTAAATGGATAGGCCCTTCGCAGAGGGAAACATGGATTTGCAGAGGTGCCAGAGCTCAAATCCTAAAATAGAGATGAATATAATTTTGGGAGGTATGCCTTTCCGTCAACGCCATGACTGAGAGTTTTCAATATCTTCCATGCTAAACAAATTAGTGGCAGCTCCCAAGCGGAAAGGTAAAGCGTACTCCCCCTCAGCTGACAAACACAAGCCATGGCTAGCCGAATCCTTGGGTGCCCTCCATACCGACAACTTCCCGGGGGAGTTTGTTTCATTATTTTTGCAATTTGATCATGGGACTGGGCATCCCGATTACCAACCCCTCCTCATGAGAATAACCCGCTTAGCATGGAAGCTATGGACCGCCCCATGTCGCTCCATGAGCGGTACAAGCACACAAAACATGTGCTTGTTTGAATGTTTAGAGGTGGCACATGCAAATTTACTTGGAACGACAGAGTAATACAGCATACAGGTAGATATAGTGGTCATCTGGAACAACTTTGGTTTAAGTATTTGGATGCACAAGCAGTATTTCCGCTTAGTATAGGCGAAGGCTAGCAAATAGATTAAGAAGCGACCAGCTAGAAAGCGAAAACGGTCATAAACATGCATTGAGAATAATTAACATTGAATACGAGCATGAGTAGGATATCAAACACCATGAACATGAATTCGTGGAGGCTATTGATACGTCCCCAACGTATCTATATTTTTTTATTATTCCATGCTATTATAGTATCTATTTTTGATGTTTTATATGTCATTATATGCAATTATATATCATTTTTGGGACTAACCTATTAATTTAGTGCCATGTGCGAGTTGCTGTTTTTTTGCATGTTTTTGGCTTTTCAGGAAATCAATATCAAACGAAGTCCAGACGAAGAAAAAACTTTGGATTACTTTTTTATGGACTAGAAGAGACCCTAGAAGGTTTAGGAGAACGCCAGAAGAGCCACGAGGGAGCGACAAGCCCTAGGGGGCACCCCCAAGATTGTGGGCCCCTCATGGCACCTCCAACCCTAATTCCACCTCAATAAATTCTGAAGTATTCCCCTGACATCAAGGAGACACCTGAAATACTTTTTTTGCTGCCGCAAGTTCCAGAACCACGAGATCCCATCTGGAGGCCTTCTCTGGTACTCTGGCGGAGGGGGAATCGATCACAAAGGGGCTCAACATCAACCTTGTTGCCCTTCCGATGATGCGCATGAGTAGTTTACCACAGACCTACGGGTCCATAGCTAGTAGCTAGATGGCTTCTTCTCTCTCTTTGTTCTTCAATACAATGTTCTCCTTGATGTTCTTGGAGATCTATTCGAGGTAATGACTATTTGCGATGTGTTTGTTGGGATCCGATGAATTGTGAGTTTATGATGAGATCTATCCATGAATATTATTTGAGTTTTCTTTGAACTCTTTTGTGCATGATTACTATTGCTTCATATTTCTCTCTGATCTATTGATTTGGTTTGGCCAACTAGATTGATTTTCCTTGCAATGGGGGAGGTGCTTTGTAAAGGGTTCAATCTTGCGGTGCTCAATCCCAGTGACAGAAGGGGACATGACACATATGTATCATTGCTATTAAGGTTTAAAAGATGGGTTTTATTCATACGCGAGTTTATCTTGTCTACATCATGTCATCTTGCTTAAGGCGTTCCTCCGTTTTCTATGAACTTAATACACTAGATGCATGCTGGATAGCGGTTGATGTGTGGAGTAATAGTAGTAGATGCAGAATTGTTTCAGTCTACTTGTCTCGGATGTGATGCCTATACATGATCATTGCCTTGGATATCATCATAATTATTTGCTTTTCTATCAATTGCCCAACAGTGTAATTTGTTTACCCACCGTATGCTATTTTCAAGAAAGAAGCCTCTAGTCAAAACTGTGGCCCCCCGAGTCTATCTTTTATCATATATTAAAACAAAAAATACCTTGCTGCGTTTTTCTTTTATTTATTTTATTTTGTATTTTTGTTTGATCTATCTATCTATCACCATACAATTTAATACTGCTCGTAACCGTCGAGGGATTGACAACAACTTGTTGGCGTTGGGCTGCAAGGATTTGTTGTTTGTGTGCAGGTACTGCTAATGAAGTCTTGCTTGGTTCTCCTACTGGATAGATAACCTTGGTTCTTAAATGAGGGAAATACTTATCTCTATTGTACCGCATCATCCTCTCCTCTTTGGGGAAATCCCAACGCAGTTCACAAGTAGCAGGTATGTTGGTTTTTGTCGGTGCAACAAACCCTGGGTCTGTTGCCCAGACTGTGCACAGGATCGAGAACAAGATTACAACACCAAGATCAGATCAAAGCACGAGGGATCAGTTCTTTGAAGGATCAAAGTGCAGATCAAGAGGACTAAGACTAACCAAAGAGATAAGATACCACTATGAGAAGAACCTACCTTACCAGGCAGGTGAGCCTAGAGAGGTTGGGGTTTCCCCAAAGCGAGCCTCCAGGATCGCCCCGGCAGGCCTGCCGGGGCTCACGAAGGCAAAACACTCCACCACACCGCCTCACAACGACGCACGTCGTCGATCAGTGCGGTGTCAAGCTCCTAAGTTACTAAGTGGCGGCTCCCTGCCACATGGCAACCACTTCCTACAGAAGATACCTCCAAGCAACACCTGTCTTGAGACGTGTCAAGCAAGTAGGCGCGAAGCTGGAAAAACAGCCCGGCAGGGCCTGCCGGGCAAGCTATGATGTGACACTGAGCGGCACATTTAATGCACTCTGTCAGCCTGCAGAGTTTGGTATGATAGCAATGTTTGCTATCAAGTCAGTATGGAATGACTGATTTGCCACTTTGGTAACCCCTTGATCTATAAAAGGAGGCCCATGGCAACTGTAGAAAGGATTCAGGACCCCCACGCATCCATACACGCGTAGCCACTCTCGCCCCAAGGCAACCTTGCCAGGCAAGAGCGTTGTGTTTTCCCACCATTTTTCACCATCAGTCCACCAAAGCAGGAGTAGGGTTTTACACCTTGCGGCGACCCGAACCTGGGTAAAATTGCCTGTGTGATCTTTGTCATGCTGTGTTACGCTTCTCCGCTCTTGGTGCCATGTGCCCATCCCCCTGCCGAACCACGAGGGGCTCATGGCCCCATAGGTGGCCGTGGTTTCCCATGACATCTTTGGCCCGCCAGGTAGGGGGATCACTTGCGCGTATCCGAGAGCGTAAGCAGCACGTCATCTTCATCGCCATTTTCATCATCGACGTCTCCATCGACTATGGCACCCAAGAAGAAGTCCGGTGCCGCAACACACCCGTCCACCTCGAAGGCCCTACCGCCCACGACCGCCGATGTCGCGGGGAATGCAGAGGTGCATGAGGATATGGGCGCTGCGGGAGACGTGGTCGGCGCAGGCGGCGTTTTCACCACCTCTCCCGTGGCTGAAGCTGGAGCGGGAGGAACTGGAGAAGGACAACACCAACAACATCCTGACGACCATGCTCCGCAAGGTACGGGTAGAGAGATTATTCCTTCTATTCCTCCCGGCCTAGCCGAGGGGCATAGCCATGGCGGTGACGTTTGTCCCGAGGCGAATCGCAATCCTACGACCGCCCCGCCACGGGCGTGTCACGGGACATGCACCGCCCTCAGAGCAAACTAGCCCAGTCAATGCTCCGAACGGAGTCATTGGCCAGCGCACGCCATCACCTTGTCACCATGCCATCCCAGCGACTGGCTCCCGACGACGGGAGCCCGGCACAGCCACCGCCGGCATCGTCAGGAGCCGAGCGAGTCTACGGTCTACAGTATCATCACCAATGCCAAGCACCGCTTCGAAGGCCATGGCGCGGGCCCAGCTGCTGCTGAGGTTTCTGCCGGATGCTGATCAGATGGATGAGTGGAGAGCCACTGTTCAGAGTCTGATTGGCTTTGCCGAGGCTGGAGGTTCATATCGAGCTGGCCCGCCACGGCCTCCCTAGACGATGACGGCGACCCATGTTGCTGGCCGCGCGGAAGGAGCCACCCGCACGGTGCAATCCCCACCGCAGCAACCAGCGCAAGGGCCAAGAGACTAAGAACTTGATGATGTCTCGATTGCTTCGTCCGATCCTCGAGCATGTCAAGGCCAACGACGAGCCCCGGAGGTCAGGCGGATGGATGGCGCGCACGTCACCATTGAGCAACACCGCGGCGCCCACCACCAGTCCGGCGCAATGGCCCCAACATTGGCGAGCCTGCGCTCGGCGGAGGCAGGTACCTGCCTTTCGAGGCTGGGTGCCCTGCCTTCACCCGAGAGCTGCAGCAAGTCCGTTGGCCGTTCGCTCACACGTTCAAGCCAGAGATTCCAGAAAAGTATGATGGGAGACTGAACCCAGCAGAGTTTTTGAGCATATACACCATCGTTGTTCAAGCTGGCGAGGGAAGAGATGATAAGGTTTTTGCTAACTGCTTTCCTTTGGCGCTCAAGCCAAACATGAGGTCCTGGCTGATGCATCTGCCGGAGAACTCCATCTCGACCTGGGCTGACCTGTGCCATGAGTTCGTTGGCGCCTTCTAGGGCGGCTACCAATAAGTAGGACGACCCAGCGATTTGCAGCTTCTCCCGCAGAAGGAAGGAGAGACCCTATGAAAGTACATGTAGAGGTTCAACCGAGTCCACAGGAATATTCCAGATATCCACCCGTTAGTTGTGATAGCTGTGTTCCAATCCAACATGCGCAATCATCGGATACGTTCCAAGATGAATGTTCGGTTTCCCAAGACTGTGAAGGAACTTTACACCTTGGTGGACAAGTGAGCTCGGGTGGGGGAGGGGAGGAAACTCCTTGGACAAGAGGATGGCGTCAATGTCGACTCAAAAGATGACGACAAGGCCACCAGTCAGAAGAAGAATAATAAGAAGCGCAACAAGAAGCGCAAGGATAAAGCAGTACTGACCATGGAGGGATCGGGCATGCCTAGTACCGGCAAGAAGGCTAAGGCCGAAGCCCCCGGCAAGGAAGTTGCCACGTGCACTGACTGCCGGGATGCTGCTGCTGCCGAGAAGGCTGGGAAAGGTGATGGACCATATTGCAAGATTCATCGGACTAAAGGCCATGATTTCCGGGAATGTCATCAGGTTGAGCAGCTCGTCAAGAAGTAGAGGGTTGAATATGAGAAGCATGATAAGGAAAAAGGTCAGAATGGCGCTGGCGGGAAGGGCCGAGGTGGTGAAGCAAATTGCCCCGGCAAGGCTCTTCGGAACAAAGGGAAACTCGCCAGGGGGCCGAGAGAAGGAAGATTGTGATGATGAAAGTGATGGAGGGGATGAAGACAAAACCAGCGAGCATGAGTTCCAGAAGGCCACTAACGCCTCGTGCATTGACGGAGGTGCATCTCTGCACTCCTCTCACTGCCAACTTAAATGGTGGGCGCGTGAGGTCAATGTCGTGGAGCGAGCGGCAGAGTCTTGGAAGCCGCTCAAGTGGTCATGCATGCCCATCATATTTGACGAAGAGGACCATCCTGACCGCACCACCGTGGTAGGACGCTTGTCGTTCTTGGTGTCACCAATGATCCGCAACCTCAAAGTCACAAAGATGTTGGTTGACGGCGGGGCCGGGTGATGAGGACATATACCTGGGGTAGGGTAATAGGCCTGACCTATACGTCCTACCTAAGGTCCCTGTCTTAGAAGCAAAGAAGTTCAATAATAAATAGGGAGGGCCCAACAAAGGTGTCGAGTGCAATCCACTCGACCTACCATTCACTCGGAGACCCCTCCTTCTTTGGATCACTCGACCACTCAACCATTCGACCATGCAAAAGACCACTCGACATACAGAAGACCTAAAGCCATTCTGCGCAGCAACGGTCGGGCGTTTATTCATAGACTTAATGATCATTTATAACACTTTATTATGGACATTACCTATAACGCTCCTTCTTTATGTACAATGAACTCCTTGTAACGTGGGCTGGCTAGGGTCCTGGCGCACTCTATATAAGCCACCCCCTCCACTGGCACAAGGGTTCACACCCATTGTAACACACACACGTATAATCCAGTCGACCGCCTCCAGGCACCGAGACGTAGGGCTATTACTTCCTCCGCGAAGGGCCTGAACTTGTAAAACTCGTGTGTACAACTTTGCCATAGCAAGGATCTTTCCTCTACATACCTACCCCCATTCTACTGTCAGTCTTAGATCCACGATAGTTGGCGTCCAACGTGGGGCAGGTGTCTTAGCGACTTGTTGGAGAAGTTGCGATTTTTCCGATTCCCATCATCATGGTTTCCGGCGGAGGATTGGCTGAGGGCCGCGAGATCCATCTCGGCGCTCTCGTGTTCGTAGCGGACGACTCCGCTTGCTCCAAGAGGCTCCACTCGACGTCGAGGCGCTCCCCATCCACAGGGCAACACACTTTCGCGCGTGCATCCGCGACGTCCTTCTGCGGAGCCGTCGACTCAGTATCGGTCGGCTCCTGAAGCGTCCTCACTCCCCGCTGTTCGCCGGCGCAAGCATTCCGGTCGGTTGCGGCTCCAGCGGTGGGTGAGGCATGCGGTGGCCCGCCAATCAGCCACCCCACAAATCGCGGCGATCGAGCCCGATCAAACTCTCTTTGGCTTGTTCGACTGGCTCCATCGAGACTGCATCCGAATGCGATAGCAGTGACCCCACGGCGGAAGTCCTGATGGTCAATGGACCGCGCAGTCCTCTTGGCTTCCCCCGCGACAACGGCGGCGATGGTGGTGGCGATCCGTGGCGCATCCACGAGGAGTACCGCCCCGAGCCCCTCTCTTCGCAGCAGAGGGAAGAGCTTCACCACCGCAACATGGATGCACTTCACACTCCTATCGTTGGAGAAACCCCCGAGGCCCAGGCCTTGGAGGAGGCGCGCCTGGCCAACTTGGCCGAGTGCACTCGACTGGAGAACCTCCAGCACGCACTCGACGAACATGCTCGGCAGCGGATTCCTGAGTCCAGTCAACGACAACTTTTCCACCTCGAACTCAGGTATACCGAACTCCGATTTAGAATCTCACAGCTGTAGCCCGAATAGCATAGTCAATTCAGCCTTCCCGGTCGGAGGAGGGCAGAGGTCTGATGCAGATTCGAGCTTTACTCCGGGCAGCAGGAGAGCAAAACACAGCGGTATCTCAGTCGCGGAATAGGATCCATAGCAGATCCGTGATGGCAGACACAGTTCAGTCGGCTCATAGCCCAAGATCACCTCCGAGGCGTGAGGGACGTGGAGACCGGCGAGATCAGTATAGAAACCGTGAGTAGTATGATCACCGACTCAACCACGATGACCGTCTTCGAGTGCCTACGCCTCCCTCGAGGAGTGTGTCATATGTGCCTCGGCAGCATGATGACAGACGCCCTCACAGTGGCGGACGAAGAATTCCAGTCGACCCTAGAGAGCCGGGCTTTGATGCGAGATCTATTCTCATTCAAGGTCTGGTTGACAGGAACCGGGCAGACAGAGAGGGCCATGATAGAGATTATCCGACTGGCAACATAGTGCATGTTTCAGGTCCCGAGTGTTTCAGCAGAGCCATCAGAGCAGCAATGATTCCTCCCAACTTCAGGTTGGCGACTGGAGTCAGCAAGTTCACTGGTGAGTCCAAGCCGGACACTTGGCTTGAGGATTACCGAGTGGCTGTGCAGATCGGTGGCAGCAATGATGAAGTGGCCATGAAGCACCTTCCTCTGATGTTGGAGGGCTCGGCCTGAGCGTGGTTGAATCAGTTAGCACCTGGCAGCATATATAGTTGGGAGGAACTTGCCCAAGTGTTTGTCAGAACCTTTGAAGGTACATGCAAATGACCAGCAGGGTTGACAGAGTTGCAGTCCTGTGTGCAGAAACCGAATGAGACCTTGAGATATTATATCCAGAGATGGATCACATTGCACCACACGGCAGAGAATGTGTCAGATCACCAAGCAGTTTGTGCTTTCAAGGAGGGTGTTAAGTACCGAGAGTTGAACCTGAAGTTCGGTCGGACAGGACATATGTCCCTGAGTCGGATGATGCAGATCGCCACCAAGTATGCCAATGGTGAAGAGGAGGACCGACTCCGGAGTGGCAAGCACAAAACAATTGCCCAGGAAACCAGAGGAGGGACTTCCAATCGGAAGCAGAAGCGGAAGGCCAAACCAGCTGCTCCTGGTGAGGCTTTAGTTGTGGCCCAAGGGAAGTTCAAGGGGAAGCCCAAAGGGCCATGGAACCCCAAGAAAGTCAAAGATCAAGATGGGAATGACGTGTTGGATTTACCTTGCGACATTCATACCAAAAAAGATGAAGCGGGTAATCTCATTTACCCTAAACACACCACTCGACAGTGTTGGCTCCTGATCCAGTAGTTCCGAGAGAAACAACCCAAGGAGAGAGAAAAGGAGTCGGACAAGAGTGATGATAAGGAAGATGATGACGATTTTCCCAACATCAATTCCACTCTGATGATTTTTGCCGATGTTGGAAGCAAAACTCGACTGAAAGTTATTAACAAAGAGGTGAACATGGTTGCTCCGGCAACACCAAGTTATCTGAAGTGGTCCCAGATTGCCATCACATTCGACCAGTCTGACCATCCAGCATGTATAGCCACCCCTGGGAGGCAAGCGCTGGTGGTCGACCCGGTTGTTGAAGGCACTCGACTGACTAAAGTGCTGATGGATGGTGGTAGTGGCCTGAATATCCTGTATGCTGAGACCTTGAAGGGAATGGGCATTCCGATGTCCAAGCTTAGTGAAAGCAATATGAGTTTCCATGGCGTTATACCCGGCAAGAAGGCTGAATCACTCGGCCAGATCGCCCTTGATGTGGTTTTCGGTGATTCCAAGAATTACCGCAAAGAGAAGCTGACATTTGAAGTAGTGGATTTCCATAGTGCTTATCATGCTATTCTGGGTAGGCCTGCCTATGCACGTTTCATGGCTCGACCATGTTACGTGTACCTCAAGTTGAAAATGCCTAGTCCCAGAGGAGTGATCACTATCACTGGCAATCGACAGAAGGTAAAAGAGTGCTTCTAGAAGGGCTAAAAAATCGACGATGCACAAATGGCAGCAGTCGAAATGCAAGAATACTGGAAGAACGCAGATCCGAGTGATTTGTTGTGCTCCAAGAAGCCTGCCACTGATTCTGCATTTCAGTCGTCCGGTGAAACCAAACCGATTCATATTCACCCGGCCGATCCTAATGCTGCTCCTACTCATATTTCAACTTCACTCAACAGCAAATAGGAAGAAGCGCTCATCCAGTTCCTCTGTGAGAACTGGGACATCTTCGCATGGAAACCTTCTGACATGCCAGGTGTACCCAGGGGACTGGCTGAGCATCGTTTGCGAGTCGACCCAAAGGTAAAATCGGTCAAGGAACATCTTTGACAGTCCGCCATACAAAAGAGAAAAGCAATTGGTGAGGAAGTGGCTTGGCTCCTGGCAGCTGAGTTCATCCGAGATTTACCACTCCGAGTGGCTCGCTAATGTTGTCATGGTCCCTAAAAAGGACGATTCACTTCGCATGTGCATTGACTTAAAGCATATCAATCGGGCCTGCCCGAAAGATCATTTCCCTCTCCCCCGCATCGACCAAATTGTCGACTCAACTGCGGGGTGTGAGCGATTGTCTTTTCTGGACGCCTATTCCGGGTATCATCAGATCCGACTATATGGACCCGATGAGATAAAAACGGCTTTCATCACTCCATTCGGATGCTTCTGTTATGTCACCATGCCATTCGGCCTGAAGAACGCCAGAGCCACATTCATGAGGGTGATTCAGAAGTGTTTGCTCACTCAAATCAGTCGGAATGTGGAAGCATACATGGATGACATTGTGGTCAAGTCATGAAAAGGTTCCGACCTACTGGCTGACCTTGCTGAAACTTTTGCCAACCTCAGAAGGTATGATATCAAGCTTAATCCATCAAAGTGCACATTCGGTGTTCCTGGGGAAAGTTACTCGGTTTCCTCGTTTCCGAACGACGGATCAACGCTAACCCAGAGAAAGTTGGTGCTATACTCCGGATGAAATGCCCTGTGCGTGCACATGATGTCCAGAAGCTTACTGGTTGTTTGGTCGCCTTGAGTCCATTCATTTCTCGCCCCGTTGAAAAGGCATGGCCTCTTTACCGATTGATGAATAAGTCTGATAAGTTTGAGTGGACTTTTGAAGCTGATGCAGCGTTTGCAGAGCTCAAAGCCCTGCTTTCCACCCAGCCGGTGCTCGCTACCCCAATCAACAAAGAGCCTTTACTGCTTTACATTGCAGCCACTGGACAAGTTGTCAGTACAGTACTCATGGTCGAGCGGGAAGAAGGAAAAGCCTATAAAGTTCAGCGCACATTATATTATGTTTCTAAAGTTCTGACTCCATCAAAGCAAAGATATCCACATTATCAGAAGCTTGTTTATGGGATTTACATGACCACGAAGAAGGTTGCACACTATTTTTCTGATCACTCCATTACAGTCATCAGCGACGCATCATTATCAGAGATTCTGAACAACAGAGATGCAACTGGTCGAGTGGCAAAGTGGGCGATTGAACTCCTTCCCTTGGGTATCAAGTTTGAGGCAAAGAAAGCTATCAAGTCCCAAGCAATAGCAGATTTCCTCGCCGAGTGGATTGAACAGCAACTGCCGACTCAGATACACTCGGGGCACTGGACCATGTTCTTTGATGGCTCCAAGATGCTGAATGGTTCCGGTGCTGGGGTGGTTTTGGTATCCCCCCGAGGTGACAAACTCAGCTATGTTCTCCATATTCACTTTGACTCCTCCAACAATGAAGCTGGATATGAAGCACTTCTATATGGGTTGCGTATGGCCATTTCACTCGGCCTCCGTCGCCTCATGGTCTATGGCGACTCGGATTTAGTGGTCAATCAAGTGATGAAGGAGTGGGACGTCAGAAGTCCAGCTATGACTAGTTACTGTAATGCAATGAGAAAGTTAGAGAAGAAGTTTGAGGGGTTAGAGCTCCATCACATACCCCGACTGAAAAATCAAGTTGCTGATGATTTGGCAAAGATAGGTTCCAAGAGGGAAGCCATTCCCAGCAATGTGTTCTTGGAACATATACATTCACCTTCAGTTCTAGAAGATCCTTTTACTGAAGAGCCCCCACAACCAGAGAGTGCCACTGATCCGACTAAAGTCGAAGTCCCAGCTGCGCTCGACTTGATCATGGAGGTTTCGGTCATCACTCCCGACTGGACAGTGTCGTACATTTCGTACATTCTCAGAAAGGAACTCCCAGAGGATGAAGAAGAGGCCCGACAGATCGTCCGTCGATCCAAAGTCTTTACTGTGATAAGAGGAGAGTTGTTCAAAGAGAGTGTGACTGGAGTCTGTCAGAAATGCATAGCACCAGAAGAAGGACGAGTGATCCTCAATGACATCCACTCGGGGAACTGTGGTCACCATGCGTCCTCTCGGACCATTGTGGCCAAAGAATACCGAGCGGGATTTTATTAGTCACGAGCAAATGAGATGGCAAAAGAAATAGTCGACAAATGTGAAGGTTGCCAGTTTTACTCCAACATGTCTCACAAGCCAGCATCAACCCTGAAGACCATTCCACTCGTCTAGCCCTTTGCTATTTGGGGTTTGGATATGGTCTGGTAGGAGCGGTTTCACTCACATGCTTGTGGCAATCGACAAGTTCACCAAATGGATTGAAGTCAAGCCTATCAAAAGCCTTGAAGCCAGTACTGCTGTCAGCTTCATCAGAGATTTAACATTCAGATATGGTGTTCCACATAGCATCATCACTGACAATGGGTCAAACTTCGATTCTGATGAGTTCAGAGCCTTCTATGCTTCCCAAGGTACTCGAGTCGACTACGCTTCAGTCGCCCACCCCCAGTCGAATGGACAAGCTGAAATAGCAAACGGATTGATTCTCAAAGGGCTAAAACCCCAACTGATGCGCGATCTCAAACACGCAGCAGGTGCCTGGGTCGATGAACTTCTGTCAGTGTTGTGGGACAGAGGACAACTCCCAATTGGTCGACTGGTCAAACTCCATTCTTCATGGTTTATGGAGCTGAAGCTGTACTTCCGAGCGACTTGCTCCACAATGTACCCCGAGTTGAGCTTTTCTCAGAAGATGAAGAAGAATAGGCACGACAAGATGCTATCGATCTCCTGGAAGAGGAAAGAGAGATGGCACTAATCCGGTCAACCATCTATCAGCAGGACTTGCGTTGATTCCATGCCAGAAACGTGAGGGGTCGGGCATTTCAAGAGGGAGACCTAGTTCTTTGAGTGGATCAGCAGAAACCACACAAGCTTGCTCCTGCATGGGAAGGTCCCTTCATTGTCACCAGAGTACTCCACAACGGAGCGTACCACCTCTACAATGTCGAGCAGAAGAAAGATGAGCCGCGCATTTGGAATGCGGAGCTACTCTACCCCTTCTATACTTAAGCACTCATTCTGATGAGATGTAATAAGAAATACCTTTGTAGTTTGTTTATTAAAGACAAGAGCTTTACAGTCTTCTAAAACGATTGTCGTTGCTTATGTTTGTGTCTGAAATCCCCCAGTGGGTGACTTAGCCGCGGATCCGTTTTGCCTAAGTTTATAAAATCCTACCAAGTGGTGAGCAAGCCTCTCACTCGGGGGCTTAGCCGTGAATCTATTTCGCCTAAGTTTGAAAAATCCTACCGAGTGGTGAGAAAGTATCCCACTCGGGGGCTTAGCTGCAATCCAGTACTCGCCTAAGTTTAGAAAATCCTACCGAGTGGTGAGCAACCCTCCCACTCGGGGGCTTAGCTGCAGTCCAGTACTCGCCTAAGTTTGAAAAATCCTACCGAGTGGTGAACAAGCCTCTCACTCGGGGGCTTAGCTGCAGTTCAGTACTCGCTTAAGTTTGAAACACATCCCTATCCACAAGGACGACAAGGTGCAGGTCGACTGCAACCTTCTCCTTGGAGCTACGCCACAAGTACAACGTACGCTCCATCCCTATCCGCAAGGACGATGAGGTGCAGGTCGACTACAACCTTCTCCTGGGAGCTGCGCCACAAATACAACATACGCTCCATCCTCATACGCAAGGACGACGAGGTGCAGGTCAACTGCAAGCTTCTCCTCGGAGCTACGCCACAAGTACAACATACACTCCATCCTCATCCGCAAGGACGAGAGGTGCAGGTGGACTGCAACCTTCTCCTTGGAGCTACGCCACAAGTACAACGTACGCTCCATCCCTATCTGCAAGGACGGCGAGGTCGAATTCAACCTTCTCCTCGGAGCTACGCCACAAGTACAACGTACGCTCCATCCTCATCCGCAAGGACGACGAGGTGCAGGTCGACTGCAACCTTCTCCTCGGATCTATGCCACAAGTACAACATACGCTCCATCCTTATCAGCAAGGGCGACGAGGTGCAGGTCGACTGGAATCTCCTCCTCAGAGCTGCATCTCAAGTTCAAAGATTATTCCGAGTGAAGAACAAATTCCACTCGAAGGCAAACACAAGCATATTCAGAGATAAACCAAGCTCAGATAAATCCTAAGGGTCCGGACCACGGATCAAAAGTACTCGAGCATCAAGCCCGAAGAAGTTTAACGATTACACAATCACTCGGCATTCCGAGGCAAATAAAGGTGGAGCGTAATGTTTTTTGGTCACTCATCAGGAGAAGGACTGGTTGGGTCGCAGAAACAATCAAGGTCTATGCTGTCTGCGATGCGAGTGGTGGCGTCAAGGAAAGTGTCCATGAAGGACTGGAAAGTGCCGCCTTTTTGTGTTAGCAACCTTGAGCTCCGCCAGCTTGTCTTCTTTGACAAGTTGCAGTGCACTCGGAACAGTGACATCGCGACATCAGCGCCGCAGCGAGCAGATGACTTCTTCCATTCTTGCACTCGGTCAGGTATTTGATTCAATCGGGCCATCAGAGACTCGAGGTCTTGAGATAGTTCCGCCTGAGGCCAGAGTTCAGCATCAACCCGAGTCATCGCCGCCTTCAGGCGGGCAAGATAAGCAACCGCGCTGTCCATGCAAGATTCCAACCGCAGCACATTCATTGCAACGTCGTCTTTGACTGGGCAATTTATGGGATCGAGACCCGTCTTGACCCGCCCAGCTTTCGCTCCAAAGTCCTGGCAGAGTTCTGCACAGTCGAGTAAATGGTGAGTCGACAATATAATAAGGTCTGTCAATCGACCATAACAAGTCAGTCGGACATCGGTACCTTCAAGCTTTAAGACCAGTTTTGCAGCAAGCTGGCCTAGATAAGATTCTAACTCGCCTTTCTTGGCTTTGAGGCTCCCAATTTCGTCTGTCAGCTTGTCCTTGTCTTTCTTCAGTCACTCGATCCCCAGATTGGCATCAGAGACATCAGTCTTAAGTTTGGAGTTCTCTTCTTCTAACTTGCCGACTGAAGCAAGCTTCTTGTCATCAAGTGCCATTTTCTCTCGCGCTTCCTTCTACGCGGCAGCAAGATCCAGATCCTTCTTCTCCAGAGCCTGCTTCATTTTCTCTAAAGAAATAACATTCTTTAGACGAGCTTGGAGTTGACGGTTTTCACTACGTACATCTGCTCGAGTGGAGTCAGTCGGTTCAAAAAATGGAAAGGAAAAAGTGCCAGTCATAAGATGGACAGTTGATGATTGGTTACCTCCCATGGCAGCTACTTCGTCATGAGCAGTCTTGAGATTCTTCTTGGCCAGTGCCAGATCAAGGTTGATGCTGATTTGCTGTTTGTTCAATGTAGAAATTTGAGCCCCAAGATCACAAGATTTCCGCGGTCAATATATAAGACATATCAGTCGACAGAAACAAAAGAACATCATAGGAAAGGTTACTCTAAGACTATCGTCGAATCAAACATTCAACGGTAGTCTCGGGGACTATACCCAGTGGGTGCACTTAGCATGCCCCCACTGGTTTGATTAAACACTCGGCATGGTCTGCCCAGCGTGAGTTGTAAAAAAAAGCCGTTCTCAGACCATAGTCGACTGCCCGCAGTCAACCACGGTCTCGGGGACTACACCTAGTGGGTGCACTTAGCATGCCCCCATTGGATCTGGTTCCATTCGACCTGGTCCGCTTAGGCCGTGTGACAAAATTCTGATTCTAAGACCACAGTCGACTGCCCGCAGTCAACTCTGGTCTCAGGGACTACACCCAATGGGTGCACTCAGAGTGCCCCCACTAGTTCAAAGATTCAATCCGCCTACACCCAGTGGGTGATCGGACGAAAAATATGATAAACCGGAAATCAATTAACCTGGACATTGGTCTGCAGAGCAGCTCCAGCGTTGAAGGCCACCTGACTGGCCTCATGCACCACTTTCATTTGCCCCATCACAAGATTCAACTGAAGGAGAGATTCCTTGGCGGCACTCGATGGGTCGTCTGGAGTTTGATACGCAGTCAATGTCAGGACCAGATTTTTGGGATATAATTTCCTAGAAAAGGGCCCTTGTGCTCACCAAACCCATGATTACTGTTAGCTGATGAGGCACCAACTTGATACAGAAACTCCAAGCAAAATGCAAGATATGTAGTACAAGACCATTCTGGCCTATGAGTACAACCATTGGTTTCTAGTGGTTGATGGCGGAAGCGGTTTGTGGATCATCAGCGTCTATGGGACTCCATTTCCCACGGGAACAACTGACCTGGATAACTCATATCTTCGCGAGGCTGCTATCACCATTGCGTAGGTTCCGGGGTTGTCATCGCAACGCTCCTCTCCATGCAAGAAATCTGGCCAAGACAATAGCTAGGGACAAGCTAGTGAGTACTTTGAATGTACTCACAAACATTATGAACACAGGTATAATATAACAAATGATAATCATGCTTTGAAGTATGCCATGATCACTACGTCAGTCATGAAATAAGATGCACACAAGCAAATTATTCATATAGAACATGAATAAACAACCCGAGGATAGAAATAAAATGCACTGATCGGGTGTCTGAAGCGACGCCTCATAAGGATAATAATATAAAGCATGCCTCAGTCGGGCGTCTGAGCGACACCACATAAAGGGCTTATAAGTAATTGAAATAACAAGCATGCCACAGTCGGGCGTCTGAGCAACACCACATAAAGGGCTTATAAGTAATCGAAATAACAAGCCTGCCACAGTCGGGCGTCTGAGCGACACCACATAAAGGGCTTATAAGTAATCGAAATAACAAGCATGCCACAGCCGGGCGTCTGTGCGACACCACATAAAGGGCTTATATAAGAATAATCACAGTGACTATCCAGGAGGTAGAACCGTCCCAGGGATCGATACTCATTAATTCAAATAATACAAATGGTTAGTCACAATAATAGTAACCATAATCATCGTATGTCATAGGTCATAATCAATGTTCTGGTTTAGTAGTTTTTCCTCCGAAGACCGACACTAAGACCGACACTTGACCCATCCTAGACTGTAGTCCTTAACCATGGACACGACTATTCGAATAGAAATAATCTCTCCAGAGGGTGTACTCTTTGCCCACGAGCAACGGATTTCTTTAGTCCATCGGGACTATTTCCGTCTACGGTCTTCCATTTGAAAACACACCTGACCGCACACACCAGCCTAACTTACCGGTGCCTGGAATCACTCACAACACCCGTTAAGCAGAACTCTAAGTGGGGAGGCTACAACCTCGACTAGCATGGGATCACAAAATTTATACCGCGCGCAAACTAGGGGAGCTACCCCTTCGGCTACAACCGAAAACACCCATGCCCCCGGACTAGGTGGCATGCCTATCGGATGCCTCCGGTATCTTCGACCATGGCCTCTCTGTACGGTGTGTGCTAGGACAGGGGTTGACAATTTACTAAACCGTACCCTACCTGAGGTAGGGACAAGTGGTAGTACGAAACAAATATGGGGGTTAGTGGAACAAGACTCGATCTATGGTCGACTTAGGAGGTTAAAGCATTTCCTGCATGGTTAGCGCAAGAATTTTATTTCACATCCATCAGACAGAACCACCACTCATCATACCTCCCCATGCCCTACCGGACATAACCGTCTCGACGAGGGGTTAGGGACAAGCTCGTGTCTACCCAAGACAGAAACTTTCCCGGCTCCTTCCCGGTAGGCATGAGAGGCATATGAGGGTGATTGCTATCACAACATATCAAATACCAACAGCATGAAATCAGCAATATGCACTTATGAGTATGATTGTATCATCGCATAAAATAACGAAATCTCCGAGACAGGGTGGGGTTGCAATCGTATCAACAACATAAGACAATATTATGCCAGGGTTCAAAATGCTTGCCTTCAAGTTGTGGAGAGGCAGGGTGCATTCCAAAACTTTTTGAAAGTTTTCTTCTCTCTCCGTAATCCTATTTTAAGAAAATTTAATTAACACATACTCTCAAAACAGTACAATATGAAAATAAACTAGACAATATTTGGGGAGCAACAGAAAAAGAATCAAGTCATTTGGACTTATATTTAAAAAGTTATAGCCAGTCAAAGTTTAGTCAATATTCTGTTTTTAAATAAAACAGAAAAAGAAAACGCTTAGATTCAGAATACGTTTTCGGGGCAGGGGAGATGTACTCTGGGTTTTTATGCTTCCACTTAAACCACGCGGGCCGGCCCGGGGGTCACTGACAATGGGTCCTCGGGCTCACTGGTCAGGTTTGACCAGTCACCCGTGCCTCTTTCTTCTCTCTGGCCGAGCGGTGGCGGGACTCCGACGATTGCCGTCGACGAACCGTGGCTCCTCACGGGGCCCCGAGGGCAGGGATGGATCCGCCAGTTCAGGGCGGTCCTCCCAGTGGTTGCTGGGTCGGCGGGGGTGGAGGGAGTCGCCGGCGGCAAGCTCCGCGGCGGAGGTGGCTTCGGGTGGATTTGGGGGTTTTGGGCTACGGTGGTTCTTGACCGCGTTTGAGAGGCTGGGCAGCTCCGCACGGTCGAGAGGAGTTGGGTGGTGGTGCTGGATGGACGGGAGAGGCCCTGGTTGCGTCGAACAGAGTCGGAGCATGGCGGCGGCCGAACTGGCCGGAGTCGAGGAAGAGAGCTTCCCGCCGTCGATTGCTGGCCGTGGGGGCTCTAGAGGAAGGGCCTGAGGCTGCCTGGGGGTTTGGATGAGCTCGGGGCCTCCATATATAGCGCAACTAGGTCGGTTCCGCAGCCGTGGATAAAGATGCCGGCAAACCGCCGTTCTGTTGCAGCAGGGCGATGTGGCGGCGACGTGCGCTAGTGGGCAGGCTCATGGATGAGCTCGGGCTGTTCCATGAGCGAGCTGGCGCACTGGAGTGGAGGTTGTCGGGGCGGCGGTGGCGTCTTGCGGTGGCGGCGCTGTAGGGCGCCAGGAGGGGGCCGGGGTGGCTCTACGATGTGGGACGAGTCGGGGCGCGTCGGCTGCGAGTGGGAGGGCCAGAACGGGCGCGGGTAGGTAGCAGCGGGACGCGGCGACTCGTGCGCACGCACGTGCAAAACGCGCGCTCTGGCCGCGCCTAGAGTGTGCACGCTAGGTGCTCGACAAAATGCCAGCGTGTGCTAGAGAGCTTGGGTGAGGCTGTCAATTAGCAGGTCTAGGTTAGAGGCATCTAGGAGTTTAGTGGACAAGGTTGCTGGGTTAGTGGATCAAGCTTATAATGCAAATTCAAAATCATGTCAAATCTGGTTATGCACTCAAGGTGCTTGACAGAATGCCAAGGGCATCTAGGCAACTCTTGGGGTGGCCAAAATCTCTAGATCCTAGTCTCTTTAGATGATGAAGAGGTTGGCAAGGTTAGTTTGTCAAAAACAAAAACTTGTTAGTGCAAGTTTGTGAGAAAACTGATTCTGGACAGAAAGAAAAGGGCAGCATGGCATGGACCAAATATACTCCAATGGATCCACTCTCCTGGATTTAGGGGTTTTGCAGGGTGGACTATAAGTAGGAAAAATAATCATGGGTAAAAGAGCAAGTTAAAATATGGCTGCAGTACAAATCACCAAGCTGGACCAAAATGAAGATGAGGTTGATTTACTCAAATTTTTCAAAGAACATCAATGGATTTTTGCATAAAGTTGAATTATATACTACCACTGACATCCCATAATTTTGGTGGAAGCTTTAAAGAAATATTTAAATAAGTTGTAGTGCATTTTTACAAACTGGACCAGATTTGAAAACTTGGGGTAGAGCTCAAAACCTCCAATGAACAAAAGATGTTTTTGCATAAAAGTGACCTAAAAACATCACATGACATCCCCAAATTTTGGTTGGAATTTTAAATAAATTTATCAAAGGGTTGTAGTGCAATTAGAGATCTAAAACTAATGAAAAATCACTTTAAGGAATAAAGCTCAGAGAGAAATAATTATGCAAATAAATCCACTGATAATAGAAATGTTTTTCTTGAGAGGGTAAACAAGTCCAATAATATATTTGGAAAGTTTTCACTTGGGGTAAAAACTCCATAACAAAGAAAAGAATGGTTCTGAAATCAAAAGAAAATCCAGAAAATAAAAATTTAGTTTCCAGGCAAAATTTTAAATAATAAAACAAGGTCAAAATTTTGGGGTGTCATAGTGAAAAGCAAAGATGGCAGAGCAGTCGAAGCAGCCGCTGGGTCTGATGCGTGGAGTTGTATTGGTGCAACAGGGGTCTGAGCAGCTGATCCTGATGGGCATCGACAGCGGGATAGTGAAAGTGACGTTGGCGCGAGCCGAATCTGTCGATTGCTCGACCGCCGTCTCAGGCATCACAGTCGACTGAGGAACCTGAAACTCAGGCGCTTTCCCGCTTAGTTCCTTGTCCCTCCTCCTCCTTTCCCTCAGCGTACTTCTTCTTCATCGTCCGGGAGCACAACAACGTCTCGTGGAGCTGCAGCAAACAGAGAAAATCAGAGAGACAACTAAAAAACAATCCAGTCATCCAAATAAATTCGAGTCAGGCAGACTTACTAGCTTTGGAGGTAGCTGCGTCCTCGGTTTCCTAGTCGTCTGGGACCTTGTCGATATCCATGTCAGTCGCGGCAGAGGCCGGGCTGGAATGGTTCATCATCCACTCGGTCAGTATAAGAGAATCAGTCGGAACAAGAAAATACGAGAAGAACATTTACCCAGAAGCAACAAGAACATCCATCTTGATCCTAGGCAAAGTCTTCCGAGCCTTCGAGGGATTGATCTTGGGCTGCTTGGTGACTTTCTCAGCCAATTCTGGAGTCGAAGACCGAGTGCGCTTTTGAGATGGAGCGCTCGAGGCCACAGCCTTACCGCGCCTGCCTGTGGGATCATGGTGCTTCTTGGATCGACGTTCTGAACGAGGCGGTGAGTCGACTACCTCCTCATCATCCGACTCATTGCTCTTGTCTTCGTCATCATCGGTTGGTGCCTCCGATTCGCCGCTCTCCTCCATGCTGTCCTCGTCCTCATGGTCCTGCTCCAGAGCCTGTTCGCCATTGGGCATTGAGTACATTTCTGTATAAATCTACAAGACAAGGAGCCGAGTGGAAATCAGTCGGATTAGCAAATAGCCAGAAAACACATCTAAATACAATCGGTTATAGCGGCCATACCTTGTCTGGCTGGTTGCTATCGTTGAAAGGGTTGACTCTCCTGGCGCCCCTGGGGTTGTCCTTGTTCCCGGTGTTGCCCCTTAGCCATTGAGCCACTGTTTTGGCTGGCACCTCCTCTGGATGAACCCGAGCAGTGTCACCGGCCCCCGAGTACATCCACATGGAATGGTCACGGGCTTGGAGCGATTGAATGCGTCGACTGAGGAACACCTCCAGCAGATCCATGCCGGTGATGCCTTGGTTGATCAGCTGAACCATCCTCTCGACCAGCATGCCTGTCTCCGCCTTCTCCGCGGCGGTCACTTCCAATGAAGATGGAGTTTGAACACGATTAAAAGAAAAAGGAGGAAGTCTAGTCAACTAGCCTGGGGTCATGATATCCTGGCAGTAGAACCAGGTCGACTGCCAGCCCCTGATCGACATAGGAAGAGTCATTGAAGGAAAGGAACTCCTTTTCCTCTTCTGGACACCCAAGCCCCCACACATTTGGATAACATGGGTTTTCTCGTCGTTAGAGTTTGCTTTCTTCACTGTTTGGGAGAGGATGGTGAAAATGTGCTTGAAAAGACCCCAGTGCGGTCGACACCTTAGGAAATTCTCGCACATGGACACAAATGTGCCAAGATATGTGATGGTGTTGGGAGTAAAATGATGGAGTTGAGCCCCGAAGAAAATCAAGAAACCTCGAAAAAAGGGGTGTGGAGGAAGTGAGAAGCCGCGGTCGACATGGGTGGCGAGCAGAACACACTCACCCGGTCGTGGCTGCGGCTCCGTTTCCCCCTCCGGCAACCACGCAGCCTCATGGACGATCAACCCTAAGTCGGCCATCTCGTCCAAGTCTTCTTGTCGAAGCGAAAATCGGATCCAATCTCCCGGATCCAACCCGACGGCAGCCCCGAGCGTGATGAAGATCCCCAATTCGTCTTCTTGCTTTTCGCCGCCCCCGTCGCCTTCTTCGCATGTTCCAGCGCCGCCGTTTTCTCCTTCCCCATGGCAGCAGAGCGGCGGCGTCGGGAGTGGAGAAGCCGGATGGGATGAAGGAGCAAGAGGGAGAATAAGTAGAATGGGCACGCATAGTGCGGACGCCTCAGCCTTGCCGCTTTTAAAGGCCCACTTCCGAGTGGCTGACGTGTGGGTCCGAGCGATCCTGTCAAATCCCCCAACAGCCGCACACGGGATATGTGGAGAAAAAGGTGGCACGGAAATCGAAACATCCTGTTTATCCACTCCGCTTACCTCGGCATGTTCCGCCTGGCATGCTTCCATCGTAATTTCGAATCCCACGAAATCCGGGATCCTCTGCAACCGATCACGCCAAAGATTTCATGTCAAAGAAAACACTCGACAGGTGACGCTATAGAAATCAATCGACAATTTCAGAATTGATCGAGGCGACTGAAACGAAGCCAAAGCTCTAACACTGGCCTCCGTTCAGAGATGAATCCTTGAGAAAGACAAGGGTCAAAGCAAGGTCAACTTCAACCTTCTTTTCAATCAGACCTCAATCCATTCGGGGGATAATGATGAGGACATAGACCTGGGGTAGGGTAATAGGCCTGACCTATACGTCCTACCTAAGGTCCTTGTCTTAGAAGCAAACAAGTTCAAGTGTAAATAGGGAGGGCCCAACAAAGGTGTCGAGTGCAATCCACTCGACCTACCATTGACTCAGAGACCCCTCCTTCTTTGGATCACTTGACCACTCAACCATTCGACCATGCAAAAGACCACTCGATATACAGAAGACCTAAAGCCATTCTGCGAAGCAACGGTCGGGCATTTATTCATAGACTTAATGATCATTTATAACACTTTATTATGGACGTTACCTTTAACGCTCGTTCTTTATGTACATTGAACTCCTTGTAACGTGGGCTGACTGGGGTCCTGGCGCACTCTATATAAGCCACCTCCCTCCACTGGCACAAGGGTTCACACCCCCTGTAACACACACACACACGTATAATCCAGTCGACTGCCTTCGGTTACCGAGACGTAGGGCTATTACTTCCTCCGAGAAGGGCCCGAACTCGTAAAACTCGTGTGTACAACTTTGCCATAGCTAGGATCTTGCCTCTACATACCTATCCCCCATTCTACTATCAGTCATAGATCCACGACACCGGGTTGAATCTGGTCTCCCAAAAGGTTATCAGCAAGCTTCAGATAGAAGAGGAAGAACTCAAAGTCACGGGCACGTTCCAAGGAATCAACCCCGGTAGGAGTCATCCTAAGGGAGAGATCACGTTGCCAGTGACATTTGGAGGAGAGTTGAACTACCAGACTGAGAAGGTTGTGTTTGATGTGGTCGACCTCCCCTGCCATACAATGGAATCCTTGGACGCCCAACGCTGGAAAAATTCATGGCGGCATACCACTATGCCTACAACACCTTGAAGATGCCAGGGCCGGTGGGAGTCCTTTCCATCGTGTCAAACGACAAGGGCGCAATTATTTGCGTAGATAAGATGTACCGGGACGCAGTCGCGGCAGAGGTTGCGGATGCCACAGTTCCCACCAAGGAAATCAAAGGAAAGAAGAAGGCTAGCAGGGACACCAGCAAGGAATCCGGGAAGCGTACCTCTTCGTAGTATGTTGCGCCTGTTGATGACTTGCCGAAGAGTTCCAACAGCAAGATATCCAAGGCTGTTGCACCTCCTGTGAAAAAGGTCCCGGCAGGGCTGGCTGGCGCTGACGGTACCTTTACTATCAGTGCCACCCTCGATGACAAATAGGAAAGCATGCTCCTTGCCTTCCTGCCGGCGAATATAGATGTGTTTGCTTGGAAACCATCTGATATCCCCGGTGTTCCCAGGGAGGTAATCGAGCACCACCTTGCTGTCTGCCCAAATGCCCGACCCGTCAAGAAGAAGGACTGAAAGCAAGCTTTGGAGTGGCAGCAGTTCATTGCAGAAGAGATCAAGAAACTTGAGGCAACTGGTTTGGTCAGAGGATTACTGCATCCAACATGGTTAGCAAACCCAGTGGTCGTACGCAAGGCTAAAGAAAAATGGAGGCTTTGTATAGATTTCACATATCTTAACAAGGCCTGCCCGAAGGATCCATTCCCTTGCCGCGCATCGACCAGATTGTGGATTCCACTTCAGGATGTGATTTGCTCTCTTTTCTGGATGCATACTCTGGAATCATCAGATTTTTATGCCCAAGGAAGATGAAGAGAAGACCTCATTCATCACCCAATGTGGTACATACTGCTTCATGCGCATGCCTTTCGGGTTGAAGAGTGTCAGATCCACTTTTGCAAGGGCAGTCCAGATTGGTTTCGAATCACAGTTGCACAGGAATATTGAAGCTTATATGGATGATATTGTGGTCAAGACCAAGGACACATCAACCCTCATTCAGGATTTAGAGGAGATGTTTCCTAATCTTCGCAAGATCAAGTTGAAGCTGAACCTAGCGAAGTGCGTGTTTGGCGTTCCATCTGGCAAGCTACTTGGTATCTTTGTGTCCCATCGCGGGATAGAGGCTAACCCCGACAAGATCAAGGCTATCGAGCAGATTAAGGCACCTAAGACAGTTAAGGATGTAAGGCGTCTGACAGAGTGTGTTGCCGCGCTTAGCAGGTTCATCTCCAAGTCTGCCGAGCCCGCCTTGCCGTTCTTCAAGATCTTGAAGAAGGCAGGACCCATGAAGTGGACCTTGGAAGCAGATGATACGTCTCCGTCGTATCTACTTTTCCAAACACTTTTGCCCTTGTTTTGGACTCTAACTTACATGATTTGAATGGAACTAACCGGGGCTGACGCTGTTTTCAGCAGAATTGCCATGGTGTTATTTTCGTGCAGAAACAAAAGTTCTCGGAATGACCTGAAACTTCACGGAGATTATTTTTAAAAATAATAAAAAATACTGGCGAAAGAATCAAGGCCAGGGGGCCCACACCCTGTCCACAAGGGTGGGGGCACGCCCCTACCTCGTGGGCCCCCTAGAGCTCCACCGACCTCAACTCCAACTCTATATATTCACGTTCGGGGAGAAAAAATCAGGGAGAAGGATTCATCGCGTTTTATGATACAAAGCCGTCGCCAAGCCCTAATCTCTCTCGGGAGGGCTGATCTGGAGTCCGTTCGGGCTCCGAAGAGTGGAATACGTTGCTGTCGTCATCATCAACCATCCTCCATCACCAATTTCATGATGCTCACCGCCGTGCATGAGTAATTCCATCGTAGGCTTGCTGCACGGTGATGGGTTGGATGAGATTTATCATGTAATCGAGTTAGTTTTGTTAGGGTTTGATCCCTAGTATCCACTATGTTCGGAGATTGATGTTGCTATGACTTTGCTATGCTTAATGCTTGTCACTAGGGTCCGAGTGCCATGATTTCATATCTGAACCTATTATGTTTTCATGAATATATGTGAGTTCTTGATCCTATGTTGCAAGTCTATAGTCACCTACTATGTGTTATGATCCGGCAACCCCGAAGTGACAATAATCGGGACCACTCCCGGTGATGACCATAGTTGGAGGAGTTCATGTATTCACTATGTGTTAATGCTTTGGTCCGGTTCTTTATTAAAAGGAGGCCTTAATATCCCTTAGTTTCCAATAGTACCCCGCTGCCACGGGAGGGTAGGACAAAAGATGTCATGCAAGTTCTTTTCCATAAGCACGTATGACTATATTCGGAATACATGCCTACATTACATTGATGAATTGGAGCTAGTTCACCCTATGTTGTAACTGTTGCATGAATAATCACATCCGGCATAATTCTCCATCACTGATCCAATGCCTACGAGCTTTTCACATATTGTTCTTCGCTTATTTACTGTATCGTTGCTACTGTTACAGTCACTACAAAACTATCACTGTTACTTTTGCCACCGTTACCGCTACTATCATACTACTTTGCTACTAAATACTTTGCTGCAGATATTAAGTTATCCAGGTGTGGTTGAATTGACAACTCAGCTGCTAATACTTGAGAATATTCTTTGGCTCCCCTTGTGTCGAATCAATAAATTTGGGTTTAATACTCTACCCTCGAAAACTGTTGCGATCCCCTATACTTGTGGGTTATCAAGACTATTTTCTGGTGCCGTTGCCGGGGAGCATAGATCTATTCTTTGAGTCACTTGGGATTTATATCTGCTGGTCACTATGAGGAACTTGAAAGATGAGAAAACCAAAATTTATCCCTCAATTACGAGGGGAGGTAAGGAACTGCCATCTAGCTCTGCACTTGATTCACCTTCTGTTTTGAGTAAGCTTGCGACACCTAAACCTGCTTCTGCTATTAATTCTGATATGTCGCATGTTATTGATGATGCCACTTTTGCTATGCATGATACTTATGATGAAACTACTTGTATGTTTGATACTACTGTGCCACTAGGTGAATTTCTGGATAAACAACTTGCTAGGGCTAGAGAGAATGAAATTATTGAAACTAATAATATTGATGAAAGTGATGATGAAGATTCTCCTCCTAAATATGAATTGCCTGTTGTGCCTGAGCGTTATGTTATGGATGAAGAAACTGCTATAGACTTTCTTGCTTGCAATGATAGGAGCGATCTCAAGAAATTATTAGCTAAGCTGAAAGAAAAATGTCTGAATGCTAGAATGAAATATGACCCTGCTTATGCTACTTCACCTATCTTTTTTACTGATAAGGATTATGATTTCTCCATTGATCCTGAGATAATTACTTTGGCTGAATCTGATCCTTTCTATGGCTATGAATCTGAAACTGTTGTGGCACATATTACTAAATTAAATGATATAGCCACCCTATTCACTAATGATGAGAAAACTCGCTACTACTATATCCTTAAGTTATTTCCATTCTCATTAAAGGGTGATGCTAAAACATGGTTTAATTCTCTTTATCTTGGTTGTGTGCGTAGTCCCCAGGATATGATTTATTACTTCTCTGCTGAATATTTCCCTGCTCATAAGAAACAAGCTGCTTTAAGGGAAATATGTAATTTTGTGCAAATTGAAGAAGAGAGTCTCCCACAAGCTTGGGGGAGGCTTCTCCAACTACTTAATGCTTTGCCTGATCGTCCTCTCAAGAAAAATGAAATACTTGATATCTTTTATAATGGACTAACCGATGCTTCCAAAGACCACCTGGATAGTTGTGCTGGTTGTGTTTTCAGGGAAAGAACTATTGATAAAGCTGAAATTCTATTGAATAATATTTTGACCAATGAAAATAATTGGACACTTCCTGGACCAACTCCTAAGCCAACTCCGAAGAAAAGGGGTATTCTATTTCTCAGTCCCAAAGATATGCAAGAGGCAAAGAAATCTATGAAAGAAAAAGTTATTAAAGCTGAAGATTTTAAGAATTTACCTCCTGTTGAAGAGATACATGGTCTTGATAACCCGACACAGGTAGTAAATGTAAATTCTCCTATAGATATGATAAAGGTGAAATCCATCCTACTAAGTTTGCTAGCCAATGCTTAGATGAGTTTGATAATTTTATGGTTAAGCAAGAAAACTTCAATGCTTATTTTGGTAGAGAATTAAAACACAATGCTTATATGATTGAACACTTGAGTGATTATATGTCTAGAGTTAAAGGTGAACATAAACTCATTAGTAAACATGCTTCTATGGTTACCACTCAAGTAGAGCAAGTACTTAAAGCTCAGAATGATTTGCTCAATGAATTAAATAGTAAGAATAATGACTTTGTTGTTAGAGTTGCAACTAGAGGGGGTAAAATGACTCAGGAACCTTTGTATCCTGAGGGTCACCCTAAGAGAATTGAGCAGGATTCTCAGAGAACTAATGTAGATGCACCTAGTCCTTCTAAGAAGAAGAAAAAGCAAAATGATAGGACTTTGCATGCTTCTAGTGAACCTGTTGTTGACACACCTGAGAATCCCAATGATATTTCTGTTTCTGATGCTGAAACACAGTCTGGTAATGAACATGAACCTAGTGATAATGTTAATGATGATGTTCATGTTGATGCTCAACCTAGCAATAATAATGATGTAGAGATTGAACCTGCTGTTGATCTTAATAACCCACAATCGAAGAATCAACATTATGATAAGAGAGACTTTGTTGCTAGGAAGCACAGTAAAGAAAGAGAACCATGGGTTCAGAAACCCATGCCTTTTCCTCCCAAACCATCCAAGAAATAGGATGATGAGGATTTTGAGCGCTTTGCTGAAATGATTAGACCTATCTTTTTGCGTATGCGTTCTACTGATATGATTAAAATGAATCCTTATGCTAAGTATATGAAATAAATCTTTCCCTAATAATAAAGCACGGGTTGAGTCTGTCGGGTTCACCGTCGTGGCGTTTTGGCATAAAATTCCCTTATGTTTTGGGTATTCAACCCGTAGTATGTTTTTAAGCATTACAAACAGGAAAACGTTTTGTTTTTGCAAAGAACCCCCTATGGTACTTGCTATTGTGCCTGACGGATAGGAAAAAACGCATCTGGGCAGACAGAAAACGCACGGGAGGGCTCTCCTCGATGCGCACGGACTGAGCCGCCGCCACCACACGCGGTCGCGCAGCCGGTCTTCCTCTCCGGCCATCTGCGGCCCTCTCCTCCTTCGCATTGCTGCATCCATAGTAGGTCCCCGCCGCTGGCCCAAACCGGTGTCCCGACCGCCGGCTTCCCAGTGCTCTCCACCTCCATGAAGTCTGGATCTCG
Organism: Aegilops umbellulata; assembly: GCA_032464435.1. Classification (NCBI taxonomy): domain Eukaryota; kingdom Viridiplantae; phylum Streptophyta; class Magnoliopsida; order Poales; family Poaceae; genus Aegilops; species Aegilops umbellulata. The sequence goes on along the minus strand of CP136060.1, from coordinate 174,332,301 downwards.
CCGATGTCCCGAACTCTCTGGATCGCCCCACCCCGAGGATCCACTACAACCTATAATTTCTCATGGAGAGCACCTGCTGACCCCTGCGTGCGGAGACAGGCAGGCCGGTCGTCCTCCCGGACACATTGGAGCGACGTCTCACCTGCGACGTTGGTGGAGGATACGGCCACCATCAGCGTGGGGAACAATGGATGTGGAACAACTGCTGGGGTGGTCCTCATCTAGCCTTAGTTCCAGGTACAACAATAACAAGCTTGCTTCCTAATTACCTCTGCTGCTAGCTAGCTAAAATTACGACTGATACATGTATATGTATATCAGCAAATGTTGTGTCAGGTTAAAAGTCCTGAGAGATTTTGAACTACTGGTGGAGTGGAGATGGTGATTTGTAGTTCGACATTCTGTGCTAATACTTCAATGGATTGTCCTACGATAAGCCAAGTGTGTATGAAAATATTTTCTGTCTGTACAGTTCTGTGTCTCCACTCTTCCTTACGGATCTGAGGTGAAAACAAAGCTGTGGGTAGAGAAAGCAAAGGACAATGATAGGTAGTTTCATGGTGTTTATCTTATATCCAAACTGCATTTAGCTTCTAAGAATATGATATAATACATCAGAAAATAGTATAATGTGCAGGCATCTCAAAATTCCACTCCAAATGAATCATGTATTCCACTGAAAAAACACTCGCTCCAAATAACTTTACCATGGAATTGTTTGATCTGTCGTGTGATGTGTCGGTTCTGATTCTATTGCAATTGAATTTATGCTGAGATCACGGAAGAATATTGTTCGCACTTATGGTGATTAGATTATGCAAGTAAAATGTTCTTTGCGCGTCAGATTTTCTATGTTGTGATGATAACAGAGTAAATTATGGGTTCCTTGCACGATGGTTGGTCTACATTGATGGAGATGACTATTTGGTTAGGGTGATGTGCTGAGGTAAATGTGATTTCTCTGAATGCAATTCTTTTGCCATTACAAGATGGTTTAGGAAAATATTAGAGTGTGCAGATGAACTGTTTACGTGCAAACAATCTTTTTATTAGCAGAATCAAGGTAAAAACAAGATAAAGGGAAATGGGGCTAATAACTTGGTTTCCAATTTTTTTAAGGCACCATTCCTTTTTACCCCATGATGCTTAACATAAAGGGAAGGGAGAGCGAGCGAGGTTCGAGGTCGTAGGAATCGAGGCGCTGGGCCAACTGAAGGATGCGGCGTCGTAAGGTACACGGAGGGAGGCTGTAGTTTGATCCGTGACAAGCAGGAGGTGGCATTCGACACGGCTGCGCCGAGCACACAGCTACTCGCACTAGCAGGAGGTTCAAGATGGGTGTGGCCGGATCCTCTAACATGCACTGATGTTTAACTTTTCCCTTTTTCTTTTCCTGTTTTGTTTGTTTCAAATTTGTACCTGAATCCAAAAAAAATATTTTTTCTACTTTTTTTTGTGGAATCAAAAAATTACTCAAAATCCACATAAAATATTTTCATTAGTATTTAGTTTAGATTTTTATTCCTAAAAACATAAACGCCAATTAGGTTAAAATTTTGGTTTGAACTACAAATATGTGATTTTGAATTTCAAGATTCATCGTATATTTAAAGTTCTCATAGATATGTACTTTTTTGATCTGTTTTTACTCAATATAAAAATACAATTCCATGCTCAAAATCAAATAACAAGATGACTGCTGAAACATTTCATTCATGTTTATACATATCTTGATAAATACTAAATTTCACATAAATTATGGATGTATTTTGATAAATAGTTCTCACTAAATCTTAGTACGGGCATTTGTACTTGACCTGACCAACTATGGTTCATAGTTTTCTTCCGTTGCAATGCACGAGCATTTGTGCTAGTTGTTACAAATAAAAGAAAGATACCGGAAGCTAAAATTTCCACCATGCTTGCTAATTATACTTTTAAGGGTGGAATACCTAAGAAACTAGGAGATCCAGGAGTACCAACTATACCATGCTCCACTAAAAGAAACTATGTTAGAACTGCTTTATGTGATCTTGGAGCCGGTGTTACTGTTATGCCTCTCTCTTTATATCGTATACTTGATTTGAATAAGTTGACACCTACTGAAATATCTTTGCAAATGGCCGATAAATCAACTGCTATACCTGTCGGTATTTGTGAGGATGTGTCTGTTGTGGTTGCAAACGTTACTATTTTAACGGACTTTGTTATTCTTGATATTCCCGAGGAAGATAGTATGTCTATTATTCTTGGGAGACCCTTTTTGAATACTGCAGGGGCTGTTATTGATTGCAACAAAGGCAATGTCACTTTTCATGTCAATGGTAATGAGCATACGGTACACTTTCCGAGGAAACAACCTCAACTCCATAGTATAAACTCTATTGGAAAAATGCCATCGATTATTTTTGGAGGTTTTGAATTTCCTCTTCCTACTATCAAGAAGAAATATGATATTCTTATTATTGGGCACGTGCATATCCCCGTTGAGGTAACCTAGTGCTATTCGAAGATTCTCCAGATTCATGCAATTCAGAATGAGTTTGTTAACAAGACCTGATCAACCTTGTTAGTGGATTCCTTTTGATGAGCATGAGATGGATGAAGTTAGAAAGCACAACCTTCTGTACCCTTCTTTTACTTTCTGTTATTTAGATTAATTAGAGTAAAAATAGTATTTTTTGTTTGTTTTCTGAATTATCCGTGCAATAAAAAATACTCCAAAAATAAAAGTTCTCTAAATGCCCCGACATTAAAATATGTTTTTTCGGAATATTTGAGAATATCTGGCACTGAGAACACAACAGGGGGAGAAAGCACCTGGCCACGAGGGTCCAGGGCGTGCCCACCCCCTGGGCGCCCCCTGCCTCGTGGGCCCATGGTGGCTCCCCTCCACTTATTCCAGCTACCACACACTCCTTCTTCCTCCCAAAAAAATCACCAACCAGCTCAAGCACGAGTTCTTGCTCATTTTGCTGCGATTTGTGATCTTCTTGCTCAAAGCTCCACTCACAAAACTGTTTGGGGGATTATTCTTTGGTATGTGACTCCTCCAATGGTCCAATTAGTTTTTGTTCTAGTGCTTTATTCATTGCAAATTTTGCTGCCTAGGTGACCCTGTTCTTGAGCTTGCATGTCAAATTTATATGGTCCCAAGTAGTTCTAATGCATGATATAGTCTCTAGGCACTTGTGGGAGTAGTTGCTATCAATTTTGTTGAGTTTGGTTCACTTTTATTCGAAGTTACTAAAATTTTTAGAAATTTTTCATAGGAAGAAATATGTTTAGGAAAATGTACCAAGGTGGTTCTTCAAGGAAGCAAGGACCCAGGCCCGCAATGCGTGAGCCAGACAATGAAGCACCGATGGACGCTCAAGTGCGGCCTTGTGAATGGCCGTCAGAAGATTTCATGGTCCAAGCAGGAATTAAGGAGGAATTTGAGGCATATGTGTGAACGCTGATTTGTGGAGGGCTTCATGTCAGAGGGGAGATATGTCATAACCAGGGAGGAGGCAAATGAGTACGAGAGGAGGACGAGGCCAGCTCGCCTCCAAGCTACGGCCCATGATGCAATAGCCGCTGGTTCTCAGTACGACCCTAGTTACAACTTCGGATATCCGCCAGGCCAGCCGTGGCAATAGACCAACTTAGGCCAAAAGCCTAAGCTTGGGGGAGTTCGTATTTCTCACCGACATTACATTCATGTTCACACACTCATTGCTAGTTGTCGGTGCTCATACTTTTTCATTGTACTATCCATGCTAGTTAATTTTCTTTTTATGGTTTCTTCTTGTGTGTTTGAAATACCTTAAGAAAACCAAAAAAAAATAGTTGTAGCTTTTAGCTAGTTTACTTTTCATGTTGTAGTAATAATTAAAAGAAAACCCAAAAAGATTTCTTGTTCTCCTTTTTCTTGTAGGGAGCTTTCCCGTGTAAATAGTTTTACTTATTTTCTTTTCTTTGGGGGTCGATAGGAGAAGACCATGATGAAAATGTTGAAGTGGCTCTTATATGCATTATTGTTGATTTAACCAAGAGCCCATATTGCCTTGTCTTCTCCTGTTTATTGAATGCTTGCAGATTCCATCTTAGTCCAATCCATGTGCACTATTATTATTATCCACACCGTTCGGTCGTGCGAGTGAAAGGCAATAATGACGATATTTGATGGACTGATTGAGATGAGAGAAGTTGGTATGAACTCGACCTCTCTTGTTTTTGTAAATATGATTAGTTCATCGTTCCTGATTCAACCTATTATGAATAAACATGTTTGCAATGACAATTATAGATTATAGTTGCTTATGCCATGCTTAATCAGCTAGGAGTTTATAATGGTTTACCTTGCGTGCCAACATGCTATTAAAATGATTGTGATGTGGTATAGTAGGGTGGTATCCTCCTTTGAATGATTCGAGTGACTCGAATTGGCACATGTTCACACCTGTAGTTGAAACAAATCAACATAGCCTTCATGATATTTATGTTCATCGTGGATTATATCCTACTCATGCTTGCACTCAATGTTTATTAATTTTAATGCATGTTCATGACTGTTGTCGCTCTCTAGTTGGTCGCTCCCCAGTCTTTTCTAGCCTTCACTTGTACTAAGCGGGAATACTACTTGTGCATCCACTTCCATTAACCCCAAAGTTATTCCATATGAGTCCACTATGCCTTCCTATATGCGGTATCTACCTGCCGTTCCAAGTAAATTTGTATGTGCCAAACTCTAAACCTTCAAATGAAATTTTGTTTTGTATGCTCGAATAGCTCATGTATCAACTAGGGATGTCTGTATCTTCCATGCTAGGTAGGTTATTCTCAAGAGGAGTAGACTCCGCTCCTCACTCACGAGAAAATGGATGGTCACCGGGATGCCCAGTTCCATGCTTTAAGAAAACCAAATCAAAATAACTGCAAACAGAACTCCCCCAGGATTGTTGTTAGTTGGAGGCACCCGTTGTTTCGGACAAGCCATGGACTGATGTTTGTTGGTGGAGGGGGAGTATAAACTTTACCATTCTATTTGGGAACCGCCTATAATGTGTGTAGCATGGAAGATATCGAGATCTCTCGATTGTTATGTTGACAATGAAAGTATGCCGCTCAAAATATTATTTATCTCTATTTCAAAAATCGAGCTCTGGCACCACTACAAATCCCTGCTTCCCTCTGTGAAGGGCCTATCCATTTACAATGTTTAGTCACTCCTTGATTTTTAAAGGTGCTCTGCATTTATGTTTTGCGATCTCAGAAAGGGCTAGCGAGATGCCATCTTGTTATATCATATTATGATTGTTTTGATAAAGTGTTGTCATCCGAGATTTATTATTATTGCTCGGTAGTTGATTATACCATTGATATGAGTAAACATGAGACCTAAATATCGTTACTTCATAATCTTTGCTGAAAACTTGAATGCTGGCTTTACATATTTACAACAACAAGAGCAAATAGAGTTTGTAAAAGTTTTTCTTTATCACTTTCAGTTTATCAACTAAATTGCTTGAGGACAAGCAAAGGTTTAAGCTTGGGGGAGTTGATACGTCTCCGTCGTATCTACTTTTCCAAACACTTTTGCCCTTGTTTTGGACTCTAACTTGCATGATTTGAATGGAACTAACCCGTACTGACGTTGTTTTCAGCAGAATAGCCATGGTGTTATTTTTGTGCATAAATAAAAGTTCTCGGAATGACCTGAAACTTCATGGAGATTATTTTTGGAAATAATAAAAAATACTGGCGAAAGAATCAAGGCCAGGGGGCCCACACCCTGTCCACGAGGGTGGGGGCGTGCCTGCCCCCTGGGTGCACCCCCTGCCTTGTGGGCCCCCTGGAGCTCCACCGACCTCAACTCCAACTCTATATATTCATGTTCGGGGAGAAAAAAATCAGGGAGAAGGATTCATCGCGTTCTACGATACGGAGCCGCCGCCAAGCCCTAATCTCTCTCGGGAGGGCTAATCTGGAGTCCGTTCGGGGCTCCAGAGAGGGAAATCCGTCACCGTCGTCATCATCAACCATCCTCCATCACCAATTTCATGATGCTCACCGCCGTGCGTGAGTAATTCTATCGTAGGCTTGTTGGACGGTGAAGGGTTGGATGAGATTTATCATGTAATCGAGTTAGTTTTCTTAGGGTTTGATCCCTAGTATTCACTATGTTCGAAGAATGATGTTGCTTGTCACTAGGGCCCGAGTACCATGATATCAGATCTGAACCTATTATGTTTTCATTAATATATGTGAGTTCTTGATCCTATCTTGCAAGTCTATAGTCACCTACTATGTGTTATGATCCGGCAACCCCGAAGTGACAATAATTGGGACCACTCCCGGTGATGACCATAGTTTGAGGAGTTCATGTATTCACTATGTGTTATTGCTTTGCTCCCATTTTCTATTAAAAGGAGGCCTTAATATCCCTTAGTTTCCAATAGGACCCCGCTGCCACGGGAGGGTAGGACAAAAGATGTCATGCAAGTTCTTTTCCATAAGCATGTATGACTATATTCGGAATACATGCCTGCATTACATTGATGAATTGGAGCTAGTTCTGTGTCACCCTATGTTGTAACTGTTGCATGAATAATCGCATCTGGCATAATTCTCCATCACCGATCCAATGCCTACGAGCTTTTCACATATTGTTCTTCGCTTATTTACTTTACCGTTGCTACTGTTACAATCACGACAAAACTATCACTGTTACTTTTGCCACCGTTACTGCTACTATCGTACTACTTTACAACTAAATAGTTTGCTGCAGATATTAAGTTATACATGTGTGGTTGAATTGACAACTCAACTGCTAATACTTGAGAATATTCTTTAGCTCCCCTTGTGTCGAATCAATAAATTTGGGTTGAATACTCTACGCTCGAAAACTGTTGCGATCCCCTATACTTGTGGGTTATCAGCAGATACAACACTGCAAGATTTGAAGATCTACTTGTCCTCTGTGCCCACTTTAGTTGCTCCCAAACCACAACAGTCGTTGTTGCTATACCTAGCAGCAACTAATCAAGTGGTTAGTGCAGCACTAGTAGCACAGCGGGAAGTGGAAGAAGAAGCAGCCTCAGCTAGTGTCCCTTCCAGGGGAGAGAGTGAGAACAGCCCGACAAGGTCAGGTATGGATCAGGACAAAGAATACAACGGCAACGAAGACCACCCCAAGGATGCGGCAAGGAAGAAAGTGGTGCAGCGCCCAGTGTACTTCGTCAGCACCCTATTGCAGGGGGCTAGATCCAGGTACCCTGGTGTGCAAAATTTTATTTTTGGCCTTGTCATGGCCTCAAGGAAACTGCGCCACGGCTTCCAAGCCCATGAGATCACGGTGGTCACCCGTTTTCCTTTGCAAAGGATACTCCAAAACCCTGAGGCTACCGGAAGAATAGTGGAGTGGGCATTGGGGTTATCCAGCCTTGGCCTGAAATTTGGAAGCACATCAATGATTCAGAGCAAGGCATTGGCAGAGTTTATTGCAAAATGGACACCAACCCCTAATGAAGAAGTGCTGGAAACAGTTATTCCCCGCAAGGAAGCACCCTTAGAATGGATCATGTATTTCGATGGTGCCTTCTCCCTACAAGGTGCAGGGGTTGGCGTGCTTCTGTTGCTCGCACTAGAGAGCACTTGAAGTACATCGTCCAAATGCATTTTCCCCGCGAGGAGGCGACCAACAATACAGCAAAGTATGAAGGGCTCCTTGCCGGGCTCAGGATTGCCACTGAATTGGGAAGCAAGAGGCTGATCATTCTAGGAGATTCACAACTTGTGGTGATACAAGTCAACAAGGATTACCAAAGTCCATTGATGGAGGCATATTTTGAGGAAGTGAGAAGATTGGTGGAGTGCTTTGATGGATTGCAAACAGAGCACGTACCCCGTGCAAAAAACAGCTTTGTTGATCATCTGCCAAAGTGTGCTGAGCAAAAGCTTCCTGTGGAATGAGGAACTTTTGTTCTCCATCTTACTCAGCCCTCCGTATCCCCGGCAACAATGGCCTGAAAGAGGAGGAAATTGGACTCCGGTAAGCCTCTCCCGGTAGAGCCTATCGGAGCACCTGGTAGGGACCCTTCCGGAAATAACTCCCCTTCGATTACCGAGCTGCACCCTCCTGCTGGGCCACATGTCCCCACAGACAAGAAACGTACTCCCACGAATGAGGAGGTGCCGCCAGTCCTCGTTGCCGAGCCCCAGGCTCCAACTTGGGCAAGGCACATAGTCCATTTCCTCCAAACCAGAGAACTTCCCGAAGATCAAGAAGGTGCTGAAAGAGTAGCCCAGAGGGACAGTATGTATCAGTTTGTCGATGACACACTATACATAAGAAGGCCCAATGGTGTGAAATTGAAGTGAATTTGCCGGGAAGAAGGAAAGGAACTGCTGGCAGAAATACACAAAAGCATTTCAGCAAGGATTCTATTGGCCCTCAACCCTCCAAGATGCGGTCGAGCTAGTCACCAAATGTGAATCCTGCCAGTTCCATTCTAGGAACATCCATCTACCTGCCCAAGCTCTTCAGACAATCCCTTTGTCATGGCCATTTTCAGTTTGGGAGCTCGATATCCTCGGCCCTTTCCCTCAAGCTGCCGGGGGCTTTGAATTCTTGTTCGTTGCCATCGACAAGTTTACAAAGTGGCCGAAAGTAGAAGCCGTGAGAAAGGTGAGTGCTCAGTCAGCTATCAAGTTCTTGAAAGGATTCGTGTGCCGCTTCGGAGTCCCTGGCCGAATCATCACCGACAATGGCACCCAGTTCATGAGCCGCGCCTTCATGCAATATGTTCATGCCCTCAGAAGCAAGATCTCATTTGCCTCTGTTGCACATCCCAGAAGGAATGGACAAGCTGAGAGGGCGAACACTGAAGTTTTGTGAGGACTCAAGACGAGAACATTTGATACGCTGCAGAAGTGCAGCAGGCGATGGATCAACGAGCTGCCGGTGGTTCTTTGGTCCCTCAGAACGACAGCAAATCGAGCTACTGGGTAGACTCCCTTCTCCCTAGTCTATGGGGCAGAAGCAGTTATCCCCACGGAACTCATTTACGGGTCACCTCGAGTGCTTGCCTATGATGAAGTAGCGTAGGATCAGCACCGGCGTGACGATGCTGTGCTTCTCGAGGAGAACCGTCTCTGGGCTGCTATGCATGTTGCACGTTACCACCAAGCCCTGCGTCACTATCACAGCCGCAGTGTTCATGCCCGGTGTTTCGAGGAAGACGACCTTGTCCTTAGGCGTGTTCAATCCACCAAGGGTGCAAACAAGTTAACGCCAAAGTGGGAACGCCCTTACCGGGTAGTACGATTCACCAAATTTGGCGCAGTCCGTCTGGAGACCGAGATGGCATTTAATTGCAAAACTCATGGAATATTGAGCATCTCCATAAGTTCTACCCGTAAGGCGCGGCCGCCAGGCCCTGCCTGACAGCCACCTTTTTTATAGGCCTTGCCTCAGTTGCATGTAACCTCTTGTACAAAGCCAGGCGCAGACCCTGAGCAATAGAGAAATAAAAGCATTGGGGGGGGGGGCCGACAAGTTGCATGCATGCATAAGCATTTCATGAGCATCACATGTTCATGTAGATAAGATCACATCTGGCATCATTTTCATCTGCATAAACTACAGGCTCCTGCCAAGGACTTGGTCCCCAAGAGGCAATGGAAAGATGAGCCTACACTGCGATCTCCAGCAAGCCAGATAGATAAGTTCTTCCTCTTATCCATACATGTTCTGTAAGTAAAGAATTGTGCATAAGAAAACCTCGCCGCTTTTTGAAACTTAGGTGATCCCATCCTTTAACTCGAACATTGCTTCGGTCAGGATGGTCGCAGTGGTCGTTGATGAAAAATATTGGCGGGCAGCTGGTCCCTCTTCACGGTTTATGCCCAGTAGGCCTAGCTCTGCGACAACAAAGCTAAGCATACCGGCAGGATACCCTGGCGGGGAAAACTTGTTTACTTGAAAGTATAGAGGCATCCACCTCTGCATGGACATGATACAGGCACGAGTCCTTGGCAAGGTTTATCTTTTACATTATATATGTTGATCAAACAAGTATAGACCTTACAGGACACAAACATGGATTCAAGAGATTACATAATCTGAACTAAAATTTGGCAAGTCCCTACAGATTTAAGATTGAAAAAAGATAAAATGTCGTGATGCCTTCACTTTTTTCCTCTCCTTCTTCAAAACTATAGGAAGAGACGAAGAAGGCAAGGGAAGGCCTGGCTGGGATTCGGCGCCTCCCCAGGATCAGGATGGCGCCGTCCCCTAGCTAGGAGGAAGAAATCGGAGGGCAGGTGCGGATGTTGAGGCTGCCGGAAGATCGGACGAAAGCGGCGGAGTCACCGGCAAACACGACTCGTCGGAACGTCCGTCCCCATTCTTGACACGTCATGGGTTGCCACAACCTTCCGTACCGCTGCCGCCCGAAGCCCCCATCACGATAGCCAAATCAGGCGCCATGCTCTCCGGGTAATCCCACAAAGAGCATGGTCGTCCCCGACGGCCCGAAGATTAGCGGCCCCCGCACATTAAGGAAGCATGTGTGGGAACAAGGAGCTCTCCCGCACGCCGAGTGGACAGCGCTCGCGGAGGTCAGGTCCGCCCTTACCGATGGCAAACCCATTCTGCAACCTCCTTCTGGTGCCACGAGGGGGAGGGAATAGGCCATGGTCGACCACCATGTTTTTCATCCATTACGGGATTCGGTGTGGTGTCGCTCATGTTGCCTCTCACTAGAATTGAAGTGACAGACGGCCAGGCGAGAGCACACCGGAGTCGGCACCTCTGGTGCTACCGCCGCATCGCCCGCGCGCCCTCATGAAGCTTGCGGAAAGATGAGGAAGGAATCTCGCCCCAATGAAGGCGTAACCGCACCTCCTCTGGACCTGGACTAGACTCACTCCCCAAACATCAGCACGAGCATTTGGCATCATCAGCTCTAAGCTAGGCACCGGGGCCTGGCCCCGGGCTCTCCTTTTCAGCATAACTAGGAGAAAGAAGGGAATGGAGGAAGAGGAGGATGTGGATGAATGCCTCAGCTCCTTTCCCGCCCTCCTTTTATAGGCGAGCCGGGGCTAGGGGCTGATTCCCCGGCAGGTAACCGCCGCCCTCCTTCGCCAATCCGAGAAGAACGGGCCCCTGCCTTGATGCTCCCCTGCACCACGGGCCTCGTTACCTACCCCACTTGATGCATGCAGCATACGTGGCTAAGGATAAGGGCGTGGTGGTAAGAGTGAATTGGCAGTTACTCGCCCGTGCGTTAAAGTCATTCACGCGCCATTACAAGAGTGGCCCACCATGATTTGCATTACGCGACGCGTGGAAGACCCGGAGCCCGGCCTCGGCTCAAGTTAATGAAGAAGCAAGGAAGATCTCAAGGGGCCAGCCACTTCTATGCCCCTGCCTGTGCACTGATTAGGGCCTACCCCAATGACGCCCGACAACGCATTCGTGCCAGGCCCGGGGGCTCCTGTCGGTGCAACACACCCTGGGTCCATTGCCCAGACTATGCACATGCTCGAGAACAAGATTACAACACCAAAATCAGATCAAAGCACGAGGGATCAGTTCTTTGAATGATCAAAGTGCAGATAAAGAGGACAATAGTAGCCAAAGAGACAAGATACCACTATGAGAAGAACCTACCTTGCCAGGAAGGTGAGCCTAGCGAGGTTGGGATTTCCCCGGAAGCGAGCCTCCAGGATCGCCCTGGCAGGCCTGCCGGGGCTCACGGTGGAAAAACACTCCACCACACCACCTCATAGCGACGCGCGTCGTCGATTAGTGCGGTGTCAAGCTCTTAAGTGACTAAGTAGCGGCTCCCTACCACATGGCAGCCACTTCCTACAGAAGATACCTCCAAGCTACACGTGTCCTGAGACGTGTCAAGCAAGCAGGCGCGAAGCTGGCAAAATAGCCAAACAGGGCCTGCCGGGCAAGCTGTGATGTGACACCGAGCGGCACATTTAATGCGCTCTGTCAGCCTGTAGAGTTTGGTATGATAGCACCGTTTGCTATCAAATCAGTATGCAAAGACTGATATGCCACTATGGTAACCCCTTGATCTATAACAGGAGGCCCATGGCAACGGTAGAAAGGATTCAGGACCCCCGCACATCCATACGCGCGTAGCCACTCTCGCCCCGAGGCAACCTTGTTGGGCAAGAGCGCTGTGTTTTTCACCATTTTCGACCATCAATCCACCAAAGCAGGAGTAGGGTTTTACGCCTCACGGCGGCCTGAACCTCGGTAAAACCGCCCGTGTGATCTCTGTCGTGTTGTGTTACGCTTCTCCGCTCTTTGTGCAACGTGCCCATCCCCCCACCAAACCACAAGGTGCTCATGGCCCCATAGGTGACCATGGTTTCCCACGACAGTTTTGAGTCAACTACATGCGTGAACATGTGCCAAGTCAACCTACTTGAATTATTCAGAGGAAGATACCATACTATCATACTATCATACTACACCATAACCATTTTAATGCATTCTGGTACTCAAGATAAATCATTATCCACTCCTAACTATTTAAGCATGGCATGAACAACTATAATCTCTAATTGTCATCACAAACATGTTTACCCATAATGATACTGAATCAAGGATGATGAGCTAAACATATTTACAAAGACAAAAGCGAGAGGAGTTCATACCATCTTTTCTTCACCTCAATCACTTCATCAAATCATTGTTATTATTGCCTTTCACTTGCACGACCGAATGATATGAAAATAATAATAGAGCAAGTGTGTCGTGGACTAAGCTGGAATCTGCAAATATTTTATTCATAGGAGAAGACATGGTAACATGGGCTCTTTGTTAGATCAACAATAATGCATATGAGAGCCACTCAAAATGTTCATCGTGGTCTTCTCCTTACGACAACTTAAAGAAAGAAAAGAATTTCAGAGAAACACACTGAAATATTTTTGAGTTTTTGTTTTTCTAAAGGAAGCAAACTTAACAAAAAGAGGAACATGAAAAATGAGAAAAACTATTTACATGGGAAAGCTCCCAACAAGTAAAAGAAGAACGAGAATTTTTTTGGGTTTCTTTTTAATACTACAAACTACTAAACAAGAAAGGAAAACCAAAAAGAAGGGAGAAATATATTGGATTTTCAAAGTTTTTCAGACACACAAGAAGAAAGCAAAAATAAAACTAACATGGATGTACAATGAGAACGGATGAACACCGACAACTGGAATGAAATGTGTGGTACATGAAACTAATGTCGGTGAGAAATACGTACTCCCCAAGCTTAGGCTTTTAGCCTAAGTTATTCTAAGGCCCATGATGGCCTGGATAATACCCGTAGTCATAGTTCGGGTTGTACTGTAGTGCAGCTGCCATAGCATGTCGTTTTGCCTCGTTAAGACGAGCGGTCTCCACCGCCCTCTCATACTCCTCTACCTCCTCCTTCAAATATATAATGTCTATGTTTCTCTTGAAAGTTAAAGTAGGCGGGAGCAGGCAAAGTGATGTGGAAAACATGGCGCTGGGTTAAAGATTAGTCTATACCGAAATGGTGGGTCGTTCATCTCGAGAAATTGGTGGCGCTCCATAGCCTCATAATCAAGAAAACTAGGTGGCAACATGGTATTGTTTTCTTTAATGGGTACCCCTAGATGATCGGCTAAGTGAGTAGCATAAATTCCACCAAAGAAATCACCCACTAAGGCATTATTATGCAGACGACATGCAACAATGGCTCCCATGTTAAATTGTCTATCCGTCAACACCGCACTCTTAAGAATGCTCAAGTCAGGGGCGCAAAGATGGCTATGATCATGTTTACCATTAATGCATCTACCTATGAACAGAGCAAACTAATGTATAGCAGGAAAATGGATGCTCCCCATAGTGGCTTCTGTTATGCCTCTAGTTTCACCCCTGGTAATATTCAGTAGAAATTCATTGCAATCAGATTAGCGAGGCTCAGTACATATCCCCCCGTCGAGAACTTTACATGCTTCACAGAATTCTTTGATATGTATGTGAAAAGGAGTTTCATACAAGTTGAACATAACAACATGTGAATTGCGATGAGACACATACTTAAGTTTTCACACAAAAGTATCAGTGATATTATATAATTGTGGACACTTAACTGACATGAATTCCATCAATCCAGCATCATGCATGTACATGTAGAACTCCTCCTTAATACCGGCTTGAGTCATGAAAGAATCCAACAGCCAATCACACGGGCACACAAGGGCTTCCCGCGGAGGTTCGAGGTCTGCCTCACATATAGCAAGCCTCGGAGAGCTCTTGCTCGAGGAACCACCTTGGAATATTTTCCTAAACATTTTCTTCCTCTAAATAATTCTGAAACTTTTAGTGACTCAAAATAGAAGTGAACCAAACTCAACCAAGTTTATAGTAACTGCTCCTACAAGTATCTAGAAGCTATATCATGCATCAAAACTACTTTGGACCATATAAATTTGACATGCAAGCTCAAGAACATGGTCAATACAACAGCAAAAATTTGCAATATATAAAGCACTAGAACAAAAACTAACTAGACCATTGGAGGAGTCACATACCAAAGAATAATCTCCCAAAACAGTTTTGAAACGGAGTTCCGAGCAAGGAGATCGAAAATTGCTGGCAAAGGAGCAAGAACATGGGTTTGGGCTACCACGTGACTTTTTTTGGAGGAAGAAGAACGGAATGGGCGGTTGGGACAAGTGAGTGGGTCCCCTGTGGGACGCACATGCCCACTAGGCGCGCCCTATGAGCTTGTGGCTCACAGGTGCACCCCCCTGGGGTGTGTTCAGTGCCAAAAATTCTAAAATATTCTACAAAAAATCATACTAAATTTTCAGAGTGTTTTGAGAACTTTTATTTTCAAGTTATTTTTTAGCACACGGAAAATTCAGAAAATAGGAAAATCATGGCATTTGTATTTTATTAACTTCAAATAACAGAGAATAAATAGTGGGTACAATAGGTTGTGCTTATTAAATTCATCGACCACATGCCCCTCAAAAAGAATCCATTAATAAGGTTGATCAAGTCTTATTAACAAACTATTTTTGAATTACATGAAACCAAAGAATCTTCGTATAACACTAGGTTACCTCAACAGGGATATGCATCTCCCTATAATAAGAGTTTCATATTTCTTTTTGACTGAAGGAAGAGGAAATTTAAACTTCCAATATTAATTTTCGAAGCTTTTTAAATAACATTGATACCATTCACTTGGAATTGTTTCTTTGGAAAGTGTATCGTATGCTCATTACCAATAATATGAAAAGTGACCTTGCTTTTGTTGCAATCAATAATAGCCCCTGAGGTATTAAAGAAGGGTCTACCAAGGATAATCAACATGTTGTCATCCTCGGGCATATTAAATATAACAAAGTCTATCAAGATAGTAACATTTGCAACCACACCAACCACATCCTCATAAACTCCATTAGGTATAGTAGTAGATTTATTAGCCATTTGCAAAGATATTTCAGTAGGTGTGAGCTTGTTCAAATCAAGTCTTCTATATAAAGAGAAAGACATAACACTAACACCGGCTCCTAAATCACATAAAGTAGTTTTGACATAATTTCTTTTAATAAAGCATGGTATAGTAGGTATTCCTGGTTCTCCTAGTTTCTTAGGTACTCCATCCTTAAAAGAATAATTTGCAAGCATGGTGGAAATTTCAGCTTCAAGTATCTTTCTTTCATTACTTACAATATCTTTCATATATTTAGCATACGGGGCCATCTTTAAAATATTTGTTAAACGAGTGCGCAAAAAGGCTGGCCTAAGCATTTCATCAAAGCGTTCAAAGTCTTCCTTATCCTTATTCTTAGATGGTTTAGTTGGGAAAGGCATAGCTTTCTAAACCCATGGTTATTTTATTTACCATGTTTTCTAGCGATTAAATCTCTTGTATCATAACATTTATTCCTAGGAGGTGGGTTATCAAGATCAACTGCAGGTTCTATTTCAACATCATTATCAGGCTCTTTATCAATTTCTGGTTGAGCATCAACGTAAAACATCATCATTACATTATCATTATCGCTAGGTGAATGTTTATGATGAGGACACCACAATCATCAACAAGTCTCCAACAATTACAGGTCCAATCACAAGAAGTCGCGCCAAACTAATAAGTGACCAGGTGAACGCTAACTTAAGTTTGCCTTGTAACCTTGATGACACAACTATGCTTTCATCCCCATTGTTGTTGGTTGAACTTAGGTATCACATGAAAGAAATCCAACAACCTATGAGCTCTTGAAGCAACCGGTCTGGAGGAACAAGTTAGGAGAAAACAAGTTTCAAGTGAAGCTGATGTTTCATTATGCCACACCCGTGTGGTGGAGAGACGGGTCCATAGGTGTACACCACCAGAAGCTACATCAAATTATCATTCCAATGCAAAACCCTCACATCATTAGGAGTTATGAGTCAAAAGCTCTAGCAATTCTCGTGGAAGGTGTCTAGGCTATCGAGGCTTCACGAATTTCCGATGAGCTCTCCAACAACTCCTAAAGTTTACTGCTTATTCCCCCAAGGAAGCCATGCAAACATGCTTACTTTTGAAACCATTTTCACACCTAGCTAATGGGGGTTGTCCCTGCTATAAAACTCCATCTCCCCCATCCTCTTAGGAACCTTTTGTCAAACCATTCAACTACAAGCTTATGCAACAAGACTGCTAGAGATATCCGAGACATCCTTTCTACCTTTGCTCTTGTGAGTTCCTCTGGATTCACGAGAAGGAGCCTCTAGTTTCCCCTATTTCGTGCTTTACGGCTCCATCCGTTTTGTGCGGGTTAGTCCCGGTTTGTGGTTCTGCGATTGTTCGGACATTGGTTGGAGTCTTGTAGCTACGGTCAGCCATCCCCAACGTACGGGTGGCATCCAACCTTGGCAGGTATAAAGCTAGTTATCCCGGCTGCTTGCAGCTAGTTATCCCTCCCGATTAGATCCTATGACGTGAAGATTGGGCCACCCTCGGGCGTGAACTCATTCGTCGGGTTCCCACATATCATCTGGCATCAGAGCCTTCGTTGACATGGTAGGATCTATTATCCAAGTTTATCTTGCTATCATCCCTTTAGACCGAGTGCTTTTCATGCTATATTTTTTTATCCTAGAAGTTCAAAGCCCCACCAAAAATAAATACAAGCCTTGCTGGTGCTGAGATCTTGTTGTTGCATACCTTGCATGTTCTTCATCTTTTAGATTTGCACCATCTTCATAGTTGCTTTCAGATTTGGTTTTTGTGCTTTGGAAAAAGAGAGAGAAAAAAGTGGAAAAAAATCAAAGAGAGAAAGAAAAAGTGGAAAAAAATTCAAGAGAGAAAAAGAAAGTGTTGTGTAAGACCCAAAAATTTCAGCTTGGTAGAAAAAAATTCATAAGCTTGTGTGTTGTGTATTTTTTGTAGTGACCCGACCTCAGACGGTCAAGTCTCTGTCCATAAGTGTCATCCCTCGATCGGTAATGCTGACACACACAGTACTCGAAGGATTTATAACAGAGTAGCAATCACACACTTATTACATCAATATTCTCCAAAGAGAACTTAATACAATAAATATGGCTTAAGGCCAACTAAATAAGATAACATCGGAAGGCTTGGAAGATAAAGTGAGTCCATCAACTCCAACGGCATAACTGAATGCACGACAACGGCCTAACAAACCTTACTCTTCGTCTGAAATGTCTGCAACATGATATGTTGCAGCCCGAAAACGGGTCAGCACATGGAATATGCTGGCAAAGTAACACAGTAAAGTAATGAACAGATAATTGCTATCACTACATGCAAATATGGCTGGTGGAGGCTGTATGGTTAATATGTTTTGCGAAAAGCCATTTTCCCTACAACAAAGGAATATATTTTATTTAACTATCATGGTAGTTGAACAACATTGAGAAGGTTCCTCCAACTCAAATCCCATTTAAAAGTTATTATCAACCCAACAAAATTATATTTAGAGTGATGAGATCCAAATGATAATCCAAGAACCAAATACTCAAGATGTCCATAACTGGGGACACGGCTAACCATGATTAGTTTGTACACTCTGCAGAGGTTTACACACTTTTCCCCACAAGACTCGATCTCCTCCATTGGATTTCTCGCACTACATGGTGTTTGAGAAAAGGATGACCGAGACACAGTCTTTCAGAAGCATTAACTCTAAACCCGGGTAGACAGTACCAACCTACATCCTGTACATCTGCTAGCCTACCACTGGAAGAGGTCATGCAACATACTCAACTATGCTAGAGCCCATAATAGCTTGTGGCTGCACACGGAAGTTTCTAGCATGAATAACCTTATGATCCCTTTGAGCCTGGGTGGCAGACCTTAGGATGATCACACGGGTACTCTGGGATATCCTAGGACAACACTAGATTCTCCAGGTGCCCCCACAAGCAATCCACCCATATGTGTGTTAAAGTTGCCACCTTAAGTTAACTATTAATTAACAATATCACATCTGTCATGGATTCACTCACCCAAACCATGTCTACGAGCATAGCATAGCAAATATAAGCATAACGTAGAAGTAACTCCCAAGGGTTTGATAATAAACAGGGCAATAGGTTCTACCTCAACAACTACTTCCCAAAACCCACAAGTTAACCACATCCTAATCATGCAATGTTTGAGGATTGATACTAATGCATAAAAAATGGGTATGAAAGGAGTATGATCAATGTGTTACTTGCCTTGTTGACGATCTGCAAAACCTAGAGACTCATAGTAGCAGGCTTCGCACTCCGGGAATTCTATCACAAACAAACAATAGCATACATAAGCAACGAATCATAGATGCACATAAAAATCAAATAAGAAGATCTAACCAGAAAGTTCAACTGAAGAACTCCGGTTTGAAAAAAGAATCAAATCAAACGGAGCAACGAAACTCAAACTACGAAAGAAACAAGATCTGATTACTAATCTAGACTAAAGTCAAATTTTACTGTACCAAAATCTTGTTCATGTTAGTTAAACAGAAAGAGGGCTTCGAGACAAAGATCTAGATGCTTGTTTCACCTGATTTAGATAAACGAGCGAAAAGATATACCAAATCGATGATTAGGGATGGAATCGCGGTCGAAAATAATCGCGGAAAAACCCTGGGAAAAGAAAAACTGACGAACAGGCTAACGAACGAACGTTCGCTGCCTACGGCTAACGGTCAAATAGCGTTCGTTAAAATGAACATATGGACGAACATCTGCTATTTAATAGAACCAAGAAAAACCGAACGAACCGATCTAAAAAAACAAACTAGGGTTAAAAAACCCAGGATTTTAACTAAAAACCGAAAAAACCGAATGGCTCCGGATCGGATCGGTTGCGGCGGCTCCGGCGACTTCTGCGGTGGCGCGGCGAGGCGGGGCAGCGCGGGGCGGCGAAGGGCGACCGGGGCGGCGGCGGTGGCGTGCGACGGCAGCAGCGGCGCAAGGCGGCGGTGTAGCAACTTGCGGGTGGCGGCAAGGCAAGGCGGCGGGGCAGCGGCTTGCTGGTGGCGGCGGCTGGGGACTTGGGGCTCCAGGGGGCCCCGTGTCGGCTTTTAAGGAGGGGAGGGGAGGCGGCTTGCGACAGGGGGCAGCGAGCGTGGCCAAGTCGGCCACGGCAGGCAATGGCGTGCGCCTCGCGGTCTCTACAAGGGAGACGGCGGTGCGGGGCAGCTGGGCCAACTGGGCCTTGGCCCAGTTCGGTCCGGCGGAATTTTTTTAAACATATTCCACCGAAAATAAATCCTAGAAAAATAAATAAATATCTAAAAATACCGAAACAATTTTTCACCGTCTAAATAAATATCTAAGATGCAATTTTGAAAAATGCATATATATTTTTTCTAATTCAAATAAAATAGCAATAAAATCCAAATAAAATACATTATTTGATTTTGATATCCCCCCCCCCAATATTTCAATGATTTTGTAGAATTCATATTATCCCCTCTCATATATTTTTAATATGGAATATGTTTGGAGAGAAAAATAATTAAAACCAAAGTGATGCTTGTTTCGATATTTTATAAAAATTCAAATATGAAAACGGTGAAATCCCCAACTCTCTCCATGGGTCCTTGAGTTTCGTAGAATTTCGAGGATCGCAAAAACGAAATGCAATAAAATATGATATGCATGAATGACCTATGTATAACATTCCAAATTAGAAATTTGGGATGTTACAAACCTACCCCCTTTAAGATGAATCTCGCCCTCGAGATTCGGGTTGGCTAGAAAATAGGTGTGGGTGGTCCTTCCGTAGATCATCCTCTCGTTCCCAGGTGGCTTCATCCTCGGTATGGTGGCTCCGCTGAACTTTGCAAAACTTGATAACCTTGCTACGAGTAACTTGGCTGGCAAACTTGAGAATCTTGACAGGTTTCTCCACATAGGTCAAATCACTGTCCAACTGAATCCCTTCCAAGGGCACTGTATCTCTCAGAGGTCTATCGGCCATCTCAGCATGACACTTCTTCAACCGAGAGACGTGGAACACATCATGAACTCCTAACAATCCTTCGGGTAATTCCAACTTGTAGGCAACCTCTCCCATACGTTCGAAAACTCGGTATGGTCCTACAAATCTCGGGGCTAACTTTACCTTAACTCCAAAACGTTTAACTCCCCGCAGAGGTGACACACGAAGATATGCTCTGTCTCCGATCTCATAGACTGCCTCCTTGCGTTTTGAATCTGCATAACTCTTCTGCCTGGACTGAACTACCTTCAATCTATCCCGAATCAGCTTAACCTTCTCTTCTAACTCTTTGATCAAATCTGGTCCAAACAACTGGCAGTCTCCAACTTCATCCCACATAAACGGTGTTCTGCACCTTCTTCCATACAGGGCTTCGAACGGTGCAATCTTCAAACTGGCCTGGTAGCTATTGTTGTATGAAAACTCTGCGTATGGCAAATTATCATCCCAATTAGATCCATAATCTAGCGCACAAGCTCTCAACATGTCTTCCAGAATCTGATTGACTCTCTCAGTCTAGCCATTTGTCTGCGGGTGAAAGGCTGTGCTGAATTCTAGCCTCGTACCCAAAGTCTGGTGTAACTGATTCCAAAACTTTGAAATAAACTGTGTTCCTCTATCTGATACGATGGTCCTCAGAACTCCATGCAGACATACAATCCTGGTCATGTATATCTTCGCCAACTTCGCACTTGTATATGTGGTTTTCACTAGGATAAAGTGAGCCACTTTGGTCAAGCGATCAACTACTAACCAGATAGAATCATATCCTGATCGGGTCCTGGGCAATCCGGTGATAAAATCCATGCAAGCTTATCCCACTCCCATTCGGGTATCGGCATAGGCTGCAGTAATCCTGCTGGCTTCTAATATTCTGCCTTCACTCTCTGACATACATCACATACCACTACATACTCAGCAATATCCTTCTTCATACCAGTCCACCAGAAACGCTTCTTCAAATCCAAATACATCTTGGTGTTTCCGGAGTGTATCGAGTATGGCGATACATGAGCTTCCTATAGTATCAACTTCCTGATTTCTGCATTATTGGGCACATAAACACGGTCCTCGAACCACAAGGTTCCATGCTCATCCTCACGAAAACCTTTGGCCTTTACTTTGCTCGTTCTCTCCTTTATCTCGGCAATTTCCTTGTCATCCTTCTGAGCTTCACGAATCTTTCCCAACAATGTAGACTGAAGTTCCATCGCTGCAACAAAACCTCTAGGAACAATCTCTAAACGAAGTTCCCTGAGATCCTCGGCTAACTCCTTTGGCAACCCTCCCGTTAGGAGAGTATTAACATAACTCTTCCGGCTCAAAGCATCTGCTACGACATGGGCCTTTCCTGGATGATAATGCAGCTTCATGTCATAATCCTTTATAAGTTCCAACCATCTCCTCTGCTTGAGGTTCAGCTCCTTCTGGGTGAATATGTACTTCAAACTCTTATGATCCGTGTACACATCACAACGGTTTCCAATAAGGAAGTGTCTGCAAGTCTTGAGTGTATGCACTACGACTGCTAGCTCCAAATCATGAGTGGCATAATTCAACTCATGCGGTCAAAGTTGACGTGAGGCATATGAAACAACTCTTCCGTCCTGCATAAGCACTCCTCCAAGTCCTAAGCGAGATGCGTCGCAATAAACTTGGAAATCCTTGCGTATATCCGGCAGAATTAGTATTGGGGCCGTAGTCAGACATTTCTTCAACTCCTGAAAACTGGCCTCACATTCTTCTGTCCATTTGAACTTAGTGTCCTTCTTCAACAACTCTGTCATGGGCTTCACAATTTTAGAGAAATTCTCAATAAATCTCTGATAGTATCCCGCAAGTCCAAGAAAACTTCGGATTTCTCCAACTAAGGTGGGTGATATCCAATCTGTGACCGACTTAACCTTGGTGGGGTCTACTGCTATACCTTCTCTTGATATAAAATGTCCAAGGAATCCAACTTCCTTCAACCAAAACTCGCATTTGCTGAACTTGACATACAACTGATGTTCCCTGAGCTTCTCGAGCACTAAACGCAAATGCTCCTTGTGCTCCTCTTCAGTCTTTGAGTATACCAAGATATCATCAATGAACACCCCAATGAACTTATCCAAAAACTCCATAAACACCTTATTCATCATACTCATGAAGTAGGAAGGGGCGTTAGTCAATCCAAATGACATAACCGTATGCTCATACAACCCGTACCTGGTGGTGAAAGTTGTCTTAGGTATATCCTTCTTGCGAATCTTCAGCTAGTGGTATCCTGATCGCAGATCGATCTTTGAAAATACTTTAGCTCCTTGCAACTGATCAAACAATTCACTGATCATCGGCAGTGGGTACTTGTTATTGATCTTCACTTCATTCAATGCTTGATAATCAACAACCATCCTTAAAGATCCATCCTTCTTCTCAACCAAGAGCACTGGGGCTCCCCATGGTGATGAACTGCGTCGGATGTAACTTTTTTCCAATAACTCCTTAATCTGCTTCTTGATCTCCTCTAGATCATTTGCGGGCATCCGGTAGGGTCTCTTTGATATAGGTCCGGTGCCTAGCAATAGTTCTATCAAGAACTCAATGTCTCGATTTGGTGGCATGCCTGGTAACTCTTCTGGAAACACATCCGGGTAATCCTTCAGAACAGGCACCTCCTCCTGAACAACTCCTATGAGGGAATTTTCTTGAGTCCTCTTTGGCGAATGCCTGGATACATACTTGATCCTTTTCCCCTCCGGGGTGGTGAGTAGAATTGATTTGCTAGAACAGTCAATGTTTCCTCCATACTTCGATAACCAATCCATGCCTAATATGATGTCCAATCCTTGCGACTCCAAAATTATTAGGTCTGAGGGGAAAACATGGCTCCCGATGGTTAAGGGTACCCGATCGCACCATCGGCTAAATAAGTACCATGCACCTCGTGAGCTCACTAGCATGGGTGTGCTAAGGGCTAGGGTTGGCAACTTAAACTTGTCCACAAATCCCCTTGATATGTATGAATGCGATGCACCAGTATCCAAAAGAACGAGAGCGGTAAAAGACTTAACCAAAAACTTACCGATAACTGCGTCTGGCTGCTCTTCAACCTCCTCCACGCTCACGTGGTTCACTTGTCCTTTGTTAAATGGATTGGGCTTCTTCCCAGAGCTCCCATTACCATTTCCATTCTTCGCTTCAGGGCACTCAGTGGCATAGTGTCTGGTCTTCCCGCACTTGAAACAAGTAATGTGACTTAGGTCCCTCTTGGCGGGTGTGGCTGGATTGGAGCGGTTCTGATTGTTTCTTTCTCCATTCCCATTGGCATTCTTGGGGCCATTATTATTATGAGAACTTCCTCCATTGTGAGTGTGGCCACAATGGTTATGGGTAAATCCTCCGGAGTTCGGGGTAAAAGGAGGTTTCTGTTGAGCTCCTGAATTGTACTTCCCTTGTCCATACTTCCTATTGCTGCTCTCTATCTGCTGCTGCTTCCCTTCAATCATAAGAGCTTTATCTAGAACCTCCTGGCAGTTGTTAAATGTTGCCACCATCAACTGCATACTCATCTCATCGTTCAGCCCTTCCACAAACTTCTCCTGCTCCGCGGCATCTGTGGCCACATCATCTGGGGCATAGCGAGATAACTTTCTAAACCCATCCATGTACTGCCCCACAATATGATTCCCTTGGCGTAAGTTGCAAAACTCACGCTTCTTCACGCTCATAGCTCCAGTTGAGACACGGGCTGTGCGGAATGCTTGCTGAAACTGCTCCCAAGTGACATTGGCTATAGGGAATGTGGCTGTGTAATTCTCCCACCATGAGGCTGCTGGTCCATCCAATTGATGTGCGGCAAAGCGCACCTTCTCAGCATCTGTGCAACCTGCGGTGGTCAACTCCCTTCCAATCTTGCATAGCCAATCATCAGCAACTATCGGCTCGATGCTACTGGAAAACACCAGCGGCTGCAACCTCGGAAAACGGGCTAAGTTGTCAACTGGAGGTGGTGGCGGTGGGTTGTTGTTGTTGTTGTTGTTGTTGTTGTTGTTGTTGTTGTTGTTATTGCCTTGGTTCTGAACTAACAATTGCATCAAGGCATTCTGCTAATGGATCAACTGAGGGAGCTCCGGTGGGAAGACAAATCCGGTATCACGTCTCGAAGGCATCTGATGGGTTTAGAGGGAAGAGATTAGAATAGAATGAGGTATAGTGGGAAAGCACTACCCATATGTACATGAGACAAACACAATCATATCATATCACCCAATCAATCAAGCAAGGGCATACAATCAATCTAACTATCGTTACAGTGCTCAAACTATACTATATACATGGGGAAATACTACTTGATCATATGGTGGTCTACTAGAAGTTTTGATCGGTGGAAGACTCCATGATATCAGCTCCAGCTTCGTCTTCACAGTCATCATCACTACTGTCGGGATTGGAGCCAGCGTCTTCGATGATGATGTAATCTTCAGAACGAATCTCGTTGGGTTCGTCGTCATCTCTTCCTGGTGCGGGGTCTCCCAGGAATACTCCGAGCTTCTTTATCAGGTCGTCATTCTTCTCCAATAGTATTGCGATTTCCTCCTTGTATCTGTCGCGTGTAGACTTGAGTTCCTCCTCTAGCTCCATGTTCCTGGTCATAGCCTTCTTCAAATCTATCATGCTAGCGCACATCTGGTTCTCCTGACGTCGAATGTGCTGGTTTAACTCCTGGATGAAAGCTGCAATGGACCTGTCCTTCCTGGTACTGATCATCTCCCATTGCTCATCGCAGTGCCCACATATCTGGTAGATAGTGTCCTTCAGCTCCTGTTTGTAGACTTCTCCAATACGTCCTATAGCAATGTGGGCTGCCATGCTCTTGCCTAGACTCCATGTTGGTGCATCAAAGGAAAACTCTATGGGCTCAGTGACTTGCGTGAAAGTCCTCCCTGGAACTTGAACTCGAATCATCTAGCGCTCCTCTTCTGGTCAAGTGGCAGTGTAGGTCCCGGTGAAGCTTGGTATTCCAATGTTCAGGTACCTAGTGACCTCCTTCAAGTGTCGTCCAAAAGGTGTGTCTTCATCCGGTTGTGTAAACTTGTTCCTTGAGTCCGCCATCCTAAAGAGTAGAAAATGGAGAGGAGTCAAAAATGAGTAGAGAAGAGTGACCTATGGCTTTTCTTAGTGGTCATGTCCTACATTCAGCGTGTGCTCTCATACCATCTTGTAGCGACCCGACCTCAGACGGTCAAGTCTCTGTGCATAAGTGTCATCCCTGGATTGGTAATGCTGGCACACACAGTACTTGAAGGATTTATAACAAAGTAGCAATCACACACTTATTACATCGATAGTCTCCAAAGAAAACTTATTACAATAAATATGGCTTAAGGCCAACTAAATAAGATAACAACGGAAGGCTTGGAAAATAAAGTGAGTCCATCAACTCCAACGACATAGCTGAGTGCACGAAAACGGCCTAACGAACCTTACTATTCGTCTAAAAAGTCTACAACATGATATGTTGCAGCCCGAAAAAGGGTCAGCACATGGAATATGCTGGCAAAGTAACACAGTAAAGTAATGAACAGATAATTGCTATCACTACATGCATATATGGCTGGTGGAGGCTGTATGGTTAATATGTTTTGCGAAAAGCCAATTTTCCCTACAACAAAGCAATATATTTTATTTAACTATCATGGTAGTTGAACAACATTGAGAAGGTTCCTCCAACTCAAATCCCATTTAAAAGTAATTATCAACCCAACAAAATTATATTTAGAGTGATGAGGTCCATATGATAATCCAAGAACCAGATACTCAAGATGTCCATAACCAAGGACACGGCTAACCATGATTAGTTTGTACACTATGCAGAGGTATGCGCACTTTTCCCCACAAGACTTGATCTCCTCCGTTGGATTTCTCGCACTACACGGTGTTTGAGAAATGGATGACCAAGACACAGTCTTTCAAAAGCATTAACTCTAACCCCAGGTAGACAGTACCAACCTACATCCCCTACATCTGCTAGCCTACCACCGGAAGAGGTCATGCAACATACTCAACTATGCTAGAGCCCATAATAGCTTGTGGCTGCACAAGGAAGTTTCTAGCATGAATAACCTTATGATCCCTTTGAGCCTGAGTGGCAGACCGTACGATGATCACACGGGTACTCCGGGATATCCTAGGACAACACTGGATTCTCCAAGTGCCCACAAGAAATCCACCCAGATGTGTGTTAAAGTTGCCACCTTAAGTTAACCATTAATTAACAATCTCACATCTATCATGGATTCACTCACCCAAACCACGTCTACGAGCATAGCATAGCACAGCAAATATAAGCGTAACGTAGAAGTAACTCCCAAGGGTTTGATAATAAACAGGGCAATAGGTTCTACCTCAACAACTACTTCCCAAAACCCACAAGTTAACCACATCCTAATCATGCAATGTTTGAGGATTGATACTAATGCATAAAATACTAGGTATGAAAGGAGTATGATCAATGTATTACTTGCCTTGCTGACGATCTGCAAAACCTAGATACTCGTAGTAGCACGCTTCACACTCCGGGAATTCTATCGCAAACAAACAATAGCATCCATAAGCAATCAATCATAGATGCACGGTTAAAACTCAAATAATAAGATCTAACCGGAAAGTTCAACTGAAGAACTCCGGTTTGCAAAAAGAATCAAATCAAACGGGGCAACAAAACTCAAACCACGAAAGAAACAAGATCCGATTACTAATCTGGACTAAAGTCAAATTTTACAATACCAAAATCTTGTTCAAGTTCGTTAAACAGAAAGAGGGCTTCGAGACGAAGATCTAGACACTTTTTTCACATGATTTGGATAAACGAGCGAAAGGATATACCAAATCAAAGATTAGGGTTGGAATCACGATCGAAAATAATCGCGGAAAAACCCTGGGAAAAGAAAAACTAACGAACAGGCTAACGAACAAACGTTTGATGCGTGCGGCTAACGGACGAACAACTTCATTAAAACGAACTTATGGACGAACGTCCGCTATTTAATTGAACCGACAAAAACCGAACGAACCGATCTAAAAAACAAAACTAGGGTTTATTTTTAAAACCGGGATTTTACCTAAAACCGAAAAAAATCGAACGACTCTGGATCGGAACGGCGGCGGCGGCTCCGGCGGCTTCTGCGGGGCAGCGCGGGGAGGCGAAGGGCGACGCGGCAGCAATACAGCAGCAGGCGGCGGTGGCGTGTGGCGGCAGTAGTGGCGCAAGGCGGCGGGGCAGCGGCTTGCGGGCGGCGGCGGCTCGCGACTTGGGGCTCCAGGGGGGCCCGGGTCGGCTTTTAAGGAGGGGAGGGGAGGCGGCTTGCAGCAGGGGGCGGGGAGGCGTGGCCGAGTCGACCACGGCGGGCGGCGGCGTGTGGCTCGCAGTCTCCGCAAGGGAGACGGCGGCGCGGGGCGGCTGGGCCAACTGGGTCTCGGCCCAGTTCGGTCCGACGGATATTTTTTAAATCATATTCTGCTGAAAATATATCCTAGAAAAATAAATAAAAATCTAAAAATACCAAAAAAAATCATCGTCTAAACAAAATATTTAGAACAGGGTGAACATTTTCTTGGCCTAAAATGCAATTTTGAAAAATGCATATTTTTTTCTAATTCAAATAAAATAGCAATAAAATCCAAATAAAATACATTATTTGATTTTGGTATTTTCCCCCAATATTTCATTTCGTTTGGAGAAGTCATATTATCTCCTCTCATTTATTTTTAATATGAAATATTTTTGAAGAGAAAAATAATTAAAACCAAAGTGATCTTTGTTTCGATATTTGATAAAAATTCAAATATGAAAACGGTGAAATCCCCAACTCTCTCCATGGGTCCTTGAGTTGCTTAGAATTTCGAGGATCGTAAAAAGGAAATGCAATAAAATATGATATGCATGAATGACCTATGTATAACATTCCAAATTAGAAATTTGGGATGTTACATTTTTAATCTTGATGCAAAGTTGCAGCAGATCTACCCCCATATTTTCTTGGTTTGCATCAACTTGATTTCAGCACAAGCCCATTTTTTTACCCCACCAAGCTCCACCAAAAACCGAAGCTTGTTCTTTGATTCCTGTCTTTCAATCACTTTAACACATCTGGGAGAAGCACAATCTGATGTGAACTCATAATAACTTTGGTGAGTCGGAGGTGAGGTTTTGTGATTCCACAAAAAATATCCTATCCCACTTTTTAGCTTACTAACATGGGAGGAACTGCAGCGAGTGTTCATGGAGAAGATCAAGGGGAAGAAGTTGCTCCAATCACACATGCTGAGTTTCAGGAATTACGGAACATGGGTCGAGACCTTGGAAGGATGTTTCACGAGTGACCTCCAGCAGGTGGCGATACGGTTCGACACTGACAACACCCTATTGACCCACTTGAGGAAGTCGGGGATGAGAATTCCGTGCACGATGCTGTGGACAGTGCCTTGCAGGATGATAACAATAACTATGGTGGACATGTGGCTGCTCCTCGTGGGCGTGGTGCTGCTGCTCATGGAGGGCAATGAGGAGGACAATTTCGAGGGCAAGGCCATGGTCCTCGCGGGCACTACTATGACCCTCATGAGTGTGTTGCTCGTGGTCATTGAGATGATTTTGTTGACTATGATGGCGAGATTTTTGCATGGTCTCAACAATGAAATTTCTAATTTTGTGGAGATTTTCCCTATAACACTCTACAAGATATTTTGGAGCAAGCAAAGCACACGGAGAGGAAGGTGCAATGGAGTGGTCATGGACGGACATCTCATAACCGCACCACTACACCATGGCAAAAGTCGCAGCCGAGTGCCTCTCATGGTGGTTCTCAGTTTCAGCATACTTCACACCCTACTACCACCCGGCGAGCATCGGCTTCATCGTCATCATCACCGGTTCCTAGGAATGTCGACAAGCATTCTCCTTCTACTGCTGCAAGTACCTGTAACCCTAGCTATATCATCATATCGAAGCCGAGATATTGAGTGTTGGAAGTGCAAAGGGCATGGTCACATTTCTTCTAAGTGTCGAAACAAGAGAGTTCTATTTATCAATGAACAAGGTAAATGGGAATCTGAGAGTGAACATGAAGATACTGGATCACGAAATGATCATGAGGATGAAGAAAGTGAGAAGAGTGGTTGTGATATTCAAGCTGACATGGGAGGTTTGTTTGTTTCCCGTCATGTGCTTAGTGTCAATGCAACTAGAGAAGAGAAAGGGCAGCACCATAATATTTTTCACACCCGTGGCACCATCAAGGAGAAGGTTTGCAGAATTATTGTTGACAATGGCAGCTGCAACAACATTGCAAGGTCAGATTTGGTAGAGAAATTGGGGCTGAAAAAAAGAAGGCACCCAAGTCCATATAAGATGCAATGGCTCAATGATTGTGGAACACTTCGAGTAAGCAACATAGTCACCGTTCAGTTTTCCATTGGGAAGTACCGAGATCAAGTGGAATGTGACATGGTGCCAATGCAAGCATGCCAAATGTTGTTGGGAAGACCTTGGTTGTATGATCATCATGTGCAAACTAGTGGTCGTGCTAATCGTCTCTCGTTCTAATACGAGGGAGAGCGCATATCTTTGCTCCCTTTGACACTCGAGGAAATATTGATGGATGATGACCCACAAGTATAGGGGATCTATCATAGTCCTTTCGATAAGTAAGAGTGTCGAACCCAACAAGGAGCAGAAGGAAATGATAAGCAGTTTTCAGCAAGGTATTCTCTACAAGTACTGAAATAAGTGGTAACAGATAGTTTTGTGATAAGATAAATTGTAACGAGCAACAAGTAACAAAAGTAAATAAGGTGCAACAAGGTGGCCCAATCCTTTTTGTAGCAAAGGACAAGCCGGAACAAACTCTTATAATAGGAAAAACGCTCCCGAGGACACATGGGAATATCGTCAAGCTAGTTTACATCACGCTCATATGATTCGCGTTCGGTACTTTGATAATTTGATATGTGGGTGGACCGGTGCTTGGGTGTTGTTCTTACTTGAACAAGCATCCCACTTATGATTAACCTCTATTGCAAGAATCCGCAACTACAACAAAAGTATTAAGGTAAACCTAACCATAGCATGAAACATATGGATCCAAATCAGCCCCTTACGAAGCAACGCATAAACTAGGGTTTAAGCTTCTGTCACTCTAGCAACCCATCATCTACTTATTACTTCCCAATGCCTTCCTCTAGGCCCAAATAATGGTGAAGTGTTATGTAGTCGACGTTCACATAACACCACTAGAGTTTAGACAACATACATCTCATCAAAATATCGAACGAATACCACATTCACATGACTACTAATAGCAAGACTTCTCCCTTGTCCTCACGAACAAACGTAACTACTCACAAAGCATATTCATGTTCAAAATCAGAGGGGTAATAATATGAATAAAGGATCTGAACATATGATCTTCCACCAAGTAAACCAACTAGCATCAACTACAAGGAGTAATCAACACTACTAGCAACCTACTAGCACCAATCCCGGACTTAGAGACAAGAATTGGATACAAGAGATGAACTAGGGTTTGGAGATGAGATGGTGCTGGTGAAGATGTTGATGGAGATTGCCCTCTCCCGATGAGAGGAGCATTGGTGATGCTGATGGCGATGATTTACCCCTCCCGGAGGGAAGTGTCTCCGGCAAAACAGCTCTACCGGAGCCCTAGATTGGTTCCGCCAAGGTTCCGCCTCGTGGCGGCGGAGTCTCGTCCCGAAAGGTTGCTTATGATTTTTTTTCTCATCGAAAGACTTCATATAGGAGAAGATGGGCGTCGGAGAGCCACCAGGGGGGCCCACCAGGTAGGGGGGCGCGCCCAGGGGGAGGGGCGCGCCCCCACCCTCGTGAGCAGGGTGTGGGCCCCCTGGCCTTCATCTTTCGTGACGATTTTTGTTTATTTATTTTAAGATATTTTGTGGAGTTTCAGGACTTTTGGAGTTGCGCAGAATAGGTCTTCAATATTTGCTCCTTTTCCAGCCAGAATTCCAGCTACCGGCATTCCCCCTCTTCATGGTAAACCTTGTAAAATAAGAGAGAATAGCCATAAGTATTGTGACATAATGTGAAATAACAGCCCATAATGCAATAAATATTAACATAAAAGCATGATGCAAAATGGACGTATCAACTCCCCCAAGCTTAGACCTCGCTTGTCCTCAAGCGAAAAGCCGATAACAATAAATATGTCCTCATGTTTAGAGGTAGAGGCGTCGATAAAAATACGGACATGAAGGCATCATGATTACTCTCATAATAGCAACATATATAGATTTATCATATGATTACTTATGTTCAAGTGATGATCTTTTCACAATGCAAAAGTATGAATCAGAAACCTTATTGGGCACTAACAAATCATAACCTCAGTCATTGGAGCAATTGCAATTTATCATAACATCGGGAAGAGTCTATGTCAGAGCTTAAAAGCAAGTCCACATATTCAACTATCATTTAGTCCTTCATAATTGCTAACACTCACACAATACTTGTGGCTACGGAGTTTTAACCGGACATAGAGAAAGATAGGGACTTATAGTTTTGCCCCACAACCTTTTACCGAAAGGGTAATGTCAACAATAACAATTCATGCTCCCCTACATCCAATTAGATATATATCATGTTCTTTCCAACATGCTGGGCTTGCCAAAGGATAAAATGAAAAAGGAAAGGTGAAGATCACCGTGACTCTTGCATAAGACAGAAGATAATAATAAAAGATAGGCCCTTCGCAGAGGGAAGCAGAGGTTGCCATGCGCTTTTATGATTTGATGCACAAAATCTTAATGCAAAAGAACGTCACTTTATATTGCCCCTTGTATGTGAACCTTTATTATGCAGTCCGTCGCTTTTATTGCGTCCACAACAAGTTCATACAAAGCTTATTTCTCTGCACTAATAAGTCATGCATATTTAGAGAGCAATTTTTATTGCTTGCACCGATGACAACTTACTTGAAGGATCTTACTCAATCCATAGGTAGATATGGTGGACTCTCATGGCTAAACTGGTTTAGGGGTATTTGGAAGCACAAGTAGTATCTCTACTTGGTGCTGAGAATTTGGCTAGCATGAGGGGGAAAGGCAAGCTCAACATGTTAGGAGATCCATGACAATATACTTTATCTTAGATACAAGAAAACATAACTCATTATGTTGTCTTCCTTGTCCAACATCAACTCTTTAGCATGTCATATTTGAATGAGTGTTCCCAATCATAAAAGATGTCAATGATAATATATCTATATGTGAAACCTCTCTCTCCTTATTACTTCCTATTAATTGCAACGATGACCAAAGTTATATTTGCCAACTCCCAACAACTTTTTAATCATCATACTCTTTCTATGTGAAGTCATTACTCTCAATAAGACCAATATGAACTCTTTGTTTCTTTTCTTTTATTCACTCAAGATCATGGCAAAGTAATCAAGCCCTTGACTCAATACTAGTCTTTATTATATAAACATAGCTCACAGACTCGATTGCAAAGAGGGATCATAAAGCAAAACTTCAAAACTAGATCATGCCATGACTTTATTCTACTAAATTAAGATACTACTAATAGGATCGAACTAAGAAAAACGGTAAAGATAGGAGTTGTGATGATGATACGATACCGGGGCACCTCCCCCAAGCTTGGCAGTTGCCAAGGGGAGTGCCCATACCCATGTGATTATGTCTCCTTCTTTGTTGTTGGCGGTGGAGGTGTTGTTGATGATGCAAGCTTGTCGTCCACCTTCCATGGTGTCGGATTTCGGGTTCCGGAAGACCCTTGAGGTTCAAACTCTGGGGTGCGCGCGGAGATTACGCTTCCTACCTACCTGTACCCCTCCGCCTCGCAAGGATCTAAGCTACGAGAAGAACAACACAAGAGACACATAGTTTGTACTAGTTCAGGCCACCGATGTGGTGTAATACCCTACTCTAGTGTGGTGGTGTGGTGGATTGCCTCTTGGGCTGATGATGAACAATACAAGGAAGAACAGCCTCGCGAGGGTCTGTTCTTGGCCGGGGCGATGAGCTGCTTGGAGGAGCTCAGTCGCCCTTCTCTCTGGATCCTAGCTGATTAGATTTCTCCGTCTCTCCATGCCTCTACCCTGGGGGTGGCTAGTCCTATTTATAGGCAAAGGCACTGGGCCTCTTCCCAAATATTGAGCAGGAAGGGCGCCAACAATTGGCCATTTTGAAGGGGAACATCTGGTACACTTATCCCGACTAAAGTTGGTCCTCGCCTGCCAAAAGCTCTGGTGGTGACGTCGGCCTGGGTTCCACAGTGACTTCCTCCTTGACGCGGAGCTGGTCTTGGTCTCGTTGCACCGAAATGGGTGCCTTTACTTGATCCTCCCGCCTGCGCTTGCTCCCTTTGCACCAAAGAGGAAAGGAAGGACACTGCGCAGGCTGGCGCCCGCCTGGCGCCCTTGGTCATCATGGCTTGCGTCATGGGCACCTCGTGAGGTACCCCTCCTTGATCTCTCTGCCTCCTCGCGAGCCAGCCTAATGAGGCCGCGCCTGAGGAAGCTCCGTGTCGTCCGCCCCGCGAGGCTTGGCCCCTCGCGAGGGTCTTGGGTCTGTGTCAACGAAGATGGGCCATGCTGGGCCCCTTTTGAGCCACGCCGCGGGCCGCAGGCAGGCAAGTCTGAGGACCCCCGTTCCTAGAACGCCGACAGTAGCCCCCGGGCCCAAGGCGCGCTCGGACTTGGCCGTGCAGGAAGGCGGAAGGGCAAGGGCGAAGCACCGCGGGCCCCAACAGCCTGCGGCCTCGGGCGCCGCGTGGCGGTTGATTGGACGTGGGCGGCACTGTTCCCCCATGCCTCCTCATTTTGCGCCCTGCTAGGTGGACTCGTAGTCGTACACAGTCGCTCCCCTTTCTGTTGCTCGAGCGTCCTCTGTCCTTCCTCCTCTCGAACTCCAGCTCCTGCTTCCAACCCAATCTCGAATCTTCCCGCCCCCTTCCCATCGCCATGGCTCCGACGAAGAAGGAGAGAGGGAAGAAACCCATGCCTCCGCCTCGCTCGCCGCCGTTGGTGGCCCCGCCGTCGGCCGGTCAATCATACTCAATCGAGAGGGCCTGGGCAAGGTCAGCTCGGCTCTGGCTACTATCTTCAACGAGTGCAGGAGGACGACGGCCTGGCCTACATCTCACTTCCCCACCGATAGGATAATCACCGAGGTCCATTATTTTGCTGATGCCCTGTGGGCGGGTCTGGTTCCCCCCTTTTCTGATTTCTTCAGGGCCGTGCTTTCTCATTACCAGATCCACATGATGCATCTAGGTCCTGAATCCGTCGCCCTTCTTTTGGTCTTTGCTTTTGTTTGCGAAGCAATGATGGGCATCCTTCCGTCGGTTGCCTTGCTGCGCCACTTCTTCTCTCTGCGCCTTGTTGACCCTACCCAATGCTCGGCGTGTGTGAGCTTCGTCGTTGCGTCTGAGACAGCGGCCTCAGGGATCGACTTCGGGCTTCCTTCGCCTTCGGCTGGGTTCCGCGAGCGGTGGCTGTATGTTGATGTCGGGGTGCCCAGCCCCCTGCTGTCGAAGCCAACCTCGCCTGCTGTCCCCAATTCGGGCTGGGGCCAGGAGACGCTCGAGAGCCCCCGGCTCGCCTTCGTCTGGCACCGCTTCGCGTTCTTGAAGCCGATCGGCGTGATAGCGCCCAAGGTGGTGAAGGTGTTCCTGTTACGCCGCATTGCTCCTCTCCAACGCCACTCCTACTGGATGTGGGCCTTCAGTGGGCGCGGTGATCGTATGAGGCTCCAGGAAGAGGATCTGACACCTCAGGTGCTGAGGACAGTGCTCTTGATCCTGACTGGTGACCCCAACCCGGGTAGCATCCAGCGGGGAGGGGCCCTGCTGTACCTCTGCCAGAACAGGACGATTTTGTGAAGCAGATGCCTATCTTTGATGAATGGGGGCCGCGCCCCGCCGGCCTCCAGGGGCCTTGCGAGAACCCAGTGATGGTGACTGCCCTTTCAGTCGGCCAAGGCGACTCTTCCTCAAGTGGTGGAGCAGGGAGGCATGAGGCGTGAGAGGCCGAGGGGCCTCCCGACGGGGTGACAGCGCCGGGTGATGCTCATGAGGGAGCAGCTGCTGGGGCCCGTGCCGCCGAGGCCGAGAGCGGCGAGAAGCTGCCCTCAGCGCCTGCGGATGAGGCCCCTGAGGCTTCAGTTGCTCCTTCGGGCGAGGCGACCGGTAGTGCGCACCAGGCAGGTGCCCCTGGCGCGGATCGCCTTGATGCTTCGCCCCTGTCGCAGGTTGATCCCTGCGCTCAGCTCTTGGGCCGCTTCCGCGTGGACTTCGAGGCCCTCCGGAAGAAAAGGGAGTCCCTGGGCGACGATTACCCTTGTCGCCTGCTGAAGCGTACGAAGTACTTCGCCACTGATGAGTAAGCCTTCTCCTTCTCCAGCTCCCGATCCTTCTGTTGCTCTTGCTGATCCTTACTCCGCAGGCCCCTTCCGGCCGAGCTCGCAGAGATGGCTGAGGTTCCGTCCTCCTTGGCTTCGCTCCCTCCTCCGTCCCTGAGTGGTCCGAGCAGCACTGCCCTTGTGGTGAGGACGATCGGCGGGGCGGATCGTCCTGAGGTGCAGCGAGGTCCTGCGTTCCCCGCGATCTTCCTTCGCGGGCCTTCTCGTGGCATGGCCAGCCTACCATGGGCTTCTCGTCTGGTCGTGAACTGCGACTGGCTGAGGCGCTCCCTGCGCCCTTCATCCGGAGACGGGCTGGCTCTAGGCCGGGCTTCTGGCATGGCGCGCCCGGCTGTCACAAGGGCGCCCGCCCCCAGCCCCCTGCCCGGTGGGGGAGCGCTGATTTGTGGTCCCCGGCGCTTGCTTGGGGCAGGTGATGGTGTGGAAGACGTGCGTGAGCGCGCTCGGGAGCGTCACGCTCTTCGCCAAGGATTCCTTCGAAGGGCGGCTGACGCGGTGGACCTGCTTGGTGAGGAGCTTGCTGATGAAGACGCGTGCCTTGAAGCCGAGGGTCTGCGCCTGGCTGCAGAGAGGCGCGAACTGGAGGGTGCCGTCGCCCTCGCGCGCCATCAGCATGATCTTGACGATGAAAAGGCCATTGCGTCGTTGGCGGCCTCTCGTGAGGCCCAATCTCGGGCCGCTGAGGAGGCCCGGGAGGCTGACCGGCGGAGAGAAGCTGCGGAGGAGTGGGCTCGGGAGCTCCTGTGGTGCCACTCACTGGAGGAGCAGGCTGAGCTGCGCGAGGCAGCTCTCGCGTCGATGAAGGTGGCCTCTGGCGACCTAGCAGTGCTCCAGAAGCGTGAGGAGGCGTTGACGCTGGAAGCCGCTGAACGCACCCACGAGTACGAGCGGCTGGAGACGAGGGAGCGCTTGGTGATGCAGGCGGAGGATGATGTCGCTGCACAGGAAGCCCGTGTCCCTGAGGAGGTTGGGCGTCGGGTGGCGATGGCACGCCAAGACCTCGAGCGCTTGTTCGAGGGGAGGTTGGGGTTGATCCGGGTCGAAGCTGAAGGTAGGACCGCAACCCTGAGGACCAAGCTGGAGGAAGCGACGCGGCGGGCCGTGCCCTTTGGGCCGCGCTTGAGGTAGTGCAAGGGGAGTCAACCACCTCCCGGGTTGAGGTGCTCCATCTTCGCCAGCGGGTGGAGGAGGCTGAGGCCGTCGTGCGCTAGAATGCGGATGAGATACGCCAGCGGCAGGTCCTGGAGCATGAGCACGGCCCCATGCTCTCCACGCTCCGGGAGAGAGCCAACACAGCCTTGGGCAACATCTGCGAGGCGGCTATTGGCGAGCCGCATGCAATCAACTATGCCGGCAACCTTCAGTTCTTCACCGCCGTGGTGACGCAGCTGGAGGCGCGGTCGGTCAGGGCCGACAGGTTGGTGGAGGAGAGGAGCCGCGCTCTGCTCGGGCGCACCTTTTCCCGTGTCTTCAGCCATCTCCGGAACATGGATCCCCACTTCGACTTCGACGCCGCCATCGCCCCAGTCCCCCAGGCCGTCCGAGACGACCTGGCGCACTGGGTGGAAGACAATGTGGATGCTCTTGTCAGGGCCTTTGCTTCGGACAACAACGACGTGATCATGGCTGCTGACGAGGGCGGTGTGGTGAATGGCCCTGACGCCACTGGCGGCGACGCAGACAGCCATGGCGAGTCTAGCGACGCCAGCTATGGTTCGGGAGGTGCTCCTGAGGACGCATTGGGGGATTTATCCGACCGATTATGCATTGTCCCTGTTTCCTTATCCTGCATGAATAGAACTTAGGTTTTGGCCTGACGATTGTGAGAGCATTTTGGGAGGGGGAGCCCCTCATGTAAAACTTGTGTTCATCGTATTAGTAAACGTTACACTGCCCGTGCGTCCGCGCCTGGTGGTTGGCTAGTTTACCTTTGTTTCGTGCGGGTCCCGAGGTAGCCTGCGGGAGGCTGTGGCGTCTCGAGTGTTCCCTAACCGAATCCGTAGGATGTGAGAGTGTCGCGGGCGGCGAGCTTCACAGGCGTTGGCCTTCTTCACAGGCATTCGCCTTTTCAAAAAGGGATAATCCTCACAGGCATTCGCCTTCTTCACAGGCTCTGGGCCTTTTCCAAAAGGATCATCTTCACAGGCATTCGCCTTCTTCACAGGCTCTGGGCCTTTTCCAAAAGGATAATCTTCACAGGCATTCGCCTTCTTCACAGGCTCTGGGCCTTTTCCAAAAGGATAATCTTCACAAGCATTGGAAATCCTCCCGAGAGGACGCGGCGGCGGCAGTCTGGGCTGCGCACAAGCTAGGCCTGACCTGGCTCGCGAGGGCCTCGCGAGGGGAGGCAGCTGAAGCGAAGTGGTAATCGAAACGCGAGAAATGGCTCGAACGAGACTAAGCACCCCTTCCCCGAACGCACGCAAATTTCAAATTCGAATCCAACTTAAATCCAGCGGGGGGAAATTACAACCAAAGGGAAAAGCAATGAAAGCAGACAAAAGGCCGCGTCCGGCACCTAATCTAGTCTTGGACGTCTTCTCACCAGCGCGGAGCTAAGTGGTGCCACTGGGCGTGGGAGGGAGCCCCAGGGCCTGAGGCCGGCACCCCTGAGACTCCGGGGCGTGTACATCCCCACTCATTATTACGTGAGAGTGTCACGGGGCGGCGAGCTTCACAGGCACTGGGCCTTCTTCACAGGTACCGGCCTTGCTTCATATCACCAGACGAGGGCCCCGCCTTGCGCCACACTCTAGTGCCATCAACGACGACCAGAAACCAGGACGCCGCCGATGGGGTAGAGCGGTCGCCAGCGGTTCCCCGGACGACCACGGGTCCTCCGCCAGGGGTAGGCCCTGAGGCACCTCCCCAGCAGAGGGCCTACCTCCTGAGAACGCCTTGCTCCGAACGCCGTGGTGGTGATGTCGGATCTCTGCCCCTCTCCTGCAGCCCCCTGCGCCCTCCTCCGGAGGGGTAGGAGACCGCGAGAGCGGGGCAGCTGCCCGCTGTGGCGACCTGCACCTCCTGCGATCCATGATTAGCGTATGCCTGCTCCTGAGGAAGTAGCGGTACCCGATAATCGTTGCTTCCAGCGTGGCCGGTGGGGCCATCCCTGTGCTCCTGGAAGGGCTCAGCTTCTGGTGCCTCGTTCCCCCAGCCTGGGCTGAGGAGCGAGCCTTGTTCGCTCTCGTGAGGGTGCCTCTGGTCCATCATGTGGGGCACGTATTCTTCTAGCGCCGTCATCCCGAAGGCCATGCCGTAGTGCTCCGTGTGCCATGCAGCTCCGCTTGACGCGCCCACCGTGGGGTGGTAGCGCGGCTCTCCACTGAGACCGTGGGTCGCGTCGAGTCCTTCTTCTTCACGGACCGGGGGCGGGGGTAGCGTCGCAGCGGTCCGGTGCTGACAACCTCGCTGGTGTTGGAGTAGCCTTGGAGCCCGTGGGCATGCGCGGAGCCCCCCGCGGGGGCCGCCCTGGGCTTGAGGCGGGAGTTGGGTGCAGAAGGGGTGAACCCCCGAGGCGGCAAAGCCCAGGAGCTCGGCGACCCGCTCCAGCAGCACTTCGCGGCCGCCTTCCAGCAGCCTGCACTGTAGCAGCTCTTGGCCCACCGTGAGCGCGGCCCTCGAGTTCGCCTGCTCCCGGCGGGTGTACGTTGTCGTGGTCGCGGCGTGATTGGAGGCCCTTGCTACCGACCGCGCCTGCCTCAGTGTGAGGGCCGTCGAAGCCTGTCCGCGTCGCCCTGCGGATCGCGAGCTGCCTGGGCCACGGGGTCGCCCGAGGTGAGTGGCTCTATGCGGGCAGGCCATGCCGCCCATGGACCTGGGTTGCCCGCCTGGTCGCCGGACATGGTGATGATGACGCGGCGGGGCACGAAGTGGTAGAAGGTGGATTCCGGCGCACCCTTACCTCGCGCGCCAAATGTCAGATTTCGGGTTCCGGCAGACCCTTGAGGTTCGAACTCTGGGGTGCGCGTGGAGATTACGCTGCCTACCTACATGTACCCCTCCGCCTAGCAAGGATCTAAGCTACGAGAAGAACAACACAAGAGACACAGAGTTTATACTGGTTCGGGCCACCGATGTGGTGTAATACCCTACTACAGTGTGGTGGTGTGGTGGATTGCCTCTTGGGCTGATGATGAACAATACAAGGAAGAACAGCCTCACGAGGGTCTGTTCTTGGCCGGCGTGATGAGCTGCTAGGAGGAGCTCAGTCGCCCTTCTCTTTGGATCCTAGCTGATTAGATTTCTCCGTCTCTCCATGCCTCTACCCTGGGGGTGGCTAGTCCTATTTATAGGCAACGGCCCTAGGCCTCTTCCCAAATATTGAGCGGGAAGGGCGCCAACAATTGGCCATTTTGAAGGGGAACATCTGGTACACTTATCCTGACAAAAGTTGGTCCTCCCCTGCCAAAGGCTCTGGTGGTGACGCCGACCTGGGTTCCACAGTGACTTCCTCCTTGTCACGGAGCTGGTCTTGGTCTCGTTGCACCGAAATGGGTGCCTTTACTTGATCCTCCCGCCTGCGCTTGCTCCCTTTGCACCAAAGAGGAAAGGAAGGACACTGCCCGGGCTGGCGCCCGCCTGGCGCCCTTGGTCATCATGGCTTGCGTCATGGGTACCTCGTGAGGTACCCCGC
This sequence comes from Aegilops umbellulata, assembly GCA_032464435.1. Classification (NCBI taxonomy): domain Eukaryota; kingdom Viridiplantae; phylum Streptophyta; class Magnoliopsida; order Poales; family Poaceae; genus Aegilops; species Aegilops umbellulata. Next base: position 174,291,717 of record CP136060.1, on the reverse strand, counting down.
CTTGATCTCTCCGCCTCCTCACGAGCCAGCCTAATGAGTCTGCGCCTGAGGAAGCTCCGTGTCGTCCGCCCCGCGAGGCTTGGCCCCTCGCGAGGGTCTTGGGTCTGTGTCGATGAAGATGGGCCGTGCTGGGCCCCTTTTGAGCCACGCCGCGGGCCGCAGGCAGGCAAGTCTGGGGACCCCCGTTCCCAGAACGCCGACACATGGCATAGGCTCACCCTCATAGAAGGATGATCGAGTCTCCGGAATCCTCAAATCTGCAACGGAAACAGCTCGAAATGAGAACAGAAGATATTTGCGTGATACGGGAGTCAAAACCTTTGGGAGAATATATAATGAATTTTTACTGACCGAAATACGTATCGTGCAATAAAACGGAGTCCGGAGGGCACACGAGGTGCTCACGAGGTAGGGGGCGCGCCCAGGGGGGTAGGGCGCGCCCTCCACCATCGTGGAGGCCTCGTGTCCTCCCTGGACTGCTACCTATTTTTCTATTTTTCTAAATATTCCAAAACGGAGAAATATTGCCTTAAAAATTGTTTTGGAGTCGGTTTACTTACCGTACCACATACCTATTCCTTTTCGGAGTCTGGAACGTTCTGGAAAGTGTCCCTTATGTATTCCTCCGGGGTTACAGTTTCAATAACATTGGTTTCAACATTTATAGGATTACCTGAGATATAGTGCTTGATTCTTTGATCGTTTACCACCTTCGGATTTGTGCCTTCGAAATTGTTGATTTTTATGGCACCGGAACGATAGACCTCCTCGATAACGTAGGGACCTTCCCAGTTAGAGAGAAGTTTTCCTGCAAAAAATCTTAAACGAGAGTTGTATAGCAATACATAATCACCTACATTAAACTCACGCTTTTGTATCCTTTTGTCATGCCATCTTTTAACTTTTTCTTTAAACAACTTGGCATTTTCATAGGCTTGTGTTCTCCATTCATCATGTGAGCTAATATCAAATAACCTCTTCTCACCGGCAAGTTTGAAATCATAGTTAAGCTCTTTAATAGCCCAATATGCCTTATGTTCTAGTCCGAGAGGTAAGTGACATGCTTTTCCATAAACCATTTTATATGGAGACATACCCATAGGATTCTTATATGCAGTTCTATAGGCCCATAATGCATCATCAAGTTTCTTGGACCGATTCTTTCTAGACCTATTAACAGTCTTTTGCAAAATTAATTTGAGCTCTCTATTGCTCAATTCTACTTGACCACTAGACTACGGGTGGTATGGAGATGTAATTCTATGATTAACATCATATTTAGCAAGCATTTTACGGAAGGCACCATGAATAATATGTGAACCACCATCAATCATTAAATATCTAGGGACTCCAAACCTCAGAAAAATAACTTCCTTAAGCATTTTAATAGAAGTGTTATGATCAGCACTACTAGTTGGAATAGCTTCTACCCACTTAGTAACGTAATCAACAGCAACTAAAATATGTGTATATCCATTAGAAGCAGGAAAAGGTCCCATATAATCAAAGCCCCAAACATCAAATGGTTCAATAACAAGTGAATAATTCATAGGCATTTCTTGACGTCTACTAATATTACCAATTCTTTGACATTCATCACAAGACAAAACAAACTTACGGGCATCCTTGAAGAGAGTAGGCCAATAAAAACCAGATTGCAATACCTTATGTGCAGTTCTATCTCCAGCGTGGTGTCCTCCATAAGCTTCGGAGTGACACTTGCGTAGGATCTGTTCCTGTTCATGCTCAGGTACACAACGTCTAATAACACCATCTACTCCTTCTTTATAAAGATGTGGGTCATCCCAAAAGTAATGTCTCAAATCATAAAAGAACTTTTTGTTTTGTTGGTATGTGAAGCTAGGTGGTATAAATTTAGCAACAATATAATTAGCATAATCAACATACCATGGAGTGTTACGAGAAGTGCTTATGACATTTAATTGTTCATCAGGAAAGCTATCATCAATAGGTAGTGGGTCATCAAGAACATTCTCTAACCTAGATAAGTTGTCTGCAACTGGGTTCTCAGCTCCTTTTCTATCAACAATATGCAAATCAAATTCTTGCAGCAAGAGAACCCATCTAATAAGTCTAGGTTTAACATCTTTATTTTCCATAAGATATTTAATAGCAGCATGATCAGTGTGAATAGTTACTTTAGAATCAACTATATAGGGTCTGAATTTATCACAAGCAAACACAACTGCTAAAAGTTTCTTTTCGGTAGTAGCATAATTTCTTTGAGCATTGTCTAGAGTCTTACTAGCATAATGGATAACATTTAATTTCTTATCAACACTTTGCCCTAGCATAGCACCTACAACATAATCACTAGCATCACACATAATTTCAAAGCGTAAATTCCAATCAGGTGGCTGAACAATAGGTGCAGAGACTAATGCTTTCTTAAGTATTTCAAATGCTTCTATACAATCATCATCAAAGACAAATGGTACATCTTTTTGTAATAAATTAGTCAGAGGCCGAGAAATTTTAGAGAAGTCCTTAATGAACTTCCTATAAAATCCGGCATGACCAAGGAAACTTCTTATACCTTTGATGTCCTTGGGACATGGCATCTTTTCAATAGCATCAACCTTGGCTTTATCAACTTCAATACCTCTTTCAGAAACTTTGTGCCCCAAGACAATACCTTCATTGACCATAAAGTGGCACTTTTCCCAATTCAAGACAAGATTAGTTTCTTCACATCTCTGCAAAACTCGATCAAGATTGTTCAAGCAATCATCAAAAGAGGAACCATAGACGGAAAAGTCGTCCATGAAAACCTCACAAATCTTTTCACAAAAGTCAGAGAATATAGCCATCATGCATCTTTGAAAGGTAGCAGGTGCATTACATAAACCAAAAGGCAGACGTCTATAAGCAAAAGTACCAAAAGGGCATGTAAAAGTAGTCTTTGATTGATCTTTACCCGACACAGGTATTTGAGAGAAACCAGAATAACCATCTAGAAAGCAATAATGTGTATGTTTGCATAATCTTTCTAGCATTTGATCAATAAAAGGTAAGGGGTAATGATCTTTCTTAGTAGCTTTATTTAATTTGCGGAAATCAATTACCATCCTATAACCTGTGATAATTCTTTGTGGAATCAATTCATCTTTATCATTAGGGACAACAGTAATTCCTCCCTTCTTAGGGACACAATGGACAGGACTTACCCACTGACTATCATCAACGGGATAAATTATACCTGCCTCCAGAAGCTTGAGTATTTCTTTTCTTACCACTTCTTTCATTTGAGGATTCAAACGTCGTTGAGGATCACGAACTGGTTTGGCGTCCGCTTCCAAATTTATTTTATGCTGACATAGAGTGGGACTAATGCCCTTAAGATCATCTAGAGTATATCCAATAGCGGCACGGTGCTTCTTCAGAGTTTTCAATAATCTTTCTTCTTCATGCTCTGAAAGTTTAGCACTAATAATAACAGGATATATTTTCTTTTCATCAAGATAAGCATATTTAAGATTATCAGGCAACGGTTTAAGCTCAAACACGGGATCACCCTTGGGTGGAGGAGGATCCCCTAAGATTTCAACAGGCAAATTGTGTTGCAGAATAGGTTCCTGTTTGAAGAACACTTCATCTATTTCCCTTCTTTCATTCATGAACATCTCATTTTCATGATCTAGCAAATAGTGTTCTAAAGGATCACTAGGAGGCACGGCAATAGAAGCAAGACCAATAATTTCATCCTTACTAGGCAATTCTTCCTCACGATGTTGTTTACTAAATTTAGAGAAATTAAACTCATGAACCATATCATCCAAGCCAACAGTAACAACATTCTTTTTGCAGTCTATCGTAGCATTAACAGTATTCAAGAAGGGTCTACCAAAAATAATGGGACAAAAGCTATCTTGTGGAGAACCAAGAACAAGAAAGTCAGCGGGATATTTGGTTTTCCCACACAAGACTTCAACATCTCTAACAATTCCCATTGCAGATATAGTATCTCTATTGGCAAGTTTAATTGTAACATCAATATCCTCTAACTCAGCAGGTGCGATATCATGCATAATTTCTTTATATAGGTCAATGGGTATAACACTAGAACTAGCACCCATATCACATAAGCCATGATAACAATGATCTCCTATTTTAACAGAAAAAACAGGCACGCCTACCACAGGTCTATGTTTATCTCTATCACAGGGTTTAGCAATTCTAGCAGTTTCACCAGAGAATTCAATGACATGCCCATTAATATTATCAAACAAGAGATCTTTAACAATAGCAATATTAGGTTCTACTTTGACTTTCTCAGGAGGTGTATAAGTTCTAGTATTGCTTTTACGAACAACAGTTGAAGCTTCAGCATGATCCTTTACTCTAGCAGGGAAAGGTGGTTTCTCAACATAAGAGGTGGGAACAATAGGATCATTATAAGTGATGGTCTTTTCTTCAACTTTAATAGGTGCAACTACTTTTACTTCTATGGGAGGATGATATTTAAACCAGCTCTCCTTGGGGAGATCAACATAAGTAGCAAAAGATTCACAGAAAGAAGCTACTATCTCAGAGTCAAGTCCATATTTAGTGCTAAACTCACGAAAAATATCGATATCCATAAAAGATTTAACACAATCAAACTTAGGTGTCATACCTGACTCCTTACCTTCGTCGAGGTCCCAATCTTCAGAGTTGCGTTTAATTCTATCCAATAAATTCCATCTGAATTCAATAATCTTCATCATAAAAGAGCCAGCACAAGAAGTATCGAGCATGGTTTGATTATTATGAGAAAGCCGAGCATAAAAATTCTGAAGAATTGTTTATCTTGAGAGGTCATGATTGGGGCATGAATATAACATTGATTTAAGCCTCCCCCAATCTTGAGCGATGCTTTCTCCTTCGCGAGGCCAAAAATTATATATATAATTGCGATCACGATGAACAAGATGCATAGGGTAATACTTTTGATGAAATTCCAATTTCATTCTTTTATAGTTCCATGATCTCATATCATCACATAGCCTATACCATGTCGATGCGTCTCCCTCCAAATATAAAGGGAAAGCCTTCTTCTTAACAACATCATCAGGTATACCTGGAAGCTTAAATAATCCACAAATATCATCCAAATAGCGTAGATGCTCGTCGGGATGCTTTGTCCCATCTCCTGTAAAAGTATTAGCCAACAGTTTTTCCATAATACCCGAAGGAAATGCAAAAGGAGTTTCATTTTCAATAGGTTCAGTAGGTTGAGGAGAAACTCTTTGCTCTACTGGACGGGGTGAAGATACCCCGAACAAGCCCCTCAGATATTTAGTTTCCATAGTAACAAGTGACAGAAAATTTCAGCACACTATATAAATTTTTCCTTACCAAATTCCACTTACCAAAGGCGCTACACTCCCCGGCAACGGCGCCAGAAAAGAGTCTTGATGACCCACAAGTATAGGGGATCTATCGTAGTCCTTTCGATAAGTAAGAGTGTCGAACCCAACGAGGAGCAGAAGGAAATGATAAGCAGTTTTCAGCAAGGTATTCTCTGCAAGTACTGAAATAAGTGGTAACAGATAGTTTTGTGATAAGATAAATTATAACGAGCAAAAAGTAACAAAAGTAAATAAGGTGCATCAAGGTGGCCCAATCCTTTTTGTATCAAAGGACAAGCCGGAACAAACTCTTATAATAGGAAAACGCTCCCAAGGACACATGGGAATATCGCCAAGCTAGTTTTCATCACGCTCATATGATTCGCGTTCGGTACTTTGATAATTTGATATGTGGGTGGACCGGTGCTTGGGTTCTGTTCTTACTTGAACAAGCATCCCACTTATGATTAACCTCTATTGCAAGCATCCGCAACTACAACAAAAGTATGAAGGTAAACCTAACCATAGCATGAAACATATGGATCCAAATCAGCCCCTTACGAAGCAACGCATAAACTAGGGTTTAAGCTTCTGTCACTCTAGCAACCCATCATCTACTTATTACTTCCCAATGCCTTCCTCTAGGCCCAAATAATGGTGAAGTGTTATGTAGTCGACGTTCACATAACACCACTAGAGGTTAGACAACATACATCTCATCAAAATATCGAACGAATACCAAATTCACATGACTACTAATAGCAAGACTTCTCCCTTGTCCTCACGAACAAATGTAACTAATCACAAAGCATATTCATGTTCAAAATCAGAGGGGTAATAATATGCATAAAGGATCTGAACATATGATCTTCCACCAAGTTAACCAAGTAGCATCAACTACAAGGAGTAATCAACACTACTAGCAACCTACTAGCACCAATCCCGGACTTAGAGACAAGAATTGGATACAAGAGATGAACTAGGGTTTGGAGATGAGATGGTGCTGGTGAAGATGTTGATGGAGATTTCCCTCTCCCGATGAGAGGAGCATTGGTGATGATGATGGCGATGATTTACCCCTCCCGGAGGGAAGTGTCTCCGGCAAAACAGCTCTGCCGGAGCCCTAGACTGGTTCCGCCTCGTGGCGGCGGAGTCTCGTCCCGAAAGGTTGCTTATGATTTTTTCTCATCGAAAGACTTCATATAGGAGAAGATGGGCATCAGAGAGCCACCAGGGGGCCCACGAGGTAGGGGGCGCACCCAGGGGGAGGGGCGCGCCCCCCACCCTCGTGAGCAGGGTGTGGGCCCCCTGGCCTTCATCTTTGGCGATGATTTTTCTTTATTTATTTTAAGATATTTCGTGGAGTTTCAGGACTTTTGGAGTTGCGCAGAATAGGTCTTCAATATTTGCTCCTTTTCCAGCCAGAATTCCAGCTGCCGGCATTCCCCCTCTTCATGGTAAACCTTGTAAAATAAGAGAGAATAGCCATAAATATTGTGACATAACGTGAAATAACAGCCCATAATGCAATAAATATTAACATAAAAGCATGATGCAAAATGGACGTATCAATGGGCGATCTGAAAAAGAAAGAGAGAGTGAGCGAGAAACAAACATCCACCAACATAGTGAAGCGAGAGAATCCAAAGCCAAATAAAACCCTACAACTTAAATTGACCAAGACATGGGAAAAATAGGGATTAGTTACGATGGCTAGGAAAAGGGACATGAGAGAGTTGAGAGAACCCAATTTTGTGTTCTTTGTACTTTTGTACAAGGACAATTTTCTTTCTACTAACGAATTATCCTCTACCACTCCTAGTGCTGTTGTTGAAATTTTGCAGGGGCATGAAGATTTGTTCCTCGAGGAAATGCCACCAGGACTGCCACCACAACGAGGCATTGAACACCAAATTGATTTGGTTGCAGGAGCACCATTGCCGAACCGACCATCATATTGCACAAACCCAGAGGAAACCAAGGAGAATCAGCGACAAGTTGAAGGCCTACTAAACAAAGGTTATGTAAGGGAAAGTCTCTCTCCTTGTGTTGTACCTGTTCTTTTAGTACCAAAAAAAGATGGATCTTCCAGAATGTGTTGTGATTGTAGGCCTTTTAACAACATCACCGTGAGGTATAGGCACCCCATACCTAGGCTTGATGACATGCTTGACGAAAATGTGGGGCCACCATATTTTCTAAAATTGACTTGTGAAGTGGCTACCACCAAATTAGAATGAGAGAGGGTGATGAATGGAAAACTGCTTTCAAAACAAAATATGGTTTTTATGAGTGGTTAGTTATGCCATTTGGATCGACAAATGCACCTAGTACCTTCATGAGATTAATGAATCATGTGCTTAGGATGTTCATTGGCAAGTTTATGGTTGTTTACTTTGATGACATCCTGATTTATAGCAAAACTTTAGATGAACATGTTGAACACATCTGGTGTGTGCTTGTTGTCCTAAGAGAGGAGAGATTATATGCTAACAAGGAAAAGTGCACATTTTGCATAGACAAAGTTGTGTTTCTTGGCTTTGTTGTTTTTTTGGGTAAAGGTGTGGAGGTAGATGAGGAGAAGGTCAAGGCCATCTGTGAGTGGATGCCTCCACAAAATGCCAGCCAAGTACGAAGCTTTCTTGGCCTTGCTGGTTTCTACCGTCGGTTTGTGAAGGACTTCAGTACAATTGCTACCCCAATGAATGAGCTAACCAAGAAAGATGTTCCCTTCAAGTGGGCAAACACACAAGAGAAGGCCTTTGAAGAGCTGAAAGAAAAATTGATATCTGCACCATTGCTTGCACTACCCAACTTTGGTAAGACTTTTGAAATTGAATGTGATGCAAGTGGTGTGGGTAGTTGAGGCGTACTAATGCAATAAGGTAGACCTGTTTCATATTTTAGTGAGAAGCTAAGTGGCCCAGCTCTAAATTACTTAGTTTATGACAAAGAATTATATGCACGTGTGAGATATTTGGAAACATGGCAACATTATTTGTGGCCTAAAGAATTTGTGATACATTCCGACCATGAATCTTTAAAGCACCTTAGGGGTCAACAAAAACTGAACCGTAGACATGCAAAATGGAGTGAATTCATAGAATCTTTTCCCTATATTGTCAAGTACAAGAAAGGAAAATATAATGTTGTTGCCGATGCATTGTCTCGACGCCATATTTTACTCTCACAACTTGATACTAAAATTATTGTGCTTCAAAGGATAAAAGTTGTATGTCAATGACCCATATTTTTCTAAACCACATTCAAAGTGTAGTGAGGGGAAAGGTTGGAAAAAGTTTCACTTGCATGATGGATTCTTGTTTCAAGCTAACAAATTGTGCATCCCAGATTATTATGTTCATTTGTTGCTTTTGCAGGAGGCTCATGCTAGTGGCCTCATGGGACAATTTGGAGCAAAGAAAACTGAGAGTGTGTTGATTGACCATTACTTTTGGACGAGGATGAGGCGTGACGTGATGTTGAGTGCTACATGCTACATTGTGAGATCTGCTGCAAAGCTAAGTCACTTTTAAACCCTCATGGACTTTATACACCTTTATCAATTCCTAGTACACCTTGGAAGACATTTTATGGATTTTGTTCTTGGATTACCACGCACTAAGAGGGGGAGTGATTCAATTTTTGTGGTTGATAGGTTTAGCAAGATGGCTCATTTCATCCTGTTTCATAAGAGTGATGATGCTTCACAGATTGCTGATTGTTTTTCAGGGAGGTCGTGTGGATACATGGAGTACCACACACTATTGTTTCAGATCGTGACACCAAGTTTCGGAGCTATTTTTGGAAAATGCTGTGGGCAAAGCTAGGAACAAAGATTCTCTTTTCCACTACATGCCACCCACAAACGGATGGACAAACTGAAGTTGTGAACCGCACCCTGTCCATGATGCCGAGAGATGTTTTAAAGAAAAAATTTAACATGTGGGAAGAGTGTCTCCCCCACGTGGAGTTTGCATACAACAGGGTGATACATTCGACCACTAAATTTTGTCCTTTTGAAATTGTTTATGGTTTCAAACCTGCTGCTCCCTGTCGGTGTATTAAAGTAGGGGTACCTCAGTACCCCGAACTTGTGCACGGGCAGTAGTAGCGTCCCGCGGCAAGGCCGGCCAGGGGAGCGACAAGAGTCTCCACGGCCCTTTCTGGGCCGGACGAAGGCCAAGTGATCGAGCCTAGAAGACCAAACCCCGGCAAGAGGAGCTTGCCGGGCCGAGAAGGCGAGCCCCGGCAAGAGGAGCTTGCCGGGCCAAGGCGACAAGGCCCCGGCAAGAGGAGCTTGCCGGGACGACCAAGCCGAAGCACCAAGGCCCCGGCGGGAGGAGCTCGCCGGGGCGGCCAAGCCAAGGCACCCCAAGAGAAGCCCGCCGCGGCGCTCCGCGCGCCTCGGCAAGGCCTGACGAGCGGCAAGCTCTCAGGTGCGGCAAGACAACCGCCGCGGCAAGCCACTTGCCGCGGCAAACCACCACCTCAGGCATGCGCTCCAGCTCACCTGCCCACGCGTCACTCTGGAGCTTCCCCGGAGACACGTGGCGGGGCGCCGCGCAACCTGGGGCGCGCATGGCATGCGACGTTAGCGGAGCCGCCCCCGTGGCCAGCGGAGGCGCCCCTAACGGTCCGCCTCAGCACTGTTCAGGCGATCCAGACGGGCATTTAATGCCTTTGTCCCCCGCCGTCAGAGTTAGGTGCGATAGCACTGTGCGGCCACTGTTCGCACAGTTCCTTGCCATTTTTACCCTCACCTGCGTCGCTACCTGTGGGAAACCCCTTAGCATATAAAAGGAGGCCCATGCGTACGTAGAGGGGGATCCAGACCCGGAGAGAGAGATCGAACCCTAGAGGAGAACAGAAAACCAGGAGGACGCTCAGTAGACCCTCGTCTACGTCCTGCTCCAGCTTACTGTAGCTTCTTGCGCTCCAGAGCAAGAACTCCAATCAACCAGACATGCAGCAGTAGGGTTTTACGCATCCATGCGGCCCGAAGCTGGGTAAAATCTTTGTGTGTGTGTGTCGCCTCGATCTGCTCTTTGTGCAACCTCCGCCCCCCGCCGAACCGACAAGGGGCTCCGTCCCCATAGGTGCTCGTGGAGGCAGATATCCCCCGACATCTCTGGCGCGCCAGGTAGGGGGTGCGTCGAGGTTGTGCGAACCAGATTTGGCGACCACAGGCAAGCTCAGGTATGGCCAGGAACCTTTCGGTTCCGACCCGCGAGGCGGAGGCATTCCTCCTCACGGACTCGCGCACGGCCCTCCTCGAGTACCCACTCGCGCAGAGTCCGGGCAAGAGCAGCTGCTCCTTGAGGAGGACCGCCTTCCGGCCGCTGAGCGAGTTTCTCGCCTCCAGCAAACTCTGCGCCGCTCCCGTAGCCGCAGAAGTTAGCACCGGAAGTTGCGGGAAAGGCGACCTCGTTCTTCGGCGAGCCCAGGCCGCCAAGATCCAAACAAGTCAACGCCGACCGTGGGAGGAACCTTGCTAGCGCGGCAGTCGGAACCCGTTCCGTCGGCCATCCCCTCTGTCCAAGTCTTGCCGCAGTTGCATGTAATCCTTGGTACAGAGGCGGGCGCAGGTCCCGAGCATAGCTTATGTGCCCCGCACATCTTGTCGATTTCGCGCCTCTCCGCTTGGCGCATGCATCACTCGACACGATTGTGCAGCACTCGACCCCGGCAAGCGATGGCAGGCCGCGAGGCCCCGAGCCTTCGTTATTCCCTTACCGCGAGAAGGGGGGATGACAGGATAGGCTGGGCGCCGCCCGAGGAAGCTGCGCCTTGCCGGGCTGCAAACGACAGAGAAGCTAAGTTGCCAAAGTTTGAGCAATTAAGCTCCTTTTTATTCTTAAGTTATCTTCCTCGAACGGCCGAGCTTCGTATGGGAAACCTGTGCGCGGAGGGGCCGGCTCGTGGCTGGTTGCGCCCTTATTTCGTTTCGAGTCCGCTCAACGACTTAAGTGTGCTACATCCCGAGTAGCGTCCTTACTTGTTTCGAGCTCGCTCGGCAGCTTGACTGTGCTGCGACTGCAGTCGCCACACCTACCTCGCCCTGAGCCTGCTCAACATTTAAGTGAGTTGCGCCAGCCGCGACAAGGTTTCTTGCCGGTGGAGGCCCCGTCAGCGGGTTGCCGATGTCCCGCACTCGGCACCCGTGGCAAGGCGGAGACTTTCGCCGACAAGTTCCCGGAAGCGTAGGGCGTGAACGTACGAAGCACAAGGTCGAACGAGGGAGATAACAGCGTAATGAACTGCCTAAGATAAAAGTTATATTACAGACTGACTTGCCCCTGCTCTAACCAGCTGTTTCTATGACATGCTCAGCGGCGACAAGGGAAGAAAAGAAAGAGGTGGGCGGCCTAATCCGCGCGGTCGCCCTCGACCCGCCTGATCCCCGCCACCCTTTCCACAATAGGGGTGACGAGGGCCCTGATCTCCGTCAGGTCGGCGTCTTCCGGCAAGTGCCTGAGGACGTTGGTGAGCCTGATGGTGGGGTTGCGGAAGACGATCTTCACCAACACCCTCTTGAGGGCCCCGGAGACGGCTTCCCGCGTCTCCTCGGCCAGCTGTTCTGGGATCGATTCCCGGAGGTGCCGGAGCACCCCCACCAAGCCCTTGAAGAAGGAAGTGAGCTTGGCGCTCGGCGGGACGTCCTCGCCGGAGGGGTACTCGTGGCCCTCCATCCCCAGCAGCTTCAGCTCCTGGTCGATGGTGGTGGCAATGTCGACGAGGCCTTCCGTCCACCGCTCCACCGTCTCCCGGAAGGCGTTCTGGGTAACGGCGGCGCTTTTCAACAGCTCCTCGTTGCCAGCAACCTCCTTCCGCAAGGCCGCTTCCTGCTCCTTGGCGCTCTCCAGCGCCTTGGCCAGGGTGTCCAGCTTCAGCTCGAGGACAGCCTTGGAGTCCTTGGCAGCGTCGAGCTCCTGGATCTTCTCGGCGAAGCGGCCCTGCAGCTCGCCAAGGGTGTGAGCGCCCTTCTCGCGCTCCTGTTTGAGCGCGGCAAGCTCCTCGCCGCTCGCCTTGAGGTCGCTGGCGAGCTGCGCCACCCACGTCACGCACGTCTCGCACGCCTCGCCCCCCACGACGCCGCGATAAGCGCGCGCCACTTGGGGAGGGCGCGACGAGCACGGAGTTAAGGAGCAGCGCAACCCAGGCCACGCGTGCCCGTGCACTGTTAGGGCCTGGCCCAACAACGCTCGGCACCGTGTATGGCCCAGACCCGGGGGCTCCTGTCGGTGTATTAAAGTAGGGGTACCTCAGTACCCCGAACTTGTGCACGGGCAGTAGTAGCGTCCCGCGGCAAGGCCGGCCAGGGGAGCGACAAGAGTCTCCACGGCCCTTTCTGGGCCGGACGAAGGCCAAGTGATCGAGCCTAGAAGACCAAACCCCGGCAAGAGGAGCTTGCCGGGCCGAGAAGGCGAGCCCCGGCAAGAGGAGCTTGCCGGGCCAAGGCGACAAGGCCCCGGCAAGAGGAGCTTGCCGGGACGACCAAGCCGAAGCACCAAGGCCCCGGCGGGAGGATCTCGCCGGGGCGGCCAAGCCAAGGCACCCCAAGAGAAGCCCGCCGCGGCGCTCCGCGCGCCTCGGCAAGGCCTGACGAGCGGCAAGCTCTCAGGTGCGGCCAGACAACCGCCGCGGCAAGCCACTTGCCGCGGCAAACCACCACCTCAGGCATGCGCTCCAGCTCACCTGCCCACGCGTCACTCTGGAGCTTCCCCGGAGACACGTGGCGGGGTGCCGCGCAACCTGGGGCGCGCATGGCATGCGACGTTGGCGGAGCCGCCCTCGTGGCCAGCGGAGGCGCCCCTAACGGTCCGCCTCAGCACTGTTCAGGCTATCCAGACGGGCATTTAATGCCTTTGTCCCCTGCCGTCAGAGTTAGGTGCGATAGCACTGTGCGGCCACTGTTCGCACAGTTCCTTGCCATTTTTACCCTCACCTGCGTCGCTACCTCTGGGAAACCCCTTAGCATATAAAAGGAGGCCCATGCGTACGTAGAGGGGGATCCGGACCCAGAGAGAGAGATTGAACCCTAGAGGAGAACAGAAAACCAGGAGGACGCTCAGTAGACCCTCGTCTACGTCCTGCTCCAGCTTACTGTAGCTTCTTGCGCTCCAGAGCAAGAACTCCAATCAACTAGACATGCAGCAGTAGGGTTTTACGCATCCATGCGGCCCGAAGCTGGGTAAAATCTTTGTGTGTGTGTGTCGCCTCGATCTGCTCTTTGTGCAACCTCCGCCCCCCGCCGAACCGACAAGGGGCTCCGTCCCCATAGGTGCTCGTGGAGGCAGATATCCCCCGGCACTCCCATAGATCTTTTGCCTTTACCATTGCAGGAGCAAAGTAACCTTGATGCAAGTAAGCGTGCTGACTTTGTGAAGAAAATTCATGAGAAGACTAAGGAAAATATTGAGAAGATGACTGAACAATATGCAAAACGAGCAAACAAGGGAATAAATAAGGTGTTGTTTGAATAAGGTGATCTTGTGCGGGTACACCTGTGGAAGGATCGTTTCCCTCATCAACACAAATGCAAGTTGCAGCCACGTGGAGATGGTCCATTCAAAGTGCTTGCGAAGATCAATGACAATGCCTATATGATTGACCTTCTGATGGATTATGGTGTTAGTCCAACTTTCAATGTGTCCGACCTCTCTCCATACTTTGGACCATCAGAGTCGAGGACGACTCCTTTTCAAGAGGGGGAGAATCATGAAGACACCACAACCATCGAGAAGTCTCCAACAATTATAGCTCCAATTGCAAGAAGTCGCGCCAAACTAATAAGTGACCAAGTGAACGCTAATTTAAGTTTTCCTTGTAACCTTGAAGACACAACTATGCTTTCATCCCCATTGTTGTTGGTTGAACTTAGGTATCACATGAGAGAAATCCAACAACCTATGAGCTCTTGAAGCAACCGGTCTGGAGGAACAAGTTTGGAGAAAACAAGTTTCAAGTGAAGCTGATGTTGTCAGCTTTTACCTCTGATGTTTCATTATGCAACACCCATGTGGTGGAGAGATGGGGCCATAGGGGTACATGAACAGAAGCTACATCAAATTATCTTTCCAATGCAAAAAACTCACATCATTTAGAGTTATGAATCAAAACCTCTAGCAATTCTCGTGGAAGGTGTCTAGGAGAAAGTGCAACTAATCCCCGGGTGGTTTTAGTAATTCATAAAAACATATAGCTCATTGAACTAATATCCATTCAAGTTAAATATTTCAAAATTTTCAATGATTGGCATGGCATGGACTAGAGATGTGGACCCCTCAAATGCTAAGGACAAAGATTGGCAAAAGCTCAAGACTCTTCATTTCTGTTTTAGCAATCCAAGATCACATTGAGTCCATAGGAAAGACAATACTATTAAAAGGGGATGAGGTGGTGCTTAATGGTCTACTTGCTCAAAGTTCTTAGTGATATTGCTCCAAAACCCTCAGCCACTTTCTCATTTCCACAATTGTCCAAAACTCAAAGTCAAACTCGGCCCCACCGATTTGATCTATCCGGCGCCATCGAGTTCGGTTGACATAGCCACTGCCAGAAACCATAGACAATTCGGTCACACCGACACGGATCTCGGTCTCACCGAGATGGCCCTGCAAACTCTCTGTTGCATGTTGCAATTATTTCGGTCTCACCAAATGTGTAGACGGTCCAACCGAGTTTGCTTGACCAACTCTCTGTTTGCTCTTTGCTGAAATTGGTCTCATTGAGTTCAAGAAACCGGTTGGATTTTGTGTAGAGGCTGTATATACCCCTCCGCCCCCTTCTCCATTTGTGAGAGAGCCATTAGAACGTGCCTACACTTCCACTACTCATTTTCTGATAGAGAACCACCTACTCATGTGTTGAGACGAAGATATTACAATCCTACCACAAGAATCTTGATCTCTAGCCTTCCCCAAGTTGCTTTCCACTCAAATCATCTTTCCACCATAGCCAAATATGTGAGAGAGAGAGTTGAGTGTTGGGGAGACTATCATTTGAAGCACAAGATCAAGGAGTTCATCATCAACACACCATCTATTACCTTTTGGAGAGTGGTGTCTCCTAGATTGGTTGGGTGTCACTTGGGAGCCTCCAACAATATTGTGGAGTTGAACCAAGATGTTTGTAAGGGCAAGGAGATTGCCTACTTCATGTACTACCCGAGTGAGGCAACTCCTTCGTGGGCGATGGCAATGGTGGGATAGACAAGGTTGCTTCTTCATGGATCCTTCGTGGGTGGAGCCCTCCATGGACTCGCGCAACCATTACCCTTCGTGGGTTGAAGTCTCCATCAACGTGGACGTATGATAGCACCACCTATCGGAACCAAGCCAAAAATTTCTGTGTCTACTTTGCGTTTGCCTTCTCCAAACCCTTCCCTTTATTTTCATATGCAATGTTTTACTTTCCGGTGCTACACTCTTAGAATTGCATGTGTAGGTTGATTGCTTGACTTGCACTATGTTGCTAAAATCTGCCAACACTTAAAATTGGGAAAAGGTTAGATTTTTATTTGGTCAAGTAGTCTAATCACCCCCCCCCTCTAGACCTACTTTCGATTTTACACTAGGCTATCAAGGCTTCACGAATTTCTGAGGAGATCTCTAGCAACTCCCAAAGTTGACTGCTTATTCCCCCAAGGAGGACATGCAAACCTACTTACTTTTGAAACCATTTTCACACCTAGCTAAGGGGGGTTGTCCCTGCTATAAAACTCCATCTCCCCATCCTCTTAGGAACATTTTGTCAAACCATTCAACTATAAGCTTATGAAGCAAGACTGCTAGAGAGATCCGAGAGATCCTTGCTACCTTTGCTCTTGTGAGTTCATCCCGATTCATGAGAAGGAGCCTCTGGTTCCCCCAAATTCTTGCTCTATGATTTCGGCCGTTTTGTGTGGGTTAGTCCCGGTTTGTGGTTGTGCGATTGTTCGGACAACAGGTTCGAGTTCTTGTAGCTTCGGTCAGTCATCCCCAATGTACGGGTTGCATCCAACCTTGGCAGGTATAAAGCTATTTATCTTGGATGCTTGCAGCTAGTTATCCCTCTTGATTCGATCCCACGATGTGAAGATCGGGCCACCATCGGGCGTAAACTCGTCATTGGGTTCCCACCTATCAGTTTATTACCAAATTGTGTCTCAACATCAGAAATAGAAACATCATTACTATTCTCAGAAGGTTTCTCTACCTCAAGTTCACTAGAAGCATGCAAAGTCCTATCCTTTTTCTTTTTCTTCTTAGAAGGACTAGGTGCATCAATATTAATTCTCTAAGAATCCTCTTGAATTCTTTTAGGTTGACCTTTAGGATATAATGGGTCCTGAATCATTCTACCCCCTCTAGTCATTACTCTAACAATATTGTCGGTGTTCTGGGGGGGGTCCCCAGACTTGCCTGCCTGCGGCCCATGGCGTGGCTATGCGGGGGGCCGTACGACCCATCTTCATCAACAAGGCATCCAAGACCTTCGCGAGGGTCCAAGCCTCACGAGGTGGACGACACAAGGCCTCCTCTGGAGTGGCCTAGCCAGGCAGGCTCACGAGGAGCGGAGATATCAAGGCGGGGCAAACCTCATGAGGGACTCGTGACGTGAGCCATGACGAACGGCGCCAGGCGGGTGCCAGGCGGGCGCCGGTGCGCGCAGAGTCCTTGTTTCCTCTTTGGTGCTAAGGAGGCAAGCACAGACGAAGAGTACCGAGGCATCAGGCAAAGGTTGCCGTATTGGTGCAACAAGACCAAGGCCAGGAGGACGGCAAGGTGGAGGTCATCGTGGAGCCCAAGACGGCGTCACCCCGGGGCTTTTCGCAGGCGAAGACCGCTTTTGTTAGGATAGCTTGTACTAGCTGTCCCCCTTCAAATTTGCCCGCTATTGTTGGCTCCCTCACCGCTCAACATTTGGGAAGAGGACCAGGGCCTCTATAAATAGGTCTAGCCACCACAGTAGTAGAGACAACTCGAACAAAGCAAGAATCCAACACTCGCACAAGAACACCTCAACCTCAGGAGACTGTTCTTCCCTTGTATTGTTCATCATCAGCCCAGAGGCAATCCACCACCACCATAGTGGAGTAGGGTATTACACCACAACAGTGGCCCGGACCAGTATAAACCTCGTGTCTCTTTCCGTGTTGTGAGTTCGTCGAGTTCGTCCGTGAGATCCTAGCGAGCTTGAGCGTAGATCAGTAGGAGGGAAAGACTTCGTGCGCACCCCAGTGTTCGAACCTTATGGGTTTGCCGGAACCCCACATCTGACATTTGGTGCACCAGGTAGGGGTGCGCCATAGCTTCCCTTCCATCGATTCTCTGCTCCATCGCTCCGTCGTCTCCATGGCGGACGCACGCTGTGCTCGAGCTGAGCGTCGGGCTGCCCTCTCCGCCCGCGTAGCTCAGACGGCTCCCATAGGCGGGCCACCTCGTCGTTCTCCGTCTCCCATCGCCAACGCTGCCACCGGCCCGGGAGGGAACGAGAAGCAGGCGTCCTCGCTGCACCCCTCGGTGCGGCAGGACGGTCGCACCGCTACTCCATCACTCACCCCTGCTGGCTCTTCATCCCGCGCGCACCGCGCTCCCATGGAGGCCCAAGCTGCGCTCATCACGGCAAACGAGCTCCTCCGCTACTGCCCTGTCAACGACGTCTACGAGGAGTGGCTCGGCCGCGTCGCCGAGCTCGTCCGCGCCGCAGGGGGCTCTCCAGTGCCGTCCAACTCTCTGCCTCTCCCTCAACCAGCCGCAGACGACGGGGCTTATGGCGTGCCTCCACCACCTCAACCCCAAGACGGTGCCTTAGCACCGAGGCGCGCACCTCCGCGGCGTGATCCACCGCGCCCGGCGCACGCGCGCGAAGAAAGAAGCTGCCAAGAAATCCCGCGGCCGCGAGAAGCTGCGCCGGCGCTCCCCGCGCCGCCTCGTCAAGACCGCGCACCGCCTGCAGCGGCGCAGCGCAAACCCCGTCAAGACCAAGCTCCACTCCCGAAGCGGGCCCCGGCAACCACAGCCGGCTGCCGTGCCTTCCCCCCGAGCTGCGTAGCGTCGCTTGGCCAGGCAAGTTCAAGCCAGATCTGCCTCCTCGCTACGACGGCACCGCGGACCCCGCAGAGTTCCTGCAGCTCTACGAGCTGAGCATCGAAGCAGCCAACGGCGACGAAAAAGTCATGGCGAACTGGTTTCCCATGGCTCTCAAGGACGGGGCCCGCTCTTGGCTCCTGAACCTGCAGCACGGCTCGATCTCCTCCTGGGACGAGATGCGCGACCACTTCGTCGCCAACTTCCAGGGGACTCGCGACCGTCCTCCGGCCGTGGGTGACCCGCGGCGCATCAAGCAACAGCCAGGAGAAACCCTCCAGAAGTACATCCAGCGCTTCAACAACACACGCCTCAAGATCCCCAAGGTCACCGACGAAGTCATCATCTCCGCGTTCTCCGACGGCGTCTGCGACGTCAAGATGAAGGAAGAGCTGGCTATCCATGAGGAGCTCTGCACCTCTCAGGAGCTGTTCAACTTGGCGACCAAGTGTGCAAGAGCTAAGGAGGGGCGTCTCTCTCTCCTCGAGCTGCCAGCTGCAGGAGCGGAAGAGAAGAAGGCCAAGGCCAAGGACGTGAAGCGCAAAGAGGCAGTGGTGCTCGCAGCGGAGCCCGACACCAAGAGGGGCAGAGATCAGCCCGAGTCATCCAAGAACAATCGGCCATTCTGCGCCTTCCACAACCTGAACGCCCACAACACCAGCGACTACCAAGAGCTCAGAGCCATACAAGAAGGACGCTACGGTCGATGCCCCGAGCGCAACGACCGAGGCTACGGCCGTGGAGGAGGACGTGGAGGTGGACGCTGGGAAGACCACGGCCCACGCCAGGAGTGGCGTGACCGGCCTCGTGAGGACCGTTGGCAAGATCAACCTCGCGAGGGTGCTTGGAGAGACCCGCCTCGTGAGGATCGCCCCCAGGGCAATGCCGGTCTTCCCCCGCTGCCGCCACCAAGAAGGAATGACGATCACCACCAGGACGAGGGGGTTGGGGGCTTCCAAGAGCCACGTGCGATCGCTTGCATCTTGGGCAGTGCACAAGCCCCAGCCTCTCAGCGCATCTTCAAACAGTTCGCTCGTGAGGTGAACGCGGCACTCCCCAAGCTCGAGGCCACGCGCCCCCTCAGGTGGTCCCAATACGCCATCACCTTCAGCTCAGCAAACCAGCTCAAGTGCGCAGCCACCACCGGCGCACTCCCCATGCTGTGCTCCCCAGTCATCAGCAATGTACAAGTCACCAAGACTCTCATCTATGGCGGCGCAGGGCTCAATGTCCTGTCCGTCGACACGTTCGACAACCTTCAAGTGCCCTATGAGCAGCTCCAACCAACCAAGCCTTTCTCAGGAGTGACTGATGGATCCACGACACCGATCGGGCAAGTCCGCCTGCCCGTCACCTTCGGCAGGCACGACAACTACTGCACCGAGCTCATCGACTTCGACGTTGCGCACATTCGCCTGCCGTACAACGCCATCCTCGGGTATCCAACCCTGGCCAAGTTCATGGCAGTCATTCATCATGGCTACAACATTCTCAAGATGCCAGGAAGTGGAGGAATCATCATGGTCCCGTGTGAGGAGAGGGATGCGGTGTGCTCTCTTGAGCGCGCCTTCCAAGCCGCAGCCATCGACGACCCCGGCAGCAGAAGTGAAGGCCCTCTAGAGACCGTCCCCAAGAAGAAGTTGCCGCGCTGCGCAGGACCCCAAGGAGACGCCGCCTCGTCAGGAGCCTCGTCAGGATCAACGCCCGTTCCAGGGGCGCCTCCCTCCATCGCATAGGAAGGCACGCTCGACGCCCTCCTCAGGCAGGGCTCGGGGGCTCTCTTCTGGAGGGCCACGGACCTTGACAACCTCACGAGGGAGGCGCTTGGGCACCACTTGGAGGCGTGTTTCGCGACACGTCCCCCTCAGGAGAACACAGGGCAAGGAGTGCCCACCACCCAGGAGTTCATCACCAAGACCACCCAAGAGTTGCAAGAAGAAAGGGCCATGCGCGGCCACAGCCGCTCACAAGGCGCAGCTCCCCATCCAGGCGAGGATGTCGGGCTGCGTCTCTGCGTCGACGTCCCAGGGCTCAATAGGGCCGCATATCAGGAGCGCTTCTGGCCATAACGTGTGGGCCGTTGTGAGGGCCCACCACACAGCTACGTTCGCATGCCCCTCGGCTTGCCGAGCGTGGCGTCGGCCCATCAGTGCAACTTGCGGCAGGTCCTGGCATCTCAGGAGGCCAGCATCCGCGCCGTTCAGGAGGAGACGGAGACGCTCTTCAGGGAACGCCCTGAGCCCCCAGAGCCTCCCGAGGCTCAGGGTCCCCGTGACTCATGAGGAGTCATCCCTTCAACGCGTGGCTTCAGCTACGTCAACTCTGCTTCATCTACAAAACCAGGTGACATCTTCCAAGTTTGTTTAAGCTGGGAGCGCCCCTCGGGCTGCATCATTCCTAGGTCATGTGGGTCCGTCCCTGGGGCATGTATCCCCTTTGCTTAAGTCTTTAGCTTACCTTGCTAGGGGCGCCCTCGGGCTGCATCATCCCCCAAGCCACTCGGGCCAGACCCAGTGGCATGTATCTTCCTGCATTTATCCAAGTCAATCTGCCCTTTATGCCTAACCTTCAAACGGCTATCGCCTGCTCGATCGCCGCTTCCCCCGGGGCCTTCACACAGGCACGACCCTGGTGCATGGGTCCGCCCCTGCCACGTCCGACAAATCTGAGTGGCCGAGCTCTGGCTCGCGGCACGTGCCGCACACGCCACCTCACCAGGCCCTCGGTACCTTCGCCTCACCCAGAGCAACCAGTGGCAGGCTAATAGCTGTAGCAGTCAACCATGTTCCTTCTTGTGCCTGTTCATATGAGTCCCGAGGGAATCATAGCAGATGGCACCGCGAGCGTCCTTTTCCTCGTGTGATCCGCTTGGGCGTTAAAAGGGGGGGGCTCCTGAGCATCGCGACTCAGGAGCTCTTACTAGCTGTCAAGCCCTCACCCCTAGCCTTGACCACGGCATCGCGACCTGGCATACCAGCGGTGGCTGGGCTCTCTCTCGAGGGCCGGGACCTAAAGACGTAGAGCACTAAGGAGAGCACGGGTAATGGAAACTCGTACGCGCCGGCCTATCTATGCCGCACAAGTTGGCTCACAACCCAGCGTAACGCCATGAGCCGCCGCAAAATCAACGAGATAAGTCCTACACCCGGATCGACTAAGTGTTTTGAGCTTCATGGCCACTCGCGCCCTGCCGCAACCCCGTCGCGGCCACGTCAACTCCCTTTCTCTCCTTACCATAGCTGCTTGGGCGCTAAGGGGGACCTCCTGAGCATCGCGCCTCAAGGGCTCTTACTGGACCTCGGGCAGCGCACCTCCTGGCCTTGACCACGGCACGCAACCTGGCATACCAGCGACGGCTGTAGCCGCCTTGGGACCGGGACCTGTCAGCGTAGAGCAACAAGCTGTCGCGAGGAAAGAAAGGGAGGGACGCAGCCTTAACGGGACATGCTTTCACAAAATTCTTATAACAAGGAAGACGAACACGAAAGACATTATAGACCCTTACATGCCCCCACGGGGTGATTCGTGACCCTTCGCAGGGAACAAAAGATGTTACTAAGAGGAATCCTATCTACACCCTCCCGTGGTGGACGCCATCATCAATAGTGGTCCATGGGAGGCTGGCGCCAACCCCATCCAGATCAACGGTGGTGGCGACGGGACGCCGTGGCCTTGCTCCGAGCATGGCGAGAGCTCGGAGGGACGTAGCTCTCGTCGCTCGTCTCCGGAGTCTCGTAAAGCTCGGGAGAGCTGCCGGACTCCCACAAACTGCTGCTGTTGTTGGAGCGGCCGCGATCGGAGTGCGCAGCGGCCCGACGCTCCTCTCCAGGGTAGGACTCCAAGCGGCGGCCCTCGGCGTCGAATACCTTGAAGAAGAGCATGGAGGCGCCATCGTACTCAAAGTGGATCGCGAGGGCTCCCCTCTCACGGCAAACCCGCGCGATCTCACCCCAGCCACGGGTCATGAAGATCTTCCCGGTGGGAACCGCTTTGATATCCGCTCCGGTCGCCGGGGCACTGCAGTCGGCGTGCTGCAGCCAGAGCTCAAGCGCCCCCCTCAGCGGCATCACATCGGAGAAGAACCACGGGAAGCGAATCCAGGAGCTTGGAGGCATCAGCGCCCACAGCACAAACTTGCGAGAAGAGTCAGCGGCGTGCACCCCAGGGGTGACGGCGCGTGGCGCCGAGGCACGGCGACCCTGGACGCGGCGCGGGCGGTGCTGCTCGTCACTCCGTCCTCCCGAGCCCTCGGCTCAGGCGTACAAGGGTAGCGGGAACCCCGGTGGAGGCCGCTCGCACCAGGGCCTCGTAACCACTTGCAACGCCGCCTCGTCACAGCGGTGGATCGCTTGTTTCTTCGGCGGAAGTGGCTCTGGATCGTCACGGGGAGCTTTCCCTTTCTGTTAGGCTGAAAACCTTCTAATGGGCGCCATTACTGTCAGTAGCAGAGCAAGGAGGACGAAGCAACCAAGCAAGGAGAAGATGGGAAACGGGGCCTCTGCCCCCTCCCCATTTATAGCGAGAGGAGGCCAACCAGTGTCTCCCATGATCGCAGATAATGATGGTTTTCCTTGCATGTCATAGGGACTCGTCAAATCGTGTAGTTGCCGAGGCAGCGTGGGGAAGCGGAGACGCCCACGTCCAATCAACCGCCACACATCGATCGAGGCCGCAGGCTTTTGGGGCCCGCGGCGCTCCGAACTTGACCCTTGGCTTCGCCGCAAAGCCAAGACCAAGCGCGCCTTGGGCCCGGGGCCTACTGTCCGCATTCTGGGAATGGGGGTCCCCAGACTTGCTTGCCTGCGGCCCATGGCGTGGCTATGCTGCGGGCCGTACGGCCCATCTTCATCAACAAGGCATCCAAGACATTTGCGAGGGTCCAAGCCTCGCGAGGCGGACGACACAAGGCCTCCTCTGGAGTGGCCAAGCCAGGCAGGCTCACGAGGAGCGGAGATATCAAGGCCGGGAAAACCTCACGAGGGACTTGTGACGTGAGCCATGATGAACAGCGCCAGGCGAGTGCCAGGCGGGCGCCGGTGCGTGCAGAGTCCTTGTTTCCTCTTTGGTGCTAAGGAGGCAAGTGCAGACGAAGAGTACCGAGGCATCAGGCAAAGGTTGTTGTATTAGTGCAACAAGACCAAGACCAGGAGGACGGCAAGGCAGAGGTCATCGTGGAGCCCAAGACGGCGTCACCCCAGGGCTTTTCGCAGGTGAAGACCGTTTTTGTCAGGATAGCTTGTACTAGCTTTCGCCCTTCAAATTTGCCCGTCGTTGTTGGCTCCCTTCCTGCTCAACAATTGGGAAGAGGACCAGGGCCTCTATAAATAGGTCTAGCCACCACAGTAGTAGAGACAACTCGAACAGAGCAAGAAGCCAACACTTGCACAAGAACACCTCAACGTCAGGAGGCTGTTCTTCCCTTGTATTGTTCATCAACAGCCCCAGAGGCAATCCACCACCACCACACTGGAGTAGGGTATTACACCACAACGGTGGCACGAACTAGTATAAACCTCGTGTCTCTTTCCGTGTTGTGAGTTCGTCGAGTTCGTCCGCGAGATCCTAGCGAGCTTGAGCGTAGATCGGTAGGAGGGAAAGACTTCATGCGCACCCCAGTGTTCGAACCTTACGGGTTTGCCGAAACCCCACATCCGACAAATGTGATCATTCATATTATTATTCACATCATTGAGCAAATCCTTTTTTGATTTAGCAACCTGTTCTAACTGAGTTTGGACAATGGAAGCATATTTTCCTAGACCTTTAACATCATTAGCAATTCTAAACATCAAGTCACTCAAACGATCTACCATGTAAGCATTGCATTTCAGTTGTTTCATAACATATGCATTAAAATTTTCTTGCTTAACAATGTAATTATCAAATTTATCCAAGCATTGACTAGCAGATTTATTATAAGGAATATCACCTTCATCAAATCATATAACAGAATTTAACTCTACTACATGTGTCGGGGGTGTCGAGACCACATATTTGTTCAATAGGTGGTAAATTCTTAACATCTTCAGCTTTAATACCCTTTTCTTTCATAGATTTCTTCTCCTCTTGCATATCTTCAGGACTGAGAAATAGAATACCCCTCTTCTTTGGAGTTGGTTTAGGTGGTGGTTCAGGAAGTGTCCAATCATTATGATTCCTCAATATATTATTCAATAGTTGTTTATCTTGCTCAATAGTTCATTCCCTGAAAAGACAACCAGCACAACTATCTAGGTAGTCCCTAGAAGCATTGGTTAGTCCATTGTAAAAGATATCAAGTATTTCATTTTTGTTGAGAGGATGATCAGGCAAAGCATTAAGTAATTGGAGAAGCCTTCCCAAGCTTGAGGGAGTTTCTCTTCTTCAATTTGCACAAAGTTAAACATTTCCTGTAAGGAGGCTTGTTTCTTATTACACTACTGCAGGATGCTACTAATGCGACACTACGATCAGAGACCCTTTGACGGAACTGTGTGCGATGCATTAATCGCAAATGGGGATGTAAAAGAAACATCAAAAAATATCCAAAACGTTTGTGATGGCGGAGACATCAAACACGGTTCAGATTTTAGTTACGTGTGCGATGCGGGGCATACTATTGATCCATATGAACTGTTTGCGATTAGATAGAACAACAGAAAGGGACAACCATATCAATGTGTGTGCAATATACGGCATACAATACGCTCCGATGAACTGCTTGCTATTAGGGAATGAAATAGAAACGGTCAGCCAGCTCAAGGTGTGTGATATATGGCATACTGTTCACTCGGACGAACTATTTTTGATTAGGGAAGAGAACAGAAACAGTTCAACTTAACAAGATTAGTGTGATATGAGGCATACAGTTCACATAGATGAACTGTTTGTGATGAGGGAAAAGAACACAAACGATTCCTGTAAACAAGATGTGTGTGATACGCAGCAAACAACCCACTCGGATGAACCGATTGCGATGAGAAATTATAACACAAACGGTTACTATCATTCGTTCATGTGCTATTCTGTTTGTACAAAAAACTTTGAAAAATGCAAACTAGTTGCTTGCGGTGGCTAGGAGTATCGCACACGATGCATCAGCGAGTACTCGTGTGCAATTATTAGTAAGTTACACATACATTTTGTCGGATTTCGAGTTCAGGCAAAACCCTCAAGGTTCAAACACCGGGGTGCGCGCGAAGATCTCCCCCCTATCGATTCACGCCCTAGCTCTCTAAGATCTCGCGGATGAACTTGACGAACTCGTAACACAAAGACACAAGATTTATACTGGTTCGAGCCACCGTTGTGGTGTAATACCATACTCTAGTGTGGTGGTGGTGGATTGCCTCTTGGGCTGATGATGAACAGTACAAGGGGAAGAACAGCCTCCTGAGATTGAGGTGTTCTTGTGCTTGGCGAACTTGTGTGGGTGAGATGTCTCTCAATGAGTTTTCTCGATCAGTCCCCTTCTATGGTGGTGGCTAGCTCTACTTATATAGGCCCTGGTCCTCTCCCCAAATATTGAGCGGGAAGGGAGCCAACAATAGCCAATTTGAAAGGGGACAACTAGTATAGCTTATCCTGACAAAAGTAGTCTTCGCCTGCAAAAGGCTCTGGTGGTGACGCCGTCTTGGGATCCATGGTGACCTCCATCTTGCCGTCATGCTGGTCTTGGTCTCGTTGCACCGATATGGAAACCTTTGCCTGATGCCTCGGTACTCTGCACCTGCGCTTGCCCCCTTCGGACCAAAGAGGAAACGAGGACGCTGCGCGCGCTTGCGCCCGCCTGGTGCCCGCCTGGTCTTGATCGTCACGGCTCACGTCACGAGGACCTCGCGAGGTTTGCCTTGCCTTGATCTCTCTGCCCCTTGTGAGCCTGCCTGACGAGGACGCTCCTGAGGAGGTCTTGTGTCGTCCGCCTTGCGAGGTTAGGCCCCTCGCGAGGGTCTTGGATGCCTTGCTGATGAAGATCGGCCGTACGGGCCTGGTAGCTCAGCCATGCCATGGGCCGCAGGCAGGAAAGTCTGGGGATCCCCGTTCCCAGAACGCCGACACTAGCCCCCGGGCGCAAGGCGCGCTTGGGCTTGGCTTCGAGGCGAAGCCAAAGGTCAAGACGGAGCGTCGCAGGCCCCAAAAGCCTGCGGCCTCGGTCGACGCGGGGCGGTTGATTGGACGTGTGCATATCCACTTCCCCATGCTGCCTCGGCAACTGCCCGACTTGACAAGTCCCTACGACATGCAAGGAAAACCATCATTACCTGTGATCATGGGAGGCGCTGGTTGGCCTTCTCCTACTATAAATGAGGAAGGGGGCGGAGCACTCGTCGCCCATTTCTTCCCATTCCGCTTCCTCCTTCCTCCGCCGCTTCACTGCTAGTAGCAACTTAAATGGCGCCGATCAGAAGATTCTCAGCTGACGAGAAGGGAAAGGTTCCTCTCGTCACGCGGGCGCTGCTGCCGCCAAAGAAGAGGTCGGTCCACCGTCGTGACGCTGCGGCGATGCAGGTGGTGACGAGGCCTTGGTGTGAGCGGCCTCCTCCTGGGTAACCATTGCCCTTGTACGCCCAAGCCGGGGGCTCGGGAGGAAGGAGCATCGAGCATCGGCGCGCGCACCGTGGCCAAGGTCGACGCACTGCGACGACGCGCGTCGTCGCTCCCGGAATCCAGGCCGTGGACTCCTCCTGCGAGCTTGTGCTATGGGCGGAGATGCCCCCTAGCTCCTGGATCCCCTTCCGGCGCTTCTTCTCCGACGTGATGCCGCCGAGGGGGCCTCTCGAGCTATGGTTGCAGCATGCCGACTGCGACGCTCCGACGACAGGAGCAGAGGTTGAAGCAGTCTCCACCGGCAAGATCTTTATGACCCGTGGTTGGGGCGAGGTCACGCGGGTTTGCCGTGCGGAGGGCACCCTCGCGATCCACTTCGGGTACGATGGCGCCTCCACGCTGCTCTTCATGGTCTTTGACGCTGAGGGTCGCCGCTTGGAGTGCTGCTCCGAGGGGGAACGCCAGGACGAGGCGTGCCCCGCTCGCGGCTGCTCCAGCAGCAGTGACTCTTGGGAGTCCAGCGGTTCTCCTGAGCTCTACGAGACTCCGGAGACGAGCGACGACAGCTATGTGCCCCCGAGCTCTCGCCGCGCCCGGAGCAGGGCCGCAACATCCGGCCGCCGCCGTCGCTGATCTGGATGGGGTTGGCGCCGGCCTCCGCGGCCCACTGTTGATCATGGCGTCTGCCGCGGGGGTATGTAGATAGGATTCTCCTAGGTTCTCGTCTTTTGTTCCCTACGAGGAATCAAGAAGTACCCCGTGGGGGCGTGTAAAGAGTCTGCAATGTCTTTGTTGATATTATCCTGATTATGGAAGCTTTGTGAGCGCAAGTCCTGTTTAGGTTCGGTCTTCCCTTTCCAATCTCGCGACAACTTGTTGCTCTACGCTGACAGGTCCCGGTCCCTAGGCAAGCTTCAGCCATCGCTGGTATGCCAGGTCACGTGTCGTGGTCAAGGCTAGGAGGTGAGCGGCCCGAGGTCCAGTAAGAGCTCCTGAGGCGCGATGCTGAGGGGGTCCCCTTTAGCGCTCAAGCAGCCATGGCAAGATAAGAATGGGAGGCGATGTTGCCGCAACAGGGCTGCAGCGAGCGTGCCCCTAGGTTCCAACGATCGGTTGATTTGAGCGCGTGACTTATCTTGGCGATCCGGGGTCGATTCCTCGCGATGCGCCAGGCCTATGCGCAAACATCCGCAGCGTAGCTAGATCAGGCCCGTACGTGTCTCCCCCTTCCCATGCTTTCCTTTGTGCTCTATGTCCTCAGGTCCTGGCCCTCGAGCAAGCTCAGCCACCGCTGGTATGCCAGGACGCGTGCCGTGGTCAAGGCCAGGGGGTGAGGGATGGAGAGCCAGTAAGAGCTCCTGAGTCGCGATGCTCAGGAGCCCCCCTTTTAAATTGCAAGCGGATTATATGGAAGAGGTGAGAGCTCGCGGTGCCGCTTGATGTTGTCCTCGTGAGATTCCTGCGAGCCAGCACAAGGAAGAACGCGATCTGCCGTTATGGTTGCCAGCCTGCCACTGGTTGCTCCGTGATGGAGTGAAGGCACTGAGGGCCTTGTGAGGTGACGTGCGCGGGGCGTGCCGTGAGCCAGAGCTTGGCCGCTCAGGTTTATCGACATGGTAGGGACAGACCCGTGCACCAGCGCCGTGCCGGTGTGAGGAGGCCCCGTGGGAGGCGACGATCGAGCAGGTAATAATCATAGGTAGACTAAGCATGGAGAGCAACAGGCTTAAGCAACTGCATGGGATATACATGCCACTAGGCCAGGCCCGAGCGGCTTGGGGATGATGTAGCCCGAGGGGTGCCCCCAACAAGGTAAGCGAAAGACATGAAAAGGGATACATGCCACAGGGACGGACCCACGTGGCCTGGGAATGATGCAGCCCGAGGGGCGCTCCCAGCAAAATGAACTTGGGAAATGTCACCTGGTTCTGTTGACAAAGGAGAGTTGGGGCAGCTGAAGGTACGCAGCGAAGGGATTGCTCCTCACGAGCCACCGGGGCCCTGAGCCTTAGGAGGCTCCAGGGGCCCAGGCAGTTCCTTGAGGATTGTCTCCATCTCCGTCAGGACGGCGTGGTGCCTGGCCTCCTGAGCCGCCAGGATGCACCGCCAGTTGCGCTGGTAGACGGACGACACGCTCGGCAGGCCAAAGGGCATGCGAACGTAGCTGTGCGGTGGCCCTCGCAGCATCCCACGCGCGAAGGCCAGAAAAGCTCCTGAGAAGCGGCCTTGTTGAGCCCTAGAATGTCGAGGCAGACGCGCAACCTGGCATCCTCGCCTGGATGGGAAGCTGCACCTCGTGAGCGGCGGTCGCCGCACATGGTTCTTGCGTCTTGCAATTCCTGGGTGGTCTTGGTGATGAACTCCTGAACAGTGGGCGATCCTTGACATGTGTCCTCCTGAAGGAAACATGCCACGAAGCACGCCTCCAAGTGGTTCCCGAGCGCCTCCCTCGTGATGTGGGCAATATCTGAGGCCTTACAGAAGAAAGCCCCCGAGCCCTGCCCGAGAAGGGCGCCGGGCGCGTCTTCCTATGCGATGGAGGGAGGCGCCCCTGGAGCGGGCGCTGATCCTGACGAGGCTCCTACTATGATGCCAGCCTCCTGAGGTCCTGCTCGGCGCAGCTGCTTCTTCTTCTTGGGGATGGCCTCAGGAGGGCCCTCGCCCTAGCTGTCAGGGTCGTCAATTGCTGCAGCTTGGAAGGCATGCTCGAGGGAGCACACCGCATCTCTCTCTTCGCACGGGACCGTGATGGTTCCGCTGCTCCCTGACATCTTGAGGACATTGTAGCCGTGATGGGTCACGGCCATGAACTTGGCTAAGGCCGGATACCCGATGGTGGCGTTGTACGGCAGACGGATGTGCGCGACGTCGAAGTCGATGATCTCGGTGCGGTAGTTCTTGCGTTCTTCGAAGGTGACAGGGAGGCGGACCTGACCTATCGGTGTGGTGGAACCGTCGGTCACTCCTGAGAAGGCTTGGTAGGCTGAAGCTGGTCATAAGGCACTTGGAGGTTGTCGAACGTGTCGACGGACAAGACGTTGAGCCCTGCGCTGCCGGTGATGAGGGTCTTGGTAACTTGCACATTGCTGATGACTGGGGAGCAGAGCATCAGGAGGGCACCAGCGGTAGCTGCACACTTGAGCTGATCCGCCGACTTGAACGTGATGGGGCACTGGGACCATCTGAGCGGGCGTGTGGCCTCGAGCTTGGGGAGGACTGCATTCACTTCACGAGCAAACTGCTTGAAGATACATTGCAAGGCTGGGGCCTGGGCTCCGCCCAAGATGCAGGCGATAGCACGCGGCTCCTGGAAGCCCCCGGCCCCCTCATCTTGATGGTGGTCGTCATTCCTTCTTGGTGGTGGCGGCGGCGGAGGGAGTCCAGCATTGCCTTGAGGACGATCCTCACGAGGCTGATCCCTCCAGGCGCCCTTGCGAGGCTGATCCTGCCAGCGGTCCTCACGAGGGGCCGCGCCACTCTTGGCGCGGGCCATAGTCGTCCCAGCTTCCGCCACCACGTCCTCATCCTCGGCCGTAGCCCTGGTTGCCGCGCTCGGGGCGCTGACCGAAGCATCCTTCGTGAATGGCTCTGAGGTCTTGACAGTCGCTGGTGTTGTGGGTATTCAGATTGTAAGGCGCAGAACGGACGGTTTCTCTTGGATGACTCCGGTTGGTCCCTGCCGCGCTTGGTGTCTGGTTCTGCTGCGAGCACAACCGCTCCCTTGCGCTTCACGTCCTTGGCCTTGGCTTTCTTCTCCCTCTGGGTCGGCAGCTGGGAGTTCAAGGAGGGAGAGGCGCCCCTCCTCAGATCTTGCGCACTTGGTCGCCAGGTTGAACAACTCCAGGGAAGTGCACAGCTCCTCGTGGATAGCGAGCTCTTCTTTCATCTTGACGTCGCGGATGCCATCAGAGAACGCAGAGATGATGGCCTCGTCCGTCGCCTTGGGGATCTTGATGCGGACATCCTTGAAGCGCTGGATGTACTTCTGGAGGGTCTCTCCTGGTTGCTACCTGACGCGGCGCAGGTCACCTACAGCCGGCAGGCGGTCGCGAGTGCCCTGGAAGTTGGCGACAAAGCGGTCCGGCATCTCGTCCCAGGAGGAGATCGAACCCGGTGGCAGGTTCAGGAGCCAGGAGCGGGCGCCATCCTTGAGAGACATGGGAAACCAGTTCGCCATGACTTTCTCGTCGCCATTGGCTGCTTCGACGCTCAACTCATAGAGCTGTAGGAACTCAGCGGGGTCGGGGGTGCCGTCGTAGCGAGGAGGCAGATCCGGCTTGAACTTGCCCGGCAAGGCGACGCTACGCAGCTCGGGGGTGAAAGCGCGGCAGCCGACTGTGGTCACCGGGGCCAGCCTTGGGGGTGGAGCTTGGTCTTGACGGGGTGGCCGGTCCTGGCGCGGTGGTGCGAGGAGCGGCGGAGCGTTTTCTTGCTGCGGAGGGATTTCTTGACAACTTCTCTCTTCACGCGTAGACGCTGGATGCAGTGGGTCGCGTCGTGGAGCAGCGCGTCTGTGTGCCCGGGCGCCGTGAGCCACGTCGCCCGTGGCTAGCGGAGGGCAAGGCAGAGAGAGGGACGGCGTCGGGGAGCCCACTGCGGCACGGACGAACTCATCGACGCGGTTGAGCCAGTCCTCGTAGAGGTCGTCGACCGGGCGGTAGCGCAGGAGCTCGTTCGCCATGAGTAGCGCGGCCCACGCGTCAATCGGAGCGCGACGTGCATGGGACGAGGAACCGGCCGGGTCAGCGATGGAGTGGTGGTGCGGCCGCCCCGCCGCACCGAGGGGTGCAGCGAGGATGCTTGCTACTCATTCCCCGCCGGGCCAGTGGCAGCATTGGCGGCAGGCGACGGGGAACGACGAGGGGGGCCGCCGATGGGAGTTGTCTGAGCGACGTGGGCGGCGAGGGCAGCCCGGCGCTCAGCTCGAGTGCGGCGAGCGTCCGGCATGGAGACGACGGAGGAACGAGGCGCCGAGAGACAGAAGGAAGCTTCGGCGCACCCCTACCTAGCGCGCCAAATGTCGAATTTCGGGTTCCGGCAAAACCCTCAAGGTTCGAACACTGGGGTGCGCACGAAGATCTCCCCTATCGATTCATGCCCTAGCTCTCTAAGATCACGAGGACGAACTCGACGAACTCGCAACACAAAGACACAAGATTTATACTGGTTCGGGCCACCGTTGTGGTGTAATACCCTACTCCAGTGTGGTGGTGGTGGTGGATTGCCTCTTGGGCTGATGATGACCAGTACAAGGGGAGGAACAGCCTCCTGAGATTGAGGTGTTCTTGTGCTTGGCGAACTTGTGAGGGTGAGATGTCTCTCAATGAGTTTTCTCGATCAGTCCCCTTCTATGGTGGTGGCTAGCTCTACTTATATAGGCCCTGGTCCTCTCCCCAAATATTGAGCGGGAAGGGAGCCAACAACGACCAATTTGAAAGGGGACAACTAGTACAACTTATTCTGACAAAAGTAGTCTTCGCCTGCAAAAGGCTCTGGTGGTGGCGCCGTCTTGGGCTCCATGGTGACCTCCGTCTTGCCGTCCTGCTGGTCTTGGTCTCGTTGCACCGATATGGAAACCTTTGCCTGATGCCTTGGTACTCCGCGCCTGCGCTTGCCCCCTTGGCACCAAAGAGGAAACGAGGACGCTGCGCGCGCTGGCGCCCGCCTGGTCTCGACCGTCATGGCTCACGTGATGAGGACCTCGCGAGGTTTGTCTTACCTTGATCTCTCCGCCCATCGTGAGCCTGCCTGACGAGGACGCTCCTGAGGAGGTCTTGTGTCGTCCGCCTCGCGAGGCTTGGCCCCTCGCGAGGGTCTTGGATGCCTTGCCGATGAAGATGGGTCGTACGGGCCTGCTAGCTCAGCCACGCCGTGGGCCGTAGGCACGCAAGTCTGGGGACCCCCATTTCCAGAATGCCGACACATTTCCTTATGTTAACACATGTGTGATAAATAAGATGTGGCACCGCATACGTTATACGGGTTGTGTGTGTGCTCCACTTAGTGTTACCGCGCGCCAGCGAATGCTTCCTGCGCTCCACATGGGCAAATTGTGTCGGCGTTCAGGGAATGGGGGTACCCAGACTTGCCTGCCTGCAGCCCACGATGTGGCTCCATCGACGGCCTGGGACGGCCCAACTTCAAGCATCAACAACTTAGGACCCTCACGAGGGGCCAAGCATCATGAGGCAGACGACACCAAGACCCCCCTGGGGTGTCCTCCCAGACTGGCTCCTGAGGAGCGGAGATATCTATGCAAGCTACACCTCACGAGGTTCATATGACGTGAGCCATGACGACCAAGGCCAGGCCGGCGCCAGCAGGCGCAAAGTACCAGTTTCCTCTTTGGTGCTAAGGGGGCAAGCACAAACGCGGGGTCCTGAGGAACCCGACAAAGGTTTCCATTCCGGTGGAACAAGACCAAGACCTACTTGATGTTGAAACTCACAAATGGGCAGAAATGATTTTGGGAGGTTTTGTCCAATATTTTGATCATGACCATATGTTGAAACTCACATATATGGAAAATATATGTCCATTGAGTCTCCCTAATTTTTCTCAAATATTTTTAAAGCTTTTAAATAATTTTAACCTATTAAAGACCATTTCTGGCCTTAAGAAAAAGCCTTTAAATAAAATAGGAAAATAACTTTTAAAATTATATTTTTGTGGTTTATGGGAGTCCTATATCTAATAGGATTCAAATATACCTTTTGAAATATTTTTCACACCCCAAATCAAGTACTTGCAGTGCAATCCTCAATTTAGGGGTTTTTGGAAAACTAATTTTTAGAAAATACTTTTTGGCCAAATTATTTTTGTAAGAAATTATTTTTATGTCCTATACACATGGCATGATCATTGGTTCAAGAGTTTGGAGCAAGGATATGAAGTATAGGAGCTGGAGGATTTTATTTGATTTTTAGAGCACTTGCAAACAACAGTCAAACATTCAATCAAAGCAAAGACAAAACACTCAAAAGTTTTTGTCAAACCACATTTTATCATGATTTATTAGCTTAAGTGTTGTGGCATAAAAATCAGGGTGTGACAGACCTACCCCCCTTACAAGAATCTCGTCCCCGAGATTCCCAGACTAGGTGCGGAAAGGAATACGGAAACTTGGATTTGGGGTAGTCTTCACGTCCTCATACTGCTTCTGCTTCCGTTTGGTGCTCCATTGAACCTTGAAGTACTCGATGGCGTGCCTTCATGTTTGTCGTCCTACTTGATCCAGATTGCAATTGGGGTCTCTCGCGTAGGTCATATTGGGCTGGAGGTCGATGGCTCAGTGATCGACGTCCTTGTAAAGGTTGGGCTAGTTAGGAAGTTGGAAACACTCCCGAGGTTGTCTTGTGTGGGAAAACGTTGTGCATAGTGGGTAACTCAGGTGGCAATTCCAGCTGGGGGTTGTTGAATCTTGGTGTGGGCTTCCCTTTGACATGGAAATGCTTGGTTCCATTGAGAGAAGTGGCTTGCGGATACACCTGGTCTTCGACGCGGAAGTTTAATTCTTGGCGATGGTGGTTGGTATAGTTCTCCCTCCTAGACATGACGATCTTCAGATGTTCTCTGACTTGTGGCTCTTCTTCTGTCTTTGGGTAGACAAGTATGTCATCAAAAGATGACAACCAATTGTCCTAGCACTCCATGAAGGGCTTGGTTCATGAGGTACATAAAATAGAATGGGGTATTGGTGGTGGTCATGGTTGAGTATTGGCCAAGGTTTCCTTGTCCTAGAGCCAAAGCCCATGGTTATGATTCCGACCATACCGTGGCTTGGTGGGGCTTAAGGGTTTCAAGGATTCTAGTGTGTGAGAGAACGTTTATCACCTTATCCTTAAGCACGGTTCCTGAGATGCCAATAGTTCTATCTAGTCCTTTAAACAAATAACCTTATACCACCGAAAGCATCAACTCTTGTAGGTCAGCTCCAATCATCACTCATGCTATTATTATTCTCAGGACTTCTGAGAGGAGGTTTAACAGAATCATACATGCCTACGATCCCCAAACTCATATGTGTGGCTACCCCTAAAAATCCATGGGTAGAGCATACAAGCTACTAAGCTTGAACGTAACAGTCCAAGTGTTCAGCCTATTCTTCCAAGGTCTACGATAAAGCATCTCTATCCCAAGGAAACATGTCGTAAGCCACTCCAAGATCTTGTTTCCTTCCTATGAATCAACTCCAACAACCCATTAACTTCCATTAATCACTACATAATCCATTAATTCTACAAACCCAATGCCTATGATGGTGTTCCACATGATCTCTAAAGTCCCTATAATCCCCAATACTTGAAAGGGATTCCTTACTATAGTCAGTCCACCAATTTCCATTATCGGGGTCAAGTAACTCCAAGGTCAAGCTTATATAGATCCCTAAATCAACTCCAACAATTAACCCAATCTCCTAGTTTATTGTCCTTCAAGAAACATGGTATCATGATCGAGATCATCAGTCTAAATCCAATTTACTCTGAACCATGTAGACTCACTCATCATCTATACTCAACTAGAATTACCTACTTAAATCCAAATCTCTTGTCCAACGAGAATTCCTACATGTTCCCCAAAGTCATTTACGTAATATCAACTATCTCTTATCAATATCCCATGGCTAAGTTAAATCCAGATACTTCTAAGAATTCCAGCTTGCGAACACAATTATCCTACTAAATCCAATTTACTCAGGGGTAATGAAAGCTATGCTAATCTATACTCATGATCCCACCAAGTTCATCTACCAACATCAAAGCCTCATAATCCACCATATAGTCTTAGATAATTCCTCAAGGTCACTGATATAAACTCATCGAGTCGTTTTTCCTCTATTCCTGTATCCTCAAATTGGTCTGCTCTATGGCATCATCAGTTCTTGTGCTATATTAGGATGATAATGTGCTCATTCCCTACGTCCACTAGTTCCATAATGAACCCAATGTTGAGCGAGGTTACAGAGGCTTTAACTAATTCTCTTGCAATTCTGTGGGTTAAGCACATGGTTAAGGGTTCGAGCTGGGGTATCTCGTGAAGTCTCAAAGGGTCTAGGAATGGGTTTCTAGTCATGAGGGGTAATACTACGGGATTGCACTTGGTCGAGGAGGCTGTAGCAAAGTTCTTCAGTGCTAGTTGGTTGTCGAAGTAGAATCCTTGGTGTACCTTGTCTTGCCGATCTTCGGTTAAGGAGAGAGAGATGAGAGGGAAGAGTAGCATAGAGGAGGGGAATGCCTAAAGGGGGTTCTATAGTGCAGGTGCAAACAAACGAGCGCCAAAAAGGGCCAAACAAAGGAAAACAAGGAAGGTGATATAGTCGCGTACTTGTTGCCTAGGAAAAAAGTTGTGACCTATCTTAAAACACAAACAAATAAAAACAAGCAACACACAATCATGGTTCTATTTGAACCATCATACGGACTCGACTGCGGATAGGGGGTACACGACTCATCCTACCCTAGGGGTTCTCGGACTCAGTAGTCGTGCCTTGTGCCTCGTGCAGTCTTCTGAGTTTTCCTCAGGTGTTGCTACGTCTCTTGTTGTTGTTCGATGAAACGATCTGGGTTGAGCTTGAAGAGTCTTCAATAACTTCTCGTCTGTTGAAGTGATGGGGTGAAAGTGGCTCCTCATAGCAGGTATTGACTCGGTCTTCTGTTGTCTTCTTAATCATGACGATCCTTCTTGCCTTTTAAGGCGTCAAGGGTTTCGAGTAAGCAATCATTTATGCAAGGACATTAACAAGGCATAGTAGAGGTCCAACATGTCGGTTACGTTGATGACAACATCGACACCAAGAGCGGGGGATGAAGAGAACCGTTTTCCTGCTCACTATAGTGAGGCGGACCAAATGGCGAGGTTCTCATCCACCGGTGGTTGCCGATACAACAACGGTAAGGACATGGTTGCTCAATTAGCGATGTATATCATGATCTTGCATTTCCTATGCCCTGATCATCATCGGCTAAGGTCGCATCATCTTGGAGCATTGTCAAGGGTGTGACCATCTTCTGGGTCTTCATGTCCTCATTCCTCGAGGGCATATCTTCTGTTGGCATCGTCTTGCTGTGGCATCACGAGGTGGGTGAGTGTCTGGCAAGGCGTCTTCCTTCTAGATTATCCACGAGGATTACAAGGAATCCAGTTGTCAGGGGCATAAGGATTCTAGCGACCATTTAAAATTTTTGAAGGAGAAGAGATCAATAAGGAAAGCATATCCTAGTTTTTGAAAAACTCAGAAGGGAAGAGAAGTATAGACAGTTTTTGAGAACTAGCGATAGTTTTGAAAATAGTTCTACCCTAACTAACGACCATGCTAACTAAGGCTTCCTACAGGATGTCTGTAATACCAACTCTGTGGGGACCCCGACTCATGAGTCGTGATCACATAATGCACATGTAAAGTGATCCCAGAGATCAATGCTCACTGAACACACAGAAGCTGAATAACAAGAGTCTTACATCCATACATACCGTCTTACATAAATTACGACCATTATGGTCATGTCTTGAGTATAACTTCGCAGCGGAAAACTTCAATAACAACTTGGACCCATGCCATCTGCCTTAACCCTACATGCATTCTGACTGGGAAGCGTCCTAGCTCGCACGATCATCACCAAAGAACTCTTCAATATATCTTGTCTTTCATGCCTGGCCAATAAAATAACCAGTGGCAAGCCAATGAGTACTTTGAATGTACTCGTAAGCAACCCATGATTGGAACAAGGCATCATAATGCAATGATATAGCATTAAGTAGGTAGTTTGCAGAAAGCTAGTTTTGAGTGCAATGATATGATCTATCAACATGTAAGGTATGCAACATGAGAGTATAGATATCCGTATGAACAAGTTACATATATCAACATAAGAGGAGTTGGACACCAATCCAACTTGATCATCGTGTCAAGCCATCTGACTTAACCCAAATAGTTTTATCAACACACACACACACACAGTTTGTAGAACTCTGGATGTAGTTTAAGCAGCACCGCCCAACAGTCCTTGACCATGGACACGGCTATTCAAATAGTTTTACAGTCTGCATAGGTTGCACACCTTACCCACAAGATCCGGGGAACTTCCGTGTCATCCACGACCCGCGGTACCTCAAGTACCCGGGGTAAGCACACGATCACTATCTTTCCCTAGACGACACTAACATGGAGTCCACTCATTGTTCCATATCCTCACGATGTACATCATACGAGACTCACTCGATATCGTAACATTCGAGAGGGGACACAACGGTGTATCCGGTGCCCTGTGAAAACAGTCATGGCCGCCCTACCTGGCACGACCCCGTCCCGAGAGAGAGCACCAACTCTCCCCCGTCACTAGTAATGCGGGCTCCAAGCTAGTATCAGCCTAGGTAATCAATAATGCCCTTTCCCATACAAGGGTAGAGTGGTTACGCATGTAAGGTTGGGACAGTCGACAAATCTTAAATCTAATCCGTTTTCGAAAAACACACACACACACTTGCCTCGGTACGCCACTTCGTCATCAAGTGGTTACCCATCTCATTATCTCCCTCAGGCATAAGTGGCACCCGACGGGGTTTTCGAAAAGTCTTTTGAAAATACTTTGTCTCCTTCACCATGCATATATCCGTCCCTTTTTGCGTAGCATCTACTTTAACATCCTATCTACTCCCACCTGCATAACCCTCATAGGAAGGTAGGCTCATGCATAATGCAAGTATCAACAAGGAAGTAACAGAGGCAACCCATCAAAGTGGTTACCACCTCATCATGATTCCGTTTCAACAACAATATGGTGCTATATGACATGCATAAAAAGGGTTTCATAGACATGGTCAAAGGGTTGCTTGCCTGTTTTAACAAAGTCTTCGAGGTCTTCAAATATCTCTGGTCCAACTCCGGGCATTTCGTCTACTTCGTCAACTATCGTCGAAAGCATCCATAATAAGCAACACAACAAGACAGAAAATAAAAGTGCTCTAAAAATGAGAGTTGGACTTTTCTAGGATACCTCTGGTCATATGAGGAATGGCCAAGGTGATTTCATTGGAAGTGGATCAATGGATATTTCTAAACATTTTGATATGATTGAATCAAGGGGTTTATGGATTTGCAAGAAGTGTACAAAAACATATTTTTGAAAAATGAGCAAAGGCACCCATTTAACAAACCATGATTTTAGAAGCATCTAGGAGTTGGTTTCATTGGATTTGGAGTTCAAATGAATTTCCTATGAATTTGCAAAGTTGACAAATATGAAGAAATGGCTCATTATATTGCGTGGCACAGAAAGTATTAATAAAAATGTTCATAACCTAAGTTAGGAACTTAGAAGCATAAAGAATTTGGAATCATGGCATTTGGATCAAAAATGGGATATCTATGATTTTCTAAAGTTTATCACAGAATTAAGAAAATTGGGATTTACTAAATAAGTGTGGAGGAATGTTCTCTAGAAAAATGTGCAAGCTTCTCTATGAGGTGGGGAATGATTTATAGAGTAAATAGAAATTTGAATCATTAAATTTGGAGTTAATATGAATATTTGGGATATTTTACAAATTTCTGGAAAAAGAAAAAGACAGAGGAAGTGGGGGGGCTATACCTATCCCGCGCACCGAGCGCAGCATAGCGCCGCAGCGCATTGGGCCGGCCCAGCGGCTCGGCCACGCAGACGAGAGGGCGACGTCGAAGGCGCCCAGGCGGAGTGCACCTTCGCTGCGGGGACGCGGGAGACGGCGAACCCGCCTCCACTTGCCAGCATGGCCCGGTGGCTGGGCCACTGTCGAGCGGGCTCTGCCTGCAGGTTCATCCTCAACCTCCCGCGTGAGCATGAAGGAAGACAAAGGAGGCAGTCGACGCCGGCCGCCGGCGCTATAGGGTGTCTCCGGCGATGATCCGCCCACCGGCGTGCTCAGCGGAGAGAGACGAACCAGGGAGACCCCACCACGGGTGCCTGCGTCACCGGATGGAAGCAGGGCTTCGCCCGCGCCGGACGGTGGCGTCGGGCGAGGGTGGCCATGGCCTACCGGCTCGCCAGAGGAGAAAAAAGGGTGCGGTCGAGCTCCTCAGGTTCTGGGGGGGGTCCTTTGATGCGGTTATAGGGAGAGGAGGGAGTCGGGACGGCGCGATTTTGGCGATGGACGGCGGATCGGCTTCGGCCTTGGAGGTGGATGGGGGGCACGGGAGGAAGAATGGCGCGGTCTGGCGGGTCCAGGGGAGGGAGAGATGGCAGTTGGAGATGAGAGAGGACTCGGGGGTGACCTTTAAATAGGAGGACAACGGTCCACCGAGGCTCGTGCGCCGGCGAGCTTGTTGCCGTCACCACGGGTCACGGGAGCTCGCCGCGGTGTGTCTAGGGCATTCCTGGATTTGGTCCAGAGCTAGGGGAGAGAAGAGAGAGAGAGAGAGAGAGAGAGAGAGAGAGAGAGAGAGAGAGAGAGAGAGAGAGAGAGAGAGAGAGAGAGAGCAGAGGGGCCAGGGGCACCGCGCGTGTGAGCTTGCTCACTGGTGCACTCGGGCGGCCGGCGCACGTGCGAGCAGGGGCAGGAGGAGGGAGAAGGAGGAGGGGGCGACCAACTGCCGTGTTGTGGACGCCGAGGCGCATCGTCGGGCATGCTGGGGAGGACCGAGCTGGCCGTAGGTGGTTGGCAGGGGGCGGCTACAGTGCGGTAGCGCACTGTAGAGCGCTCCAGAGCGCCCATATGGCTGTCCAGGCCATTTTCTATGCTTGTTGGTGCACCCTTGCATGTCCAGTAGCATTTGGGGGGTGCTAAGGAAGGGATCTTGGCCTTGGATGCTTTGGGTGGCCAGCGGGTGAAGAGAGAGGAACGAGAAGAGTGGAAATGGGGCTGTCCAGAATAGAAAATTGGTGGTTCCATCCCATTGATCAATAAGCATTGACTTCTGATAAATTCCAGAGGTAGAGGGAGGTTAGGAGGAGGTGTGGTAAAGAGGAGAACTCATTTGGATTAGTGGAAGAGATCAAAAATGGAATTTTGGTAAAGTGGCAGAAGGTGTTTGATGCTTGTTTGGTTAAGCAAATGATCTCCATTTGGCATGAGACTCCACAGGGTTAAATGGCACATATAATTAGGGCCTTCCACCAATTTGGAGCTTATTTGGGCAAAGTTGCCAATGCAACTTTTGTAAACCCTAGAAATTTGCAGAAATGAACTTGTGTGGATCTAGTTGAGAAAATCACTTCCCCTTGATTCCCAACTTGGTGTAGTGGCCTCATTTGGTCATGTGAACATGCTCACAAAAGTTGGGGTCAAGGAGAAAAAGTTGGTAGTACAAACTTGTTCAAATTTTATTCTGGTCAGAGAGGGTTTTGGGGCATTTTGTTGAACCAAAATAGTTTGGTTTGGGCTGAAACTATGCAATATCATCATATTATGCATATGTGACTTGTTATAATTTTCCTGGATTTATTGGAAAATATTTCTTGTAGAAATATTTCAAATCCTTGAAATGGGCAGAAATGGTTTTGGGAGGTTTTGTCCAATATTTTGATCATGACCATATGTTTAAACTCATATATATGGAACATATATGTCCATTGAGTCTCCCTAATTTTTCTCATATATTTTTAAAGCTTTTAAATAATTTTAACCTATTAAAGACCATTTCTGGCCTTAAGAAAAAGCCTTTAAATAAAATAGGAAAATAACTTTTAAAATTATATTTTTGTGGTTTATGGGAGTCCTATATCTAATAGGATTCAAATATACCTTTTGAAATATTTTTCACACCCCAAATCAAGTACTTGCAGTGCAATCCTCAATTCAGGGGTTTTTGGAAAACTAATTTTTAGAAAATACTTTTTGGCCAAATTATTTTTGTAAGAAATTATTTTTATGTCCTATACATATGGCATGATCATTGGTTCATGAGTTTGGAGCAAGGATATGAAGTATAGGAGCTGGAGGATTTTATTTGATTTTTAGAGCACTTGCAAACAGTAGTCAAACATTCAATCAAAGCAAGGACAAAACACTCAAAAGTTTTTGTCAAATCACATTTTATCATGATTTATTAGCTTAAGTGTTGTGGCATGAAAATCTGGGTGTGACACTGTCGAAGACCTAATTGA
Source organism: Aegilops umbellulata (assembly GCA_032464435.1). Lineage (NCBI taxonomy): Eukaryota > Viridiplantae > Streptophyta > Magnoliopsida > Poales > Poaceae > Aegilops > Aegilops umbellulata. Next base: position 174,249,690 of record CP136060.1, on the reverse strand, counting down.
CACGCTCGATTACGACTCCGAAGACATCGACGGTATGGATGACGATACCGGAGACAAGGAGGCTCAAAACACGCCGTTCACTGGGCGATGGACGGCCACTTCCTCATATGACGATACATGGTAGATGCGCCAAAAAATAATAGCGGCGATGACAAGGAAAACCCATCGAAGGAGGACCCTCCTAAGACCCAACCAAAGCGCCGGCGTCAGCGGCGCCGCTCTAAATCACGCCGCAGCAGAGACAGCAACACCTGCACAGGAGACGACAACACTCCGGATGGTGCCGAAGACACAGAAGAACCCGATGAACAAACTGCCGAACAAGACAATCGGGAAGATGGGCAAGTCAGCCCTGATGAACTGGCCATAGAAGAAGACTCGGAGGACGGTAGTTATCATCCGCTCTCCGAGGAGGAGGTGAGCCTTGGAAACGAAAACTTCATCGTGCCTGAGGAACCTCTCGAGCAGGAGCGCTTTAAGCTTCGGCTAATAGCCACTGCGCGGAGCCTGAAAAAGAAGCAGCAGCAGCTTCAAGCTGATCAAGGCCTGCTCAATGACAGATGGACTGATGTCCTAGTAGCCGAGGAATACATCTTTAAACGCCCAGCCTAAAGTTACCCGAAGCGCAAATTGCTACCTCAGTTCGATGACGAGGCGCCAGAGCCTGCACCAGCATCACGCAATGCGGTTGATCGGCTGCTAAGCGGTCGGGATAAAACGACAACTCGAGCCGAAAACCAGATTGTCCCACCTCGCCGTAAAGACAGGGATAAGGCAGCTTGGGGCTATACATATGACCTTCGTCAAGACCTGGACAGTAGAGCAAGGCATACAAGATCGATCTACGGATCGCAAGGACGTGCCTTGACATGCAAGGACGAATATCTATTCGGACATGACAAACCTAGTCACGCCCGGGCCGAAAACCGCAGACGGACTCCATCAGAGCTACGTCGCGATGCAGCCCGATATAGAGGCACCGCACACCCTCTTTGCTTCACTGACGAAGTAATGGATCATGAATTCCCAGAAGGGTTAACACCCGTAAACATCAAATCATACGATGGAACAACCGATCTCGCGGTATGGATCGAGGATTTTATTCTCCACATCCCCATGGCCCGCGGAGATGATCTTCACGCCATCAAATACCTCCCACTAAAACTCAAAGGGCCAGCTCGGTATTGGCTAAATAGTCTGCCTAAAAATTCCATTGGTAGCTGGGAGGACTTGGAAGAAGCTTCCTTGACAACTTCCAAGGTACTTATGTCCGGCCACCAGACGCCGATGGCTTAAGTCACATAGTCCAACAAACTGGAGAGTCGGCCAGGAAATTCTGGACTAGGTTCCTAACTAAAAAGAACCAGATCGTCGACTGTCCGGATGCCGAAGCCCTAGAGGCCTTTAAACATAGCATCCGTGACGAATGGCTCGCTCGCCACCTTGGCCAGGAAAAGCCAAAATCCATGGCAGCCCTCACGGCACTCATGACCCGCTTCTGTGCGGGAGAGGATAGTTGGCTGGCCCGTAGCAAAAATACATCAAGTGACATGGGCACCTCCAGGCCAAAAATAGCAACGGCAAGCTCCGACGCAACCGAGACAAACATCGAAGCAACGGCGACAACACCGATGACACGACAGTTAACACCGGATTCAGTGGTTCCCAGTCTTGTCAGCGTAAGAAGCCATATAAAAGAAACAATTAGGGAGCATCCAGCTTGGTCCGCATACTCGATCGTCCGTGCCAAATCCATGGCACCCCTGATAAATCAGCCAATCATACCAACAGAGATTGTTGGGTTTTCAAACAGGCCGACAAATTAAATGCCGAGAACAAAGAAAAGGGATCGCAAAGCGAGGACGATGACGAGGAGCCCCGACAACCGAACACAGGGGGACAAAAGAAGTTTCCCCCTCAGGTCAAAACGGTGAACACGATATATGTTACACACATCCCCAAGAGGGAGCGCAAGCGCGTGCTCAGGGATGTCTACGTGATAGAGCCAGTCGCCCCAAAATTTAATCCATGGTCGTCATGCCCGACCACTTTTGACCGATGGGACCATCCGACCAGTATCCGTCATGGTGGTTCAGTCGCATTGGTCCTTGAGTCAATAATTGACGGATTCCACATGACGCAAGTCCTTATGGATGGTGGCAGCAGCCTGAACCTGCTCTATTAGGATACATTGCGAAAATGGGCATTAACCCATCACGGATCAAGCCCACAAAAACTACCTTCAAAGGAGTCATACCAGGTGTAGAGGCCCGCTGCACGGGCTCAATTACGCTAGAGGCTGTCTTCGGATCTCCAGACAACTTCCGAAGTGAAGAGTTACTCTTTGATATCGTTCCTTTCGCAACGGCTATCACGCACTGCTCGGACGAACCGCATTCACTCGATTCAATGCGGTGCCTCATTATGCTTACCTCAAGGTCAAGATGCCCGGGCCACGCGGCGTCATAACAGTCAATGGAAACATGGAACGTTCCCTCCATACAGAAGAGCACACTGCTGCCTTAGCAGCAGAAGTACAGAGCGGCCTTCTCAAGCAGAACCTTAATTCGGCTGCCAAGCCCCCGGACATTGTTAAGAGGGTCCAGACCATTCTGCAGCAGGACACCTTGGCTCGTCAAGAGCTCAACTAGCAATTCGGCCTCCGTCCCAGCCCCAATCAAGCGACGACATTCGTACCGCGCGTACATAACTACGCACTCAAAATACCATGGGCATAGACGGAGGCATACCTACCTTGTGATCCATAGTACGGCTCGACCGCTCCCGAACACATATACTTTCACTATTTATCTTTCCCCTTTTTCAGGTCCCTTTTCAACAGGCTTTCCCTGATGGCTTGATCACCATACCTGTTAAAGGATAAACACACCAAGCTGGCAAGAAGCACAAGCGTACAGGGGAATTTCTAGGTGTTTTCTCTAACGACCACTCTACCTATTTTCAGGACCCACATGCAACTCTCCCTTGGTCGTGGCATGTCAAATTGCCCGTTGCCAATCGCGCTATTTGTATCAATGCTCTTTGACATTTTAATAAAATTGCAATGAAAACATTTTGCGGCCCAAATTCTGCGGCCCTAGCTCATTACCTTTGCTACTTTTCGGTTTTACTTTATTTTCTGTTAATAACCTTATCAAGTAGCACCCGTACACTTTGGTACATTCCCATTTGCCAGGGGCTTCATAGCGCCCCACACTACGGCAACAAAGTCCGAACACCTTTTTACAGTATGGTTCGGCACCCCGAATTTAGCATTATATGCATTATCTCCGAATCATGTCTTTGGTCAATAGTTGGGTTGCCCGGCTGTCACATCCCTAGTTCTAGCTAGGCCAGCTTCATGTGTGAATCATGTTTAATTTCAAATGAATTTGAAATGGGGATTAACAAAACCCTAGCACCCCCTATGGTAATAACAGTTTCAACTGAAAATTGCCTCAATGAACCCAAAATGGCCTTCACAAAATGTTCATCATTTTTGGATTGGTCTTGAACCTCTGCCAAAAATATTGCATATTTTTCTAGGATAACTTGGATCACTGAATTAAATATATGGTATTTGCATTTGGGCATTTAAATGCTATAAAATATTTTAAATGTCCAAATAATCATAATCTAAAATGTTTACTGTTGGAAATATTCCAAACAGTGGGCATGAGAACTTTCATGATTTTTGAGTTAGTTTTAGTATTTTTAGAAAAGCCACAAAGATACAGAAAGAAATAGAAAAACAGAAATAAAAAGGAAAGACGCTTACCTGGCCATCTACCTGGCGCAACCCACCTGGCGGCCCACTGGCGGCCCAGCCCACTGGCCTGAAGCGGCTGTCTTCAACCTCTGCTAGTAGGCAGAGGCATGTCGCGCCCAAGCTCCACCTCCTGCTTGCCACCGAGGCGCCACTGAGGGGAGAGGCAGAGCGCCACCTCCTGCTTGCCTCTCCCCTCACTCTCCGCTCTCCCCCATGCCCTCTCCTCGCCATGGCCGCAACCGCCAAGCGCTCGCCGCCGTGAAACCCACAGCCACCGGCCTCCCTCACTTCCCCGACTGGTCCACGAGCTCCGCGACGTCGTCCTCGACCCCCTCACCGAGCCACGCCCCGTCGGAGGACCTGCAGCATCACCCCGACGTCATCTCCAACCTTCGGCCGCCGACAACCTCGCCGTGGATTCACGAGCTCCAGACCCTCCCCGGCCTTGCTGTTGCCTCTGTTGGATTCTGCGTGAGCCCCTGCCCCTTTCCCCTCTCTCCCCGCGCTCGTCCACGTCTTCTAACCACCCTGGCCATCGGAGCTGATAGCTCCTCGCTGCCGGTCATGTCGCCACTGCGGCTACGGCCGTGCAGGCACGCGTCTGAGCTCACCACTAAACTGACTGCACTTCCATGAGCATAACACACACACACTCATTCATCTCCCCCTGCTATGTAGCTCCGTCTCGCTCAACACCTGAACGCCGGCAGCCGCCACGAGCTCGACTCCGGCGAGCTCGCTCCACCCCAGCCACTCCCATTTGCCCTACCAGATGCGCGCGAGCCCTAGCTACGCGTAGGACCAAACCACGGTCGATTTGGTCGACCGTGGGAAAAACCCGAGCCAACCCCGTGTGCCTCTGCCGCATTTTGGTCGCCGCTGGCGTAGCTCCGGCGATGGTGACGTGGCGATTAGATTAGGGCTAATGATGCAGTTAGTTAACAGCTAGTGACACTAACAGCAGGGCCCCACTGCCTAATTAAACTTAATTTAGTTTTTGCTTAGGATTAACTAACTAGAGTGGCCCCACGCGTCAGTTTTGACCGTGCTGACGTGGCCGTTGACTGGGCCCACCTATCAGCGACACAAATGACACTGTGTCACCGACACGCCAGACCCACTGGTCAGGTTTGACCTGGACCATCCCCGTTGACTGCTGACGTCACCTTGACGCAATAAGTATTTTCTGGATTTATTCTTATATAGGAAATTCCAGAAAATGCTACAAACTTCAAAAATTCATAGAAATTAATCTATAACTCCAAATGGAAAGATTTATATATGAAATTTGATCAAAAAAATCCAATCTATCCATCTGTAATAGTTTCATGCATGTCAGAACACGTTAACGTTGCTGTTCAAGTGAAACAAGTTAATGCACGTTTATGACTTCATAAAATGGGTTTGCATTTGAATCTTTGGTTCAAATGGACTCATTTCAATCTGTTCTAGCTTGCATCAGCCCAAAACACATTCATATTGCCATGTCATAGCATGCATCATATTGTTCCATATCGTCATGTGTTGATTTTGTTCCGATGTGTCTTTCGTGGTAGGTTCTGCCTCCGAGGATACCCACGATTCGTCTGAAGGGCAGTATCCTACTACCACTCTATAAGGCAAGCAAAACCCCCTTGTTCATTCCGATACAATCCCACTCTCTCGCTCCTGCTCTCTTTTACTGCATTAGGACAACAACGATTCATCTGTTACTTGCTGCGGTAGTTGAACCCCTTTTCCTCTGCATGACCTGTCATTGCCACAGTAAATAGATGAAACCCACTAGCATGAGTAGGAGTTGTTTGAGCCCTAATGTGCCTACTCATTCATGCTTGTTTGTCATGCCTGCTACTGCTTAGAGTTGAGTTAGCTCTGATTCATCGGGAATGAATTGGATTGGTGATTAACATGTCCTACTGTGTGTGAGCTAAGTGTGTGAACACGATTTGGTAAAGGTAGCGGTGAGAGGCCATGTAGGAGTACATGGTGGGTTGTCTCATTGAAACCGTCGTTAGGAACAGAGTTCTGTGTTTGTGATTGAAAGTGCAACTATCCCTGGGTGGTTTTGGTAATTCCTAACAACATATAGCTCAATGAGCTAATGCTATTCCAAGATGAATATTTCAGGAAAGCTCAATGGTTGGCATGGCATGGATTAGAAAGTGGACCCTTCAAAATGCTAAGGAAAAAAGATTGGCTTAAGCTCAAAGCACAAGACTCTACATTTTTATTTTAGTGATCCAAGATCACATCGAGTCTATAGGAAATGCCAATACTAATAAGAATAGATGAGGTGTTGCTTAATGAGGTGCTTTCTCAAAATGCTTAGTGATATGACCCTCCACTACTTTCTCATATCCACATATGTCCCAAACCTAAAAGTCCAACTCGGCCACACCGATTCTTTCTATCCGGAGCCACCGAGTTCAGTTGACATAGCCACTGCCAGAAACCCTAGTCTTTTCGGTCTCACCGGTAGGGATCTCGGTCTTACCGAGATGGGATTGCAACCTCTCTATTTCCCTTCGTAACGTTTCGGTCAAACCGAGATGAGCAATTGGTCCCATCGAGATAGCAATGCAAACTCTATGTTTCCCTTTCGTAACGTTTTTGTCCAACCGAGATGAGCGAATCGGTCCCACCGAGTTTGCCTGACCAGCTCTCTGTTTGCCTATTATCAAAATCGGTCTCACCGAGTTTGTGTAATAGGTCTCACCAAGATTACGTTATGCCCTAACCTTAATGAAATCGGTCCCACCGAGTTGACATGTTGGTCCCACCGAAATGCCTAACGGTCAAATTATGAACCAAATCAGTCTGACTGATTTCTTTGAATCGGTCCCACTAAGTTTGGTGATTTGTGTGTAACGGTTAGATTTTGTGTGGAGGCTATATATACCCCTCCACCCACTCTTCATTCGTGGAGAGAGACATCAGAATAGGCCTACACTTCCAATACATATTTCTGAGAGAGAACCACCTACACTTGTGTTGAGGTCAAGATATCTCATTCCAACCACATAAATCTTGATCTCTACCCTTCCCCAAGTTGCTTTCCACTCAAATCTTCTTTCCACAAAATCCAATCCTATGAGAGAGAGTTGAGTGTTGGGGAGACTATCTTTTGAAGCACAAGAGCAAGGAGTTCATCATCAACGCACCATTTGTTACTTCTTGGAGAGTGGTGTCTCCTAGATTGGCTAGGTGTTACTTGGGAGCCTCCGTCAAGATTGTGGAGTTGAACCAAGGAGTTTGTAAGGGCAAGGAGATCGCCTACTTCGTGAAGATCTACCCTAGTGAGGCAAGTCCTTTGTGTGCGACGACCATGGTGGGATAGACAAGGTTGCTTCTTCGTGGACCCTTCGTGGGTGGAGCCCTCCATGGACTCGCGCAACCGTTACCCTTCCTGGGTTGAAGTCTCCGTCAATGTGGATGTACGATAGCACCACCTATCGGAACCATGGATAAAAAATCTTCGTGTCAAACATTGCGTTTGCTCCCTCAATCTCCTCCCTTTACCTTCATATGCAATTGTTTTGCATTCTGCTGCTATACTCTTAGAATTGCATGTGTAGGTTGATTGCTTGACTTGTGCTATGTTGCTAAAAACTGCCAAGAACTAAAATTGGGAAAAGGCTAGATTTTTGTTTGGCCAAGTAGTCTAATCACCCCCCTCTAGACATACTTTCGATCCTACAAGTGGTATCAAAGATTTTGTCTCCATTTGCTTTGATTTCCATAGCTTTTGGTGGTCATAGACTTGGTTTCACAACCTAGGAGAGTATGGCGTCTAGCGAGGAAAATTACCACCGTAGAGGTCCTTACTTTGATGTAACAAATTTTGCTAGTTGTAAGCATAAGATGAAAATGCATATTCTTGGACATAACCCCGCCGTTTGGGCTATTGTGGGTATTGGCTTGCAAGGTGAATTCTTCGATGGGAAAGAACCTAATCGTGAAGCTACCGCAGAAGAGTTGAAGATTCTACAATAAATGCTCAAGCTTGTGATATTCTCTTCAATGGATTGTGCCCCGAAGAATTCAACAAAATCAACCATCTTGAGAATGCAAAGGAAATTTGGGATACTTTGATTGATATGCATGAAGGTACCGACTCCATCAAGGAATCCAAATTGGATATGCTTCAAAGTCAACTTGGCAAGTTCAAAATGAAGGATGGTGAAGGTGTCACTGAAATGTACTCTAGGCTTGCTCTCATCACAAATGATATTGCCGGCGTAGGAAGTGAAGAGATGACCGACAAATTCATCATCAAGAAGATCTTAAGAGCCTTGGATGAAAAATATGATACCATGTGCACATTGATCCAAATGATGCCCAATTACAAAGATCTCAAGCCAACGGAAGTCATTGGAAGAATTGTTGCTCATGAGATGTCACTCAAGGATAAGGAAGAGCTTCACAACAAGTCAAGTGGTGCTTACAAAGCCTCGTGTGATGCTCCCACATCATCAAGTGAGAAACAAACCTTCAATGAAGAATTGAGCCTAATGGTAAATAACTTCAACAAGTTCTACAAGAGTAGAAGCAAAGAAAGAAGTTCCAAGTCAAGGTCCTACAATGACAAAAGATCTTCTAGTCGTGAGCGAAATTGCTACAATTGTGGAAGACCCGGACACTACTCCAATGAGTGTACTCCCCCCTACAAAAGAAGAGAAGATTCTCCCAAAAGAAGAAGTAGAAGAGAAGAATCACCACCAAGAGAAAGGAGGAGTAGAGATGATCGTTATGAACGAAGGCCCTCTCGGAGAAGCAAGGATTCAGAAAGGAAGGAAAAGTCATCAAGGAGCTACACAAAAAGAAGACATGAAGCTCAAGTTGGTGAATGGGTATTCGGCTCCGACTCCGACCATCACTCCGAAAGAAGATATCACTCCGACTCCGAATATACTCAAGATGAAGGTGTTGCCGGTCTAGCACTTGTGTCAACCAACTCCTATGATATATTTGACTCACCAAATGAAGGAATTGGAAGATGCTTCATGGCTAAAGGTCCAAAGGTAACACATCCCAAGTATGTTGATTTCAATAGTGATGAATATGATTTGCTAGGTGATGATGATTTACTTGTTGATAACTCTAGTGATGAAGACTATGATGAAACATCAATTAAACATGCTGATCAAGATAAAACGAATGAAGATGATAAGAAGGAGATTGAGCGTCTAACTAAAGAACTAAACACTCTTAAGTTAGCTCATGAAACTACCTTGGAAAATCATCGAGAACTTTTAAAGACTCATGATAAGCTACGCTTTGAAAAGCTCAACCTTGAGCAAGAGCATGAGTTTTTAAAGGCAATCAATGATGATCTTCGCAAGAAAAGTTCTTCTTACATTGCCAAGCGTTTACTCTTGTCTACTTACATGCCACAAGTTAAATCTAGCAACAAGAACAAGAAAGATGCTTCATCTAGTAGTAACAACAATCATGCTAAATCAAATGTTGTTGCTTCTAGTAGTCCTCTTGATTCCACTAATGATTCTCTTAGCCAAGTTACACTTGAGCAAGAAAATAGCTTATTGAAGGGAATTATAGAGAAAGGTGTTTACAAGAGCCTTGCCGGAAGTAAGCAATTTGAGGAAATTGTGCGCAAGCGAGGAAGACACCGGAAGAATCAAGATGTTGGTTTTGAACGAAAGTTCAATGCCAATGGAGTTGAGTGGGAAGAAGATCAATACCCCAAGACGAAGTTTCTTCCTCAACAAGAGAAGTATGATCCTACTTCTTTCAAAGGGACACAAGCTCAAGATGATCTTCCACCACAAGACCACAAGCAAAAAGGCAAGGACAAGCTTCAAGAGGAAATTGATGCATTTGAAGAAGCACCTAAGGCCTTGGTCAAGTGGGTTCCCAAGACTACATCAAGTTCTACTTCATCAAGTACAAGTACAACTCCAAGGATTCCCATCAAGATAGTGTGGATCCAGAAGAAGAAGAACTAGATAGTTCTTGAGGGTGACCCCGCCAACATACTTCACTCTTATCATTTTGGTGAGGACAAGTGCAAACAACTTCCATATCTTGCACTAGTTCAAGGAGTCACAAATCCTCTTGTTGGTAAGACAAGGGACAAGGTAACCCAATGCTTTCATGGACACTGTCTTGTGTATGCATCACTCTATGTCTATGGATATCCGTGTTTGTTCATTGTGGGACTAACCCGTGTAGGTATTGAAAGTGCAACTCACTCCAAAGGATTGCTTCGAATGATCTACATCAACATTGAGCATCTACATCTTCAATACCTACACGAAGTCATCATTGACAAAACCCAAGGTTAGTTCATCCCTCTTAGGGGGGATATCACATCTAGGGGGAGCTTTACTCTAATCAATTGAGCTAAAGCAACTCTATTGGTGTGAACACAACAATGCTTTATGTAAAAGTGGTAACCCCACTTGTGCTTAAACGATGAGTATGATCTATGATCAAATGTTATCATTTGACTCCTAAGTCAATATACTCATATATAGATGACCTAGTCATCGCCAAATTGCTTGATAGATGCTAGAGTGTTTGTGCATGCTTTGTCACATATTTCATTTGCCATTTTATTGTGTGAGCATGTTGAACGCACATTTTACTCATTCGAGGACACCCATTTGTTGTTTTTATTGTTTGGCTCTTTCTCTTTTGCCAAATGGATGGACAAGAATGCCTAAGAACTCCCTCTAGCTATCTATGCTTTCCTCATCTCAAACTCTATTCATGCTACATCACAAAGTTTGATCAAGTCAGATTCGAACCACTCTGTGTGAGGAGCACTCGGAGTTCCCGATTCGTCATAGACTTAAACCTCCAAAACCTCGTTGTGCATCTCAGTCTGACCGATTCATTTTCGGTCCTACTGAGTCACTAAGTTGATCTAGGGTTTTCAATCTCGGTGCAACTGATTAGAACTTTTCGGTCACACCGAGTTGCACTAACTGCTTGCAGTTTTGCATCTTGGTGCCATCGAGTCGTTCCACTCGGTCACACCGACAGGGTCAGGTTATATATACCGACGGGCCAAATTTTGGAAATTTTTCCGAATATCCTTGCCCGCGCGTAACCTACTCTGCCTCCTCGGGTCTCCGGATCATCCTCTCGTCGCCAGCGACCTCCCGTCGCTGGTCTCCGCCGCCATCAATGAAAATCCCCACCGCCGTTGCCGCCATAGCAAGTTCGTCGCCGAACTAGGGTACGAACTTGAACTTTGTGCTAATCCTTAACTCCGATTCTTAGCACATTGATTTGCCATGATTCTTGACACGATTGAAATCATCCTGTCCAGCGAAAACGTCCCGTAGATTAGTTTCCTTTTGAAAATTTAGGGTTAGGTCTCCGCCGAATTCATCTCGGACCGACCGAGTTGTAGAAATAGGTCTCACCGATTTGGCTTAGGCTAGAGCACACGCGTTTTCGGTCTGACCGAAAATTACCAATCGGTGTGACCGAGTTCGATTCTCTGTGAAACCCTAGCAGTCTCGGTACCACCGAACTGTGACTCGGCCTGACCGAGTTCACTAGTTTAGGTTCCAAAAGCTGCTTCGGTATCACCGAGTTTACAAATCGGTAGATCCAAAATGCATTCTGTGAAGAACTAAAACTAAGCTTTTAAGTCATCCTTTTTGCAAAACTCCTTTACTTTGTGATGCTCATCTACTCTACCTCATCTATAACCTATTCACATGGTTTGCTGTCAGAGTATTTGCAGAGATGTCTGACCAGACTGACAACCAGAACAGGTCTGAGCAACAGGTGCAGATGAGTGAGGGTTCAGATCCCTCTAGCAGCTATGATGATGGCAGCAGGAGCACACCAAGCAATCTGCCAAAGGCTGCTACAAGAACAAGGAAGAAGAGAACTTCTGACTCTGAGGATGAAGATTATGTTGAAGATGAAGCCACTTCAAAGAAGAAGGTGCTTAAGAAACAATATGGCTCACACTACTACAACAAAGCCTGGTTTGAAAACAAAGATGCCAGCAAGAAGACATCCCATGTCTAAGCCAAGAAAAGTTGCCATAGGTGAAATTATGAAGTTCACCATTGAATCTGAAGAAGAAGCAGCTGGTGAATATAAGAAGAAGAAGAGGGAAAGAACCACTACTGCCAGAGTTCTTGGCAAGCCCTCAATGAGGAAAGATTCTGAAGAAGAAGAGGAAGAGGAAGCTGCACCAGCAACCAATGCTCAGAAGCTTATGGGAGATGAAATCAAATCAGGGGCTGCTCCATCTAAGCCCAAAGCTGCTCCTAAGGCTGCTGCTCCAGCTCCAAAGCCAAAAGCCAAGAGAA